>CM072922.1:113816443-114416443 GCA_036971965.1 Nyctalus aviator
AAACTGTATTACAAAGCCACTGTTCTCAAAACAGCCTGGTACTGGCACAAGAACAGACATATTGATCAATGGAATCGAATCGAGAACCCAGTTATCAACCCAAATCACTATGCTCAATTAATATTTGACAAAGGAGGCATGAATATACAATGGAGCCAAGACAGTCTCTTCAATAAATGGTGTTGGGAAAATTGGACAGATACATGCAAAAGAATGAAACTAGATCACCAACTTACACCTTACACAAAAATAAACTCAAAATGGATACAGGACTTAAACATCAGACGGGAAACCATAAAAATACTAGAAGCATCCACAGGCAACAAAATCTCAGACATATGCCAAAAGAACTTCTTCACTGATACTGCTCCTAGGGCAATGGAAGCTAAAAAGAAAATAAACAAATGGGACTACATCAAAATAAAAAGCTTTTTTACAGCGAAAGAAACCATCAACAAAACAACAAGAAAGCCCACGGTGTGGGAGAACATATTTGCAAATGTTACCACTGATAAAGGTTTAATCTCCATCATCTACAAACAGCTTATACATCTAAATAAAAAGAAGATGAATGATCCAATTAAAAAAATGGGCAATGGACCTAAATAGAATATTTTCAAAAGAAGACAGAAGGAAGGCCAAAAGGCACATGAAAACATGCTCAAAGTCACTAATTATCCGAGAGATGCAAATCAAAACAACAATGCGGTACCATCTCACACCTGTCAGAATGGCCAACATCAACAAATCAACAAACGACAAGTGTTGGCGAGGTTGTGGAGAAAAAGGAACACTCGTGCATTGCTGGTGGGAATGCAGACTGGTGCAACCACTGTGGAGAACAGTGTGGAGTTTCCTCAAAAAATTGAAAATGGAACTCCCATTTGACCCAGCAATCCCACTGCTAGGAATATATCCCAAGAAGCTAAAAACACCAATCAGAAAGGATATATGCACCCCTATGTTCATAGCAGCACAATCTACAATAGCTAGAATCTGGAAACAGCCCAGGTGCCCGTCAGCAGATGATTGGATCAAAAAACTATGGTACATCTACACAATGGAATACTATGCTGCCATAAAAAAAAGGAATTCTCATCATTTGCAGCTACCTGGATAGAACTAGAGAACATCATGCTGAGTGAAATAAGCCAGTTAATGAAAGAGAAATACCACATGGCCTCACTCATTTATGGGTATTAAAGAACATTATAAACTGACAAACCAAAAGTCAGATATAAAGACAGTAAAGCAACAAGCAGACTGTAAAATTACAGCAGGGACAGTAGGGAGATCTGGGGGGGATAAGAGATCAACCGAAGGACTTGTATACATGCATATAAGTACAACCAATGGACATAAAACTCTGGGGAGGGAGGGTATGTATGGGAGGGGGGGAGTTAAAATATGTACACAGATAATAATTCAATAAAAAAATATTAAAAAAAAAAAAAAAAAAGTAGATCTTGACATGAACTTGATTGACTGATCCATCCTACAGATCCTACAGGACAAACTATAGGATTCAGCTTCAAATTGAGCAGCACCTGGAAACAAAAAGAATTATATTCTTTAAACTACAACTATGTATGAATGTTAAGAAGAATAAAGACATCTATATTTGGATACAATGCATAGCACAAAAATACCATGAAGCATAATTATTAATTCAGTGGTAGCACACTGTTATCAATTGGTATCATTGCTAAATATTAGAGCTTATGCTTTTCCCCATCCTTCATTCATTTATTCAACACCATGCACTAAGGTAGTATGACAAGCACTGGAGTTACAATATGAAGATGACACAGCCCACCCCTGAACAATCATCTGTATATATAAATGGCTAATATGAAGGAGTTTAACCAGGAGACTGAAGTTTAATCACTCGCTATGACATGCAATGACCACCAGGGGGCAGCGCAAATGAAGGAAAGCCCATCCAGGACCTGGAAGGATCTGATCAGCTCTAATTGCCAGCCAGGCCTAGGGACTCTACCTTTACACAAATTTCATGCATCAGGCCTCTTGTTTACTATAAACTGAAAAAAATACAACAAATGAACAGGCAAATTCCACTCAGAGTAATAAATTCTACCATCCAATGTAACAAAAGGCACTATTGGAGCACACAGAGGAGACATCCAAGTTTGTGTCAATATTGTTGGCTTTTTGGTGGAGGTGATATGTAAGTTCATACATGATGGAAAGAAGAAAAGTATGTCAGAAAGAGAAATGAAGCAGATGCCAGGACTAGAAATGAGGAAGAACATTTGTGGAACTAGAAATAGTCTGGTTTAGCTAGTTGCTAGAGCAAAGGGGCAGAGTAGCAAATATAAAGCTGCATTATTTGGCAAGAATTAAGTGGATTTGAGTATTTTTACTCCATGCAAAGGAATTTGGAGTTTTGCATGAGGGTGCAAGGTAATAGAATGCCAAAGTCAATAACTGAGTTTGAGTATTGCCTCTCAGTTGACAGTTATATGAACTGTAACTGCCTGACTCAGTATTACTAGACGAGTCTGGTTATTTGCCCTTACATTACTAGCAAAAACATGAGAAGTGGATGAAGCCAGTTTTCTGACTATAGTTTCAGTGTGCATGTCTACAGTCCATGCAGAGGGAAGGAAGAGGATAGCCAGAAATGAAGAGAGATACATACTGGCAGACTTCTGAGATCATTAAAGAGCTATAGAACATGATGGTTATATGTGGAATTAATATATTCTTCCTTGTGATTGTTTATATTTCACATTTTTCATTCACGTAGAAAAGAAAGTATTTAATGAATTTTTTTTTATCCAAACATGGAAACAGATGTCATTATCCATTCACAGTTTATTTTTAAAAATCAGTTATATCTAACAATATCAAATAATTTATTATTAGTAAATTTTGTCAACATACCTTGTTTCATTTCTCTAGTTAGGGCTTCTCCATAATCCTGCCACATCTGAAATAGATCAAATATTATTTTTAGTATTTAAATTAAATGAGACATTATTAGAGGGATGATATACAGTATAGTTTATGAAATGTGTCCTTTAAATACTACTTTTAGAGACTGGAGCATTGGGGATTTTACAAATAAAAAAGTAATCACATAAATAAAATTAATTAAACTCATTTTAATTTTAGGTAATAGAGAACTGGCATGTATAATGCTATTTAGATTAATCTGATAAAAATGCAATTATTATTGGCCCATTGAGTAACCATAATTTTAGAAAAGTAAAATTTGATACCATTGGTTTAAAGAAGTTTAAACAAGTCAAGTCAGATTTCACACTGAATGTATTACTTTGTGATTCCAAGAAAAAACGTTTTAATAAAAATTAAGGTTTATGAATCTTGGGAGACAAGATGGCGACCGAACAGACAGACTTGTTCTGACCCTTGTCCCAGAACAGATAAAAGCAGGGTCTGAATTGCTCAGGGAATATTGATTGGCAGCTAAGGGGCAGCGGAACTCTAAAGGAAGGTAAGGAAGGGTCCGCTGGACAGGATTTCCTGACCAAGCAGACAGCACTGGGGCGGCGGCGACCTCTCCCTGAGCTATGGGCTCAGAGGGAAGGCTGCGCCATCTTATCAGGAAAGGAGGATCTTCTCTGAGGCCTGGAAAACCACAGCAGAGTCCATCGAGCAGCTGTGACGCCCCAATCGGCGCAAACACGTGGATTCAAGGGAGTTCTTCACTCACCTACGGAAAGGTCACAGTTTGCGGGGATAGGGTGAGGGTTCTGGGTCCCCGCTGCGCCGGCAGCGACTGTAGCCGCAGAGCTCTGGTCCCACCTCCACTGTGGCCACAGAGCCCCCCTGCCCCCCGCACTGAGCTGCACCCAAAGAAGGCCTCAGCGAGAATCCTGCCCAGCGACACCCAGTGCTGGGTTTGGCGTAATCTACCTCAGAAGCAGGATTTTTTTTGAAACACCAAAGGACATGGGACAGATTGTTAAGAACCGGGGCTGTCCCACCAAGGACGGAACATCTGGTCACCTTGGCGTATGATCCCCTTCACCCCCTTGCTTCTGAATACTAGGGAAGGACTGCCCAGTTGGGCATATCCTGGGGATTGCAGGAGGAAATTGGTTCCTGGAAACAGGGGATTGGAGCCAGAAGAGGTAGTCTGGGAGCAAGCTGGCACCCTGCGAGCTAGAGCCATAGAGAAAGAAGCCCAGAGCAACCAAAAAGACTGGGAGGTCAAACCGGAAACACTGCCACCTAGGGGCTGAATTACAAACTGCCTTTTTTTTCCTTTACTTTTAATTAATCAAAAATAAATGGACACAAATAACTAAGATATAGCCTACTTAAAATTAAGGATTACCTTACAAAACAAAAGTGCAGTGGAATGTTGGGAACTGTAAGACTGTCTGGTCCGAGAATCAGGCATGCCAAATACAATATCAGAGGAAGTGAATGACCACTACTGGACATTTTTAGGCTAATTTTACTATTCTTTATTTTATTTTCATTTTTTACATTTTTTATTTAATTTTCATTTTTTACATCTTTTACTCAAGATACGAATTTTTATTTTTTTCCTTACTTTATCTTACCTTTGCAATTATTGTATTTTTCGATCTCAATCATCACTATTACAACTGCTATTTTGCAATTTTTGTATCCTTTTTCTTCTTCTTCTTCTTCTTTTTTTTTTTTTTTTTTTTTTTTTTGCTCCAGTACCATTTTATTTTTTCTTTATTTTACATTGGGAGTAATCTTCATTCTATTTTAATCTCTACTATAGCATCATTAAACCCTAAATCAATTAGACCTTTACACCATCACTCTCTTACTAAACTTTAACCTTTTAGTCTCCTGTTTATCCTATCCCTTTCCAGCTCTAGTTTTTCCTCTATTCTTTCTGTATACCCCCTGCTAAAGTTCTCATTATACTTATAGAACTAAGTTCCAACCCCTGATCCAAGTGTATAAATACCACTCTCTGCACTATATTAACTAGTTAAAAAAAAAAAACAAAAAAAAACTGTTCTCCTCTCTATCCTTTTGTCATTGTCTGTATGAATGTTGATTATTGTGAATTTTTATGCATTTTAGTGAAATTGTTATGCGTATTCCTGTGTTGTTATTGTTGCTTTGTATTTTTTCTAAAATACTTAGTTTTAGTTTGGTGTTTACTTCTGTATATCATAACCTTACTTAATAATAGTGGATATTGTAGTTTGTATTAATCTCCAAGTATTGTTGCTAGCATTGGCTGGGATTAGTGGTTGTTCTATGGCAATTTTCTCCATATATATATATATATATATATATATTTTTTTTTTGTTTGTTTGTTTGTTTGTTTTCCATTTCTCTCTTAGTCTGCTTTCTCTCTCTCTCTCTCTCTCTCTCTCTCTCTCTCTCTCTCTCTCTCTCTCTCTTTCTCTCTCTTTCTTTTCTTTTTTCCCTGTTTTCCAACTTCATTTTGTCATTACTTTTTTTCTTCTTTTTCTATCTCTTTATCTCTCTTTTTTTTCCTTTATATTATTTTTACCTTTCTTCCTTCTCTCCTATCCCTTAATTTGCCTTTCTCCAGTGGTCACCTTTATTAGAGGTTATTAATATCATAAATATATTCCTGTTAAATGCCTCTTGTGTTGTACCTGGTAGTGTTGTATTTTGTGTCTTTAAATCAACAGAGCAGAAGGAACACCACATAACCAGACATCCTGAAAAGAGAAACCATGGGGAGACAAAGAAATAGCCCCCACATGAAAGAAAAGCAGGCATCAGAAGAAAAGAAAGTAAATGAGTTAGAGGCAAGCAACCTACCAGAGCAAGAATTCAGAGTAATGATCATAGGATGGCTAAAAAGAATGGAAGAGAAATTTGACAATAACCAAGAAGAAATGAGGAAGAACCATGAGGAACTGAAGAAGAACCAAGAGGAATTGAAGAACAAAGAAGAAATGAAAAATGACATCGCTACCATGAAGAACTCAATAGAAAGAAAAAAGAGTAGACTAAATGAAGCAGAGGATCGCATCAGTGAGCTAGAAGACAAGATGGAAAAAAATACCAAATTAGAGCAGCGTCTAGAAAAAAAGATTAAAAAGCAGGAGGAGAGCCTACGGGAGCTTAGGGACAATACAAAACAAAATAATATTCAAATAATAGGGGTTCCAGAAGAAAAGGAAATTGAGGTGGACATGGAAAAAGTATTTCAAGAAATAATGACATAAACTTTCCTGAGATAGAGAAGAAAAAACCCACACAAATCCAAGATGCTCGCAGAGTCCCAAGCAAAATGAATCCCAGAAGACAGACTCCAAGGCACATTATAATTAAATTGGCAAACAACAACGACAAAGTAAGAATCTTAAAAGCAGCCAGAGAGAGACAGAAAGTTACATACAAAAGAACCCCCATCAGAGTAGCAACTGATTTCTCAACAGAAACATATCAGGCCAGAAGGGAATGGGATGAAATATATAAAGTCATGCAAAGGAAGGGTCTTAATCCAAGAATACTGTACCCAGCAAGGCTATCAATCAAAATTGAAGGGGAAATCAGGAGCTTCACAGACAAAAAAAATACTGAAGGAATTTATCTCCACCAAACCAGCAATGCAAGAAATGCTAAAGGGTCTACTGTAAAAATAAAGAAATAGGAAGTGAAGAAGGTACACAGGTATAGAATAAAAATGGTGTCAAATGAGTACCTATCAATAATAACCTTAAATGTAAATGGATTAAATGCTCCAATCAAAAGGCATAGAGTAACAGATTGGATAAGAAAATAAGACCCATACATCTGTTGTCTACAAGAAACCCACATCAGAAAAAAAGATTCACACAGACTGAGGGTGAAGGGATGGAAAAAGGTTTTCCAAGCAAATGGAAATGAAAAAAAATCTGGAGAAGCAACACTTATATCCAACGAATTAGATCTCAGAGTGAAGGACATAACAAGAGAGAATGAAGGCCACTTCATAATACTAAAGGGAGCAATCCAACAAGAAGAAATAAACTTGGTAAATATATATGCACCCAATACGGAAGCACGCAAATACTAAAAAACAAAACAAAAAAAAAAAAACAAAAAAAAAAACTGCTGGAGGACATTAAGGGAGAGATTAATAGCAATATAATCATATAAGGAGATCTTAATACCCCACCCCCACTGTCACCCTTTGACAAATCATCTAAACAAAAACTCAGCAAAGAAATATCAATCCTAAACGACTCACTAGACCAGATGGAATTAATCGACATCTTCAGAACACTCCACCCCAAAGCCACAGAATATACATTCTTCTCAAGTGCACATGGGACATTCTCAAAGATAAACCACATTTTGGGAAATAGGCAAAGACTCTTCAAGTTCAAGAAGATAGAAATCATATCAAGCATCTTCTCAGATCATAGTGGCATAAAACTGGAAATTAACTACAATGAAAAAAATCCAAAGAAATCAAACACATGGAGACTGAACAGCATGTTATTAAACAAGGACTGGGTTACCAGAGAAATCAAGGAAGAAATTAAAAACATCTTGAAAACAAATGACAATGAAAACACAACAATCCAAAATCTATGGGACATAGCAAAAGCAGTTTTGAGAGGGAAGTTCATATCCCTACAAGCCTATTGCAAAAAAAAAAAATAGAAAAAATGGTAACAGGGGTGGAGCTTGAAGATGGCGACCGAACAGTCGGACTTGTTCTGACTCTGGTCCCAGAGCAGATAAAAGTAGTGTCTGAGTTGCTGGAGGAATCTTGATTGGCAGCAAAGGGGCAGCGGAATTTTCAAGGAAGGTAAGGAGAAGTCTGCTGGACAGGATTTCCTGACCAAGTGGCCAGTGCTGCCGCGGCGGCGGTGGCGGCGGCGGCGGCGAGCTCCGGGCTGCGCCATCTTACCGGGAAAGGACGGGCTTCTCTGAGGCCTGGAAAACACACAGCGGAGAGGTCCATCGAGCAGCTGGGACGCCCGAGTCTGCACAAACACATGGATTCAAGGGAGTTCTTCAGTCACCCACGGAAAGGTCAGACTTTGCAGGGATAGCCTGAGGGTTCCTGGTCCCGCGGCCAGGCAGCTATGGTAGCCTGGGAGCTCCGGCGAAGCCCCGCCTCCACTGTAGCCGGAAGCGGCTTCTGGCGCCAAGCTGCGCCCAAAGCAGGCTGCAGCGACACCCAGTGCTCTGTTGGACGTAAGCTTCCCCAGAAGCGGGACTTTTTTAAAATGCAGGGGACTGGAAACAGTCTTAAGAATTGTGGCTGTCCGCCAAGGGTGGAACATCTCGTCACCTTGGGGCCTGATCCCCTTCACCCCCTAGCTTCAGAACACTAGCGAAGGTCGGCCTAGTTGGGCATATCTGGGGAAATTGCAGGGGGAATTTGCCTTCGTGGAAACAAGGGATCGGAGCCAGAGGAGATAGTCTGGGAGCCAGCTGGCACCCTGCAAGCTAGAGCCATAGAGAATGAAGCCCAGAGCAACCAAAAAGACTGGGAGGTCAAACCGGAAACACTGACACCTAAGAGCTGAATTACAACTGCCTTTTTTTTTCTTTTCTTTTTTTCTTTTTTTCTTTTTCTCTTTTCTTCTTTTTTTTTTTTTTCTTTTAACTAATCAAAAATAAATGAACACAAATAACTAAGATACAGCCTACTTAAATTAAGGATTACCTTACAAAGCGGAGGTGCAGTGGAATGCTGGGATCTGCATGACTGTCTGGTCCAAGAATCAGGAGTGCCAAATGCATTAACAGAGGAAGTGAATGACCACTACTAGACATTTTTATGCTAATTTTACTATTCTTTATTTTATTTTCATTTTTTACATCTTTTATTTAATTTTCATTTTTGGTATCTTTTACTTAAGAAACGATTTTTTTTTTCTTTTGTCCTTACTTGATTTTACCTTTTCAATTATTAAATTTTTTCAATCTCTATCATCACTATTACTACTGCTATTTTGCAATTTTTGTGTGTTTTTTCTCTCTGTGTGTGTGTGTGTGTGTGTTTTGTTTGTTTGTTTGTTTGTTTTTTGTTTTTCTTTTTTTCCCTTCTCCAGTACCATTTTATTTTTTCTTTATTTTACATTGGGAGTAACCTTCATTCTATTTTAATCTCTACTATAGCATCATTCAACCTTATCTCAACTCGACCTTTACACCATCACTCTTTTACTAACTTTACCCTTTTACTCACCTTTGCTATCCTTTTCCAGCTTGAATTTTTCCTCTATTCTTTCTGTATACCCCCTGCTAAAGCTCTCACTATACTTATAGATTTAAGTTCCAACCCCTGATCCAAGTGTATAAATTACAATCTCTGCACTATTTTAACTAGTTAAAAACAAACAAACAAAAAAAAAAACCTGTTCTCCCCTCTATCCTTTTCGTATTGTTTGTGTGAAGGTTGATTATTGTGAATTTTTATGCTTGTTAGTGAAATCGTGATGATTATTTCTGTGTTGTGATTGTTGCTTTGTATATTTTTTTTTAAATCCTCTGTTTTGGTTTGTTTCTTTTACTTCTGTATATCATAGCCTTACTTAATAATAGTGGATATTGTAGTTTGTATTAATCTCCAAATATTGTTACTGGTATTGGCTGGGTTTCAGTGGTTGTTCTATTGCAATTTTCTCCACATATACATAGTTTGTCTCCCATTTCTCTTTTAGTTTGCCTCTTATCTCTCTTTCTCTCTCTTTCTCTCTCTCTCTCTCTCTCTCTCTCTCTTTTCTTTTTTTCCCCATTTTCCAACTTCATTTTGTCATTACTTTTTTCTTCTTTTTCTATCTCTTTATCCCTCTTTTTTTATTTTATTTACTTAATTTTTTTTAATTTTAATTTTAATTTTTTTTAATTTTTCTTTATTTTATTTTTACCTTTCTTCATTCTCTCCTATCCCCTAAGTTGCCTTTCTCTAGTGGTTACCTTTATTAGAGGTTATTAATATGGTAAATACGCTTCTGTTAAGTGCCTCTTGTGTTGTACCTGGTAGTATTGTATTTTGTACCGTTAAATCAACGCAGGAGAAGGACATCCTGAAAAGAAAGGCCATGGGGAGGCTAAAACATAGTCTGCACATGAAAGAAAAGCAGGCATCACCAGTAAAGGAAGTAAACGAGTCAGATGCAAGCAGCCTACCGGAGCAAGAATTCAGAGTAATGATCATAGGATGGCTAAAAAGAATGGAAGAGAAATTTGACAATAACCAAGAAGAAATGAGGAAGAACCATGAGGAATGGAAGAAGAGCCATGAGGAACTGAAGAAGAACCAAGAAGAAATGAAAAATGACATCGCTACCATGAAGAACTCAATAGAAGCATCAAGAGTAGGCTCAATGAAGCAGAGGACTGCATCAGTGAGCTAGAAGACAGGATGGAAAAAAATACCCAAGTAGAGCAGCTTCTAGAAAAAAAGTTTAAAAAGCAGGAGGAGAGCCTACGGGAGCTGTGGGACAATATAAAACAAAATAATATTCGAATAATAGGGGTTCCAGAAGGAAAGGAAATTGAGGTAGACATGGAAAAAGTATTTCAAGAAATAATGACAGAAAACTTTCCTGAAATAGAGAAGAAAAAACCCACACAAATCCAAGATGCTCGCAGAGTCCCAAGCAAAATGAATCCCAGAAGACAGACTCCAAGGCACATTATAATTAAATTGGCAAACAACAACGACAAAATAAGAATCTTAAAAGCAGCCAGAGAGAGACAGAAAGTTACATACAAAGGAACCCCCATCAGACTAGCAACTGATTTCTCCACAGAAACTTATCAGGCCAGAAGAGAATGGGATGAAATATATAAAGTCATGCAAAGGAAGGGTCTTAACCCAAGAATACTGTACCCAGCAAGGCTATCAATCAAAATTGAAGGGGAAATCAGGAGCTTCACAGACAAAAAAAAGACTGAAGGAATTTATTTCCACCAAACCAGCAATGCAAGAAATGCTAAAGGGTCTACTGTAAAAATAAAGAAATAGGAAGTGAAGAAGGAACACAGGTATAGAATAAAAATTGCAACAAATGAGTACCTATCAATAATAACCTTAAATGTAAATGGATTAAATGCTCCAATCAAAAGACATAGGGTAACAGATTGGATAAGAAAACAACACCCATTCATCTGTTGTCTACAAGAAACCCACCTCAGAAGAAAAGATGCACACAGACTGAGGGTGAAGGGATGGAAAAAAGTCTTCCAGGCAAATGGAAATGAAAAAAAAAGCGGGGGTAGTAATACTTATATCCAACAAATTAGATCTCAGAGTGAAGGACATAATAAGAGATAATGAAGGCCACTTCATAATACTAAAGGGAACAATCCAACAAGAAGAAATAACCCTGGTAAATATGTATGCACCCAACACAGGAGCAACCAAATACATAAAAAAAAAAACTGCTGGAGGACATTAAGAGTGAGATTAATAGCAATACAATCATAGTAGGAGATTTTAATACCCTACTGTCACCCTTCGACAAATCATCTAAACAAAAAATCAGCAAAGAAATATCAAGCCTAAATGACTCACTAGACCAGTTGGAATTAATTGACATCTTCAGAACACTCCACCCCAAAGCCACAGAATATACATTCTTCTCAAGTGCACATGGGACATTCTCAAAGATAGGCCACATTTTGGGACATAGGCAAAGTCTCTTCAAATTCAAGAAGATAAAAATCATATCAAGTATCTTCTCAGACCATAATGGCATAAAACTGGAAATTAACTACAATAAAAATATTCCAAAGAAATCAAACACATGGAGACTAAACAGCATGCTATTAAACAAGGACTGGGTTACAAGAGTAATCAAGGAAGAAATTAAAAACATCCTGGAAACAAATGACAATGAAAACACAACAATCCAAAATCTATGGGACACAGCGAAAGCAGTTTTGAGAGGGAACTTCATATCCTTACAAGCCTAGTGCAAAAAAACTAGAAAAAATGGTAACAGATGATCTAACTCTACAACTCAAAGAGCTAGAAAAGGAGCAACAAGAAAAGCCCAGTGTAAGCAGAAGGAAGGAAATAACAAAAATCAGAGCAGAGATAAACGACATAGAGACCAAAGAAACAATACATAAGATCAACAAAACCAAGAGCTGGTTCTTTGAAAGAATAAACAAGATAGATGGTCCTCTAGCCAGGCTAACCAAGAAACAAAGAGAGAGGACCCGAATAAACAAAATCAGAAACAAAAGAGGAGAAATAACAACAGACCCCACCGAAATACAACGGATTGTTACAAAATACTACGAACAACTCTATTCCAACAAACTGAACAACCTGGAGGAAATGGACATATTCCTAGAAAAATACAAACTTCCAAAACTCAATCAGGAAGAATCTAAAAATCTCAATAGACCAGTAACTTGGGAAGAAATTGAAACAGTCATCAAAAAGCTTCCAGCAAACAAAAGCCCAGGGCCAGATGGCTACACAGGAGAGTTTTACCAAACATTCAAGGAAGAACTAAAACCTATCCTCCTCAGACTATTCCAAAAAATCCAAGAGGAAGGAACACTTCCAAACTCCTTCTATGAAGCCAGCATCACCCTAATACCAAAACCAGATAAAGAGAACTCAATGAAAGAGAATTACAGGCCAATATCCCTCATGAACATAGATGCCAAAATCCTCAACAAAATTCTGGCAAATCGACTCCAGAAGAGCATCACAAAGATCATACACCATGACCAAGTAGGATTTATTCCAGGAATGCAAGGATGGTTCAATATCCGCAAATCAATAAATGTGATACATCACATAAACAAATTGAAAGATAAAAATCATATAGTCATATCAATAGATGCAGTAAAAGCATTTGATAAAATCCAACACCCTTTCCTGATAAAAACTCTTAACAAGGTGGGTGTACAAGGCTCATACCTCAACATAATAAAAGCTATATATGATAAACCCACAGCCAACATTATACTCAATGGGCAAAAACTAAAACCATTCCCTTTAAGAACAGGAACAAGACAGGGATGCCCACTCTCGCCACTCCTGTTTGACATAGTACTGGAAGTACTAGCCATTGCAATTAGACAAGAGGAGGAAATAAAAGGCATCCAAATTGGAAAAGAAGAAGTAAAGTTATCTTTATTTGCAGATGACATGATATTGTACATAAAGAACCCAAAAGACTCCATTAAAAAACTAATTGACTTAATAAATGAATTTGGCAATGTAGCAGGATACATAATTAATGCCAAGAAATCTATGGCATTTCTATACATCAACAGTGAAACTACAGAAACAGAGACTAAAAAAGCAATGCCATTTACCATCGCACCAAAAAAATTAAGATACCTAGGTATAAACTTAACTAAGGAAGTAAAGGACCTATATGCAGAAAACTACACGACTCTGAAAAAAGAGATAGAGGAAGATGTAAGGAGATGGAAGGACATACCATGTTCATGGATTGGTAGAATCAACATCATCAAAATGTCCATACTTCCAAAAGCAATCTATAGGTTCAATGCACTCCCCATTAAAATACCAACGGCATATTTCACTGACCTGGAAAGAACTCTCCAAAAGTTCATTTGGAACAATAAAAGACCCCGAATAGCCACAGCAATCCTGAGAAAGAAGGGTAAAGTAGGAGGGATCTCAATACCAGACTTCAAACTGTATTACAAAGCCACTGTTCTTAAAACAGCCTGGTACTGGCACAAGAACAGACATATAGATCAATGGAATCGAATTGAGAACCCAGATATCAACCCAAATCACTATGCTCAATTAATATTTGACAAAGGAGGCACGAATATACAATGGAGTCAAGATAGTTTGTTCAATAAATGGTGTTGGGAAAATTCGGCAGGCACATGCAAAAGAATGAAACTAGATCACCAACTTACACCATACACAAAAATAAATTCAAAATGGATGCAGGACTTAAACATCAGACGGGAGACCATAAAAATACTAGAAGCATCCACAGGCAGCAAAATCTCAGACATATGCCAAAAGAACTTCTTCACTGATACTGCCCCTAGAGCAATGGAAGCTAAAGAGAAAATAAACAAATGGGACTACATCAAAATAAAAAGCTTTTTTACAGCAAAAGAAACCATCAACAAAACAACAAGAAAGCCCACAGTCTGGGAGAACATATTTGCAAATAACACCACTGATAAAGGTTTAATCTCCAACATCTACAGACAGCTGATACAACTAAATAAAAGGAAGATGAATGATCCAATTAAGAAATGGGCAATGGACCTAAATAGAATATTCTCAAAGGAAGACAGAAGGAAGGCCAAAAGGCACATGAAAACATGCTCAAAGTCACTAATTATCCGAGAGATGCAAATCAAAACAACAATGCGGTACCATCTCACACCTGTCAGAATGGCCAACATCAACAAAACAACAAACGACAAGTGTTGGCGAGGTTGTGGAGAAAAAGGAACACTCTTGCACTGCTGGTGGGAATGCAGACTGGTGCAACCACTGTGGAAAATGGTGTGGAGTTTCCTCAAAAAACTGAAAATGGAACTCCCATTTGACCCAGTAATCCCACTCCTAGGAATATATCCCAAGAAACTAGAAACACCAATCAGAAAGGATATATGCACCCGTATGTTCATAGCAGCACAATCTACAATAGCCAGAATTTGGAAACAGCCTAGGTGCCCATCAGCAGATGATTGGATCCAAAAACTATGGTACATCTACACAATGGAATACTATGCTGCCATAAAAAAGAAGGAATTCTCATCTTTTGTAGCAACCTGGATGGAATTGGAGAACATCATGCTGAGTGAAATAAGCCAATCAATGAAAGAGAAACACCACATGACCTCACTCATTTGTGGATAATAAAAATCATTATAAACTAATGATCCAAAAGATAAATATAGAGACAGTAAAGCAACAAGCAGATTGTCAAATTTCAGCAGGGAAGGTAGGAGGATCTGGGGGAGATAATAGATCAACTGAAGGACTTGTATACATGCATATAAGTACATCCAATGGGCATAAAACTCTGGGGAGGGAGGGGATGCAAAAGAGGGAGGGGGGCAAAAAAAATCATTAAAATATGTAATAAATAAATAAATAAATTTAAAAAAAAAAAGACAACTCAATGAAAGAGAATTACAGGCCAATATCCCTCATGAACATAGATGCCAAAATCCTCAACAAAATTCTAGCAAATCAGCTCTAGGAGAGCATCACAAAGATCCTACACCATGACCAAGTAGGATTTATTCCAGGAATGCAAGGATGGTACAATATCCACAAATGAGTAAACGTGATACATCACATAAACAAATTGAAAGATAAAAATCATATAGTCATATCAATTGATGCAGAAAAAGCATTTGATAAAATCCAACACCCTTTCCTGATAAAAACTCTCAACAAGATGGAAGTACAAGGATCATACCTCAACATAATAAAAGCTATATATGATAAACCCACAGCCAACATTATACTCAATGGGCAAAAACTAAAACCATTCCCTTTAAGAACAGGAACAAGACAGGGATGCCCACTCTCGCCACTCCTGTTTGACATACTATTGGAAGTACTAGCCATTGCAATTAGACAAGAGGAGGAAATAAAAGGCATCCAAATTGGAAAAGAAGAAGTAAAGTTATCCTTATTTGCAGATGACATGATATTGTACATAAAAAAAAACCAAAAGACTCCATTAAAAAACTAATTGACTTAATAAATGAATTTGGCAATGTAGCAGGAATCAAAATTAATGCCAAAAAATCCATAGCATTTCTATACACCAACAGTGAAATTACAGAAAGAGACTAAAAAAGCAATTCCTTTTACCACCGCACCAAATAAATTAAGATACCTAGGAATAAATTTAACTAAGGAAGTAAAGGACCTATATGCAGAAAACTACACGACTCTGAAAAAAGAGATAGAGGAAGATGTAAAGAAATGGAAGAACATACCATGTTCATGGATTGGTAGAATCAACATCATCAAAATGTCCATACTTCCTAAAGCAATCTATAGGTTCAATGTACTCCCCATTAAAATACCAACGGCACATTTCACTGACCTAGAAAGAACTCTCCAAAAGTTCATTTGGAACAATAAAAGACCCTGAATAGCCACAGAAATCCTGAAAAAGAAGAGTAAAGTAGGAGGGATCTCAATACCAGACTTCAAACTGTATTACAAAGCTACTGTTCTCAAAACAGCCTGGTACTGGCACAAGAACAGACATATAGATCAATGGAATCGAATTGAGAGCCCAGATATCAACCCAAATCACTATGCTCAATTAATATTTGACAAAGGAGGCAAGAATATACAATGGAGTCAAGACAATCTCTTCAATAAATGGTATTGGGTAAATTGGACAGATACATGCAAAAGAATGAAACTAGATCACCAACTTACACCATACACAAAAATAAACTCAAAATGGAAACAGGACTTAAACATCAGACAGGAATCCATAAAATTACTAGAAGCACCCACAGGCATCAAAATCTCAGACACATGCCAAAAGAACTTCTTCACTGATACTACCCCTAGGGCAATGGAAGCTAAAGATAAAATAAACAAATGGGACTACATCAAAATAAAAAGCTTTTTTACAGCAAAAGAAACCATCAACAAAACAATAAGAAAGCCCACTGAGTAGAACATATTTGCAAATGTTACCACTGATAAAGGTTTAATCTCCAACATTTACAGAGAGCTTATACAACTAACTAAAAGGAAGATAAATGATCCAATTAAGAAATGGGCAATGGACCTAAATAGAATATTTTCAAAAGAAGACAGAAGGAAGGCCAAAAGGCACATGAAAACATGCTCAAAGTCACTAATTATCCGAGAGATGCAAATCAAAACAACAATGTGGTACCATCTCACACCTGTCAGAATGGCCAACATCAACAAATCAACAAACTTCAAGTGTTGGCGAGGTTGTGGAGAAAAAGGAACACTCTTGCACTGCTGGTGGGAATACAGACTGGTGCAACCACTGTGGAGAACAGTGTGGAGTTTCCTCAAAAAAAAACTGAAAATGGAACTCCCATTTGATCCAGTAATCCCACTCCTAGGAATATATCCCAAGAAACTAGAAACACCAATTAGAAAGGATATATGCACCTCTATGTTCATAGCAGCACAATCTACAATAGCCAGAATTTGGAAACAGCCTAGATGCCTGTCAGCAGATGATTGGGTCAAAAAACCATGGTACATCTACACAATGGAATACTATGCTGCCATAAAAAAGAAGGCATTCTTATCATTTGCAGCAACCTGGATGGAATTGGAAAACATCATGCTGAGTGAAATAAGCCAATCAATGAAAGAGAAACTCCACATGACCTCACTCATTTATGGATAATAAAGAACATTATAAACTGATGAACCAAAAGATAGATATAGAAACAGTAAAGCAACAAGCAGACTGTCAAATTACAATAGGAGGGGAGATAGAATTGGGGGAGATAAGAGATCAACCGCAGTATTTGTATACATGCATATAAGTACAACCAATCGACATAAAACTCTGGGGAAGGAGGGTATGTATGGGAAGTAGGGGGGCAAAAAAAATCAATAAAATATATTTTTAAAATAATAATTAAAAAATTAAGGTTTATTTTTACTTAAGTTGGTTTTTCTTTAAAATGAGCTTTCCAGCCTCCTTTAGGCCCAGTGCTGCTATCCCCCAGCCCCCTAAATTATGTTTCCCTGCCTTGGAGGGAGGGGGGCGGCCCATGGAGGGGCTGAAGGGCCACACTGGGTTCTGTGTTGCTGGGTAAGGGGTCTGCTCCTGGTGGTGCTTCAGTTTCTCCTGCACCGCTTGCCTCTCCTTCCTATCCCCAGGTCCCAGCCCACTGGTCTGTCTGGCATAGCACAGGCCAAAGAAATGGGAACTCCTCTGAGGTGTACCTAAAGCAGCAGCATTGGCAGGGAAAGACGGGATGGAGTGTCTTCGAGGAAACTGGAGCTCATGGTAACACTTGATGACCCTGTCCGCAATGCTGAGGATCCAAATGCATCCCGACTCAGGCTGTCATGGATATGCTGGTGGAAGATGGGGTCTGCATTCTAAATCATGAAAAAGCCCATAAAATAGATAAGTGACTCTGGACTCAATATATTCAGATTAGAGGCTCAGTGCACGAAATTCAGGGATCCCTCAGCCTGTCGGCACCCTCTCCAATCTGGGACTCCTTAAGGGATGCTTGACTGCCTCTCACAAACCAGGACAGCTGGCTCCTAACCACTCACCTGCCTGCCAGTCTGATCACTCCTAACCACTTCTGCCTGCCTGATTACCCCAAACTACTTTCCTGCTAGCCTGATTGCCCCTAATTGCCTCTGCCTCGCTCTGCACCCAGGATTCCCTCCTGTGGCTGGTCGCTGGCACCTGGGACACAGAATTCTCTCCCTCTGTCCAATTGCAGGCACCCAGGACCCAGGCCAGCTTTACCCTGGTTGACCGCAGCCACAAGGACTCTGGGCAGGCAGCTTTAACCGGGCCACAGCCACAGATGCTTGGGACCCTGGGGCAGGTGGCTTGTCCCTCTCCTGAGCTACAGCCTGGCTGGTCCCCTGTCCTCTCTCCCCAGTGTTGAGTGTATGATCCTTTACTGCATGATAGCATGAGGGTGTGAGTACATGATGACCATTCGTATATTGGCTCTTTATTATATAGGATTAGTCTGTTGCTTCACATTTTGCTCTTGTCACTGTTTTTTGATGAAGACATCAAAAAATGCCTAAAGGATTCAGAGAGTAAAAAAAAAATCTTTCCTGAAGAAAAGAGTAATATTTTTGCAAGAAAAGCTTACAGGCATTCTATTACATGAAGAAACAAGTTCTGTGGGCTGAGAACAAGTAAATAAGGCCTATCATGCACATCAAGAGGTTTGCATTGATAGAGATAATTTAAAGAGCAAATTGGAAAAAATGAACAAAGACAATGTGAATCTTTGAAAGTATTGAATGAACAGCAGCAGCAGAACTCCTTTGCTAAGAACAGAGGTGGAGACACAACAGGTGATAAGGGATTTAAATCCACTTAATCAAAAGGGGAGGTGGAAAAGTTGAGTTGTGACCTGAAGATCCATGGCTTGGAACAAGAACTAGAACCGATGAAGAAAGAATGGAACACTCTCAGAATAGACCTACAAAAAGCCAAACAAATGCATGCACCTCAGGAAGACAATCTGCAGAGCAGAGCTCTCCAAAGACTAAGCAGTTCAAGTGATGACATGCAAAATGGATACTGGGAGCTGAAGAAAGAAATGTCTAATTTGCATCTGGTGACTCAAGTTCAAGTTGAACTGAAAACCCCAACTTCAATCAAGAAAGCCTGTGCCCCTGTGGAGTCCTATACGATCTTGGCAAAGACAGCACAAGACTGTACTTGACGAATTCACTTTAACATACAAGACACCCCCCTCTCTCACTAAATGTTAAAACCCTTTGTCATCCCACATCCTTCCCTTTATCAGGAGATGGGAAGATTTTATCAGAGAAAATAATTCTTCCATCATGGACAGATAATGGCAGACCCATTCCTCATGACTGCACAAACTGTCAGGAACATTATTCACATGGCAGGAATTCTCTGAAAGATCATTCTTGGGGACTCCTAATCCCTCCTAAATGAAATGAGACAGCATTTGGGGAGACTAAAAAAAAAACAAAAACTAAAAAAAAAAAAAAAAAAAAAACGTTGCCTTTACCCATCCTGCCACCACCGCATAACCTGGATCAATGTAATCAAAAACAGTCTTTATAAGAATTAATTCTGGAGAGATCTGGGACTTGGTCATAAGGTTGATGCACCTCCCCCAAGGGTACTTTTGAGAAATTCTTTAATAAACTAAAAGTGGGTTTTGATTAAACTTTTGCCAAGTTTTTCAATGTACACATTTGCACATACTGTAACATATTATGTAGTAGATTTTCCAATATGAGAGAGCAACCCTTCATCTTCACATTCTGCCTAAGAATCAGATTTTTCTTTGCCATCTAACATACTTCTGCCCAATCTCTTTGATCCTTAGTGGTCTGTACACAAGACATGAACTTAATGTCCATTATGATTTAACCCCATCAGAAATGATAGGAGCACCTTCACTTCTCTGCCCTCGAGTCTCCACATGAGCTTAGACTCCCTCTACCTTCCTCGCGAGAGGACAGGAGGGATACGGATGTGTGTGCACTTGAGAAAAGGAACTGAGGATGCTTGCTTAGCTCCAAAACACTTGTTTGCAAAGACATATCTGCCCACAGTCACATAAATTTGGGTCTGCTCTCATCTCTGCAGGGAGCAGCCTGCCCAGGGACAGGGGTCAGGTGTTTCTTTCCTCCACTCACAACTGGGTGTGAAACTGCTGATTTGGGATGAGTGTCCAGAAGCCCACTGTGACCCCACATCTTAACCACATTTTCCAATTAAGCAAGCTAGTAAGTCCATCTCCATCTGCCTGACTCCTCTGGTCTAATCTCAAAAGGGAAACAGGCTTTCATTTGCCATCTACCCCAGCACAGCTACAAAAAGAAAGATGACTATCCTACACTTACAGAAATTACTACAGGGCAATTTTCTAAGTGGAAAAAATAAAATGAAGACAAGAGGAATTATCTAGAGCATATAATTGATGTGATAAACAAGTTTATTAAGCTCTGTTTCTGCCTTCTGAGAAACTAGAATAACTGCTGTGAGAGAGTGAATATCGGTAAAATTCAGAGTAGAAAGATAGTGCCTTAGATGACATGATATTGTACATTAAAAAAAAAACAAAAGAAGACTCAACAAGATGGTGGCATAGGGCAGACACCCGAATGCAGCCCACCACGACAAGTTTGAATCTAGAACTGAAAAACAGGGGAAACATCACCCTGAGGCGCCGGACGGCTGGCTGAGGGGAGGCTCTACCATCTGGGAAGGAGAGAGAAGGCGCGCTGAACCTCAAGAACTGTGAAGGTACACAAAACCGTGCGTGCGAAAAAGCTTGCTGCCAGCCAGCTTGCGGAGTGCGGAGAGGGCGGGCCGAGTTCGCTGCTGGCTTACTCCCTGCGCACGGAGAGGGCGGACAGCTAACGCGCAGCTGGCTTTCTTGTTCGGGAGGAAAACAGAACCACCCTATTGCGCTGATAGACGGCCCCAGACAGAGAGGCCAGACTGTTGGGCAGTGGGCAGAGATCTCTCGGAGGTGTGTGAAGCCAGCGGCCATTACTGCGGGACTCAGAAACCAGACCCTCTTAGGGAGGGGCTGACAAAGCTTGTCTGCACCACCCGCGACAACGCCCAATCCAAGCAGAGCACAGAGGCCCTTCCAGTGGCTAGCTTCCTCATTCGCTGCCAATAGGACTCTCCTGGGGGGTAGGGGGGGAGCAGACAGGAATCTAATGCTTGTCTGCGCCGATACCAAAGAGGTGTGCACGCCTGCAACCAATTGTGCGGGATTCAACAAAGCTTGTCTGTGCCACCCCGAGACTCCGCCCATCCAAGTGGAATACAGAAACCCTCCTAGCTGAGACACTTCTGATCCTCATAGCCAATTGGCTTGGAGATCAACGCTTCCCAGCGATACCAACAACAAGCAAGACTTAACAACAAGACTGCACACACAGCCCACAAAGGGCTACACCAAGACTGTTCACCTCAGGTAATTGGGACTCCTGGTCTAATATATATACTGAAACATATAGGACACCTTAGCACACAAAGCCAACCTACCAACTCAGGGAAGCTGTGAAAATGCCAAGACAAGGAAATAGAGCACAAACAAAAGAAATGGAGGAAAAGAAGAGACTGGATAGAGAGTTCAAAACCACGCTTATAAGGTTTTTCAAGAATTTCCTAGAAAAGGCCGATAAAATAAAAGAGACCTATGAGGATATGAAAAGGGACCAACTAGAAATAAAGAATACATTGTCTGAAATAAAAAATATTATACAGAGTCCTAAAAACAGAATGGAAGATCGCAAGAATCAAGTCAAAGATTTGGAACATAAAGAGCCAGAAGGCACTCCTCTGCAGAAGCAAGAAGACAAGAGAATCCAGAAAGTTGAAGATGATGTAAGAAACCTCTGGGACAAATTCAAGCGAACCAACATCAGAATTATGGGGGTCCCAGAAGATGAGAGAGAGCAAGATATTGAAAACATACTGAAAGAAATAGTGACAGAAAACTTCCCCCACCTGGTGAAGGAATTAGACTTCCAAGTCCAGGAAGCGCACAGAACCCCAAACAAAAGGAATCCAAAGAAGACCACACCAAGACACATCATAATTAAAATTCCAAAAGCAAAAGACAAAGAGAGAATATTAAAAGAAGCAAGAGCAAAGCAGGTAGTTACCTATAAAGGAGCACCTATACGATTGTCAGCTGATTTCTCAACAGAAACCATGCAGGCCAGACGGGAATGGCAAGAAATATTCAAGGTGATGAATAGCAAGAACCTACAGCCAAAAATAATCTACCCAGCAAAGCTATCACTCAGAATCGAAGACCAGATAAAGAGCTTCACTAATAAAAAAAAAAGCTAAAGGAGTTCATCACCACCAAACCAGAACTATATGAATTGCTGAAGGGGGTACTTTTGGAAGAGAAAGTAAATAAAGATAAAAACTATGAACAACAAATACGTAATTATCAACAAGTGAATCTAAAAACCAAGGGAATTAAAAAAAAAAACAAAACCTGATGAACAATATTAACTGGTGAATATAATAGAATCAGAGGTATGGTAGGGGAGTGGACTGATGATTCTTGGGGGGGAAAAGGGGAGATGGGGGTGTGGGAAGAGACTGAACGTAAACTGTGCACCTATGGATGAAGACAATGGGGGGTGGGGAAAGGACAGAGGGTGGGGTGGGAACCTGGTGGAGGAGAGCAATGGAGGGGGAGGGGATGAGGAACATTTGTAATAATATGAACAATAAAGATTTATTAAAAAAAAAAAAAGAAAGAAAGAAAGAAAGAAAGAAACATAAAAAAAAAAACCCAAAAGACTCCATCAAAAAAACTAATTGACTTAATAAATGAATTTGGCAATGTAGCAGGATACAAAATTAATGCCAAAAAATCTATGGCATTTCTATACACCAACAGTGAATTTACAGAAGCAGAGACTAAAAAAGCAATCCCAATTACCATCGCAAAAAAAAAAATTAAGATACCTAGGAATATACTTAACTAAGGAGACAAAATAAATAAATAAACTTAACTATGCAGAAAACTACATGACACTGAAAAAAGAGATAGAAGAAGATGTAAACAGATGGAAGAATATACCATGTCCATGGATTGGTAGAATCAACATCATCAAAATGTCCATGCTTCCCAAAGCAATTTATAAATTCAATGCACTCCCCATTAAAATACCAATGGCATATTTCACAGACCTAGAAAGAACTCTTCAAAAATTCATTTAGAATAAAAAAAAAAAAGACCCTGAATAGCTACAGCAATCCTGAGAAAGAAGAATAAAGTAGGAAGGATCTCAATACCAGATTTCAAGCTGTTTTACAAAGCCATTGTTCTCAAAACAGCCTGGTACTGGCACAAGAACAGACATATAGATCAATGGAATAGAATTGATCTATATGTCTGATATTGACCCAAACCACTATGCTCAATAAATATTTGAAAAAGGGAGGCATGAACATACAATGGAGTCAAGACAGTCTCTTCAATAAATGGTGTTGAGAAAATTGGACAGATACATGCAAAAAATAAAACTAGATCATCAAATTACACTATACACAAAAATAAATTCAAAATGGATGCAGGCCCTAAACATAAGACAGGAAACCATAAAAATACTAGAGGAATCCACAGGCAGCAAAATCTCAGACATATGCTGAAAGAACTTCTTCACTGATACTGCCCCTAGGGCAATGGAAGTTAAAGGGAAAATAAACAAATGGGACTACATCAAAATAAAAAGCTTTTTTACAGCAAAAGAAACCATCAACAAAATAAGAAAGCCCACTGTACGGGAGAACATATTTGCAAATGTTACCACTGATAAAAATTTAATCTCCAACATCTACAGACAGCTTATTCAACTTAATTAAAGGAAGATAAATGACCCAATTAAAAAGTGAGCAATGGACCTAAATAGAATATTTTTAAAAGAAGATAGAAGGAAGGCCAAAAGGCACATGAAAACATACTCAAGTCACTAATTATCCGAGAGATTCAAATCAAAACAACAATGCGGTACCATCTCAGAATGGCCAACATCAACAAATCAACAAACGACAAGTGTTGCGAGAATGCAGAGAAAAAGGAACCCTTGTGCACTGCTAGTGGGAATGCAAACTGTTGCAGCCACTGTGGAGAACAGTATGGAGTTTCCTCAAAAAACTGAAAATGGAACTCCCATTTGATCCAGTAATCCCACTCCTAGCAATATATTCTAAGAAACTAGAAACACCAATCAGAAAGGAAATATGCATCCCTATGTTCACAGCAGCACAATTTAAAATAGCTAGGATTTGGAAACAGCCTGGGTGCCCATCAGCAGATGATTGGATCCAAAAACTATGGTACATCTACACAATGGAATACTATGCTGCCATAAAAAGAAGGCATTCTTATCATTTGCAGCAACCTTGATGAAATTAGAGAACATCATGCTGAGTGAAACAAGCTAGTCAATGAAAGAAAAACACCACATGATCTCACTCATTTATGGATAATAAAGAACATTATAAAGTGATGAACAAAAAGATAGATACAGAAACAGTAAAGCAACAAACAGACTGTAAAATTACAGCGGGGATGTAGGAGATATGGGGGAGATAAGAGATCAACTGAACGACTTGTATACATGCATACAAGCATAACCAATGGATGCAAAACTCTGGGGAAGGAGGGCAGGTATGGGTGTGTGGGGGGGCCAATGGTAAGATATGTACACATATAATACTTTAATTTAAAAAATGAAAAAAGTATAAAAAATAACTAAACAGGAATTCTGTTACTGAAGATCTCAATAATAAGATGAAGAAGGAATGTTTTAATAGCATCAATACACAATGAAAGCTAGTAGCTATTTCAAAACTTCCTATCATTGCCATCTTAGTCATCAATCATTCAAGTGCTGTCAAGATAAACAGACATAAGTAAACTTTTTAAAATATATTTTATTGATTTTTTTACCGAAAGGAAGGGAGAGAGAGGGATAAATAGTTAGAAACATCGATGAGAGAGAAACATTGATCAGCTGCCTCTTGCACACCTCTTACT
Organism: Nyctalus aviator; assembly: GCA_036971965.1. Classification (NCBI taxonomy): domain Eukaryota; kingdom Metazoa; phylum Chordata; class Mammalia; order Chiroptera; family Vespertilionidae; genus Nyctalus; species Nyctalus aviator. Next base: position 113,841,638 of record CM072922.1, read on the forward strand.
GGGGATGTGCCCGCAACCAACGTACATGCCCTTGACCGGAATCGAACCCAGGACCTCTCAGTCTGCAGGCAGTCGCTCTATCCACTGAGCCAAACCAATTTCGGCTGGACATAAGTAAACTTTATTTAAAAATTCAAATGTTAATACATAAATTTTTAAATAAAATCCAAATATTTGCTGTATTTAACTATTTTATGAAATAAACAGCTGCTGCCAAAACCGGTTTTGGCTCAGTGGATAGAGTGACTGCCTGCGGACTGAAGGGTCCTGGGTTTGATTCTGGTCAGGGGCATGTACCCTGGTTGCAGGCACATCCCCAGTGCGGGATGTGCTGGAGGCGGCTGATCGATGTTTCTCTCTCATCGATGTTTCTAGCTCTCTATCCCTCTCTCTTTCTCTCTGTAAAAAATCAATAAAATATATTTTTTCAAAAAAGAAATGTACAGCTGCTCAGTAAGACATTATATAACTATTGGAATAAAAATGCTAAAGTAAATAACAACACTGTTCTCTAACCTAAGAAGATGACAAACATTTTCACTTGAAGATAGAAATTAATCCTTTTATTGATACAAATTTATTTAATTCACAAAAATGATTTATCTCCATTTAATTTAAGTAGCAAACATCCATGTATGGGTAAGTATTTAGGAGTCAATCATTCACTTACGCTTAGGGTCGGAAAAGTTTGGGATCAGCAAAATTTAAAAATAGTTATGAGCCATCACCAATTTAAAATCCAATAGGAAGTAAGCCAAATCATTCCAAGTATACCACTGCTTATTAGGCAATAATATATAATTTCTAAAATCAAACTGAAATGCAGCTTTTTAAGTTTAAAATGTGTCACTTTAATCATATTAATTAAGTAAATGGTAAGTATCTCTTTAAAATGAGAGATCCAGGGACTTTAAAATTATTATAAAACTTCTGTCTCCTTTCTATATTAGCACAAAAATTAAGACTTTATATTAATGTGTTCTAGTCAATTAAGCAACTCGGAATTTTACCAAATGAAACACAAGAATTATATCAGAAATCTGGAATCCAAGAGGAAATAAGATAATATAACTAACCCTGCCATACGTTCAAGTGCATGGCCTCGAGGTAGGAATCCCCAAGTTTTTTCCTGGAGTGGAATTTCTCTTGCTGAGCAATGGCCTTTTCAGCTGTTTCTCCAAGAGAATGTTGTGCTGACCTCTGCTAGCCTCTCCTTAGTCCTGTGAAAACTATGAACAACAAATGCTTAGTATTTTATTTTTCCCTAAGTGACTTGCAGTATTTTAAAGTAGCCAGGATAGTAAATGGAATTGCCCACTAAATAGCATTTTAGCAATGAAAATGTGCCAGAGCAGACTTACTCTATTCAAGTATAGGTTCTTAATTTTTCTAAAAAAGTATTTATATTTCCAGGTAGTGGGGATAGGGGACCCTACCTAAGTACTTGATCCAAAGTAGGAGGCTATCAGTGATGCAGAGGGCTTATCAGTAATACTTGCTGCCTCTGGAAGGGCTGTACTTACAAGATCCTTGAAGATGCCCTTGGACCTTTTTAGTGGCCACTTTAGAGATTTTTTTTAAAAATCCCTCAAAGACATTGCCAAGCATTTGCCTTCTCTACCCTGTACAATACACTCATTACCTTGAAGATAGTAATCACTTGAGACCAAGGCATAATTTAGAGCAACAGCCTTTAAGGGAGCACAAGATAAACTGGCTGGTGATCAAATGAACTAAAACAGCTCCAGAGGCCATCTATCTATATAATAAAAGGCTAATATGAAAATCGACTGAATTGCTGTAACAGGCACTGACTACCAGGAGGCAGACACTCAATGGAGAAACTGTCCCCTGGTGGTCAGTGTGCTCCCATAGGGGGAGCTCTGCTCAGCCAAAAGCCGGGCTCAAGGCTGGCAAGCATAGTGGCAGAGATGGGAGTATCTCCAGCTTCCATGGCAGTCAGATATTCCCCAACGGCTCCTGGACTACAGGAAGGCAAAAGCTGGACTGAAGGACCACCCATCCCGGAGTGCACAAATCTCATGCACCAGTGCTCTAGTCTATATTATAAAAGGCCTGTGGCCATAACACTGGAATGTGAGAACAACCCAACAACTGGTCACCAGGAGGTATATGGAGCACCTCTCTGTCCCTCACACACACTCACACACACACACACACACACACACCCTGGCTTGTGAACCACTTGGCTCAGAGGTGGGGCCTGCAGCTAGTACAGTGTGGAGGCAGCAAGCTACTCACCTGCAGTGGGTCTGGGGTCCCACCAGTGTGGTGGTTCTGGATCCCCGCAGGAGAGGCAGGTCTGGGTCTTGTGCGATTTTGTAAATATAGTGTATATAGACTACTAATATGCAAAGGGTCCCCTCAGGAGTTCAACCCAGAGACAGAGTTTGATCACTCACTTTGATGTGCGCTGACCACCAGGGGCTGGCACAGAATGAAGGGAGGCCCTGGCCAGTGGCCAGAAGGCTCTGATCAGCCCTGATCACCAGCCAGGCCTAGGGACCCTATCTGTACATGAATTTCACTCACTGGGCCTCTAGGCTATTAATAATAAAGATCATAATCAATAAAGTAAATATAGTAAGTAACAGAATGTGTTGGAGTAATTTAACCCTTTGTGTTTAAGTTGTTATTTTAAGTTTTTCTATTTAGGGGACTTTGGAAAAACAATTTTATAATAATATTGCTGTCTAAATTTTAGAGCTTCAAGACACTCAGCTTAAAGACTAGTAGTAGAACCAGTTAACTATATGAAAATATTAAGGGGATGGGAGAGAGAATAAAGGCATGTAAAAGCAAAAAAAGGGAGAAAGATGAACTGTCTTGGAGGAACATTTGAAAGGTAAGTTTATTTACTAACATCACTTTCCAAAGGTATAAGATTTAGTTGGCGTTCACGACAAACTAATCTATGAACTTGGCCCAATAGTAACGATGCTTAAAGTTTAGAGACTAATTTATGAGTTAAATTTATTTTCTCTGATACTGCATTTGAATTACTCAGCTTATTTTTCAATAACTTTGTGCCTTCCAATTCTTGATAGAGTCGCGCATATTTTTCCAATTCTCTTTTGATATCATCTTGAGATGTTTGCCCTTGAAAGATTTCTGATTCCACCTCTTTATTTCTGTGTTCCAAATGACTCATTTTGAAATATGATTATTTATCTTCTGCATCGGGGAAAGGGATCACAACAACACCAAAACGACGTTGACAAGGATTCTCGCTAGGAAGCAGCTGAAAGTGAAATCAAGGAGAAAGATAAGCTGAAGAAGAACCGTTACATTTTAAAAATTTAAAAATAAAAACACCGAATTTATGGGTTTCAAATGTACCTTCTCCCACACGTCCAATTGTCAAATAATGTTAAAGGAAGGAAAGGAAAAGCAAAAATACTGTATTTATCCAAAAGGCAATTTGCAGTGAAATGAATTAAAGCACATTATATCAATAAATTAACCTGTAAAAATGAACTGACTTGTTCTACTGTGTCTCCTGCATCCCGTCTTGCTCTTTCTTCAGTCTTCTTTTTATTCTTTTCTACTTCACAGGATTCTACCATATTCCTTTCCATGTGTATTCTGAGGCTTAGTGCTTCTTCTTTTGCCTTCTTTAATCTATCCTTTAGTTCTTCACGTCTCTTTAGAAGTGCTTCCACTGTTAACTCCTGTGGAGGTGTCTTTTCTTCATGCAGACGTATACATTTTGAAGAAGAAGGTTGCAGTTTTGCTATAAGCTCATCATTCTGCATGTATAAAAAAGTATAGTTTGGTTAGGAAGGTGGGAACACCAGTATGAAATTTTGAAATGAATTCAGTTGCAATAAAATGTTACTTATACTCTGGTAGGGTCTTAGATTGTGGAGCCTTAAATTACTCAGAATCAAGACTAAAGTAAAAACAACCAGGAGTCACAAATATTTATTTACTGTGATCTTTGCCACACAATATCTCTTCTGCACTTGATTATATATTCTTTTTCTTATGACTGTTTCATGTCTTTTCCCCACAAAATGACTACACATTTCTCCTAAATAGAAAGTCTCTTATCTTGTCCCCCATCTGAACACTTCATAAGCTTTAAAAAAAAAGTTTTAGGGATACCAAATTGCAGTATGTCAACAAATGCCTCCCAAAGTAAAACTTCCAAAATGAGACTAATTAATGAATCTTATAAATATAGACTCTAATGCCATACATCTTTACTGAACTACAAAGGTTTGATGTTAATTTGAATTGCATTCCAAAAAGAAATGGTCCCCTGCTTTACTGAAAAATTTTATCTCTCACTGTAAAAGTTTAGCGAGATGAGCCCTACATTTTTTTTTTTTTGGGGGGGGGTGACGGGGTGGAGGGGGAAGGGGTATGGCGGCTTAATCCAAAAGTGCTATCTTGAAATTCTTTGTTACCTCCCATAAAATAAGAGAACATAATAAACAAAAACAACATAAACATCAACAGCAAACTTGCTGGAATGTGAGTGATCATGACTTGGGAAGAATTACTGTCCTTCAGATACAATGGTTATTTGGTAAGATCAGGGATACTGAGTTTTTGCAGCACATCTCCAGATTGTTTGGCACTTGTCCATGAAACAGGTGCTGGCCTGAGGGCTAACTGGGTTCTGGTGAATAGGATAGTGTGACTGCTGTGTGACTGCTATGTCTGGTGCCATCTGACCCTCTCCCCAGGAAAGCTCACCCTGAGAACACAGCCACCGTGTTGTGAAAACGAAGCAGCCCAGGCCACGTGGCCAGTCCTCATACAGGTGTCCAGCTGAGACTGCCCCACTGAACATTCCAGCCAAAAGCCCGCTGCACTGACAAACCCGGGAACGAACAAGCCTTTAGATGATTCCACTTCCCAGCTCAGGTCATAACAGCTGGCGGCAAGTGGAAAGGAAATGAAATGGCCTCACTGCAGTTTTGTGAACAAGTAAATGCTGCTTTAAGACACGAGGTTTGGAGGTGGTTATTAAGCAGCAACAGGTAACTGGCACAGATACTGACATTAAAAATAAGGTGCTGACACTAAAAGGAAACACACACAGGTGTAGGAGTGCAGTTGAACAGGAGGCAGGGGGAACCGGACATAATGTAGAGAAGCATGAGAATGAAAAGCAAAAGGCCTCCAAGAAGCGGTGAGTGGAGGCCTGATGGCAAGGGCTTCTGGGAAAGTAACACAATGACACCAAAACAAGGGTGACATGGATTCTCACTAGGAAGCAGCTGAAAGTGAAATCAAGGAGAAAGATAAGCTGAAGAAGGACCGTTACATTTTAAAAATTTTAAAATAAAAACACCGGATTTATGGGTTTCAAATGTACCTTCTCCCACATGTCCAATTGTCAAATAATGTTAAAGGAAGGAAAGGAAAAGCAAAAATACTGTAATTATCCAAAAGGCAATTTGCAGTGAAATGAATTAAAGCACATTATATCAATAAATTAACTTGTAAAAATGAACTGACTTGTTCTACTGTGTCTCCTGCATCCCGCCTTGCTCTTTCTTCAGTCTTCTTTTTATTCTTTTCTGCTTCACAGGATTCTACCATATTCCTTTCCACGTGTGTTCTGAGGCTTAGTGCTTTTTCTTTTGCCTTCTTTACTCTATCCTTTAGTTCTTCACGTCTCTTTAGAAGTGCTTCCACTGTTAACTCCTGTGGAGGTGTCTTTTCTTCATGCAGACGTATACATTTTGAAGAAGAAGGTTGCAGTTTTGCTATAAGCTCATCATTCTGTATGTATAAAAAATATAGTTTGGTTAGGAAGGTAGGGACACCAGTATGAAATTTTGAAATGAATTCAGTTGCAATAAAATGTTACTTATACTCTGGTAGGTTCTTAGAATGTGGAACCTTAAATTACTCAAAATTAAGACTAAAGTAAAAACAATCAGGAGTCACAAAAATTTATTTACTGTGATATTTGCCACACAATATCTCTTCTGCACTTCATTTTATACTCTGGGCTGACATCAAATGGTTCTGGGCTAACATCAAATCCAGCATGTCCAGGATAACATGGTCTAAGGATGTAGCCCAGACTCTTAAAACTTATGAAGCATTTAAGTGGTGCCTCAACGCATTTTCAGAATGTAAGCATTTTTAAGACACTGTCTTACAACACCTCCAGGAAGTCCAAGATGAAAAGCTTACCTGAAAGCAAGATGTGAATTGGCTTTTCTAATGCCATGAACCCATGTAAAATTAACTGGACACTCAAAGCTTCTAAGAGAATGGTAGTAGAAGAAACCTTGCCTGCTAGCTTCTTTAAGGGAGACCAGGACAGTACACAATCAAAAGAGCCTGTGGGCCTTAAATGTTCCACAGGGAGGAAGCAGGCTGCAAAAAGAGCTGCAAGCACATGCTATTTCTTATGAAAAGGACAGAGCAAAGTCTGAGGAAACAGCCAAGGGCCACAGAGAAGCACTCCAAGGTTAGGACTAAGCTTTCCTTTCCTTAATGAAGAAACAGACAGGATTATGAAATCATGTTAAAGATCAGTGGTAAAAAAAAAAAAAAAAAAAAAAAAAAATGCAATGCCTTTGGAACCATTCTACCTAATAAAAGAGTGATATGCAAATTAACCATCACTCTGCTACACCCACAAGCCATGCACACCAGCTACACAGACCAACAAATCAGAGTAGAGCAAGTATGCAAATTAACCCCAACCACAATGATTGCCACCATAGAGAGTAGCAGGGAGGCTTGGATTTCCCTGGTAATGGAGAAAGCCAAGCTTTCCACACACCCTGGCCAGCCCAGGCCTCTATTCAAGGATACAAAGTTTCAATTATAGGAGCTAAATCCCAAGTAAAATGGCGGCAGCCACAGAGCTGAAGAGAGAAGGCTAAGGTTGCCCCTGGCAATGCACGAAGCCAAGCTTTACACTTTCCCTGGCAGGCCTAGGCCTCCATTCCAAGCTGCAAAGTTTCAATTATAGACGGTGAATAAACCCCAACAGAAATGGCTGCCACCCCTGATTAAGCAGAAGGCTTGGCTTCTCTCCAGGCTACTAAGTTTCAATTATAGAAGATAAATATATCACAGATACCAGGGCCTCTGCTTATGTTGCTTGGGGACATGGCCAGCCTACAAACCACCACTTGTCCCTCTGACAGGCTGCCCCACGCCCAAAAGGAACTCCCACCCTGATCTGGGACACCCTTCAGGGCAAACCAGCAGGCCCCCACTCATGCACCAGGCCTCTATCCTATCTAATAAAAGAGTAATATGCAGATTGACCATCACTCCAACAAACAAAACCAAAATAGCTGTCCCCATGTGGTCAAAGATCCTGCCCCAATGTGGACACAAGATAGCCAGCAGGGGAGGGCAGTTGTGGGGGAACAGGCCTGCAAGGGTGGGAAGTTGGAGGTGATCAACCCTGAAGGGGAGGACGGTTAGGGGTGACCAGGCTGGCAGAGGAGGGAAGTTGAGGGCAAACAGGCTGGCGGGGGGGAAGGGGCGGCACTTGGACATCAATAAGTCTGGCAGGGCAGTGGTTAGGGGGTGATCAGGCTGGCAGGCAGAAGTGTTTAGGGGCAATCAGCTAGGCAGGCAGGCAAGCAGTTGGGAGCAAGCAGTCCTGAATTGTGAGAGGACCATTTAGGCCGTGGGACATCCCTTAAGGGGTCCCAGATTGGAGAGGGTGCAGGCTGGGCTGAGAGACAACCCCTCCCCTTTCCCCCATGCATGAATTTTGTGCACCGGGCCTTTAGTTTAATTACAATTTCTCCTCTAGCTGACTTCAAGCTTGCTTATGTTATACCACAGTGTTTCTCCTTGGGAAACAAACTGGCTTTAAACTTTTGAGATTTCAGCCTTAGCTAGTTTGGGTCAGTGGATAGAGCATCAGCTTGCAGACTGGAGGGTCCATGGTTTGATTTATGTTAAGGGTACATTCCTGGATTGTGGGCTCAATCCCCAATAAAGGCATGCAGGAGACAGCCTATCAGTGATTCTCTTTCATTGTTGATGTTTCTCTCTCTCTCTCTCTCTCTCTCTCTCTCTCTCTCTCTCTCTCTCTCTCTCTCTCTCTCTCTCTCTCTCTCTCTCTCTCTCTCCCTCCCTCCCTTTTCTTCTTTGTAATAAAATATATTGTATATACATATATATTTAAAATAAAATAAAATTTTAGATTTCACAGTCAGGCATATCTAAAGGGGAAAGGTGACAGTCCAGATTTTAAACTTCTCCCTATCAGCAAGTCTATGAATTAAGAGTTAAACACAATGAAGGAAATGGCTAAGTCACCAGGATTTCATGTAATGGTAGTGAAGTGGGAAGCACTGGGTTAGAGCTCAAGGTTTGAATGGAGAAAAAAAGGAATGGCAGTTATCTTTGTAAGCCTACTTTCCCATCAAGTCGCAGAGTCAGCAAAACATAAGCTGGCCATAGGCTTTATCAAGAAACAAGAAATCTCCATAAAAGTAGAGTTAAAAACATTCCACTACACATAAAACAACTGGTAATATACAAGATGACTGGGAAAGATACTCATAAAATTGATTGGTTATTGTCAAAAAGACAGACTTACTCATCAGTAAAACAGAAGGAACTTTTTTACTCTGCTGGTGGGAATGCAAACTGGTGCAGCCACTGTGGAGAACAGTATGGAGTTTCCTGAAAAAACTAAAAATGGAATTCCCATTTGACCCAGTAATCCCACTTCTAGGAATATATCCCAAGAAACTAGAAAAATGAATCAGAAAGGATATATGCACCCCTATGTTCATAGCAGCGCAATTTACAATAGCTAAGATTTGGAAACAGCCTAAATGCCCATCAGCAGATGAATGGATTAAAAAACTGTGGTACATCTACACAATGGAATACTATGTTGCGGTAAAAAAGGAGTTCCTACCATTTGCAACAACATGGGTGGAAATGGAGAGCATTATGCTAAGTAAAATAAGCCAGACAGAGAAAGATAAGCATCACATGATCTCACTCACTTGTGGAATATAATGAACATCATAGACTGGTGAACAAGAACAGACCCAGAGATTGAGTAACATTGATCAGAACCTCAAACTTCAGGGAGGGAGAGCGTAGGTGGGAGTAAAGGGGAGAAATCAACCAAAGGACTTGTGTGCATACATATGAGCCTAATCAATAAACACAGATAAAAGGGGGTTGGGGCATTAGTGGGGGTAGAGGGTAATGGGGGGATAAGAGCACATATGTAAAATAATAATAATAATAATAATAATTTAAAAATAAATAAATAAAGTGTCACTGAAACTTGTTTGGCTCAGTGAATAGAGCATCGGCCTGTGGACTCAAGGGTCCCGGGTTCGATTCCGGTCAAGAGTATGTACGTTGGTTGTGGGCATATCCCCGGTAGGGGATGTTTAGGAGGCAGCCGATCGATGTTTCTCTCATCGATGTTTCTAGTTCTCTATCTCCCTTCCTCTCTGTAAAAATAAATAAATTAATTAATTAATTAATTAAAATAAATAAATAATAAATAAAGTCTGAGGTAATCAGAACCCCAAGAACTCCTGAGAATGTCTTTATGCTGTGCTAGCAGTCATCAGCTGTACGATAATATAACCTGGGGCTATTGGGGAAGTATTTCTGGACTTATGTTCCTGATCCTTCATGGGTGGGAGCCCTTATGTGGGCAAATCCCCCGGCCTAATATAGTCACTGATGATACCAAACACATTGGTCATCCAGGAGAACCATGGGTGGAGCAAGGAAGTATAATTACACAGGAGTCACCACCCAGCTTCTCTTCGTATGACACAAAATCAAACCACTGCTCCTTTGTGTGTAAAATTAAAGAGAGGTCTATGGCTTGTGTGGACACCAAAGGAAGGGACCATCACTACTTCCTCCTGGGAATGATGCAGAAAATGTAACAAAGATCTTGTCTATACAAAAAAAAAAAAAAAAAAAAAAAAAAAAAAAAAATTGACAGCCAGTTTGAAATAAAATTGCCATGACCTATAGCAAAGAATATCCTTACATGATAATATTATATAATGACATTATAATTTTCCCAGATTTGGGTTATCATTATTATCTATAATAGTACCTCGCACCCTTGGGTATCAATAAAAAAAAATCATCTTTTTGGTGCTAGGAGACAAAGGTAACACATCTCTAGATATTTTAGAATTACAACAGCATAATGTATAATTATCCCAAACAAACTTCCCAATTCTTTGTCTGGCAGCAATTTTAAAAGGACAGGAAAGGATTTTATCCCTTTCACTGTGTAGAGGGCCCCTTGGAAAGGCACCTCTTGCTCTTTTGGCCAAGAGGAACCCTCTTCTCACGGTCCAGTTGGCCACAGCTGTTCCCTGAGCTTTCATTTTATGCCAAGGTTGAAGCATCATGGTGGCTGATACTTTGGATCTGCTCTTGCCCAGTGGGGTGAGCTGGGCCCTTCCCTGGAGAAGAAAACTGGGTTCCCCAAGATATGTGATCAGTGCTGGGGCTTCACCAGCAGGCAAGGAGATCCCAAGGCAGGTGCTGGGCATGGAGGCCACAGGAGCATAGGCTACCAAGGAGATAGAACTGAACCTCACATCACCTTGCTTGGCCAAAGAGTATGGGTGGTTAGCCAGAGATGGGTAAGATTCCTCAGGGAAGGAACAACCTAAGACAGGCACAATCACGGATGGACCAAGAGGAGAGAACTTGGGGGTCAACAGAGGTGGGGCACAGACCCTCACCCCCCCAACTTTGAATGAGCCTGAATCTTCACCCCTTCTGAGGGAGGTCTCCTCCCCCCATGGCTGCTTCGCTTCCCATGCACAGCTCAAATTGGTACCCAGGTAACAGACAGAGATTTGGCTGACAGCAGCTACCCTCTCACTGCAACAAGACTTGTTTGAGATGACTTGTACCCACGGTGTGGGGAAGTGGGTTCTTGATTTCCAAATCCAGCCTAGTACCAGAATGCTCAGGGCCTACTCAAGAAGGCCAATAATCCTTTCCACTAATATACACAGGGTAAAATAAGATTGTTGTTAGAGTGTTGAGTTTGACAATTGAATAGTAATCAATTTCTCAGAGGAAATTAAATTGGCTAATTGAAATAAGCAAATATTCTAGAAAAATTGATTACACTGTACAAAAAAGCTATTCCTAATGTGTTAACAAAAATCTTTATTGGCAATTCATCTCATGGTAAAATTGCATAACATGTCATGAACCTAAAGCAGTCAAATTTTAGTGCAAATAATTAAAATATAAAAGCTGCCGAAACCGATTTGGCTCAATGGTAGAGCGTCGGTCTACGGACTGAAAGGTCCCAGGTTTGATTCTGGTCAAGGGCATGTACATTGGTTGCGGGCACATCCCCGGTAGGGGGTGTGCAAGCGGCAGCTGGTTGTTTCTCTCTCATTGATGTTTCTATCTCTCTATCTCTCTTCCTTCCTCTCTGTAAAAAATCAATAAAATATTTTTTAAGAATTTTTAATAAAATAAATAAATAATAAAATATAAAAGCTATCAAGAGCTGAGACACTTCTTATCCTCATAGCCAATTGGCTTGGAGATCAATGCTTCCCAGTGATATGAACAATAAGCAAGGTTTAACAACAAGACTGCACACACAGCCCACAAAGGGCTACACCAAGACTGTCCACCTCAGGTAACTGGGAGGCTGACTCACTGAACCATATAGGACACCCTAGCACACAAAGCCACCCTACCAACTCAGGAAAGCTGTAAAAATGCCGAGACAAGGAAATAGATCACAAACAAAAGAAATGGAGGAAAAGAAGAGACTGGATATAGAGTTCAAAACCACACTTATAAGGTTTTTCAAGAATTTCCTAGAGAAGGTTGATAAGACCTATGAGGAGATGAAAAGGGATCAACTAGAGAAAATAAGGAATCAACAAGAAATAATAAGGGATCAACAAGAAATAAAGAATACATTGTCTGAAATAAAAAATATTATACAGAGTCCTAAAAACAAAATGGAAGATTGCAAGAATCAAGTCAAAGATTTGGAACATAAAGAGCCAGAAGACACTCCTCCGCAGAAGCAAGAAGACAAGAGAATCCAGAAAGTTGAAGATAATGTAATAAACCTCTGGGACAACTTCAAGCGAACCAACATCAGAATTATGGGGGTCCCAGAAGATGAGAGAGAGCAAGATATCGAAAACATACTGAAAGAAATAGTGACAGAAAACTTCCCCCACCTGGTGAAAGAATTAGACTTACAAGTCCAGGAAGCACGCAGAACCCCCAAAAAAGGAATCCAAAGAGTACCACACCAAGACACATCATAATGAAAATTCCAAGAGCAAAAGACAAAGAGAGAATATTAAAAGCAGCAAGAGCAAAGCAGGTAGTTACCTATAAAGGAGCACCCATATGATTGTCAGCTGATTTCTCAACAGAAACCATGCAGGCCAGACGGGAATGGCAAGAAATATTCAAGGTGATGAATAGCAAGAACCTACAGCCAAAAATAATCTACCCAGCAAAGCTATCACTCAGAATCGAAGGCCAGATAAAGAGCTTCACTAATGAAAAAAAAAAATCTAAAGGAGTTCATCCCTGCCAAACCAGAATTATATGAATTGCTGAAGGGGGTTCTATCAGAAGAGAAAGTAAATAAAGATAAAAACTATGAACAACAAATACATAATTATCAACAAGTGAATCTAAAAACCAAGGGAATTAAAAAAAAAACCTGATGAACAATATTAACTGGTGAATATAATAGAATCAGAGGTATGGAAGGGGAGTGAACTGACGATTCTCGGGGAAAGGGGGTGAGGGGAATGCGGGAAGAGACTGAACATAAACTGTGCACCAATGGATGAGGTCAATGGGGGTGGGGAAAAGGCAGAGGGTTGGGTAGGAACCTGGTGGAGGGGAGCAATGGCGGGTGGGGGGGGGGGGGAAACGAGGAACATTGGTAATAATATGAAGAATAAAGATTTATTTTTAAAAAATAAATAAAATAAAATGAAAATGAAAAATAAAAAGCTATCAAGACTACATTATAAAATGTAATAAAAGCCTTCTAATATTTAAATTTAAAAAGGGGGTGATAGTGGGAAAATATCATGTAAAGTAAAATATCCTGTGAGTAAATTACATCTAGAAAATTTATACTTTAGAAAATTAACTTTCATTTGAAATGCTAACAGCATTTTTTGTGAAAAACACACATGGTGTCAAAACAAGCCAGAGAAAAATCATTAGTGGCAAAAAAATTAAAAAGGATCCCAAGTCAAATTTATAGAAAATATCCCTTTATTAACGTTTGATTGAGAATGTGTTTGTATATTTTCAGAAAACAACTCCAGGACCATGTGGATTCCTGCAACAGACAGGATTTGACAGGACTGCTCCAGCCATGAAGACAGAAGAGAAACAGTCCAGAGATGGAAGACACTGACAACACCTTGCATACTAATGGACAGCAACTGTGTGTCACTGAAGGATGCCCAGGACCAAACCATAGATGATTGTACCTGCATCAACACTATTTGTCCACCAACAAAACCTGAAATATCATGGCTGATATGTACACATAAGGAATTGTATGACATTAAAATTAGGACTCAAAAGAACTGTTGGCCCAGAAAGGAACTGAGTACAGACTGATTCATTTGCCTCTCAGCATAACCATTTGGCTTATCTCAGTTTCAGTTCTTATAAGAGTATTTCTTGTATCACATGATCTCACACATATAGGGGAAATAATGAACAACATAAACTGATTAACAAAAAACAGACCCGGAGACAGGGAAGCATCGATAACACTGTCAAACCTCAGAAGGAAGGTAGGGGATGGTGAGTGAAAGGGGAGACATCCAACAAACTGGACAACCTGGAGGAAATTGACATATTCCTAGAAAAATACAACCTTCCAAAACTCAATGAGGAAAAAATCTAAACATCTCAATAAGCCAATAACTATGGAAGAAATTGAAGCGGTCATCAAAAAGCTTCCAGCAAACAAAAGCCAGAGGGCAGACAGCTTCACAGGGGAGTTTTACCAAACATTCAAAGAAGAACTAAAACCTATCCTCCTCAAACTATTCCAAAATATTCAAGAGGTCTACGGCCATACCACCCTGAACACGCCCGATCTCGTCTGATCTCAGAAGCTAAGCAGGGTTGGGCCTGGTTAGTACTTGGATGGGAGACCAAAATATTCAAGAGGAAGGAATACTTCCAAGCTCCTTCTATGAAGCCAGCATCACCCTAATACCAAAATCAGATAGAGACAATACAATGAAAGAGAATTACAGGTCAATCTCTCTTGAACATAGATGCCAAAATCCTCAACAAAATTCTAACAAATTTAATCCAGCAGTACATAAGGAAGATCATACACCATGACCAAGTATGATTTATTACAGGAATGGAAGTATAGTACAATATTTACAATATTCACAAATCAATACAGCACGTAAACATATTGAGAGATAAAAACCACATATTCATATCAATTGATAGAGAAAAAGCACTTGACAAAATCCAACAACCATTTTTGATAAAAACTCTCAGCAAGGTGGGAATAGAAGGATCATACCTTAACATACTAAAAGCTGTATATGACAAAACCACAGCAAACATCATACTCCATGGGCAAAAACTAAAACCATTTCCCTTCAGAACAGGAACAAGACAGGGATGCCCACTCTCACCACTCCTGTTTGGCATTGAACTGGAAGTATCGCCCATTGCAATTAGACAAGATGAAGAAATAAAAGGCATCCAAATTGGAAAAGAAGAAGTAAAAAGCTGTCCTTATTTACAGATGACATGATATTGTACATAAAAAAAAAAAGACACCGAAACCGGTTTGGCTCAGTGATAGAGTGTCGGTCTGTGGACTGAAGGGTCCCAGGTTCGATTCCGGTCAAAGGCATGTACTTTGGTTGCGGGCACATCCCTGGTGGGGGGTGTGCAAGAGGCAGCTGATCGATGTTTCTCTCTCATTGACGTTTCTAGCTCTCTATCCCACTCTCCTCCTCTCTGTAAAAAATCAATAAAATATATATTTTTTAAAAGACTCCATCAGAAAACTAATAGACTTAATAAATGAATTCGGCAATGTAGCAGGATACAAAATTAATGCCAAGAAATCTATGGCATTTCTATACACCAATAGTGAACTTACAGAAAGAGAGACTAAAAAAGCAATCCCACTTACCATCACACCAAAAAAAATTAAGATATCTAAAAATAAACTTAAGTAAGGAGGTAAAAGACCTATACTCTAAAAACTACAGGACACTGAAAAAAAAAGATAGAGGAAGACATAAACAGATGGAAGAACATACCATGTTCATGGATTGATAGAATTAACATCATCAAAATGTCCATACTTCCCAAAGCAAGCAATAGATTCAATGCACTCCCCATTAAAATATACCAATGGCATATTTCACAGACCTAGAAAGGTCTGTGAAATATGCCATTGGTTTATTTCACAAAGGTCTCCAAAAATTTATCTGGAATAAAAAAAGACCCCGAATAGCCACAGCAATCCTGAGAAAAAGTAAATAAATTAAAAAATAGGAGGGATCTCCATACCAGATTTCAAGCTGTATTACAAAGCCACAGTTCTCAAAACAGCCTGGTACTGGCCAAGAACAGACATATAGATCAATGGAATAGAATATAGAATCCTGATATCGACCCAAACCACTATGCTCAATTAATATTTGAAAAAGGAGGCATGAATATACAATGGAGTCAAGATAGTCTCTTCAATAAATTGTGTTGGAAAAATTGGACATATACATGCAAAAAAAAAGGAAACTAGATCACCAAATTACACCATACACAAAAATAAATTCAAAATGAATACAGGACTTAAACATAAGATGGGAAACCATAAAATACTAGAGGAATCCACAGGCAGCAAAATCTCAGACATATGCTGAAATAACTTCTTCACTGATACTGCCCCTAGGGCAATGGAAGCTAAAGAGAAAAACAAATGGGACTACATCAAAATAAAAAGCTTTTTTACAGCAAAAGAAACCATCAACAAAACAACAAGAAAGCCCACTGTGTGGGAGAACATATTTGCAAATATTATCAGTGATAAAGGTTTCATCTCCAACATATACAGGCACCTTATACAACTTAAAAAAAGGAAGATAAATTATCCAATTAAAAAATGGGCAACAGACCTAAATAGAATCTTTTCGAAAGAAGACAAAAGAAAGGCCAACAGACACATGAAAACAAAGTCACTACAATCAAAACAATGCGGTACCATCTCACGCCTGTCAGAATGGCTATCATCAACAAATCAACAAATGACAAATGTTGATGAGAAGGCAGAGAAAAAGGAACCCTCCTGCACTGCTGGTGGAAATGCAGACTGGTGCAGCCACTATGGAGAACAATATGTGTTTGGAGTTTCCTCAAAAAACTGAAAATGAAACTCCCATTTGACCCAGCAATCCCACTCCTAGGAATACATCCTCAGAAACTGAAAACACCAATCAGAAAGGATATATGCTCCACTATGTT
The DNA here is from genome assembly GCA_036971965.1 of Nyctalus aviator. Taxonomy (NCBI): domain Eukaryota; kingdom Metazoa; phylum Chordata; class Mammalia; order Chiroptera; family Vespertilionidae; genus Nyctalus; species Nyctalus aviator. The sequence continues at coordinate 113,858,147 of CM072922.1, forward strand.
CATAGCAGCACAATTTACAATAGCTAAGATTTGGAAACAGCCTAGGTGCTCATCAGCAGATGACTGGATCAGAAAACTATGGTACATCTACATAATGGAATACTATGCTTCCATAAAAAAGAAGGCATTCTTACCATTTGCAGCAACCTGGATGGAACTGGAGGAAATTATGCTAAGTGAAATAAGCCAGTCAATGAAAGAAAAATACCACATGATCTCACTCATTTATGGATAATAAAGAACATTATAAATTGATGAACAAAAGAATAGATACAGAGATAGTAAAGCATCAAACGAACTGTCAAATTACAGCCAGAAGGTTAGGGAGAAGTTGGGGAGTTAAGAGATCAACCGGAGGACTTATATGAATGCATCTAAGCAAAACCAATGGATGCAAAACTCTGGGGAGGGAGGGCATGTACGGGAGTGTGTTAAGATGAACAATGTTAAAATACGTACACATATAATACCTTAATAAAAATTTAGAAAAATAATAAAAATAAAAATAAGGGTAATAAGTACTCAGGGAGGGAAATAAACCTCTTAGGTCCCATGTTCATTTGCTGGATACAATTTCTACTTTTAAGCTGATAGAGCAAACACATTTATAATCTATATGTTTTTAATATTCAACTAGATTCAACATTTAGCCATCATTAAATGTTACTTTGAATTTTCTCTTAGGAAACCTGAAAAATATTTATCTTTATGGATACTTACATCTCTTTCTACATTATCATTTTCATATTGATGTATTATTTTTTCAAAATGATGCCATTCATTGATTAACTCATTAATACTTTCCTTCAGGTTAAGAATTTGTTTTACACTTTCAGCTTTAAATATATTTATTTTTTTTTAATTTTTTAAAATTTATTTATTTATTTATTTATTACATATTTTATTGATTTTTTTTGCCCCCCTCCCTCCCTCCCACACATCCCATCCCTCCCCAGAGTTTTATGCCCATTGGTTGAACTTATATGCATGTATACAAGTCCTTCGGTTGATCTATTATCTCCCCCAGATCCTCCTCCCTTCCCTGCTGAAATTTGACAATCTGCTTGTTGCTTTATTGTCTCTATATCTATCTATGGTACATCTACACAATGGAATGCTATGCTGCCATAAAAAAGAAGGAATTCTCATCTTTTGCAGCAACCTGGATGGAATTGGAGAACATCATGCTGAGTGAAATAAGCCAATCAATGAAAGAGAAACACCACATGACCTCACTCATTTGTGGATAATAAAGATCATTATAAACTGATGAACCAAAAGATAAATATATTTATTTTATCCTGAATCTGATCTTGGTTGTTAATTGCTATGTTTTCTTCCCTGTCTGTTTGGCTGTGAGCCTGATCCAGTTGCTGGTTTAGCAGCATACTTTCCCTGTGTAGGTGAGATAGCTTCTGTAAGGTCTGCTTTCCAATGTCTTCATCCATTTTTCCTTGCCCATCTTTATACACCTGTTCAATTTCCTCCTTTTGACACTGTTTTTGACTGAGGTCTCTTTCTAAAACCAGTGTCCTTTCTTTGAGAGCATCTCTTGTCTGATGGAGCTCAATTTCTAAGCTATTGTTTTTGCTTTCTGCTTTAGAAAGTTGTTGAGAAAGAATCTCATTGCTTTGTTTTAGATTAGACTTATCAAAATTTATTTTGTCCTGTAAACAAAAGCATTCATCTCTTTCTCTCTGGAAAGCAAGTTGTAGGTCTCTTTTTGATGTCTGACAATGCTCATGAGCCAGTCTAGACCAGTATGATTCAACTTCTGCTTCCCGTCTTCCTCTGTTTTGTTGTTCATTCTCCAATTAGAGTTTAGCATTATAAGCTCAGCTCTCAGAACTTCAAGCTGCGCATTGTGTTGAGATACTGTTTCTCTTATTGTCTTTTGAAGACAGTCATTCTGTTTTTTAACATATTTTTTCCCATTTCCTGAGTCTTATTTTTTACTGTGTCTATTTCCAATCTTAGCTTGGCAATTTCTTCCCACAACATGTGATTTTCATGCAATAGACTTTTTTCTTTGTCAGAACTCTCAGAAGCCTAAGTAACACAAAGGAGACTTTTAACTAAAACATTGAAATGACATGTCACGATAGCTTCTGAAACTAAAGAATAACCTACATTTATAATAAAAAGTTGCAATAAGTGGATATCCCACTGGAAAAAAATGGAATTGTGTCCAAACCTCTAACTTTATACAAACATAAATTCTCCAAAGCTCAAAAATTTAATATAATATGAGGAATTTTTAAGTGAAAAAAAATCACAAGAAAATTTTAAGAGTCTCAAAATTAGAAATGGTTTTTCTAAATCTTCACAAGCCCAGATGCATTTAATAAAAGATTAATAACTGTACACTAAAAGTTGATATTAGAGTCTGAACATATAGCTACCTCACCATAAGAGTATTAACAAGCTTATATTAGGATAAACTAAATTTTCTAAAATTCTTTCTTCCCCAATATTAACCCATATATATCCTATTTATCTAATACATTCCCAATCAGTTATAAAAACTACCTCCATGATCAACTGATAAACAAGCATTTTCCTAAGCATTTCTACAACCATCAATGAACTCATTTGGTTATCACAATCTAGAATGGAGGGGTTAAAAAGATAAGTTTAGGATTCCCCCTACCCCCCAGATTTTCAGATTCCACAATTCATGCTCTTGCACCAATCCATAGTTCTCCTCCAGTGTGGATATAGAAACACAAAAGAACCCTACATATGAAAAAATAAATGATAAATAGGATAAAATTTACAGATTCTTCTTAGAAAATCATGAGTTTTTTATTGCTGCAATAACTTTTATTTCTTGTTCATGATGTTAAAGTAGTATTAAATGTGAAGTTGGGAGGTGTGGGAATACACAGAACTACTTTACTAGGAATAAGATAGTTACCAATATATTACCACTAGTTTTATATTACAGCATGCAATTCTCTTTAGAAGTACCTTGTATTAAAATGGGATACTACTTAGAACAAATTTTACTTTCCTCAAAAGTAGAAGAATGACATCTAAAATATCATCGCTGGCCCTAACCATTTTGGTTCAGTGGACAGAGCATCAGCCTGAGGACTGAAGGGTCCCAGGTTCAATTCCATTCAAGGGCAGATACCTTGGTTGCAGGCACATCACCAGTAGAGGGTGTGCAGGAGGCAGCTGATTGATGTTTCTTTCTCATTGATGTTTCTAACTCTAGTCCTCTCTCTTCCTCTCTGTAAAAAATCAATTAAAAATTAAAAAATTAAATATCATCTTTTAACTGGTTATACCCTCCTCCATTCCATCAGTGGAAGTGGAAACTAACCTCTCTATTCATATATCAAGGAAATAAAATCACTGTTCAAATTTGGACCATCTGTTGTTAGTAGCAGTTCCTTTGAGATCATGGACAACACATTGATTCCTACAGAAAATATCAAAAATATCCCCTTAGAATGAGGCCATTGTGAATGTCACTACTTGACTGTGAGAGACAAATGAATTTGAATTAATAATATCATTTTATCCAATGGATCCAAAATGTCACCCTATCTCAGACATATACACACACACACACACACACACACACACTTTATAAATCCTCTATAATTTCCATATGTACAGCATTGGTTTTTTAAATATATACACACTCACACATACTCATACACATTTGAAAATAACTAAATAAACTACCTCAGAATTCATTTTCTTGTGAGTTATTTCTATCTCCTTTGGTTTGCAAAGGTGTTTGGTCATAATTCCATCTTGTAATATTCTGGCATTCTGTTCTTTAGAAAGTTGGCTCTGAGTGTAATTTTGCTCTTCTACAACCTAGGGACACATTTCATTTAGTTTTTGGTCTCATACCATTAAAAAATATAACCAAAGTTAAAGAGCAGTACCTTAAAAACCTGTGAAAAAGATGTAGCCTGTTTAAACACAAGGATCTTTCCTCTCCATGAAAAAGTCAAATTTTAAGTGGTAGCCACATTTGTCATAGAGCAAAAATACAGTATTCTGAAATAAAATTTCAAAGGAAGGCAGCAAGAGAGGAAGAATGCAACAATGGAACTACAAAACAGCCAGAAAGCACACAAAGATAGCATTGTAAGTCATTACCTATTAATAATTACTTTGTAAATGGATTGAATTCTCCAGTCAAAATGCATAGGATGACTTGGGGTAGTGAACACACAATGCAGTGGACAGAGAATGTCCTATAGAACAGTGCACCTGAAACCTATATAATTTTGTTAACCAAAGTCACCTCACTAAATTTAATAAATAAATTATAGAATGTCTTTGTGGATTATATTAAGACCCAAATATATGCTGTCTACAGAGACTCAATTAATTCATTTTCTTAAAACTTTTTAGTCCTCACCCAAGGATATGCTCACTGGTTTTAGAAAGAGGGGTATGGAGAGAGAGACAGGCAGACACAGAAATATCAATGTGAAGCAGCCAGGGACCCAGAAACATGAAGACTCCTGGCACCTGGCCACAGATTTCTGTGAGTCACAAAGCCAAGACCCCTCCCCCACAACCCCACAGCAGCAACATAGAAACTACCAGACCCCCGCCACACAATAAGGCTTTCTGTACACACAGAGCAGTGGCGACTCTGCCTATGAGTCTTGGTGTCAGACATGGGAAGTTTGTTTCCCCGCGACTCGTCTCCACACCCAGAAAGGGAGAATGAGCTGAATTTGAGCCTAGCTGCTCATCCTTAGGGCAGTAGTTTTCTGTAACCAGACTCTGTGCCCACTTACGGCAGACACTGTGCCCACTTAACTTGAGCCTGGACTGTGAACTCGGAGAATATGTTTTCCGCAACTAGTCTCCACCCCCAGGCAGGGAGGCAGTCCTGAATTTGAGCATAGGCACACGACCTTGGGGAGAATGTTTTCTGCCACCAGATCCTGTGCCCACGCAGGGAGACAGTGCTGAGTTTGAGACTGGGGTTGTAAACCTAGGGAGTTTGTTTCCCATGACCAGACCCTGCACCTTAACAGAGAGGCTGAAATGAATTTGAACCTGGATGTGCAGTCTCAGGGAATTTGTTCCCCATGACCAGATCCTGCGCCCACACAGGAAGACAGTGCTGAATTTGAGCCTGGGTGCATGGACACAGGGAGTTTGTTTTCCACAGTACACACCCACGTGACCAGACGCCTCACCCACACTAAGTGCCAGTACCACCTGATTCAGGGAAAGCACACAAAGAAAGCTGTTTACCACCGGGCAGAAGTGCACCTCCTGCCAACACAGTTCGACTGAGCAACCCAGTCTCGCGGGCAGGTCGGGGAACCTGAATCTCCACACAAGAGTCATCAATGAGCACCAATGCCTAGACTCCATTCTTCATTACATGTGCCTGGCACACAGTACAGGGCCCCACAACTCAATATCTGAACCTTCTGATGATAGTCAGAATTGGGAGACAATGAAGTAATCCTCAGAGGAAAGAAAAAAAGGAATCACAGAGAGAGGAAATAAGTGAAAAGGAAGCATGCAACATGACAGAAAAAGAATTCAGAGTAATGGTCATATAGATCATACACCACATGGATGAGAAAATCAACAACCTAGGCAAAAATCAGGAAGAAATGAAAAATGATATAGCTACAATCAAAAACACAATGGAAGGCTTCAACAGCAGACTAGAAGAAGCAGAGGACTAAATCAGTGAGTTGGAAAATCATGTACAGAAACAAACCCAATCTGAACGGCAACTAGAGAAAAAGTTTTAAAAAGCAGGAGAGTCTAAGGGAGTTTGGGACAATGCAAAACAAAATAACATATGTATAATAGGGCAACCAGAAGGACAATAAGAGCATCAAGCACTAGAAAATTTATTTGAAGAAATAATGACAGAAAAATTCCCTGGTATGGGGAAGAAAAAAAGTTACTCAATTACAAATTCAAGCAAGTTGAATCCCAAAATACCTATACCAGGACATTCCATAATCACAATGGCAAGTGTTATTGACAGAGAGAGAATCACAAAGGCTTCAAGAGAGAGACAGAGAGTTCCTTACAAAAGATCCCCCATCAGATTATCAAATGATTTGTCAACAGAAACACATCAAGCTAGAAGGGAATACAAGGAGATATACAAAGTGATGCAAAGCAAGGGACTCAATCCAAGAATATTCTATCCAGCAAGACTATCAATCAAAATTGAAGGGGAAATCAGGAGCTTCGCAGACAAAAAATAAAAAATAAAAAGACAAAAAAAAAAAAAAAAAAAAAAAACTAGTGGAATTTATCACTACCAAGTCAGCATTGCAAGAAATACTAAAGGGAATGCAGGGAATGCTATAAAAAGAAGAAACAAAAAAGTAAGAAGGAACACACAGCCTCAAAAAATAAAAAATGGTTACAGATAAGTACCTTTAAGTAATAATGTTAAATATAAACAGACTAAATGCTCCAATCAAAAGACAAACAGTGGCTGAATGGATAAAATAACACAACCCAAATATATGCTGCCTATAAGAGACCCACCTTAGTAAAAGGGACTCACACAGACTGAAAGTAAAGGGTTGAAAGATGGGTATAGAAGGATCATATCTCAACATAATAAAAGCTGAAAATGACAAACCCACAGCCAGCATCACACTCAATGGACAAAAACTAAAGCCATTTCCCCTAAGAACAGGAACAAGACAGGGATGCTCACTCTCACCACTCTTGTTTGACATAGTACTAGAAGTATTAGACATTGCAATTAGACAACAAAAAGAAATAAAAGACATCCAAATTGGAAAAGAAGAAGTAAAACTGTCCTTATTTGCAAACGACATGATAGTGTATATACAAAACCATAAAGACACCATCAAAAAATTATCACACTTAATAAATGAATTCAGCAAGATAGAAGGATACAAAGTTAATTCCAATTAAGTTATGGTATTACTATACACCAATAATGAACTTACAGAAAAAGAAACTAAAAAAGCAATCCCATTTACCATCATACCAGAAAAATTAAGATATCTAGGAATAAACTTAACAAAAGAGGTAAAAGACCTATATTCAAAATACTATAAGACACTGAAAAAAGAGATAGAGGAAGATATAAACAGATGGAACAACATACCATGTTCATGGATTGGTATAATCAACATCATCAAAATGTCCATGCTATCCAAAGCAATCTATACAGTCAATACACTCCCCATTAAAATCCCAATGGCATTTTTCACAGACCTAGAGAGAAATCTCCAAAAATTCATGTAAAATTAAAAAAAAAAGACCCCGGTTAGCTGCAGCAATCCTGAGAAAGAAGAACAAAGTAGGTGGAATCTCAATACCAGATTTCAAGCTGTCTTACAAAGCCATTGTTCTCAAAACAGCCTGGTACTAGCACAAGAACAGACATAAAAATCAATGAAATATAACTGAGAACCCAGAATCGACCCAAATCACTATGCCCAATTAATATTCAACAAAGGAGGCATGAACATAAAAAAAGTCAAGACAGTCTCTTCAACAAATGGTGTTGGGAAAATTGGACAGATACATGCAAAATAATGAAACTAGAACACCAATTTACACCGTTCACAAAAATAAACTCAAAATGGATAAAGGACTTAAACATAAGACAGGAACCATTAAAATCTTAAGAGACAGCAAAATCTCAGACATATGCCGAAGCAATATCTTACCAATACAGCTCCTAGGGCATTGGAAACTGAAGAGAAAATAAATGGGACCACATAAAAATAAAAAGCTTCTACACAGCAAAAGAAGCCATCAACTAAACAACAAGAAAGCCCACTGCCTGGGAGAACATATTTGCCTATATTATATCTGATAAGGGTTTAATCTCCAACATTTACAGGGAACTCATACAACTTAACAAAAGGAAGATAAAGAATCCAATCCAAAAATGGGCAATGGACAAACCTACAGCCAACTTCATACTCAATGGGCAAAAACTAAAACCATTTCCACTAAGAACAGGAAAAGGAAAAGGCTGCCCACTTTCACCACTCCTGTTCAACATAGTACTGGAAGTGCTAGCCACAGCAATTAGACAAGAAGAAGAAATAAAGGGTATCCAAATAGGAAAAGAGCTGAAACCGATTTGGCTCAGTGGTAGAGCGTCAGTCTGCGGACTGAAAGGTCCCGGGTTTGGTTCTGGTCAAGGGCATGTACATTGGATGCAGGCACATCAATGTGCAAGAGGCAGCTGGTCAATATTTCTCTCTCATTGACGTTTCTAGCTCTCTATCTTCCTTCCTCTCTGTAAAAAATCAATTAAAAATAAATAAATAAATAAATAAATAAATAAATAAATAAAAATAAGAAAAGAAGAAGTAAAGTTGTCATTATTCACAGATGATATGATACGTACATAGAAAACCCTAAAGACTCCATCAAAAAATTATTAGATTTAGTAAATGAATTTGGCAATGTTTCCTCATCAGTATTTGTAACAGCAGACATATCATGGCTTTTCAATTGAATCATAGTTTTGCTTCATTGCAGTAGACAACCACAAATCAAAATGGCTTTTCAGATCACTGGACTGAGGTGTAGGTCTGATGCCTAATTTCCAAGAACAAGCTAACAACAATGAAAACTCTACCAAAGGAGTGGTCACATAACACAATAACACACACAAGTTACATTCCAGGAGCACCTAGCTCAGGTGATCAGAAAGAATATGCTGATTTTAGAGAGGGGAAAACAAGATGGCAGCCTAGGTAAGCACCTAAATTGCTGCCTCGCACAACAATTTCAAAACAACTAAAAGACATTATCCAAAACCACAGGAAAACTGGCTGAGAGGAAATTCTACAACTAGAAAGAAAGAGTAAAGCTCACAGATCAGAGGAGCTGCAAAGCTCTGATGAAGGGAGACGCACACTCGCGCACATAGAGGAAGGGCAGCTGAGTGCCTGGCTGTCAGGAGGGGAAGGGATGCCCCCGAATGCACTGCACCCCAATTCTGACTGCACTGAACCCCAGCTCCAGCCAAAACCCCGTGGACCAGGCTCATAAGGGTGGAGTCTGGACTGTAGAGAAAGGCACTCAGAGACTTGGAGACTCAGGGGAGCCACAACAGGCAGGGTCTAGAGGCGTGCATGTATGAGTGCGTACAGAGAGGTCTGACTGCAGAGATTGCCGCAGCCTCTCCATAGCGGAAGGAGTTGAAAGTTCCTGACTGCACTGAATCTTAGTTCCAACTGCAATGAAACCCAGTCCTGGGTGAGCCCCTGGGGAACCCATAGTCTTACAGGGGGAATCTGGACTGTCAGGTGGAAACTCAGGGGATCCATGGAAGGCAGAGGTCTGAGGCGCATGCATAAGGGCAGGGCTGATGGGAAGACTCCACCCCATCCAAGCTGAGCACAGAGGCTTTTACAATTTTGCAAGTCTGGTTCTATAAGACTATCTCCAATACAGAAAGTATCCCAGCATAGACACAGCTGATACTCACATCCAATTGACCTGGAGGTCAATTCCTCCCAGTGATACCAACAGCAATCAAGACTTAACTACAACAAGGCTGTCCACAAAGGGGAGCACCAAGAGTGTCTACCTCAGATAACTGGGGAGGCTGACCCACCAGGCCATATAGGACATGAAGCACACAAAGCCATCCTACCAACTTGGGGAAGCAGCAAAAATGAGGAGACAAGGAAACAGATCACATACAAAAGAAATGGAGGAGAACAAATGACTGGATATAGAGTTCAAAACCATGGTTAAAAGGTTTTTAAGAATTTCCTGGAAAAGGCCAATAAATTTAACTAGACCCTCGAGAATATGAAAAAGGAACAACTAGAAATTAAACATACGCTGACTGAAATAAAACATATTATACAAGAGACCCAACAGCAGACTAGAGAAATATAAAAATCAAGTCAAAGATTTGGAATACAAAGAAGCAAAGAACACTCCTCTGGAAAAGCAAAGAGAGAAGAGAATCCAGAAAGTTTAAGATAGTGTAAGAAGCTCTGTGACAACTTCAAGCATACCAACATCAGAATTACGGGGATTCCAGAAGAAGAGAGATAGCCAGATACTGAAAACCTATGTGAAGAAATAAAGACTGAAAACTTCCCCCTCCTGGTGAAAGAAATAGACTTACAAGTTCAGGAAGTGCAAAGAACCCCAAACAAAAGGAATCCAAAAAGGACCACAGCAACACACATCATAATTAAAATGCCAAGGGCAAAAGACAAACAGAGAATCTTACAAGCAGCAAGAGAAAAACAGTTAGTTACCTATAAGGAAGCACCCATCCGATTATCAGCTGATTTCTCAACAGAATCTATGCAGGCCAGACAGGAGTGGCAAGAAATATTCAAAGTGATGAATAGCAAGAACCTACAACCAAGATTACTCTTGACAGCAAAGTTATCGTTCAGAATTGAAGGGCAGATAAAGAGCTTCACAGATAAGAAAAAGCTAAAGGAGTTTAGCACCACCAAACCAGGTTTATGTGAAATGCTGAAAGATATTCTTTAAGAAGAGAAAGAAGAAGAAAAACGTAAAGATAAAAATTATGATCAACAAATACATATGTATCAAGTGAATCTAAAAATCAAGTGAATTAAAAATCTGAGGAACAGAATAAACTGGTGAATATAATAGAATCAGGGGCAAAGAAAGGGAGTGGATTAATCATTATCAGGGGGGAAGTGGTGTGGGGCATGCAGGAAGAGACTGGACTAAAATCACACACCTATGGATGAGGACAATGGGGGGAGGTAAGGGCAGGGCAGAAGGTGCAATGGGAACTAGGTGGAAGGGAGCTATTGGGGGGGGAAAGGAGAAACAATTGTAATAATCTGAGAAATAAAGATTTATTAAATTTAAAAAATAATTGCTATTTTGAGGGCTGACACTAGCCCATACTGTTAGAAAAAATAAAAAATAAAGAATCTGCCAATGAGCCTCACAAGACACCTAATACATAAGGCCATTATACCAATATGAGGGGCAAAGCAGATCTACCCAATACACAGAAACAAATACAAAGACACAGCTAAATTGGGGATAAAAAGAAACATGGCCCAAATGAAGAAAAAAGAAAACAGACAAATCCCCAGAGGAAAAAAAAAAACTAACTAAATTAAATGGAGGAAAGATATATATGCACCAGATACATGGTTCAAGAACATGGTTACAAAGATGATCAAGGAAAGCTGTGAGAACTTCAACAGAGATAGCAATTATATAAAAGGGCAAAGAAACCATATAAAATAACCACTCAGAAATGAAGTATATGACATCTGAAATGAAAAGTATACTAGAAGGAATCAGTAGCAGATTAGATAAAGCAGAGAATAGAATCTTTTTTAAAAAATACCTTTTATTGATTTCAGAGAGAAAGGGATATGAAGAGAAGGACAAATACATCAATGATGAGCGTTGGCCATTTTGGCTCAGTGGATAAAGCTTCAACCTGTGAACTGAAGGGTCCTGGGTTTGATTCTGGTCGGGAGTATGTGCCTGGGTTGCAGGCTCAATGCTCAGTAGGGGACATGCAGGAGGCATCCAACCACTGATTCTCTCTCATCGTTGATGTTTCTACCCCCCACTCTCTCTCTTTCTCTTCCTCTGTGAAATCAATAAAAATTATTAAACACACACACAACAACAACAACAACCATCAATGAGAGAGAATCATTGATCAGCTGCCTCCTGCATGCTCTACATCCTAATTTCCAATCTGTGGTATTTGGATTCATATTTTTTTGTCATCTGCATAGCAAAGTCTTGGTCTTCTTTCACTTCAGATTTAACTACTAAGGTCCTTAATTTTTTTATTTTCTGTATCATTATAAAAACTCTCCTCATTTTAAAAAATATATATTTTATTGATTTTTTACAGAGAGGAAGGGAGAGGGAGAGAGAGAGTTAGAAACGTCGATGAGAGAGAAACATCGACTAGCTGCCTACTGGGGATGTGTCTGCAACCAATGTACATGCCCTTGACTGGAATCAAACCTGGGACTCTTCAGTCCACAAACCGATGTTCTACCACTGAGCCAAACTGGTTTTGGCAAAACTCTCCTCATTTTTGTTTAAAACATGTTCAGAGCCTGTAACCCTGGCATATATCCTGACCTGGATTGAACTATGACCTCCTCGTTCATAGTTTGACAATCAACCACTGAGCCATGCCAGCTGGGTGAAAATAGAACCTTTGATTTAGAACTCAAGATAGCAGGTAACATCCAATTAGTTCAGGAAAAAATATTTTTAAATGAGGCTAGTTTCAAAATCTTTTGTGACAATACAAAGTATAACAACATCCACATTATAGGTGTACCAGAAGGGGGATATATGGAGGAGATAAGATATAATGTCAACCCAGGAAACAAGACGTCAATTAGTATGATTACTGGTCAGGGCACATGCCCGGGTTGCAATCCCAATCCCCAGTAGGGAACATGCAAGAGTCAGAGAATTGGTGTTTCTCTCTCATCGAATGTTTATATCTCTCTGTCCTTTTCCCTTCCTATCTCTCTAAAATCATTTTCTCCAACCACAATGGCATCAAACTAGAAATCAATTACCAAATTAACGCTGAAAACACAGAAACATATGAAGGGTAGATAACACGTTACAAAAAGGGGGTGGGTTAAAAATGAGATCAAGGAAGAAATCAAAAGACACCTAGAGACAAATGAAATGAGAACATGACAATCCAAAATCTATGGGACATAGTGAAAGTAACCCTAAGAGGAAAATTCACAACAATATAGGCCTACCTCAAGAAACAAGAAAAATCTCGAATTAACAATGTAACCTTTCACCAGAAGACCTGTTTTAAATGAGACTATTGGATTGTTTTAAAAGGGGTAACGTGCTGAAACCAGTTTGGCTCAGTGGTAGAGTGTCGGCCTGCGGACTGAAAGATCCCAGGTTCGATTCCAGTCAAGGGCATGTACCTTGGTTGTGGGCATATCCCCAGTGGGGGGGGGGTGCAAGAGGCAGCTGGTTGATGTTTCTCTCTCATCAACGTTTCAAGCTCTCTATCTCCCTTCCTTCCTCTCTGTAAAAAAAATCAGTAAAATATATTTTTTAAAATAAAAAATAAAAATAAATAAAAGGGGTAACATGATCTTCATTTGATTGATTGGTTGGTTGATTGATTATGACAGTATTCTTTTTTTAGTGATTAGAGTTCACTAAACATAAAGTGAACCAGTGAAAAATTCAGTAGCATTTGCCACATGTACCATGTGTTGCAATGATCACCTCTATTTAGTTCTAAAACCTTTCATCTCTCCCAAAGGGAACCTCATTCCCATGAAATAAAGACTCCCCATTCCCCTTATCCAAATCTCTGACAACCACTTGTCTGGTTTATGTCTCTATGGACCCTCCTTTTTGTGTAAATTGTATATTTAAAAAAAACACACAATAAAATTAATATATTTTCCATTCTGGCCTGTGGTGCTTGGTGAGTGGAGCGCTGTCCCATTCACTGAAGAGTCATGGATTCAATTCTCAGTCAAGGCATATACTCAGGTTTTCAGTTGAATCCCAGTTGTAGCCATGCAAGAGAAAGACCAGTCAATGTTTCTCTCTCACATCAATGTTTCACTTGCTCTCTCTCTCCCATTCCCTCTCTCTTTAAAATCAATTTAAAAAATAGCCCTAGCCAGCTAGGCTTAGTGGATAGAGCATCAGCCTGCCGGCTCAAGGGTCCCAGGTTCGATTCCGGTCAAGGGCATGTACCTTGGTTGCGGGCACATCCCCAGTAAGGGGTGTGCAAGAGGCAACTGATCAATGATTCTCTCTCATCCATGTTTCTAGCTTTCTATCCCTCTCTCTTCCTCTCTGTAAAAAGTCAATAAAATATATTTTAAAAATAAAAAATAAAAAAAATATTTCCTCACTTAACTAACTTGACATTACAAATATAAAACAATGATAGGCCACTATGAATCTTTAAGAGTAAGTGATACAAATGATTCAATTCAGAACAGGGGAATTAATTTCACAAGAGAGCACTTTACCTTCAAGACTTCATGGTCTGATGTTGGGTATGAATCAATAATGGGAGGTTTGTAGAAAGATATACAACACAAATAAGTGAGTCCATTTCTTTTAAAAAATCAACAAAACAATTTAAGTGAAAGATCAGCTATCTACATATCAAATAAAGATTTTTGATATATAAACACTGGGCCTTAGTTTAAAAAAAAAAAACAAAAAAAAAACCTTTTCATTATCTATTTCTGTTGTCACCTCTCCCAACCTGTGACCTATTTAATGAAGGCACACTCTGCCTGAGATTAATTTGTTTTCACCACTTAGTGGCTGATATAATTTTTACTCCCAGAACTGGCACACATCTGATGATCTAAGTCAAGGTGGGAAGATACACTGTCCCTTCCTCCTTGTCTGTCAAAAACTACTGGATGTCAGTTTAAAATGGCAGTCTTGCTTTTTTTGCAGGGAAACAACTTATTAAAGAAAAACCATTCCTTCCTTTTACCCTAAAACTATTCAGGAAGTTCCTGAAATGGTTGAGGGTTATAAGTCCAAATGTCAAAAAACAGCTTATGTTGCTAGCCTTCCCACTCCCAGATCACCCTTCTGCAGGCTCCAGAACATTTAAAACTTAAGCCCATGAGGGCATAGACTCCTGAAACAAGGGTGGGAACTCAGCATGAGGCTGAGACCACATGCTCCTCAGGGGCACCATTGCACTGAGACATGCCTCTGCATTCTCAGCCACCACAAGTGGATGGAGGGCCAGCCCTTTTGGAATCTCTGACTTCCTACCAGTCTAGCTGAGGCTTCTTCTGTAATCTTTGGTTATAAGACTAATGTTCAGCTAGGCATCATGTGGTGGTTGTGTAATTTAGTTGTCATTCCAATTTGGCCCAGGGAGGAGGTGAGTGTAACTTTTACCTCTTTTGCCTACATCTTGGATCACCCCTAAAAAATTCTGCACTTCAGGGGCTCACTGTTAGGATACAGTGAAATGAAATATTTTAAGTGAGGAAGCAAGCATCTGTAATGTTAAAATTCAGCTAGTAATTTAATTTGTTAGATTTAACATCTAATAAATGGTATAATTCCAATAGTGCCAAATTAGGTTTGAGGCTTTATATTTTTATTTTAATTTAGACCAAGGCAAGTTATTTTATTTTATTTTTTTCCTTCTTAATTTCAGTCCTGTGATTGGGAGTAACTAATCATAGATTAAGGAGTCTAACAGTTAAATTTTAACTATATTCTAATTTTTCTTTGTTCACACTTGATTTCTTAAGAAAAAAAAAGTTATTTCAAAAACATGTATCCTGACAGCAAAGACATCTGAAAATCAAAGCAAGCAAATTCATCTTCCACCTTTGCATCTAGAAAAAATGTCTCAAGATTCACAAATAAATAGGGTATGTGACAAAGAGGATACATCTACATGTTCAGGTCACCCTTCTGTGCAAAGGGATGAAGAAATATACACCAAACAAGACACATTAGAGCAGAGGAAGAAATTACTACTTTCCAAAGATGAGTCAAAAAAGAGGCACATGAATTTTCTATAAAATTCAAAATGACTGAGTGCCCTGAAGAAGAGCCATCACATGATAATTCTAAAGGATGAGCAAGCTTAAGAAAAATGCCTACTAACTTGACAAGTAAAATGCTTGATTGTGATGGGAAAGATGCATTTGGAAAGTCTAACTCTGCAGCATTACAAACATTTCCTGAATGAGAGGAACCCACTCTCAAAATTGTTCCACCAACTCATGCAGACCCTGAGTCCCGGGAAGACTCTCCCTAGTCCTCTTCTGAGCTTTGTTAAAGAGAAAAAGAATTACATTCTGAAAACGATCACAATGCCCTAAGAACCAGAGCCTGGAAGAGGAGCCTACATGACATCTGGCTGTAATTTAGGAAGAGGTGGGAGTCTGCTAGAAACCCAGGAGTCTTCTTAAAATTCCCACCACTCACCCTGGGCCTGTGAAGAAAGGGTGGCTCAGAGTGGACAGGGAGTCATGTGAGGACACAGCTTTGTGTGGCTCTGGGAGAGAGCTGAGGGGATGGCTTCTGGGTGCCCTCCCTGTGCTAAGTCCCTCTCCCACAATGCCCACACATGCCATCATCCCTGGCTCAAACCCTCCCTTCTGTATGGCATCAGCTTGGGGAATGTACTAGCCCATCAAACTGAATACTTCTCCAAAACCCTGTGGAGCTACACACTGTAAAAGAGCCAGCTGCCTGGGCCCATGGTGTACACTTTCATGGAGGCCTCTTAAGGAGGTCGGGATGGACTCAGGGGGTGTCAGAGACTGAGTTGTGTGACTTTGGGTTGGGGGTTTTTATTTCCTTGCTGGTCTAACTGAGGCCACCATTCCAGTGCTGAGCCCTCTCTTCACACAGCCAAATCTTGATATTGGGGCCTGATGAATTCTGCTGGCCTTACTCTAATGACTCTCAGAGGCCCCACTCAACCACAAAGGTCCACAGGTCTCCAGTGGGTTGTAATGGCCTTTGTATATCCTGGGACTTGTGCTCAGTGGCCTCACACCCAGGAATAAAGCTGAATTTAAATCTGTAGCAATCTGGTGAACACCACTTGCACCTACCTGATGACTCACTTACCTCATGTAACTCACACACTAACAGGAGCTCTTTCAGTGACTGACCCCAACAGAATGCTTGTAGGTGGAGGTGGATCTTGGGCATTTTGCTCAACTGCCCCATGGGCTTGGTGCTGGTGGAAGGAGGCATTGCTCTGCAGCTTGGCCCCTTCAGGTGCACCCAGGTCAGCAGAGACAGTCACAAACTGGATCGCTTTGTAGCTCCACACAGGTAGCCCAGGGGAAATCACAGGCAGAGACTGACATTTTGCAACAGAGTCCCTCCCAAGAGGCCCCAGAACCAGCACACTCAGCGGGGTGCTTCAGAGCATGACCCAGTTTGCTCCACAAGCAGAACACCCAAATGACAATCTGGGCAGGTACCACACGGAGCTGGCATGAAGCATGAATTACTTGACATGGGGTCAGTCTTTGAACAGCAGCTTGTATACTGTGTGTCGTCAGCCAGCATGTAGATCAACCCCAATTAGCTGATGTGCTTCCCATGAACACAGAGGGTTGGCAGGGGAAGGACTAGATGTCAAATCAGTAATGGAGGTGGGTAACATGCCTATGTAATGAGTGGATCACTTAGACTCCATTTAATTTGTTTGACAGGAGCAGGGGAAGCAGCTCCTTTTTTTTTTTTTTTTTTTTTTTTTTTTTTCATTTGAGGCCACACTAGGACTCAAGGGGACCTAAGCCCCACTCTGTGAGTCAGACTTCAGGTTGATGAGACCACAGTCCTATTTGTGATCAAAAAAATCTTTCCAGTGGCTCCACTGTTTTAAATACCTTTGTAAAGAAACCTTGAGTGGTGCTAGTTCTTCCTATTAAATGAACAAATAGAAGAGCAGCAACTCCTTCAGCATTTCCTTGAGCCTCATTTTTTAAGCTGCCTTTTGGGAGATCTCCCAACATCCTGTGGCCTTCCTTATTAAAACTTATCTTTAACTTGTCACAAACCCCAATATTCTCAACCCACTGTTGTTCCTCTTGAAACTTGGAATTCTCCTGCTAATTCTATTCTCACCCTCTATTGACTGTGTTCACTACCATCCCCCATATTTCTATTATGAAACTCTCCTACAGAATGAAAAAGAAGGTAGTTTAATACACTTAGCAACCTGAATTTACAAGTCAGTTCCACCACCTTATATATCTCATGAGTCACTTTAATCTCTTTTCATTTCCAGCATTCTGTACCAACAATCAGTTAGCCATGACATTTAACACAGGTTGAATAGCTAGAGGCAGTTTTGTTTAATTAATTGCTAGGCTTCCTTAAAGTACTGAAATTCTATGTGCCTTTGATTCTGTCTATAGAAAAATGGAGAACACCATTGCTGGCAGAATTGGCGGGGGGGGGAGAACACAATGAAAGAAACACTGAAAAAAAGTAGAGAATAAAATAAAATAATCAAAAACGCCTGAAAGAGGGAAAATGCTATAGGAACAAAGAAAAAAACTTCATACAAAGGTCCTAGCCTAAAGAGAAAACCAGAATGGGAAGTCAATAAATAGAAGAATCAATTAGAAATATCCTCTAAATACATGCTGAATTTAATTAACATTAACATGAACTATACATAAATATTTTTTACTTATAGATAAGTAATTCATTCCAAGAAGAATAGATATTCTTTTACTAACAACGCTTGCCTGATGAGGCCTTGCTTAGGTATAACCTTTGGTTCTGTGTCCATAGCTAACTGAGAAGGGCCCTACAAGCTTTACCACTACAGTTGTCAAGGAGAGTAAGATAAATGCTTAGACTCACTGAGCCTCTTAGAAAATCTCTAAATCAGAGTTACATAATCAGATTTCACTTTCTGAGTTGATCCGATTCACATCTATATCTCAATGCCAGCACTACACAGGAACTTACCAGTGTGTATGTTGAGGGATAACAGAACAGATTGGGGAGTCAAACAGGTTGACAGTCCATCATAGGTTGGCCACTTGCTAACTATGGAATCATAGGTCAATTCATCCCCTCCCTGAATTATCTCATTATTTAAAAGTAGGCTACAATCTACAGCTGCATTGACAGCTATTGTGAAGACTATCTAACACAGGTTAATTCCATAATATAGGGTCTAGCCCACAGTAGAACACAATGTATCTTTTAGTTTCTTTTCTCTGCATTCCCTAAGATAACATGTAATTTAAAAAAACACACACACACATAAAATCCTACCTGCATAAAGGTAGGATTCTTCAGAGATCTCATGCACTATTAAGAAAAAAAGTAAAATATATTTTAAAACAACAATTGAAAAACATAGGACACTAAAAGTATCAGAGTAATGCTTTGTTAGGAAGTATTCCTTTAGGACCACACACACAGACTATACCAGAGGGAATATTAATCATACTATTCATAGGCCATTAAGAACATATACTTTCTCTTTTTAAATCTATCAAATCCAAGAATAAGAGAGAATGGGATCTTTCAAAATTTGACCTACCTATCAACTGCTATTTACAATGAACATAATCTCAACCAACCCCTATAAGGCTGACAGATAATGGCAACATTAGTAGAAGCAAATTCCTATATAATAAAAAACATAATATGCTAAGTGTCTGGTTGTCTGTTCAACCGTTCAACCAATCAAAGCATAATATGCTAATGATGTGCTAAGACAGCTCAACTGATCGCTATGATGTGCACTGACCACCAGGGGACAGATGCTCCAACTGGTAGGTTAGCTTGCTGCTGGGGTCCAGTCGATTGGGACTGAGTGAAGTGGGCTGGACACACCCTAAAGCTCTCCTGATATCCTCCCCAGCCTCAATCATGCACTGGTGGGGTCTCTTGGCCTGGCCTGAGCCCTCTCATAAAATGGGATTCCTTGGGGGATGTTAGAGAGCCAGTTTCAACCCAATCCTGCAGGCCACTCCTCTCAGGAGGGCACCGGATGTAAGATTCAGGGCTGGCAAATGCTGCTGTGACACTGCAAGCCTCTCTGGATAGGGACTGATTGGGTGTGAGCCCACAGCTGGTGCAGTGGGGCCCAGATGAGCAGGAGCAATAGGTAGGAGCTGCAGGCAGCATTGGACAGCAGGTTTCAGCCCGATCCCCCAGGCCACCCAAAGGGACCCCTCCTGTGCATGAATTTGGGCACCAGGCCTCTAGTCATAGAATAACAATGTCAAACTTGAATAGCGTGAGTTTTCTAGACTCCTTCCATTAGCAGCAATTAGATGAGAGTATACTTATTTTGCCATAGCACAGTACACCTTCTCCAGCTCTTCAGTGAATACAGCCAGTTTAGGATGGAATGCTCCATCAAAAGGAAGCTTGGTATAGAAACATTGATCAGACTGCCAGACCTCAGAGGGAAGTTAGGGAAGGGTGGGCAAAAGGAGATCAACCAAAGGACTTGTATGCATGAATATAAGCCTAACCAATGAACATGAACACCGGGGAGTGAGGACATGAGTTGGGGCTGGGGGGAGAATTTGGGGGGTTAATGGAGGGATGAAGACACATATGTTATACCTTAATCAATAAAGAAATTTTTTAAAAAAGGGAAGCTAGACACTACACTTTTCAGCACAGCAATACATAGGAAACACACTCTTTGTGGCCCCATTTCCTATCTATAATAATAAAAATGTAATATGCTCATTAGGCTGGATATCCTTCCAGACATTCTTCCAGATGACCCTGTAGATGAAGCCACAGTGGTAGTGGCTGAGGCAGAGGTGGTTGCTGTGGTGGGCAAGGGCCAAGGCTGCCTCTGCAGTGGCAGGGCCTGAGCCCCTTGCATCAATTTCGTGCATGGGGCCTCTAGTTGCAAGGTAAATAGGAGAGGCTTTGTGATTCCAGTTTTATAAAGTAGCATCCTTTGAGACTGTTTCCTTCCATTGCTGCAGTGTATCTGTTCCCACCTCATAGTGAAGGATGGTCCAGTTAGTGCTCTACAGTAGAGAGTGAGGTCATTTTTCTCAACCCTCCCCATGAGGTGGAAATGCCTACAGAAACCATTTTCTTTCAACTTGTATGCTTTCTTTCATATGTCATCACAGCCTATGCTGATGAACAACAGCAACAGCCATAAAGTTCAAAGAACATCTTGTATAACTATATCCAATTATCATAGCATTTTAATTTTTTAAACAGTCAAAAAGATACCCACTTCATGACACTTGCTATACAACACTCAAGAAAAGGCAAAACTATGGAGACAATAAAAAATAATAAAGTTCAGTGGTTTACAAGGGTTAGGAAGAAAGTACGAGTGAACAAGCAGATCACAAAGGATTTTTAGGACAATGAAACAATCCTATGTGATAAAGAGGCGATATGCAAATTGACCATCACTTTAACACACAATATGGCCACCCCATGTGGTCAAAGATAACCAGCAGGAGAGGGAAGTTGTGGGCAATCAGGCTGGGAGGAACCAAGCCTGCAGGAGAGGGCAGTAGTGGGTGATCAGGCCTACAGAAGAAGGCATTGGGAGGGACCAGGCAGGCAGGGGAGGGCAGTT
Source organism: Nyctalus aviator (assembly GCA_036971965.1). Taxonomy (NCBI): domain Eukaryota; kingdom Metazoa; phylum Chordata; class Mammalia; order Chiroptera; family Vespertilionidae; genus Nyctalus; species Nyctalus aviator. The sequence goes on from CM072922.1 coordinate 113,879,223, forward strand.
GGGGTGACTGGGTTGGCAGAGGATGGCAGTTAGGGGCAACCAGGCCTGCAGGGGAAGGCAGTTGGGAGGGACCAGGCAGGCAGGAGAGGGCAGTTGGGGTGATTGGGCTGGCAGAAGAGGGCAGTTAGGGGCAACCAGGCCTGCAGGGGAGGGAAGTTGGAGGAAATCAGGCCTGTAGGGAAAGAAAATTAGGGATGACCAGGCTGGCAGAAGAGGGCGTTTGGGGGTAAGGGGGAGACCCAGGCCTACAGGAGAGGGTGACCAAGCCAGCAGGGGAGGGAAGTTGGGAGAAACAAGGCCTGCAGGGGAAGGCAGTAGGGAGTGACCAGGCTGGCAAGGGAGGGCAGTTAGGGGCAATCGGCTACCAGTGGAGCAGTTAGGCATCCATCAGGCTGGCAAGGGAGTGGTTAGGGGTGATCAGGCAGGTAGGCAGGCAGGCAGGCAGGTGAGCAGTTGGGAGCCAACAGTCCTGGATTGTGAGAGGGATGTCCCAGATTGGAGAGGGTACAGGCTGGACTTAGGTACACCTCCCCGCCCCCCCGCCCCCCATGCATGAATTTCATGCACCAGGCCTCTAGTTCTATATGATACTCTTGATGGTGGATATGTGTCATCATACATTTGTCAAAACCCATATAATGTACAACACCAAGAGTGAACCTTCATGTAAACTATGGGCTTTCATTGACAATGATGTGTCAATGCACATCCATCCTTTGTAATAAATTTATCTCTCTGGTGCAGGAATTAAAAATGAGCAAGGCTGTTTCTGTAGGGGCTATGGGTTTATAAGAACTCTGTACATTCAGCTAAATTTTGCTGTACACCTAAAACAGCTAAAAAAAATAAGGCTTATTAAGTTGTTTTTTTGTGTGTTTTTTTTAATTAAATCTTTATTGTTCATATTATTACAAATGTTCCTCATCCTCCCCCCCCATTGCTCTCCTCCACCAGGTTCCCACCCCACCCTCTGCCCTTTCCCCACCCCCCATTGTCCTCATCCATAGGTGCACAGTTTATGTTCAGTCTCTTCCCACATCCCCCTATCCCATTTTCCCCAAGATTCATCAGTTCACTCCCCTTCCATACCTCTGATTCTATTATATTCACCAGTTAATATTGTTCATCAGATTTTTTTTTAATTCCCTTGGTTTTAAGATTCATTTTTTGATAGTTACGTATTTGTTGTTCATAATTTTTATCTTTATTTACTTTCTCTTCTGATAGAACCCCCTTCAGCAATTCATATAATTCTGGTTTGGTGGTGATGAACTCCTTTAGATTTTTTTTTTTCATTAGTGAAGCTCTTTATCTGGCCTTCGATTCTGAGTGATAGCTTTGCTGGGTAGATTATTTTTGGCTGTAGGTTCTTGCTATTCATCACCTTGAATATTTCTTGCCATTCCCGTCTGGCCTGCATGGTTTCTGTTGAGAAATCAGCTGACAATCGTATAGGTGCTCCTTTATAGGTAACTACCTGCTTTGCTCTTGCTGCTTTTAATATTCTCTCTTTGTCTTTTGCTCTTGGAATTTTAATTATGATGTGCCTTGGTGTGGTCTTCTTTGGATTCCTTTTGTTTGGAGTTCTGTGCACTTCCTGGACTTGTAAGTCTAATTCCTTCACCAGGTGGGGGAAGTTTTCTGTCACTATTTCTTTCAGTATGTTTTCAATATCTTGCTCTCTCTCATCTTCTGGGACCCCCATAATTCTGATGTTGGTTCGCTTGAAGTTGTCCCAGAGGTTTCTTACATCATCTTCAACCTTCTGGATTCTCTTGCCTTCTTGCTTCTGAGGAGGAGTGTCTTCTGGCTCTTTATGTTCTAAATCTTTGACTTGATTCTTGCAATCTTCCATTCTGTTTTTAGGACTCTGTATAATATTTTTTTATTTCAGACAATGTATTCTTTATTTCTAGTTGATCCCTTTTCATATCCTCATAGGTCTCTTTTATTTTATCGGCCTTTTCTAGGAAATTCTTGAAAAACCTTATAAGTGTGGTTTTGAACTCTCTATCCAGTCTCTTCTTTTCCTCCATTTCTTTTGTTTGTGCTCTATTTCCTTGTCTTGGCATTTTCACAGCTTCCCTGAGTTGGTAGGTTGGCTTTGTGTGCTAAGGTGTCCTATATGTTTCAGTGAGTCAGCCTCCCAGTTACCTGAGGTGGACAGTCTTGGTGTAGCCCTTTGTGGGCTGTGTGTGCAGTCTTGTTGTTAAGCCTTGCTTGTTGTTGGTATTACTGGGAAGCGTTGATCTCCAAGCTAATTGTCTATGAGGATCAGAAGAGGCTTACTAAGTTTTATTCTAAAAAAATGTTTCTGCTGAATCTGATATTAGCATATATCAACATATTAATGCTATTTTTAAGACACAGTCTCCTTAGAAATTAATATAAAGATCAAATTATCAGAATATGGTCATTGTACTCAAAATTGAGTGAAAGCATATGGAAAGACACAAATAAAGCCAATAATATTAATTGTAAACTAGGACAAGAAAATACTTGGTAAGTATATAATCTTGCTTTATATTGATAAATGGAGATTTAGTGCAACACAAATAAAAACTGAGTGATCCAAATAATTAAGACACTTTTTATTCTAATTTTAAATCAGAAATTATTATGCTGATTTTATCTAAAATTATCTTGAAACATTAATTGTATAAAAAGGAGAGCTTATCATTGTCTAATATTGCCCTAGTAATTTATGTACAAACTAGAGACCCAGTGTACAAAATTCATGTGCGGGGGTGGGGGGAGGGTGTTCCTCAGCCCAGCCTCCACCCTTTCCAATCTGGGACCTCTCGAAGGATTTCCTACTGCCAATTTACTAGGATCGGACCTAAACCAACAGTCGGACATCCCTCTCGCAATCCGGGATACTGGTTCCTAACTGTTCACTTGCCTGCCTGCCTGCCTGATTGCCCTTAACCACTCTGCCTGCTGGCCTGTTCTCCCCAACTGCCCCCTGCTACCAACCTGCTTGCCCTCAAATACCTCCCCTGCCAGCCTTATCACCCCCAACTACCCTGCATGCCAATGTGCTCATTCCCAACTGCCTCCCCTGCCAGTCTGCTCACCCCAACTGCCCCCCTGCTGGCCTGCTCACTCCAAACTGCCCCCTCCATTGTCCTGATTACCTCCAACTGACCCCCACTGATGACCTGCTTCCCCAACTGGCCCCTGCTGGTCTTCTTACTCCCAACAGCCTCACCATTCACCCACAACTGCCCTCCCCTCTTGGCCTCTAACTGCCTCTCCCTTGGCCCCACCACCATTGCTTTGTCCAGAAGAAAGTCTGGAAGGTCTCCTGGAAGGTTTTCCATTCTAATTAGCATATTACCTTTTTATTAGTATAGATAGAGGCCTGGTGCAGGGGTGGTGCCTAGCTGGTTTGCCCTGAAGAGTGTCCCGGATCAGGGTGGGGGTTCCCTTGGGGCATGGGGTGGCCTGGGAGAGGGACCTGTGGTGGTTTGCAGGCCAGCCATGTCCCCATGGGGTGAGGTCCCCCATGGGGGGAGCGTGGCCAGCCTGGGGGAGGAGCTGAGGGATGTTTTCAAGTTGGCCACAGCCCCTTCAGGATGGGGGTCCCACTGGGGTGCCTGGCCAAACTGGGTGAGGGGTTGATGTCTGTTTGCAGGCTGGCCACTCACCGCCAGTGATCTAGGCTCCCAGCACCTGCTTTCTTTCTTTTCTTTCTTTTTTTCAGTGCCTCCTTGAGTGGAGTCCAGGGCCAACTGGAAGCAGGTATCTGGGATTTATTTATCTTCTCTGATTGAAACTTTGTAACCTTGGTCAGAGGCCAGGGCCAGCCAGAGTGGGTGGGAAGCTTGGCTTCCTCCATCTCCCAGAACAGTGTTTCCCAAACTTTAGACATATAATTTTCGTAACGCTGAGTACCGCTCTTCAAAAAAAAAAAAAAAAAAAATGGATGTATTAGGTGCAGCTAAGCATGGTGCAGTGCATGTCCCCACCAAACTCCGGTAAAACATGTTCCCCTACCAAACTCTTCCCATACCCTTGAGAGTACGCGTACCACACTTTGGGAAACACTGGCCCAGAACAACCCAAGCCTCCTGCTCACTCCAGGTCTGTGTGGACGCCATTTTGTTGGGCTAATTAGCATACTCTTTCCTGATTGGCAGGTGATGTAGTGGAATAATGGTCAATTTGCATGTTTCTCTTTAATTAGTGTAGATACCTTTTTAATTCTCACCAAGAGTCACAAATGTAATCAGCATTGCAGGCAATTATGGATAATGTGACTGAAACTGGTACCATATTATATTACTTGCTTTGAAAATAAAATAAAATTGTAGGTGAGCACCAAAGATTCAGTCAGGGCTATACCTGATGTGCAAAACATTTCATGCATCAGGCCCAAGACTGCTATCCTTAGAAAATCTTGCTTAAATGGCTGCCCTTCAGTTGGAGTCTTGAAAACCTGATTTTAAGCAGTGTTTCCACATTTTCCTAACTGATAATAGAGGCTCCCTGTGCATAAACACTTTGTACAACCAATGGGGTTCATGTTGAACACTTGCTTTCCTTCTGGAAATCTGGAATTTTGGTACATGCTATGGGGAAGATGCCTATGTGACTAGCATGCCATAAAAACCTTAGCACTGAGTTTAACCAGACTAGTAGATGACATATTTCATGTGTGTTGTCTGAATTTGACATGGAATAATAAAGATCGCCTGGTAACTCCACAGGGAGAGAACTCTTGGAAGCTTGTGCCTGGTATCCTTCACCCTTTGTCACACACACCTTTGCTCTTTATTGATTTTACTTTGGTCTCTCACGGTAATAAATCTCAGTTATGAGCACAACTATATGCTGAGTCCTATAAATCTCTCCAGTAAATAAGCAAATTTGGGTGTTGATTTAGGATCTTTAGCAAAATTGCATTATGTGAAATTATTATTATTTAATTTGATGTATTGTGCATAATTACAGTCAGAAGCTGATTTCACAGAATACCTGTCTTTGATTTTGTTTTGCTCAGTGCTTGTTTTGGAGATCCCTGTAGATCTGTAGCTATTGGAAGAAAGGCAGGAAAGGGATAAATAAAACAATGATGTCAGAAAACATTATGAAGCAAGCAACAATTCTATTTACTCAGAATAGAAAATACAGAGCCCTAATGATTGGCAACGTGTTCTATAATATAGAAGTTCCTCTCAAGAAAAGGAAAATGTCATACTGACAATTTTCTTCAGCTAAGAAGAGTTTAATTCCTTTTTAGAAAAGTTATGAATCAACCAAGTAACTGTGATAACTGCAGAAAGAAAATATACACCAATAAAAGAGAAAAATGCTAATTGGTCGTACCTCAAAATGCCCATAGCCAATCAGAAGTGATATGCAAATTAATGCAGCAAAGATGAAAGGTAAATTTGCATATGCAGGCGGCACAGGCAGAGGCCCTATATGGCCTATGGGATCCAAGCTGCAGTCAGGGACCTGGGCAGGAAGCAGAAGGCAGCACTGGAATCTGGGGGATCCAAGATGGGGACCTGAGTAGGCAGCGTCAGGTGGCTTGGATCCGGGTAGGGAGTGCCCAGTGCTGCCTGCCCAGGTCCAAGCCACCCCACGATCACAGGGAGAACAGGCCAGGTAAAGCCACCCTGTGATCACAAGGAGAACAGACCAGGCCAAGTCACCCCGCTATCATGGGACAAAGATCTCAGGTCCGAGCTGCCCCGCGATCCTGGGAATAGAGCTTGGGTCCAAGCCGTCCCACAATCACGGGGCCAACAGGCCAGGCGTAGCTGATCTGCAATCCCAGGCTAAGAAGCTGCTCTGCTGACCAACCTGCGCTGTTGGGGCGGGTGGTGTGGAGTCCGGAGCCTCTAGCCTGCAGCCATGGGAAGTCTCCTTCTCCCCAGAGTTAGGAACATCATCCCAAGTCTATCCAGTGGCCTGGTCCTGACTGCCTGGGTTAGTTCCTGCAGGCTGGGGTTTGATCCCCACGCATTAGCAGTAGGGGACCAGTGCCTCTGTTATTGCTGTATATCTGGGTTTTAATTGGACAAGTGCTGGGTGGTCCCAGTTGCCAGCTTAGCAGAATCTTTTAGGAGGAGAATTCTGTATGGGTTCCCTCAAATTCCCTCAGCCCCTACTCACCCCTCTGTAAAGGCAGAGAACAAGTGAGTCCCCTTAAATAAAAATCAGAGGTCTTTAGCAACAGTAGCCTCTCTCATCACAATCATTTGAACAGGATAGCATTTGAGTATTTATCAAGACACCATGACAGAGAAACACAAGCTCAAGTCATGATCTCTGCCCTTAAAAAATGCACAATCTTATTAGAGCAAGTGGATGATAAAAGTGCAGTAATAACATCAGAATGTAAGGCAACAATACAGAGGGGAATAGAAGCAATTGCTAGGATGATTTTTCAATAATTAGTACAAGGAGTATGTGCTATGAATTAAATTTAAAAAAATATATATGTGTGGAAGTAGCTGCTTCATGAGTATGGCATCCCTTTCTATTTTAAAGGAAGCTGAGTTCCATGTGAACTGTGTACTGTGCTATGGTATCTGAGGCACAGGACAAGGGAGGCCCGAAGTGTACCATGCTTTGATATTTGAGACATTCTTTATTGTTCAATGTGATTTATTTCTGTATGCCTCAGTTTTGTAATAGTTAAGTTACTAGAATAATGCTATAAAATATTACTAGAATATCAAATGATCAGGTGACATTTATTGTTGTTTTCTATAAATGAACACAATGTCTGGTATGCTAAAGTGATAGGTATTATATAAATATTCAGATAGAGAGACCTACAGGCTTTGATGACAAGTGAGGCTTATTATCACAACCCAAATTTATTGCTAAAAAAAAAAAAAAAAAAGCAGGGAGCCAACTAGAAACCTAGAAACTGAACCAAATATAAGTCCTTGAAGGGCAAATCTAAATTGGATAAGCTTTTCTATTACAAGAGGAAGAAGAAAAAAATCGGATGCAAGAATGAAAACCACATTGCATTCACTCTAAGTAGCTGTTAAAGAAAAAGAATGGTATACTATGAAAATACTTAATACAGATTGTAAAGACATTTGTTCAAAGAGGATTTCTTAGAGTAGATGATATTTCAATTAATTTTTTTTAATGTGAAGAGGTTAGCCAAAACTGGTTTGGCTCAGTGGATAGAGCGTTGGCCTGCAGACCGAAAGGTCCCAGGTTCAATTCCGGTCAAGGGCATGTACCTTGGTTGTGGGCACATCCCTGTTAGGAGGTGTGCAAGAGGCAGTTGATCCATGTTTCTCTCTCATCGATGTTTCTAACTCTCTATCCCTCTCTCTTCCTCTCTGTAAAAAATCAATAAAATATATATATATTTTTTTAAATGCAAAGAGGTTAGCTAGATAAGAAAAAGGTATAGGGGTCCTGAATTGCAGAGAGTGCAGGCAGAGCTGAGGGAAGCCCCCTTCTGTGCATGAATTTCATGCACCACATCTCTAGTAATTATTATATTAGCATAATAGTATCCTTGTGCTTACAGAATTCTTTCTATTTGTTCCTAATTTCTTATAAAACTAAAATCATGGTTCACCTATTAAAGGTAGTTGTTGGCAAGACAAGTAAAAAAAATCAAAGAAATCGTATCCAACATGTAGGTATATCCATGGATATTCCACCAAACTCAGCATGTGTGGAAACCTACTGCTCTTTCCAATTAAACTGTTGCTTTTTCCTGCTCATCTGACAAAATCCTATTCTTCATGTCCAATCTAAATGCAGTGCTCTACTGGGAAACCTATGAATCGCCTTAGATTTCTCTCTCCCCGCTAACTCATTACATGCAATCATGACCACAATCATATGAACTAGACCTCTCTAGTGTCTTTGCTTTATTTTGCTTTTGTCAACTGCCCTATTCAAAAAATGGTTCTTAACAAATGGCTCTGGGGTGGGGGGGAAGATCCACCAACTATTATTATTATTCACAGCTAAATAAGAGTCAGCACTTGGGATCCTTATGTCATCACTGAATCACCAAAACAATCCTGGCTCCTATTGTTTTATCCTCTTAATTAGGCCACCTATTATTATCTGAAGCTAAGCATTCTACTGGATACATTCCCAAGGTCTACAAGGTAAGATCCAGTCCTTTCTGTAGCACTAAAAACTTTCATAAGCCTGCCTTAGCTAAGCACTCACCTCCTTCCCCACCATTCCCATAGCACACATTTTTCACTTTGAAATGGTACAGTTCATGAATCCCATACACTTCACGTGTACATCTTAGCTCTTGCCCTGCTATTCCTGCTGCCTAACGTGTAATCACAATACGTTCCTCCTGCCAAACATAACCCTCCTGACCCTTTACCTGAAAAACTTCTCCATCTTCATGCTTACTTTGAATCCCATCTACATTTTTATTTTTTATTTTTTATTTTAGTGTGTGTGTGTGTGTGTGTGTGTGTGTGTGTGAATTTTAGAGGACATTTATTAAAGATGGGGATAGTGGAACAAGAAAGGGATGGGGAAATAAGCCTAGGCTCACTATGAAGTCTGAGAAAAGAGGGTCTTGGGGACAGGTTTAGGGGGTTTTCCCGGGAACATTGCCACTGACCATTGTTGCTCTGGTTGTAAGCCTCCTGGGGGCCCTCAGAGTTTAGGAGCTGCATTCCTTTGGGAAAAGAAAGGGAGGGAGGCTTGGGTGTACAAGCACACCTTTATTTTTATTTAATTTTAAGTACTTCAAAAACATAGATTAGAGAGAGAAAGGGAGAGAAGTTTGGCTTGTTGTTCCCTTATTGATGCATTCATTGGTTGTTTCTGGTATGTACCATGACCAGGGATGAAACCCACAACTTTTGTATATTGGTAACAACGCTTTAAGAACTGACCTACAGAGCCAAGGCCTCACCCACATTTTTAAAACTCTAATTGTCACCATGGACTTAAAGTGGCTAGAACATATTACACATCAATAAAGAAGAATAAATAATGATAATTATAAGGTCCTAGAGCAATCTACCACCTGGATAGAAGCACTGAATAAAGTATAGTAAGTAATAGGAATGACAATGACAGTAACAAGCTCTTAGAGGGCAGGGACTGTGTTTTTAAAATATTTCAATTCTGCCACATCAGAATAGCATTCAGTATCACACACACACACACACACACACACACACACTAAAAGACACCTGAGAATTAAATAGTAGACCAGTAAGCAGACAAATCAATAAGTAATTTTTTTAAAATTTTTGAAAATTCTGATGGAAAAAAAAAATACCACAGAAGTAAACCAGGAACAGCACTCTCATATTATGAGAACCTTCAAGGTCAAAACACTATTTCATCCTTGTATTTCCTAAAAGTTGCAAAACCAACCTACATTAGTCCTCTGATAAAGGTCTACTAAATCCAAGGAGTCCTCATACAGTTCCAATTGCACAACAAACTAGATGCCACATCTGGGTAGCACACTGGCATTTTTCTTATTGTGAAACACTTTTGTACTTTTACTGAAACTTGTAAAGTCCTGAATTGGATTATTTGAATACTTATTATAATTATCTTCTGATCAATGGTAACAGAGAATCTTGTTCTAAAGAAATTACAATGTCCTGACAATTATCCAACAAACAGAAGGAAATATCTTGTTTTACTGAATCAACATATCTCATTCTGTTTTGACTTCTGAGGAATGAAGTTGATAATAGTGAGATCTTGTTGGTATTATCTATAAAACCCTCGATGATTCTCAACAGGTTTTGCCTCTCTGACTTCTGTGTTATTGGTTGGTATCTTTAAATACGATCTCATTGGGCCCTTCCAACACAGCTCAGTGGTTGAGTATCAGCCATTGAAATTGGAGATCAAAGTTAGATTCATGGTCATGGCACAGGCCCCCTTTGCAGGCTCTATCCCCAGTGTAGGGTGTGCAGGAAGCAGCTGATCAATGATTCTCTCTCATCATTGATGTTCCTATGCCTTTCTCCCTCGCCCTTCCTCTCTGAAATCAAGAAAAACACTATTGAGATTGTTGCATACTAAGTGTTGTAGTTCTTATTGTTTATCATTTGTTTGTGGTACCAGGAAAGTATTGTTGAGTTCCCAGTTATAGTGATGTTTTTTAGTGAGACAAAGCACTTTGTAAAAATAGATTTTCATTTACTAAATGTAATCCACTGGCTTTAAAAACTATAGATCCATTTTTAGAACAAGTCCTATTGTTATAACATGAATATAGAGGAAACATACAACATCCTAACTTAAAGACATTTTTCTTTTTTACATGAAGATATCATATAGGATGTTAAAGGTCAGGACTAAATAAATGAACCTCTTTTCAATCAATATTGCCCCAGATTTTAAAATTACCTATAATTAACATTTTTAATAATACTGGAAATTATTCTATTAAGAAAGATTAAGAAAAACTACACATGCAACTTGCACATTCTTTTGTGTGTTTTTGTATTGCTCTTTCATTAGCAAAACTTTCTTACTCTTCATCTATGGTAGAGCCACCAAGAGTAATTCACTATCAGAAGTCTTACCAAGATTGCTACTTTCAGAAGATCTTACAGATCTTTCTTCTTGATATTCCAAAGTTAGTTGTTGCTTGTTGTGACTAAAAATAGTGATGAATAATATTACTATGTAATACAAACATAAAAAATTTCCTAAATATCATAAATTCTTAAAACATTTCAGATAACATCAGAGACAATATTAAAACTTTAATTCTACTGTACACTCCAACTTTGTAAGTTCTACAAACATCTTATGAAGCATGTAATTTTTTTAAAAAAGCATAAAGCAGTCATGATTTGAGAGCAATATAGTGTGGTGAGTTAATTGGAGTTAGCTTGACATATGGCAAGTCTCTTGAACTCAGATATTCTAGTTCTATAACCAACAGTTATTGGTTCTCAAACAAGTCAGTTTTCTGTGGCTCAAAGTACTCCTTTCAAACTAACAGTCTTACTGCCTTACTTTTGAAGGTTGTTTGGAGAATTAACTAAGATAATACAGCAAAAAGAGATGCTTGGAGAAACAGTAAAGCAATTCTTTTTTGAAACTATTTTAAAATCCCAATGAAATCTCAATTTGGATTTTTCATAGTTTCTAACATTCAAATGTTTCAGTTCTCAGAAAATATTATTAACTAGAGGCCTGGTGCGTGAAATTGGTGTGTCTCGGGGGGAGGCGGGGTCCCCTCAGCCCGACCTCTGCCCTCTCATAGTCCAGGAGTCTTTGGGGTATGTCTGACTGATGGCTTAGGCCCACTAGGAAGTTGGACTTCCTTAGTGCTGCCTCAGAGGAGCGAGAGGCTCCCACTCCTGCCACTGTTCTCACTAACTGTGAGCCCAGCTCAGGGCTTCTGGCTGAGTGACACTCCCCCTTGTGGAAGCACACTGACAACCAGGAGGAAGCTCCTGTGTTATCCTGTTAACCGAGCGGGACATATAAATATGTCAAATGTAAACAATATCGGGTACGGGTAGGGTGTATGAATACGTCCTTGAAATATATGTTGCGCACTGAAACAGGCGGGATGTATATTTCTGAACAACAAAGGTATTAGTCATCCATACATGTCTCGACATGAATTTAAGACATGGAGGGAATCAGTATAATTTCCCTATTGAGAGTGGTGGACGTGTTCTAGGTGAGCAGTGACGGGTACGTACTTACACTTACCTACCTACTTTCGTATTATATATTATTTACTTATATTTTTTATATCTCCAACCTTTATATAATAAAAAAAACATAAAATTGATCCAATCATCAATTAATTTGTCATAAAGGTTTAAAAATTTTTATGTATGTGAACGAGAAATATGCATAGATGAATCTCTTTTATTATAGAAAGGGAATTTATCTTGGAAACAATATATATCTACAAAAAGAGCTAGATTTGGAATGAAGTTGTTTGAGTGAAAGCCAATCTGGATATGTACAAAATATAATTTTATACACAGGCAAGGACACAAATTATGGTTCAAACTACCCACAAGAAAAACAATCAACAAGAATTGTTTTGAAGTTAACACATGACTTACTGAATAAAGGGTATAGGATGTACTTAGATAATTTCTATATGTCAATTCATTTGGCTGAACTCTTGTGTCAAAACAATAAAGACATTGTTGGAACAAGGAGGATAAACAGAGTTGGAATCCCCAGTGAAATAAAAACAAAAAAAATTACAGGAAAATGAACATATGTAAGAATCAAAAACAAACTTATGGTTTTAAAATGGAAGGATAAAAAAGACGTATTGATGCTCAGTTCTATTCATAATGATGAAAAGACAATGATTGAAAAGAGAGGAAGAAGGCAAGAAAAACCGAATGTTGTCCTGGATTATAACAAGAATATAGGTGGCATAGATTTGGGAGATGGAGTTATGGTGGCCTACACGTAATAGGGTAAAAAAATTTCATAAAACATTTTTTCTATGATTAATTGATATGTGCTGTTTCAATGCATATGTTATATACAAAAAAGATAAAGGTCATTTGGATCAATTACACTTTTTGATAGAGTGTGTAGAGAAATTGGTAGATAACAACATAGTGAAAACCCACCCAAAGACATCAACAAGCAGCTCTACATCTAAACCATCACGCTTAATTGAAAGGCATTTTCCAGAACAAATGAAAAGCAATATAGAAAAAACTAAATCCAAGAAATGCCGAGTTTGCTACAAAAAAGGTGTTAGGAAAGAATCTACATACTGGTGTCCGGATTGTAAGGTAGCATTATGTATCAACAATTATTTTAAAATATATCACACAGAAGTTGAGTTTTGAGTTTTTACATCTATATTTCAATTTTTTAAACTCAATATTTCTATTTTATTTGTGTGCTTTTGTTTATTGTTCTGTAATTGTTAACTTTTTATATTTTTTATTGTGTATAGAAATAAAAATATATTTTTTGTAATCTTTATAATTGTTTATAAAATTTATAATTTTTAATTCGATGTTTCCATTTTATTGTAGGTATTCTTTTTTATTTGTTTGTAATTTTGTATTTTCCTTTGTGCTTTATATATAAATAAATGAAAAAATATATATATCTTTTATTTTAATTAAGTATAAATAAAAAAATAATAATATAAAATTACATCCACTGGGTGTGATGTACTGACACGTCCTAGTGAAAGAGTATGCGCCCGTTGTACGTTGCGTAATTAAAAAGGGAACTCCCCGGTTAACAGGTTAAGCTTCTGCTCCCTGGGGTCAGTGTGTATCATAGAGATTGTTGGTTCCACCATTTGGTTGATTTGCATATTAGCCTTTTATTATAAAGAATGGAAGTACCTGATAGTCAATGTGCCCCCCTGAGGACTCCCAGGTTGTGAGAGGGCCCAGGCCAGTCCAAGGGATCCCACCAGTGCAAAATTAGAGCCAGGGAGGGAAGTAGGAAGTTGGCCAGCCAGGAAGGACAGCTCCAGGGCATGTCTGTCCCATCTTACTCAGTCCCAATCAGCTGGACCCCAACAGCAAGCTAACCTACCAGTCAGAGAGTCTGCCCCTGATAGTCAGTGGACATCATAGTGAGTGGTTGAGCAGCTTTAGCATATCATTAGCATAGTATGCTTGGATTGGTTGAATGAACAACCAAACACTTAGCATATTGGGCTTTTATTATATAAGATTTTGGTTATTACTTTCTCCTTCTTTGTGGTCTGTAATTCAGGATGACTCAGTTACTATATAACTTGCAACTAAATTTATGTACAAATTCATTACCTCATGAAGTCAGATAACATAATGCTCCCTTATTTTTGTTATGAATCATACTAACCACAGAAAACTAAGAGAAATCAGGACCTGGCATGGACCACTACTATCCCTTCCCTTTCTGCTCACACTGTGAACCAGCAGATTTTTATGAGAATGATGCTTAATATCCCTGTCCACTCCCAACTGGCTCTTATGGATACTGATGAGTCATGGATGGGACCTTAGCAATTTTAAGGATCAATAACCTACTTTTGAATCAGAGCTTTCTAACTGGCTTCCATGTGAGGCATAATTTAAAATAATTTGGAACCTGAGGCAAATTCAACTCACATGGGAAAGTTTCATTCTTATGGCAAGGAAATCCCTTGAGGGGCCAACCTCAATCATGGAGTCTTAGGCAGGCTGCTGTCTATTTCTCAGGCTGCTGTCTATTTCCATGGGATCTTTCACTACCTAAACAAAGATGCACTAGTGTCTTTGGGGGGCAGATCTACCGTGTTTCCCCAAAAATAAGACATCCTCCGAAAATAAGACCTACTTACAGGTTTCCTTCTGAGTGAAATATAAGGCATCTCCCCCCCCCAAAATAAGGCCCCCTAGGCTAAACATGAGAGATTTGGTTTACTGATTCTGAAAGAAATGGAGTCACAAGAAATTCACCAGGAAATTTAGGAATTGGATTGTTATGATGATGTTCCAGAAGATGATGACATGATTGTCATTGAATAAATGAGTAAATTCTTGATACTGTAGGATTCACAGTTTGTCTGATTTGTGTTGACAACTACCGTATTACCGTATACAGGTAATAAATTTCCTTTATTTTCATTTAACAATAAATGTGTACCATATTCTTCTTCATGGAAAAATAATACATCCCTGAAAATAAAACCTAGGGCATCTTTGGGAGCAACAATTAATATAAGACACTGTCTTATTTTCGGGGAAACAGGGTAGTAACAGAGGAGAAAGTCTGGTCTTTTCCTGCAGCTTCATTTCAATCTCTCCAACAGCTTAGAATGCTTCTAATACCTGCTTCTTCTGTCATAAGCCCTTCATTGTTTCACAGTCCCCAGTTTTAATAAATTACACTACAAATAAAAATCAAGGAATGAACAACTGTACCTTTCCAATCGATCGACTTTTGAACTTTTAGTTACTAAAAGTTCCACCATTTTCTCTTTGTTTTCATATTTAGCAAGTGAAAACGGTGTGAAGTGATTCTGTATAAACAAAAAACAGTTTATAATTTATTAAATTATATATATACAAACTGAACATTAAAACTTATACAAGATCCTCTGAACATAAAATACAGAAAGTAAATAAAAAGTAGCCCCTTTTGCCCTGGCTGGTGTTCTCACTGGTTAGAGCACTGGCCTGCTCATGAAGGGTCCAGGTTTGATTCCCATTCAAGAGGTTGTACCTGGGTTGCAAGTTTGGTCCCCTGCCCTGGTCAGGACGCACCCACACATTGATGTTCCTCTCTCTCTCTTTCTCTCTTACCCCTCAATCCTTTGCTCCCTTCCACTTTCTCTAAAATCAATGGGGGAGAAATCCTCTGGTGAGGAGGGGGAAAAAAGATCCCTTATCTTCTCACCGTTGTACAGTCACTGGCTGTTCTTCCCTTTAAAATGCCCTCCACTGCCTCTTCAACAGATTAACTGCAACATGATTCTCCAAATCTCACTTCCAACATTTATAGTCCGGTTTCCGATAATCTTTGTTCCTATCTTGGTATCCTGTTGTTCATTTGTTGCCTGTGGACTGGGGCTTCCTCTTCCCACCTGCACTCACCCAGCTCCCCTTGCTCCCACCCACCCCCAGCAGCACCATTGCCCAAGCCCCTGCTAACATAGCAGCCAGTCCCCAGCATCACTTCACTCCCCCAAGCCTTCAGTCCTTAATGGGCTCTGAGCCTATCTCCCACTCCCAGGCACTAACAGAAAGTTCTTCCTTCTGGGGTGGAAGGGTCGCTGGGAGGCAGAGCTTTGCACTTTCCATGAACACTACGTTTCTCCAGCCCTCTGACTGGGCTTTGGAGTTGTTGCCATGGTAACAAGGCTTGGTCTATTGTATTTAGTGTATGTATGTGAGAAAGAAAATGCTTGTTGAAAAGAAAAAAAGGGAAAGAAGAGAGAGAGCAAGAGCAATAGAGAGAGCAAGAGCGAGGAAGGAAGGAAGGAAGGAAGGAAGGAAGGAAGGAAGGAAGGAAGGAAGGAAGGAAGGAAGGAAGGAAGGAAGGAATACTTGTGCCTGGCTAGTGTGACTCAGTGGTTGACTCTTGAACCAGAAGGTCAGGGCTGAATCCCCAGATGGGGATGGGCAGGAGGCTGCCAATTTATTATTTCTCATCATTGATGTTTCTATTTGTTTTTCCTTTCTCTTTAAAATTAATAAAACATACCATTTTAAAAAAAACTTGAAATTAAAGTAAAAACATGTATTTCAAATATTTTGTAAAGTTACTTGATCTATACCTTGTTTCTCGCCTCCATATTTTCCATACAGGAAAGTAGCTTTTCCACTATAGCTGTGTTGGTACCTAGGACAGCATAGTGGAGAGCAGTGTTGGCGTGTATGTCCATCACATTTGGATCAGCACCATGGTCTAGTAGAATGGTGGCACATTCTTGTATGGCCTGTCAGCATTATGCCAAGAAATAGATTATAAGTTCTAGGAATCCAAAGTAAACATTCCACAAGTTTCACCAATGGCTTCTAGTTAAGTAAGATAAACTCATTTTTATCCTAACTAATTAAATTAAACCCATCTCATGTTGATATAGTTGGCGAGTACATACGTGAATGAGAGCAGTTTTGTTGTCAATGTCACAGAGGTTCAATAAGCAACGTCTGCGTATTAGCAGTCTCACCACTCTCGGAAAGCCCTTGCCACAGGCCATATGCAGAGCAGTCCTATAAAAGTGAAAGGACTATTTAGGAACTTAGAGTGCACTAGATGTAAGCATACAATTGTCCATGTTATTGTAAACATTTCTCACTATTCCTTCAAAACAAATATTTAATTTTCTTCTGGAGACAGTGCAATATTTATTAGTTCTTATTACTCATCACAATAGTGAAGGAGAAGCCTATTTGAATACAGAGAGGATGACCTGGGAATTCGGCTCAACTTGGTTCTGATCCTATTTTAACTGTCACTTGTTAGCTGTCACTGGCATTTCTGGACTTCAATTTCCTCATCAACAAAATGGGAATAAAAATAATAGGTACCTCACAGGACAGTACCGTTAATTTTAATGAGAATCTATGCAACATGTTTACTACAGTACCTGGCACACAAAAATCAGCTCAATAATTGTGATAATATTAGTATCATTATTACTACCACTTTACAAAGACATTTTGATTAAGTAAACATATCATTATACCTACTTTGCAGATATGTTTTAAGAATCAGAAAGAACACAGTATTTCAATTATTCTACAATGATTATATTATCTCACTTTAATATCTCTGATATTGGAATCCAATTTTTAGTTCAGAATGTCCTACAACTATTATTGGCAGCATTTAAAAAATTTTATTGGTACATAAAATACTGACATCATGCCATTCGTGGTTCATTACATTAAGTAAAGTAATGATAACTACAACAGACCTCTTGCAATTCTAGTCAAATGGTTAGCATTTAAATAAATTTTACTTCTTAAAAGCCTTATGGGGGAAAGAGGACTGAAAAAGCAAATTTTGTTTTTAAGTAATTCTTACTCTGATTTTCAAAGGAAACTTAAGCCAGAAGAAAATCAGAATTCAAATATATAGGATGGTTCATTTTGCTCAAAATTTAGATTTATAGATTGTAGGGAAAGCATATGTTCCCAATGATCAACATTTGTATTTCATATTATTATACATTTCAAAAGGGCAGGCAAAGGTTATCATTTACAATTTCCTACATTCAAAAATACTTCTGTTTGAAAGCAGGGAGAAAAAACTTCAACCTGATAAGGTCCTAATACTTTAGTTATGAATTTCTCATTTTGCTCATATTGGTCAACATGAAGATTATAAGAATGAAAAGGGCCTGAGAGGGTTTAATCACCAAAATTTATAGGGAATTCATACTTTATAATAAACACTTCAATCAAAAAAATGGGCAAAGGATCTAAATAGACAGTTTTTGAAAGTGAACATACGTAAGGCCAAGAGACATATGTAAAGATGCTCAAAGTCACTAATGATTCAAGAGATGCAAATCAAAATAACAATGAGGTACCATCTCACACCTGTCAGAATGGCTATCATCCACAAATCAACAAACAACAAGTGCTGGTGAGGATGTGGAAAAAAGGAACTCTTGTGCACTGCTGGTGGGAATGCAGACTGGTGCAGCCACTGTGGAGAACAGTATGGAGTTTCCTCAAAAAATTAATAATTGAACTCCCATTTGACCCAGAAATCCCACTTTTAGGAATATATCACAAGAAACTAGAAACCCAATTTGAAAGAATATATGCACTTCTATGTTCATAGAAGCACAATTTACAATACTGTATTTTCTGGAGTATAAGACGACCCCCTAATTTTACAGTTAAAGCATAGGTTTAGGCCTATATTTGCTGTATAAGACTACCCCCCACTTCCGAGGCAACACCAGTTCTTTTTTTAATAGACCGCCTCTCTCACTCTGGCCAATCTGAGCAGGCTTTTTACTAGTTTCAAAAGTCTTCTTATATGCTGGAAAATATGGTAATTAAGATTTGTAAACAGCCTTAAGTACCCATTAGCAGATGAGTGGATTAAAAAACTGTGGTATATCTACACAATGGAATACTATCTATCCTATATAATAAAGAGGTAATATGCAAATTGA
Source organism: Nyctalus aviator (assembly GCA_036971965.1). Lineage (NCBI taxonomy): Eukaryota > Metazoa > Chordata > Mammalia > Chiroptera > Vespertilionidae > Nyctalus > Nyctalus aviator. Next base: position 113,897,794 of record CM072922.1, read on the forward strand.
CCATCACTCCAAGATACAAGATGGCCACCCCCATGTGTTCAAAGATGGTTGTCCCATGTGCACTCAAGATGGCCACAACAAGATGGTCAGCAGGGGAGGGCAGTTGTGGGCAATCAGGCCTGTAAGGGAGGGCAGTTGGGGGGGACCATGCCTGCACGAGAGGGAGGTTGGGGAGACCCAGGCCTGCAGGGGAGGGCAGTTAGGGGTGGCCAGGCCTGTGGGGTAGGACAGTTGGTGGCAACTGGGCCTACAGAGGAGGGCAGTTAAGGGTGACCAGGCCTGCAGGGGAGGACAGTTGGGGGAGACCATCCTACAGGAGAAGGCATTTGGGGGCAATCAGGCTAGCAGGGGAGGGCAGTTAGGAGGAATGGGGCCAGCAGGGGAGCAATTATGAATCAATCAGGCTGACAGGGAGTGGTTAGGGGATGATCAGGATGGCAGGCTGAAGCAGTTAGGAGCAATCAGGCAGGCAGGAAGGCGACAGTTGGGAGCCAGCAGTCCTGGACTGTGAGAGGAATGTTCAATCATAGAGGGCCTAAATGGGCAGTTGGACATCCCTTGAGGAATCCCAGATTGGAAAGGGATACCCCACTACCACCACCACCACATGCACGAATTTCGTGCACCACGCTGCTAATCTATATAATAAAAGAATAATATGCTAATTAGACCAGATAGACCAGACATCTCCTGGATGTCCTTCTGGAGAAAGCCATGGTAGCGGGGACCGATGGTGCTTAGTGGCGATCTGGTTGGCAGGGTAGAACAGATAGTGGTATCAGGCAGGCAGGGGAGAGAAGTTAGGAGCAAACAGAAAAGCAGGCAGAGGTGGTTAGGGGTCATTAGTCAGGCAAGGGTGCAGTTAGGGCAATCAGGCAGTCAGGCAGAGTGGTTAAAAGTGATAAGCAGGCAGGCAGATGAGCAGCTAGGAGCTAGCGATCCTGGATTGCAAAAGGGATCCCTATCAGTCAGACATCCCCCGAGGGGTCCCAGATTGGAGAGGGTGCAAGCTCAACTGAGGGACTCCCCCACACTATGCATGAATTCATGCACTGGGCCTCTACTATATGCTATATAAATCCTAAGCACCAGTTGACTGCTCAACCTGTTGCTATGATGTGTACTGAGTGCCAAGGGGCAGATGCTCAACACAGGTGCTGCTCCCTGGTAGTCAGTGCATTCCCACAGCAGAGGCACAGCTCAGCTGATGAATGGGCGCCAGATGCAGGGCTTACTGCTGGCTGCCACAGCCCAGAGATTTCAGTGGAGCAGCAAGAATGGCAGTGGGGGCAGGTACAGTGGGGCCGGCATGAGCAGGACTGCAGGTAGGAGCAGCAAACGGCATTGGACTGCCAGTTTTGGCCAATCCCCACAGGCCATGGTTCTGCTATATTTTCTATTTTATTACTTTTTTAAAGAAAAAAAACAGGTAGAGAAAGAAAAACATCACATGATCTCACTTGTATGTGTAATCTAATGAACAAAACATACTGATGAACAAAGTATGTCCAAAGGTTTGGATGCATGAAATAGAACAACAGATCGCAGGGTGGTAGTGGTAAGACAGGAAGAGATCAACCAAAGAACATATATGCATAACCCATGGACACAGACAATAATATGGGAAAGTCATTTGGTGGGGTGGGGTTTGTGTGGAGGGAGGACAAAAAAGGAAAAAATGGGAGACATCTGTAATACTGTCAACAATAAAACAACAAAAAACATTTTTAATGTTTTTTTAATTTAGTTTTTAATTCATTTGAGAGAGAGAGAGAGAGAGAGAGAGAGAAGGAGAGGGGGGAGAGTGAGAGAAACATTGATGTGAAGGAGAAGCATCAATTGGTTGCCTCCCATAGGCACCCTACCCAAGCAATGAACAAGCCAGAAACTTGGATAGGAGACCTGACTTTTAAAGAACCTGAGACCTTTCAGTGTACAGGAGGGGCACCAGCCGATGCTCCCACCAACTGAGCCATACTAGTCAGGGCACTATATTGAATTTTTTATTTTTATAACCACACAACTAAAAAGATTAACCTATAATCATTTACATATTATATGTAATAAAGCTATATAAAGTAAATTACAGAGGAGGATCCAAGATGGCTGCACAGGTAAACACCTAACCACAGCCACACACAACAATTTCAATGGAATACAACTAAAATATAAATTGGACATTGCCCAGAGCTACAGGTAGTCGACTGACTGAAAATTCTACAACAAGAAGGAAAGAGAAAACCAGAAGGAAAATCAGAGGAGCTGAAAAAGCCTAAGGTACGGAGACATGCTGCACGCTTACACGGAGAGGACGGAGCCGGAGAGGAAGAGAAGGCTGGGTGCCTGCCTGGCATTCCCTAGCAGGAAGGAAATAAAAGCCCCGGACTGGGCTGAACCCCAGAATTGGCAGCGCTGAGCCCCAGTTCTGGGCCAGACCCTGGGGACCCGGGCTCAGGCAGGGGGAGACGGGGCTGTGAGGCGGAATCCCAGGTAAGCAGCGAAAAGCGGAGCCCCCGGAGTCGCGCACATTGCCCGCAGAGGACGGAATGTTGACCCTGATGGTAGATTGCCCTGGCAGGAAGGAAACAAAACCTCCGGCTGTGCTGAGCCCCAGTTCTGACTGCTCTGAACCCCAGTTCTAGGCCAATCCCTGGGGACCCAGGCTCAAGCAAAGGGAGACAGGGCTCTGAGGCGGAGTTCCAGGGGAGCGGCAAGAGGCAGAGCCCCCGGAGTCGCGCACATTGTGCGCAGAGGACAGTCTGTTGACTCTGATGCTAGACTCCCCTAGTGGGAAGGAGAAAAAAGCTCCAAACTGGGAGGAACGCAATGAGGAGCAGGAGCCGCTGCTGGACACCAGCCAGCTGGGTGCCGGCAAGGAGCGGGGCGCCCCGGCCCCCGGGGGGTAGGGGGGATGCCGCTGGGCCCTCAACCGCTGATCGTGGGCCACGGAGCCCAGGCCAGGGACTGCTTCCTGGGCGGCACCAACCCCGGCAACAGGCTGAAGCCGCGCAGGAGGCCGTAGAGAACAAAGGAGTGCCGCAGGCCAGCCTACTGAGCTTCCAGGACGAGGAGGCAGAAAACGAAGAAGTTTTCAATGTGAAGAAATCAAGTTATAGCAAAAGATAATAAAATTACTTCAGAAAGAATACAAAGAAGATCTTGAAAAATCGAAACCAAGACAGAACTCAACTCAGCAGCCAACATTGCAACATAAATGTGTTTAAAAAAAAAAAAAAAGGACAGAATGTTGGAATGGCGGTGGCCAGGCCCAGAGTGGCCAGGCCCAAGGCAGTGGCAGCCAGGCCTGAAGCAGCAGCAGCCAGGCCCCAGAGCAGCAGCAGCCAGAACCAGAGCAGCAGCAGCCAGGCCCGGAGCAGCCAGACCTGGGGCAGTGGCAGCCAGACCCGGGGCGGAGGCGGCCAAGCCCAGGATGGCCAGGCCAGGAGCACCCATGCCCAGAGCGGCCGGGCCCGGAGCAGCCAGGCCCAGAGCAGCACCAACCAAGCCCGGAGCAGCCAGGTCGGGAGCGGCCAGGCCCGGAGCAGCAGCATCCAGGCCGGGAGCAGCCGGGCCCAGAGCAGCTGGGTCGGGAGCAGCCAGGCCCAGAGCAGCAGCAACCAAGCCTGGAGGCGGCCGGGCCCGGAGCAACCTGGCCCAGAGCAACCTGGCCCAGAGCTGCCAGGTCGGGAGCATCCAGGCCCGAAGCAGCAGCAGCCAGGCCCGGAGCGGCAACCTAGAGCAGCCAGGCCCAGAGCAGGTGGGCCCAGAGCGGCCGGGTTGAGAGCAGCCAGGCCCGGAGCAGCAGCTGCCAGGCTGAGAGCGGTCAGGCCTGGAGCAGCTGGGCCCAGAGCAGCCAGGTCCAGAGCAACTGGGTCGGGAGCAGCCAGGCCCGGAACAGCAGCAGCCAGACCGGGAGCAGCTGGTTGTGGAGCAGACCAGAGCAACAGTGGCCAGGCCCAGAGCAGCCAGGCCCAAAACAGCTCGCTCCTCACCTGCCCACGCCCCAGGGCTGCCTCTCAGACATGGCTGGAAACTTTTGGGGGAACTTGAGGGTCTGCTGAATCAAGTGATGAAGGCTTAGATCTGGATGTGTTGAGTTAGTATAGCGCTGGGGTGTTGATCTGTGAGTGCCTTGGGTGGGGTCTGGATGAGGTTGGTTGATCTATTTGGAAATGTCTTTTGTGTGAAGTGTATCCTTGGGCATGTGGAGGTATTATTGATTTGCGAAAATGCTAAGTAACTGATTTACTATCTGAAAAATTTAAAGTTCTGAAAGTTTAAGGTCTCTTGCCAAAAAGAGGTTTTAAAGCTAACACCTTAATTTTAATGGAGAAAGGGGAGGACAAGCCCTTCCCACCCAGAACAGGTAATCCAATTCCAACCAGCAGCTATCTTTAAACAATGTGTTCATTTACATTTGAATGGCTACACCTTTTGATAGCCTAAGGGCAAGTTTACAGGTAAACAAGTTTGCTTCTCAATTTTCAGGGCAGAAAAACAAGGTTTAAAATTATTAGATTTTAAAATGTATTCTTAGAAGTGTAAAAGTTTATTAATTAAAAAAACAACTACAAAAGGAGATTGAAAAACCTGATGAACAATATTAACTGTTGATTGTAGTAGAGTCGGAGATACAGGAGGGGAGTGGACTGACAGTTCTCGGGGAAAGGGAGAGTGGTGGATGCGGGAAGAGACTGAACATAAACTGTGCACCTATGGATGAGGACAATGGGGGGGGGGAGGGGGCGAAGGGTGGGGTGGGAACCTGGTGGAGGGGGGAAGAAATGAGGAACCTTTGTAATAATATGAACAATAAAAATTGATTTAAAAAATAAATAAATAAAATAAAGTAAAATACATATGCTATGCTTACGGGCATAGATGAAAAACAGCTCAAGTGCCCATCAGTAGATGAATAAATGTAAAAGATGTAGTACATTTACACAATGGAATACTACGCTGATGTATAAGAGAAGGAAATCATATATACTATGTTGAAGCATCCATCTTGTATGAAAACTGCAGTTTGAAATTTTAACCCTGCTATTTGGCTTCTGTAATTTTATCCTTCTCCAGACAAGGTCATCAGTGCTGGCGCCAGGCCAGGCCTCTGGTTGAGGTCTCAAGGCCCCAGTACACACTGGCTCTTTAAGAACTTGCAAAAGGGGGCCGAAAACACTCCATATTTGGGAGACAAAGAAGGTAAAATCATATAAATAGAGAGAATTCCTGCATGTTGGGGGCCAGAACTTAAGATACATTTTCCTCTGGACCTGCGCATAATAAATGTAACTCCATCTCTCTAAGTATTGCTTTGTTCTTCGGTTTTCTGTAACATTTATTGGTTCCCTGACCTAGAAATAACTTTTGGCCTCCGGTGAATGGGCCAGGTTTGGGGTCTGGGGGAGCAGGAAAGGCTTCCAGAAGATGCCGCTTTTCTGATTTAGCAGAATTGAACCGGAGGACTCCAGGCCTTCCTGGACCTCAGCCCAGGACCCGGCCAGCATCTGGAGAGAGTGGACAGGCACTTTTGGACCTGTCTACAGAATCTGTAAGGTATGGACCCATCAATTCAGCCCACTCCAAGTGAGTGGAATGGGGAGCTTGATCACCTCCCCAGAGGCCATAGAGCTTCCTCAGGCAAATTAATCAGGAGTCAGGAATCAGGTGACTGTTTAAACTCTGGGTAAATATCTGGTAGAAGTAAAAAACTCATACTAGCTAGTATATAAATATGGGACTCTGGAGGTGAATGAAGGAATTATGAGTTCACTCTGCTGTTTGTTTGTGTGGGACTAGCCAATTTATTACCGGGACTGGATGCAGTCTTAAGTTTCTCACCAAGACATTGGTCGAGAATTCTGTTCTGGGGCATGGATGCCTGGAGTGCCCCCAAGACCATTTGTGTTGTGTTTATTGGCTCAGCTCCAATCTGGACTAGTCTACTGAGAGAGTGTGAGTATGGTTGCCTGTGTTGGCATAATTATCTGTTCATTCAATGGTCTGTGGGAAGTGAAAGCTACTTTGTACTAACTGGCTATACACATGGGAGTATTTGTTATCTCTTTCTGTGGTTTAAATTGTTTAAAGATAGGGCAGACTGCTCTGGTGGTCTGCAAACGTCTTAAGCAGCGCTGCTGAGTTATTTTTCTCAGAGATGTTTGCTCTCAATCACAGTGGAGGGAATCAGCCCATTTAGCTAATAAAAATGTCTAATTTTGTATAAGTAAGGGTTTCGTTTGCTCTGATTTATAAATTTGCTATATTAAATTGAAATTTTAAAGTCCTAGGGTTAATTTAAAGGTATAAATTTGTGACATTTCAAGGAACAAAGAACTTTTATTTATGGCTTTATTTGCTCTTTTGGTGATCAGAGATTTTCAGGAATAGGGCTCACAGCTCCGCAGAGCGGAGAGATTTACAGGCCTGTCCCTGCCTGTGACATCATAGTTCAACGTGGAACTAAGGCTGAAGTTATTATTAACTATCTATGGACCCCCGATTCTAATAGCATCCGTAACTGGATTAAAGATCTTTTCTTTCAGGAGGCCATCCAGGCTTTCAGCTGACAAGAAATTTCCCTACACACCCTTATCTTCCTCCTCCCTATCTTTCCAGGCTGACTAATAGTTATTTTTCCACAGGTCAAAACTCAGCCTTCGAAAGGGAGGACTGCTATAGTGGTAGTCTGTAGTTTTCTCTGAAATTCCCACTGTTTCTGTTTCCCCCTTTGTAGAAATTGTCTTCCTCTGACTCACAATCGGAAAGGGAGACAAGCAACTGGACTAGGGGACGGGACAGGGTGGGGAAGCGGTGGTCAGAGAAATCAAGAGTGGTAAAGGAGGAGGGTTTAAGATCCTCTAAGAGTCTAGGGGGTTAGAGTTAAAATGTATGAGGGAAACCAACGGTTACAGATTTGAATGAGAAAAAAAATATCCTTAAATATAAAAAGCCTGGTTATACAGGATCTCAAATCGCTTGCCTTATTTCCCCTGCTAAGGACAGAGCAAATGGTTAATGCAGAGAAGGGGAGGGGGTGTTAGCAGTTAATTATGAAGCTGGGAGAGATAGGGTTTTGTTTATTTTTACTGGCTGCAGACCTCTGCTGGCCTAGGTGTCTTATAAGAACTTCTAGCTTCCCTGGTGATTTAAAACTGATTGCTAGGCAGACTCATCCCCTAAGAGCCAGATGAAAGAAGGGGGTGAGGCGGGTTGGATGCCTGAGCTGCCTGCAGTGGCCTGGATCTGTGAAAACGGCAGATAGAGCTAGTGAAAGCTCCCTGTTTGCAAATGTACTGAAAGGGTTCAGTACCTGTTGCTGCTGGAAAAGGAGGGGCTGAGATCCCCTTCCAGAGAACTCCCTTGGGAGAGGCCTGGTCGCTGCTCTGCCATGAAGCGGACTGGCGGAAAGACAAGGGGCCTAATACTCAGCCACTGCCACAGAAGCGCTTTGCAATATGCTAAGCTGATTCTAACTACAACTCTGGCTGTTTTAGAATGGCAGCTTAAAGTCAAAGAGCAAAGGAAAGGCACTTTCTCTGGACCGGGGAGTCTTCAAGACTTTGAGATTCTCCAAGAGAGGAGTTTGACTGAGGGATGGCAGAGACCCTGTTGGGTTAGAAGGATCTAAGGCCACATGTTAAGCTTATAAATTACAGCTTTCTAGGCAGATGTCCAAGCCCAGTTATATAGGGTTAAGCTGCCTGTTTACAGCAAAGCAACTTTCTCCCGTGCCAGAATAAATCTCAGGGAAATTAGATAGGCTGTGTTTGTGGCTAGAAAGAACTGGCCACCATGCACAGCCCTGACAGTGGCCTGCAGAAAACTGTATAATAGACTTAGATGATGCCTGCATCTTCATGGGCATGACTCCAGAAATACAAGGACAATTTTGCTTTGTGTGGGAAAGTCAAGAATAGACTTTAGTCACCTCCCTAAGATATTTATTTAGCCAACCATGTGTCATATATGGTAGCAGGAGATTTGGTTACCTAAGGTGGCCACAGTGCCAATATTATACTTCATTGTGTTAATAATATTGCATTAACCTTATAGATTTGAATGCAGTTTCCAAAAGGGCAGGTGCCCAAATGGGCAAAGAAAATACCCATCTGGTTTTAGTCTCTATTGAAAGACAGTTGGCAGCCTTGCAGGACTGTGTGACCATGTCCATGTCAGGTATGGCAAAAACCTCAACTTTAGGAAACTGGGGAAGGCCTGTTTGGAACAGAGGGAAGTGGGGAGTATCAGCCCTTCGTTACAGGAATTACAGACCCCATGAGGTCCTGTGACATATGAGACCCTGTAAAGCAATAAAGCTCCCTTTCTCAGCGGGCATGTCACCCCTCCCAGAGACCAAATGACAGGTCAAGTAGGGAGGAGCCCCACTATTAGGACAGCTAAAATTGTCTACTTGAAAATAGACACATTTTTAATTTCTCCTTATTACTTAAAGCCAGTTATATTACTCTGAAGAATCCATAGAAAGGACTGACAAGGAAAATCAGAAGATCTTAAAGCAGGTCAGTATATTTTTCTCCTTATATAATTCTCTGAAATTTGGCAATGCTTAATAAATCATGGCAATACATTTATCTGCATAAATTCAATAAGACTGGTTTCTAATAGTGGTTTTATTGACCGGAAACTTTGACTGTAGTGTCATGTTTTAAAGAACCCTGTCTGAACTCTGAAGACTTGAAGCCAATAAGAGTGCCAAGGAAAAGCCTGGTATCCTGCTTGGTAGCCCTGAAAATGGCTGGTACTGGAGCAGTCAAGGTCAATGGAATCCCAATGTTGCTTCATCACACCTGGCTTAAGACAGCCTAGGAAAAATTTAGAGTTCAGGACTCTTCAGACTCTCTAAAGATTACTCCTGGCCCTCATTCCAGGCCCTTATCTTATAAGCAGGCCCCCTAACTTTATTAGGCAGAAATTTAAGATTAGAGTCCTCAGGGGTAAATATAACTACAATAACTGAGTCAATGATTTGACTCATGTACATAAAACCAGTGGAAAATGTAGCAAGTTTAACATCTATAAAGACGGTTTGATTTTTTTTTTATATTGCTCAATTAACCTCCTGAAATCTTGCTCTTGAAGTCTTGGTCAATATTTTTTTAAATGTATAAATAGGCATTTGCACTTTCTTCTAGTTCTTTTCTCATTTTCCATATTTAAAATTTTTAATCTGGAATTTATTTTAGTCTAGTTACTTTTCATAAAATACTCAACAGAAAATTCCACCATTTTAAATTGACCTATTCCTACACACATGAAATATCACCAGTATCACTTTCAAGAGTCTTACATATATTTGGGGTGTTTGGGAATTTTCCATTCTATTCCAATCATTTATCTGTAAATAAATAATTTGTCAAAGTTTATATCAGATGTTGATAGCTAGAAGGGTAAACCTGTGTGTGCTATACAAAATTTTCTTAATTTCATCACAACAATGAAAGATAGCATGTAACTGAAATAATTTTAAAACATGTTTATTTGGTTGTAAAATTGATAAACACAGGGAAATCAAACATTTTGAGAAAGTGATTCTTTCTAATCAGGACCGCAGCCATCTTCCCATTTCAAAGTCCCTTCTGAGGTCCCACCATAAAGAACATAGGTGCACACTGATATAAAGCAGATATTGGATTTTACCCGAAGAACATTTAGCCCAGAAGTTGATTAGTTATGGGAATTATTTCTCTCATTATGCATTTTTCTATAGCATGTAATATTACAGTGTAAAAATGTGTACATCCTATATAATAGAAGCCTTATATGCATATCCACAGAACAATCACTATGATACGCACTGACCACCAGGGGACAGACACTCAATGCAGGAGATACGCCTGGTGGTCAGTGTGCTCCCACAGGGCAAGCTTCACTCAGCCAGAAGCCTGGCTCAAGGCTGGCAAGCGCAGTGGGATGACAGGAGACTCTTCTGCCTCTGCAGCAGCACTAAGGAGCAATGAGCAGGCAGTTGGTAAGGAGCTAGGGGTCCTGGACTGTGAAAGGGTACAGGCTGGGCTGAGGGATTTTGTGTACCAGGCCTCTAGTCTATTACAAAATGTTGTATATACTTAATTTTGTTTCCAATATTGATATATCAGTCAAATGTTCTATAGGAGGAATTGTGAGTGGGTCCTTTTGTTTTTGCTCATAAAGTTGGTCTGAGGGCTAGACCCCAGGTCAGGTGTTCCCTAGAGAGGAGCTGTGGGGCCCCGGGAGGAAAGTCAGCCCAGCGCCCTGGCTGACAGGAGACTGCTCTCCAGCTGCTGAGCCAGAACCACTCACCTCCTCCCAGTGGACCCCAGGCCCCCAGCCTCCCAGTCCCCATTACCTGCTCATCCTGTCCCTATCATTCAGGCCACTTTTCCTGAACCATAGGATTTGCTTCACTTTCCGCACGTTGCCCACGCTGGCAGCTTTGTGGATTGCTCCCATATCTTTTTCTCGAAAGATAGGCCTTTTGGCTCCCACACCACTGCTCCCAGGTTGGGTGGGGGAGTCCATGGCCGCCATGTGGGGACTTCTCAGAAAAGAAAACACCTTCTTCATGGCGGAGAGTCAGGGCTTCAGAGAAGCCTCACCTTCCCTCCGCTTTTCACTTTTCGCGCCTCCTGAGCTCAGTACCAGCTCTCTAGCCAACCACCTCACGCCACAGCGTTCAAGCAGGGCAGTTTGGCAGTTTAGCATCTCTCCTCTCGGAATCATAGTAACCAAGCAACGGCCTCTGACATCACTAGGCATGTGCAGAGGGCCTCGTGGTCAAGGATAGCCAGAGCCCATGTGCAAAGCCCAAGTAACTCAAATCTCAGAGACTGCCTGGTGGGCGTGTCTCCCTGGTTAGAGCTTCAGCCCAAGCACCAGAGGGTGGCAGGTTCCATAACTAGTCAAGGGCTGAAACAAAGTTGCAGATTAGAGCCCTGGTCCCAGTCAGGTGCATTCCAGAGGCAGTCCACCAAGGTCTCCCTCATATTGATGTTTCTCTCTCTCTTTCTCCCACCCCCACCTCCTCCTTCCCTTCCTTCCACAAATGAACAATTAATGGAAATAATATTCTCAGTGAGGATTAACAAAAATTAATTTTTTAAAAAAAACTGTGATTGCCTGTGGGCAGGTGTGGGTTCTGTTCAAACACCCCTGGGAGTTGGCCAAGTGTTTGCACAGGCTTGCAATAGTTACCCCAGTAAAACAGCAGTCTTTGTCTAAGACCAGGGCTAAGGTGGTGTGGAACTTCAGGATGCTCAAGGTCTGGTCCCCCAGAAAACTCCCCTTAAAAAATCTCTAACTAGTTTATCTGTTCCACATCCCTCTGGCCCCAGCCAATCTCCAGGGGATTTAGCGTAGGCAACAACAGAAGGATGTTTTCATGGTTTCAGAGACTGTGGCAATGTGTGTCTGCAGGTGCAAATTTATGGGAAACCAGTGCCTGTTCTCCACATGAAAGCACCTTTCCGCACGTCTCTTATTCCTCCCCCTTTGGCCCACCTCTTACATTACATTGCATTTCCCCCAAATATATCTTTAATCAGTCCAAGATTTATTTTGGAGCCTGGTGTTCACATTTAAGAACTTTCTTAAAAAATGTCTATTCACCTGCCCCAAACCACCTTTACTCACCTAGTTTAAAATGTTACTTTACTGTGCATTACTAATAGTCTCTGGTTGTTTTAGTAACTATCCATCGAATTGCCTGCTTCTTTATGCATCTGCACTGCACAATTTTAACTTCTTTATAAAATGTAGTATTTTAATTTCAATGTTCCCCCTCATTATTCTTTTTCTGTCACCTCCTGGCAATATTTATCTTGAAATTATTTGAAGTTAAGTTTTAATCAGTATTCCAAGTTAAGAAAAAAAAACCCTAGTGAGATTTTAATTAGCTTGAGAATTAACTTTAACTGACAATCTCTTGAATCAGTATATTCAGATACCTATGATGTCTCTCAATTAATTTAAGTCCTATTATATGTTCCTTTTAGCTTTTGGTAGTTTTTTTTTAAATAAATATTTTAAAATATTCTTATTTATTTAGAGAGAAACATCTGTTGTCCCACTTATTTATGCTTTCATTGGTTGCTTCTTATATGTGCCTGGACTGGGATTCAAACCCACAGCCTTGGAATACCTGGACCATGCTCTAATCAACTAAGCTCCCAGGCAGGGTGATACTTTCATTTTTGGATTTTTGGTTTGTTTTTGTGGTTGTTGCTGACACTATTAGTGATGTGGTAGGTGTTTTCCTTGTAAATCTTGTCTACTTCACACATATCAGGGATTTTCCATTTTTTATTGTGATGGAATATTTTCCCACTATCATTATAAATGATTATAAGTATTTGTACAACTGACAATCTGATTGAAGAAGTTTTCAAGCTATAATTTTGTAACTGGTGAAGGAGTTGACAGTTTATGGCAGTTTTGCAGGGAAGGCAAACTAGATGGTAAAGATTTCACCGGAAATCTTTATTGAGGAATTTTATGATGTAATATTGAGGAATTTTATGATGCAGATGAAAAAAATAAAGTAAAATGCAAGCAAGAGGGGTTGTTTTTATTGAAGGGTAAGATAATTGTTTTTTAAAATGACAAAATATCTATCTTTTCCTCAAATCCCATTAGCCACATCCTTCAGTAACGCCCTTACTGAGCTTATCATCTTCACCATTAGGAAGCCTCTTATGCTCCAAACATGTTCCATATTCTTTAAGATTTACAAAGTTAAAGTCTAAATACTCGTTTCCCCTTGCTTTCATCTTTCTCTATCAGCAACTCCTGTCTTTCCATCTTTATTCTATTTCTTAGGAAGGTAAAATAGGTTGACTCCATATTCCACAGTAACTGGTATAAACATGTAGTTCTTAATCCAGCAATTCCAATTAGACTACACCTGCTATGGTGGATGCGATGCACAGGAACAGGAGCAGGCACACAGCAACAACTAATGCAAACACAGCTAACTCAGAACTCACCACATTCCTACTACATTTTCTAATGAGTTCAGGAGCTAGCCAAAATGAAAAATAACAGAAACCAAAACTGCATAAAATGCACCAGGAAAATGTGAACCTTTGGTAAACCTTACAGCAAGACAAATACATAGGTTTTAATTTAGGTAACGTATTTTCCGGCGTATAAGACGACCTCCTAATTTTACAGTTAAAACATAGGTTTAGGCCTATATTCGCTGTGTAAGACTACCCCCCACTTCCGAGGCAACACCAGTTCTTTTTTTAATAGACCGCCTCTCTGACTCTGGCCAATCTGAGCAGGCTTTTTACAAGAACACAGTGTAGCTTCGGGTACAGAACATGTATAATTTGCATGCATAAAAAGCCTGCTCAGATTGGCCAGAGTCAGAGAGGCGGTCTGTTAAAAAAAGAACTGGTGTTGCCTCGAGTGGAGGGTAGTCTTATACAGCGAATATAGGCCTAAACCTATGTTTTCACTGTAAAATTAGGGGGTTGTCTTATACGCCCGGTCGTCTTATACGCCCGAAAATACGGTAGTTATTCTTCTGTTGCCATTTATTGCCATTTTGTTCTTTGATTCAATAGTTTACAAAATTGCTTGGAATGAAAACTCAGAAGCTGAGTGCCTGGACCTTCCACAAAAATTCCTGCTGAGACAAGTGCCTTCATTGGTAAAAGAACAATTAACCGCCGGGACTGGTTTGGCTCAGTGGATAGAGCGTCGGTTTGGGGAGGGTCCTAGGTTCGATTCCGGTCAAGGGCATGTACCTTGGTTGCGGGCATATCCCCAGTGGGGGGTGTGCAAGAGGCAGCTGATCGATGACTCTCATCGATGTTTCTAACTCTCTATCTCTCTCCCTTCCTCTCTGTATAAAATCAATAAAATATATTAAAGAACAATTAACCAAACCAACAAGAAAAAATTCTCAGGACAACTTAGCTATTAGACCAACTCTTCTTCTTTTTTCTTTTTCTTTCGTGTGTGTGTGTGTGTGTGTGTGTGTGAAGTGTTTAAACTATGATCACCAAGCATTTGCCTCCTATAGCAGCCCAATTAGAAAATGATCTACTGTACCCTATTTGCGCCTCAGGTTTACAGGAGAGGCTCTCTGTAGTGACATGTGAAGAGAAGGCTGACATTCCTGATTCAGCCTACAGTGAGGATCAGAGACATGACCCGGCTGCAGAGAGGTAGGAGGCAGTTACCAGGACTCCAGGTCAGTGGACCCTAGTGTTTCTCAATGGACCAGATACTCAGAGTAAATGTTAGGCCAACTCTGAGTTTCTGTGTTTCCTTGGTCAAATGAGCAGCTGGAATTTAAAATTCCCCATTCCCAGATTTTTGTAGAACTAATTTTGGACCCAGAGCAGATGCCCTGTAGAAAGATGTTGCTTGGAATCCTCATGCCTATTGAAGACTCAAATAATGCCCTGGTTCAGCCTCCCTGCACACTCATTAAATTTACGCTAATGGAATTCATAATGTGTAGACTAGTATTTGTTTTGTGATGAAAAATGACTGAGAGATGGATACCTTACCAATCCCTTAGCAAAGGTTTTCCAATTCCAGTTCAAAGGCTGTCATTAATGTGTTTTCCCTACAAGAGTAACCAAGAAACCTGGGTAACTCTTTTTGGAAATGATACATTCGTTCTCTGGGATGTGCAAAATCAGGGCAGGCTTGAAAATGACCTGAACATTGAATGTCCTTGTGAGCCAACACACAGATCCACCAGCAGGAGGAAGTCCTGGCTGATGAGATGTAAAGAGAAGTTTGGTCCAAGATTTGGCTAAATGCCAAGCAATGCAGACCTAGCAATAAACCTTAAGCAGCAAGATTTAAACATTGTATAAATGAACCAACATGAATGGCTACACATTTTAGCAGGGACAAACTTCACAAATTTGCTGGAGGCAAATTACTAAACAAAACAATGACAACCCTCTATAAAGAAAATCAACTCCATATTGCAACACTAGCTAAAGTTCAATAAGTTTAGAAAGAAGAAAAAAAAAAGATTAGAAAACAAAGAAATAAAAAAGTGTGACCCTTACTAAGGAAGAAATAAAAACTATCTCCTGGAGATGTTGAATTTATCACAGTCTTAAAAGCATCTGTTGTGAACATGTGGATGTTTAAAGAATTAATGAAAGAAACAAGATGGTGGCATAGATAAACACCTATACTTGCTGCCTCTCACAACCACATCAAAATTACAACTAAAAGGCAGAACTATCACCCAGAACTACAGGAAAGCTGGCTGAGTAGAAGTTCCACAACTAGAGTTTTGAAAAAAGCACATTAAGACTGGTAAGAGGTGAGGAGGCACGGAAAGTGCTGGCACCTGGATGCGCTGCTCTTTTAATTGGGAGGGAGATACAAGCTTACACTTGCTCTGAACTCCAGGTCTGGGAGCAACTCTAGGGGACCCAGACACATACGGAGAGAAACTGGACTGTCTGGCATTGGGACTGGAATGTGAGGGCGGCTTTCTCTCAGAGGTGCTTGCAGTGATCATTGTTCCTGCACAGAGGCATGGGATGCAAAGACCCAGGGACCCCTCCGGTGCAGGGCTGACTGGCAGCCATTGCTATTTGCTCCACCCTGGAGATTCCCAGAGATCCCGCCCTACCCAATTTACAACCGTACCCAAACTGTGCACATCAGCTTTTGCATATGAATGGCCTGTCCTTTCTCTGCCTAAAAACCTGTCAAATTGCAGCTGGATCAGAGAGCCCCAGAACTTCCAAAAGAAGGCCCAAGGCCCAGCAGCAGCAGCCTGCCTTGCTTCACAGCTGAGCCTCGTCTGGCCACTTCCAAACCCCATACAAAGAGGAGGAATCTGCAGATGTCTTTGTAGCTACTGCTGGCATACCCAAACAGTGGCTGACCTTGCACCTCCTTGGAGATCCAAGAGTGTACCCAGTGTACCCAGTGGTCAGAGTGAGACCATACCAGATTACAACTCTCCACATCCATGAGACACACTCAAGGGGCAGACTCAGCAAGCACCAAAATCCTGCTGTAACAAGTCCTGCCCGTTAAGGGTGTCTCCTGTGCAACAATCTTCCAATATAGACACAGCTGGTCATCACAGCCAATTGGCCTGGAGGTCCATTCCCCCCAGTGATATCAACAGCAATTAAGGGTTAACTACAATAAAACTGCAAACAACCCACAAAGGTATGTACCAAGAGCATCCACCTCAATTGACTGGGGAGGCTGAGCCACTGAGCCCTATAGGAAACCTACCACACAAGGCCACTCTATCAATCAAGGAGACTTAGCAGCTACCCAGTACATAGAAACAAACACAAGGAAGCAGCCAAAATGTGGAGACAAAGTCACAAATGAAAGAAATGGATAAAAGCAAAATACTGGATATAAAGTTCAAAACCACTATTATAAGGTTATTCAAGAATATTCTAGAAACCTCCAAGAAATTTAGTGAGACCCTCAAGGATATGAAAAAGGACCAACTAGAAATTAAGCCTACACTGACTGAAATAAAGAATAATATACAGAGATCCAACAGCAGGCTCGAGGATCCCAAGAACCAAGTCAAAGATTTGAAATACAAAGAAGCAAAAATACCCAACTGGAAAAGCAAAAGGAATCCAAAAATATGAAGACAGTGTAAGGAGTCTCTGGGACAACTTCAAGCATACCAACATCCAAATTATGGGGGTCCCAGAAAGAGAGAGAGAGAAAGATATTGAAAACCTATTTGAAGAAATAATAACAGAAAACTTCCCCCAGCTGTCGAAAGAAACAGACTTACAAGTCCAAGAAGCACAGAAACCCCAAACAAGAGGAATCCAATGAGAACCACAGCAAGACACATCATAACTAAAGTGCCAAGGGCAAAAGAATATTAAAAGTAGCAAGAGAAAAACAGTTTCCTACAAGGGAGTAACCATATGACTGTCAGGTGACTTCTCAACAGAAACTATGCAGGCCAGAAGGGAGTGGCAAGAAATATTCAAAGTGATGAACAGCAAGAACCTAAAACCAAGATTACTCTACCCAGCAAAACTATCATGAAGGTCAGATAAAGAGCTTCACAGGCAAGAAAAAGCTAAAGGAGTTCACCACCACCAAACCAGTATTATATGAAATGCTGAAGGGTATTCTCTAAGAAGAGGAAGAAGAAGAAAAAGGTAAAGATAAAAAATTATGAACAACAAAGTGAAAATAAATAAAGATATATCAACAAGTGAATCTAAAAGTCAAATGAATAAAAAAAAATGAGGAACAGTACAAATTGGTGAATGTAATAGAATCAGGGGCATGGAAAGGGAGCAGACTGACAATTCTCGAGGGGGAAGGGGTTGTGGAGGTGGAGGAAGAGACTGGACAAAGAGCTGACACCTATGGATGAGGTCAGTGGGGGTTGGAGGGAGGGAAGGCCTGGAGTGGGGTGGGAACCAGGTGGAGGGGAGCTATGGGGAGAAAAAAAGAGGAATATCTGTAAAAATCTGAAAAATGTTGTTTTTAAAAAAAGTCAAAGCTGAGAAAAACTTCTTAAAAATAAGAGATAAATAACCTATCACCAAAGGAGACCAAAATTTTGATTAATAGCTAACTTCTTTCCATAAATAATGTAAGTATATCCAGCATAACATATTCAAACTTATTTTAAACAAAAAACTGCCAGTCTAGCATGGCTCATTGGTTGAGCTTTGACCTATGAACCAGGTCACAGTTCAATTCTCAGTCAGGATGCATGCCAGGGGTGCTGGCTGATTTCCAGTAGATGGCATTCAGGAGGCAGCCAAACAATGATTCTCTCTCATCACTGATGTTTCTCTTGCTCTCCCTTCCTCTCTGAAATCAATAAAAAATATATATTTTTTTAAATCTTTAAAAAAATAAAAAGTCAGTCCCTGTATTATGCTATACCCAGCAAAACTCTTTTAAAAAGGCAAATTACAAGATATTCCCAAGAAAGACTAAAAATATAAGATAGCAGTATAATATTGTATTGTTGAGTTCTAATATATAAAGATATTACAAATGACAATATTAGCACAAAGAGAAGAAAATGCTAAAATATAGTTAATCCATGTTACTAGAATTAAATTTGTATTATTTTGAAGTATACTGGGATAAAGTGATGTGTATTATCATCCCTAAAGCAATCACTAAAATATAACTTAAATAAAAGAGGAACACAGGGACCTGTTTAGTTATGAGAAAAACAGAAAACAAAAAATGAAATAGCAGATACTATAAACAACTATATCAATATTAAACATGAATGAACCATACCCAACTGAAATAATAGAAGAGATTATCAGAATGGATTTTAAAAAGGCAAGATCCAGCTGATAAAGGACTTGTAGTCATAGTATGTGATTTCTTAAAATGCATAAGATAAGCAACAGTGCAATATACAGATGGTGATATACTGTAGAACTGTATACCAGAAACCTATATAATTTTACTGACTGATATCACCCTAATACATTCAATTTTTTTTTTTTTAAACAGAAGACTATAAGAAGTACTGTATAAGATATAGACACTCTGAAACCCTCAAACACTGGTGGGTGGAATATAATATTGTTGTATAGTTATTTTGGAAACAATTCCTCAGTGTCATAAAAGTTACCATATAACTGACCAACTTTAATCCCAGAAGTCTAGCAAGAGAAATGGAACACAAATACACACAATGGCATGTACACACATATACACATACACACACAAAGAGGGAGAGGGTGGAAGGAAAGAAAAGAGAAAAAGGGGGGCGGCAATAGAAAATTAGGCAAATGAATACAATTAATGAATCTCTGTCAAGAGTATATGGAAGTTATTTCTATTATTCTGTTAACATTTCTGTAAGGTTGAAATTACATCAAATTTAAAATTATTTTTAAAAAGGGCACAAATATCATGTGGCAAGTTCCTGTAATCAACATCCTCAATGAAGACATATAAGGCTTAAAAGTTATTAGAAAACTGCAGGTAATTTTAATAAAATCACTTCAAGAATATAATTTGGTTAAATATAAAAAGCAATAAATATTCTAAAATAATTTTTCTATTGAGTTAAATAAATTTGTAAATCCTGTAACAGCATGTTCATATTCACAAAATCTGAACAAAAAACAAACACAATTTTCCATTTCTGATACAGTGTAATTCAAAAGTTCATTTTGAAGGGGACTGAGCTTTTTATCTAATTTTACTTTCAATATCAAGCATCATTATATACTTATTCAAAATTGGAAGTGTCATTTTTTAGTTAACAAGACTGCAGTCTTGAAATAAATTTCATTAGTGACCATGATAATGTTAAAAAAAAAAAAGGGGGGGGGGGAGCCCACAAAAATGCAAGGTACATTTTTAAGTTTATAATCAATTAAATTCTGATTGTACCTTTACATTTACAATTCACTATTTTTAAGATTTTTTTTAAAAATACAATTTTATATGTGGACAATCTGGAGCATAATTAAGTGTATCTTAATGAAGTTTCCACAGATGTATGTAGAAATATGGTTTACCAGCAGCCAAAAAGCTTCATTTCTTTATTAAAGATCAATGGTACTACCTAGAAATGAGGATAATTCTTCAACAATATAATTTTTTCTAAGTAAAAAGACTTCCAAGGAGCTCAAGGCACAATTTTATTCACATCTAGTAGAATAACCCACCATAAAATCATTATTTATGTGCAACTAAATAACTGATGGACATTTCTCAAACAAGCTGTTTCAATCCTGATAGTTCTTTATTTTCTTTAACATAGTTGCTATGGATTGCTAATTTGCAATAGGTGTCATCATGAGAATAACCAAAAGTAGATAAATGTGACAAAAGGTTGACAAAGTGTTTCACACCTTTGAATGATACCAGATCAAGAATGGGAGAGAAGTGTTGCAAAAAGAGAGTACTGCAATGCTACTTATATTCTTGCAGTAAAACCAGCAACGGACCCATTTCAAGAGAGATCACCTCAATTCCAATTTCTTCCCCTCAAGAACAATTTGAATCTCTTTGGCATCCAAAGTCTCATAGGTCAATAAAGCTTCTGCTAGATTCTTGTGCTCTTTTGCATGAGTCTTCAAGATATGTTTTGCTCGTTCATATGAGTCCTAAAATAGAAAAGCAGATCTATAAGAGGCAAAAAAAAACCCCCAAACCTTAGGAGAAGCAAAAACCACAAATGAGAAAATAAAAAATAAAAAATCTATGTACTCTAAAAATGTGAAATCAATTTCTATTTATAAAAATAAAAGCATTTAAAATTTTTACTTATTGATTTTAGAGGGAGAGAGAGAAACATCAATTTGCTGTTCTACTTATTGATATATTTATTCATTGATTGATTCTTTTTTTCTTATTTAATCCTCATCCGAGGACATGTATAGTTGTGTGTGTGTCTATCTCTCTTTTTTCTTTCTCTCTTCCCCATTCCTCTCTCCTTCTTTCCTCTCCACCCCAGCCTCATCCCTTCCACTCTTTCTAAAAATTAATGAAAAAAATATCCTCAGGTGAGGATTAACAAATAAATAAATAAATCATGGTTGAAATAGTGCACCTATTATCTTTATTATCTTTATTTCTAAAGAACAAAAGGGTTCAGTTGTCATTTGGTAAGCACCCAAGTATTTAGGCACATTATGACTAAATAAATAAATGTAGATAAATATGATAATTACCTTCAGAAGGATTCTGATTTCTTGTTCAATAGCTGATTGTGTTTCTGGACTTAGTTTCCCTGTATCACTGTAGGTCATAACTCCAAGCTAAAACAAATGGGAAGAAATTGAACAGAAAATAAAACAAAAACTCCACAAATAAAACCTAACAGAGGAAGTACCATCCTATACATAAGAAAACCAATTTCATGGGGAAAATTAAGAAATTCTATATAAAATGGCCTTAAGGGCAAAGAAATTTATCTTTTTCCTGAAAATATAACACTAAAACTAAAATGTGAGCAAGACAGAAAATTTAAAATCATAAGTATGCTTGTGAGCGCCTTCTTAAAAATCTTGGCAGCTATTCCAAGTCCAGAAATCCACAATTCAGAGTATTAGAATTGCTTCATGGAACCACAGTGATAATGCAAGAAAGTGAAATACGTGAAAAGGGTAAAATATGGCAGGCTCAGCAAGTATATTTTTTACGTCATATGAATAGAAACAGCTAAAGAATTTGTCTTATCATTTTGTTAACTCATGAATGAATAATTGTTAGTGTTCAAGTAGCTAGAATGAAAACAATACTCAATTACCCAGAAAATAAGATTTAGTTTAGAAAAGTGGTTGGCAAACTCATTAGTAAACAGAGTCAAATATCAACAGTACAATGATTGAAATTTCTTTTGAGAGCCAAATTTTTTAAACTTAAACTATATAGGTAGGTACATTGTTATTAACTTAATTAGGATACTCCTAAGCTGGCCTTTGCTAAAAACTCAAAGAGCCAAAGAGCCACAAATAGCTCGCGAGCCACGGTTTGCAGACCACTAGTTTAGAATAAGGTAAGATAACTCCATTTGGAATGAGACAGAGGAAAGTAAATGTTATCAATTTATAATGAAAACCCTCTCTCAAGAGACATTTGGCACATATCATTTAAGACATAAGGAACAATAACATTAGCCAATACCTTTTCACTCATTCCAAATTTGGTAACCATCCACTTTGCTATTTTAGTTGCATTATCGAAATCACTGGAAGCACCTAAAATTTAAAAATAAAGATAGGACTCATTTAAAAAAATATCTTTAAACCAACAAACACAATTTGAACTAACGCCATTTTTACAACCAACCTGTTGTAATATGATCAGTCCCAAATATAAGCTCCTCTGCCACTCTTCCTCCCATACTAACATCCATTTGTGCAAGCAGCTGAGCCCTGGTTTCATTCCACCTGTCATTCTCAGGCAACAGGGACACCTAGACAATTGAAAAGCAGAAAAAAATTTCAGAGAGTTTTAGAACACCTACATTAATAACTAGAATTATCATCTGGCCCTCTCACCTTACTTAATATTAATACCATGATGCTGAAAGCCCAAAGATTTTTATTAGAGATGACCATCAGGTGACTGATGGAAAAACAGCCATTTATAAAATAAGGAAAACTTTATAAATGTATTTATAAAGCAAAATACATTTTATAAATAACGTAGATAAAGCTGATATAGGACTCTTCTATCCTCTGTTGCATAAAAATGCTTAAAATCTCTACAATTAGAAAATATGAGAACAAAATTTGTACTCAATAAGAAAACTCTTAGAAAAACTACTGAGTCAGTACATAATTTCTTTTGTGGGAGGAAAAAATGCAATTACATAATTAAGAATTACAATTTGCTGCTATTCCAGAATTAAATTTCATATTGAAATATATAGTAATATCAAGGATATTCTTTATTAAAAGATAAATTTCACAAGTATCTCTAATTTCAAGATGGTTCAGGATGTTAAAGAAAATATCAACAGCCTTAGTTGGTTTGGCTCAATGGATAGAGCATCAGCCTGTGGACTGAAGGGCCCCGGGTTTGATTCTGGTCAAGGGCACATGCCCAGGTTGTGCGGATGTGCAGGAGGCAACCAAACAATGACTCTCTGTCATCACTAATGTTTCTATCTCCTTTTCCTTCCTCTCTGAAAACAATAAAAAAATATTTTTTTTTAAAAAAAGAAAAGATCAACAATCCTAGGTGGGTTGGCTCAGTGGATAGAAGGTTTCTATTTCAGTCAAGAGCACATGACAGGTTGCAGGCTCAATCCCCAGTGGGAGGCGTAAAGGAGGCAGCCAATCGATATTTCTCTCTCATCATTGATGTTTCTATTTCTCTATCCCTCTCCCTTCCTCTCTGAAATCAATAAAAATATATATTAAAAAATATGTAAGAAAATATCAACAAATTTAGCAAGTAGCTGAATGTTGTTTTAAGGGGATTTTATCAGCAATTTCATACATATGCTTCTGGAAAGTGCTATCTGAAAGCAAAGAAAAACTGCAAGATACTTACATGCCCAAGTGTTGGCCCTCGAGGCATGATTGTAGCTTTGTTGATAGGCATTGCATCTTTAGTGTAATATGCAATAATAGCATGGCCAGATTCATGATATGCAGTGATGGTTTTGTTTTTGTTATCGATTTCCACACTTCTACGTTCAGGCCCTAAAAGCAAAAAATTAATCAGGTTAAATGCTCCCGTTTTGTTTAAAAATAAGTACAATTGCACAATACATATTAACTACAACAATGTGAACTGAAAACCAAAATTATTAGAACTATCATCTTACTCTCATAGCCAAAGGGAAAACTTATATTTCTAGAAAACAAACTTTCAATTTAAAAGGGATGTCTTATCTAACCTATTTTGAAGCCAATTCTTCAGTTACAGTAAAAAATACTAAGAAATGTATCCCAAATGTCCATGTATCCCTAACAAGTATCCTATATAACAGAGGCAATATGCAAATTGACCATCACACCCTCAAAAGATGGCTGCCTATGACCAAGCCAGCAAGGGGGTTAGTGAGGGACAACCAAACAACTGACCAGCAGGCTGCTTAGGGTGTCCAGGCCAGTAGGGGGGATAGTGAGGGATGATCAAACAATTGAACAGCAGACTGCGTGGGGCAACCAAGACGGCAGGGGGAGAGTTGGGGACAACCAGGCCAGCAGGGGGGGACAGCTGGGGAGAACCAGGCCGGCAGGGGAGCAGTTAGGAGCAACCAGGCCAGTATGGGGGGCAATTAGGCTGGCAGGGGAGAAAGCCAGTAAGGGGCAACTAGGCTGGCGAGGCGAGGCACCAGACCAGCGGGAGTGGCGGGTTGAGGGTCAATTAGGTAGGAGCGACCAAGCTGGCAGGGAGGGGGCAATTGGGGATGACCTGGCCAGCAGCAGGGGACAGTCAGGGCTGCTGGCCAGGTCATTTGCACAGGCCATCGAAGGCAGGCAGGCAGGTGAGTGATTAGGTGCCAGCAGTCCAGTATTGTGAGAGGGATGTCTAAGGATAGGGCCTAAACCAGCAGCTGGACATCCCGAGGGGTCCCAGATTGGAGAGGGTGCAGTCTGGGCTGAAGGGACCCCACCCCCCCACCGCCCCGGTGCACTGGGCCTCTAGTGATTATATAATCTACATTTATCTGTGAGAGGCCAAACTGTTTTTGCTACATTCAAATATATATTTTCATGTCCCTATATGTTTGTTTTTATTATTTTTTGTTGTTAATCCTCACCTGAGGATATTTTCCCCATTGATTTCTAGAAAGTATAGAAAGGGCCCTAGCCAGTTTGGCTCAGTGTATAGAGCGGCCTGCAGACTGAAAGGTCCCGGGTTTGATTCTAGCCAAGGGTCCCGGGTTCGATTCTGGCCACATGCCTGGGTTGTGGGCTTGATCCCTAGTAAGGGGCGTGCAGGAGGCAGCTGATCAATGATTCCCTCTCATCACTGATGTTTCTCTCTCTCCCTCTTCCTTACTCTCTGAAATCAATAATATATATATATATATATATATATATATATATATAGATATTTTTTTTTTTTTTTTTTTAAAGAAAGTATAGAAAGGAAAAAGTTGAGGAAAGTGTGAGAAGAAAATAGAGGAGGAAAGGAAGGAGGGTGGAGGAAGAAAGATAGAGAAAAACATTGATGTCAGAGAAGCACATCGATTAGTTGCCTCCCTCCCACACCTGCCAGATTGGGGCCTGAGATCGAACCTACAACCCAGGTGCATGCCATTGACTGGGAATCAAACCCTCAGCCCTTCAATATTCAAGTCAAAATTCTAGCCACTAAGAAACACTGGCCAGGGCTATCTTTGTTTTTTGTTTTTGTTTTTTTAATAACCTCTCAAAATGAAGATTTATTCTCTAACATACTGAATAGTATAAAACAGGAAAAAAAGAAAACCTACCCATTAAAATTTTATCTTTGGAAAACTCAAGTTCTTTCATGGTAACCATTTCTTTTCCATCAACAGCTGCCTTTAAAGCAGCTTGGTTCACAAGATTCTCCAACTCTGCTCCAGAGAAGCCAACAGTACCTCGAGCTATGATTTCTGGATCAACAGCTGTATAGATATAACACAATATATTAAAGCCCCAAAACAGTCAACAGAAAGTTTGCCAGGAAGAACTCAAATTCCAAAAAAATAAAAACAACCATCCTGAACTATAATTTAAAATATATATCTTAATTAAACTAAAAAATAAATTTATTTTAATAACTTCTAAGGGAATAAAATCAAAATAGTTATAAATATGCCATTAAAATTGCCATTGGGACAAATAGCAAAAGCTCTTAAATTTAAACAACTTTGTGAAAAAAATAAAGAAATGTAGAGTTATCTGATCATTTAAAAACCTTCAGTTATGGCCTACATCATTAGTGGCCTAATAACAAATCAAAGAAGCATAATTGTAAACATATCTTTTACTAAAATTTCATTTTGAAATACTTTAGACATAAAAACTCCCTTTTTTATGGAAAACTTATTTGTGTTTATTTTCACTTGATTCAGTTATCTTTGAAAATACTGCAGCTGTAATAGCTGCATTTATTACTCAGGTTGGTCTATGATTTTTCGTTTCCATGTGCTTTGTTTTACAAGTGATTTTCCCTTCCTTGACACCAAAGTGACTATCTCATGAAATATTGTGGTCATAATGTGCAGGTGTTTTTCCCTATTATTTCATATTTTACATTCATCTTTAAAAACATACATACCTTCATCTTTAAGTATTATCTATCTGAATATTCAAAAGAAAACTTTCATGAGAATCAGAATTCAAAATGATAAAATCTATTGTATATGCATTAAGTATGAAATGGACTTTTTTTTTTAAGGACTATAAATGAAAGAAAAAATGATTTACAAAGGAACTGACATTGCTTAATTAAGACATTGCTTAATTAACTGGGTGGATTGGCATATTACCATTTTATGGAGATAACAATGTTTATATCATGGAATAAGACTTACACTGATCAAATTTTATTTTATTGAGATACCATTTCAAAATTTCTGTTCGACCTCTTACATCTGGCCTTGGAACTGTAACCTGCATGTCAAAACGACCAGGACGAATTAAGGCACTAAGAGAGAATACACAAAGAAAATGAAAATTAGTAAGGTGACTATGTTGAAGGCAAATTAAACAGGATCACCACACTAAGGAGAGGTTGGAAAGGCAATGCAACCAGAGGTTAAATGTAGTTTTGAACATAAGTATTCAGATAGTTCCTTATAAAACATGGCTCAAATAAGTTTTAATAAATGTGTGCCTACAGATAGCAGACACCCCTCAGAAACAAAATGTACAAGTCAATCAGCCAGGGAACAGATAATTCTATACCAGTCTATTAGAGTCTCAGGCAAAGACAAACTATTAGATGAAACAAAAATATGAATAACTTCTATAATAAAATCAATAAAAATTTAAAATTATACTAAATTTTATATATCATAAAAGGTTTCTGTGACATATAAGTTATCCAAAGGTCCTTTTAACAGCTTTATTGAGATAACTTACATATTACCAAATTTAAAGTAGATAAGCCAGCATGCTCTTTCTCCCTCTTGAGCAATTTCCCTTCCCCCAGGCTCCTCTGTATTTCTTTTTCCTGCACTCCAAGTGCCCTTCTTTTTGCCTCCATGACTCCTTTCCTATGCCCACACAGCCCAGCTAGGTTACCTTTTCTATCTCTGTAACTTTCTGAATAAATTTTTCTCTTATAATTTAAAAAATAAATGGAATATTAAAAGCTCTTTAATATTTCAGAATTCTGTAACCATCACCACAATCTAATTTTAGAAATGTTCATGACCCCTCAAAAATAAAACACAAAAAGCCCATATCCACTGGAAGTCACTCCCCCTTCTCCCCAGCCTCTGGCAACCATTAATCTACATACTTTTTGTTGCCCTGGATTTACTTATACTGGACATTTCATATAAAGGGAAGCATATATGATGTTCTGTGATGGGCTTCCTGCCATTAGCATCATATTTTTAAAGTTCATCCATATTCCAACATATATCAGTACCTCACAAAAATTTTCTTTTAATACTTACTTATCTAATGCCTCTGGGAAGTTTGTGGCTCCTATGATGATAACTCCTTCATTGGGTTTAAAACTATTTAAAAAAAAACAAAAAAACAAAAAACAAACAGTATCTTTTCACTAAAAATTAAAACAGCACACATATATAAATGTTCTACATAAAACTACTTATCATTAATCTTAATAACAGCAAAGAAAAAGGATTGGTATTTTTATGCCCCAAATACTATCTCTATTTTTTTTTAAATATATTTTATTGATTTTATACAGAGAGGAAGGGAGAGAGATAGAGTTAGAAACATCGATGAGAGAGAGTCATCAATCAGCTGCCTCTTGCACACCCCCTACTGGGGATATACCCACAACCAAGGTACATGCTCTTGACCGGAATTGAACCCGGGACCCTTCAGTCCCCAAGCCAACGCTCTATCCATTGAGCCAAACGGGTCCCGGCTATCTCTATTTTTTAAAAGAAACAAATATTAGCCCCGTATACTTTACTACAACTGCTAATATATAATCACCAAATCATCTGTGATTATATACCCACACAATTATTTGTTTTACTTAGAAAGAGATGACCTGACACAAGAAGATTGGGGTACCTGACTACATTTTTGAAAAATTATTTTATTTTTAAGTTTACCAATTCAAATTGTGTGCTCCTAAACTTACTATTTGGTTCCAGAATGTCTAATATGACTTTAAGAAATATTTTGCTTCTTTCCAAGCAACCCCACCTCTTGCTTTTTATATTATGAAAACTGATGCAAGTTTTCCTTCCACACCAGGCCTGGAGACCATTGCCTCCTCTCCCAACCCTGCCTGGGGCTTTCAAGCCCCGAGATGGGACAGGGAATTAGGGGTGGGTGGTGGCAGACGCAATGCCTTTTCCAGAGGAGCCAAGGGCTGGCCCCCTCCTCAGGGAAGACAGCCAATCTCCCACACCCCCTAGGCCAGCAGGCCTCGATCAGCCCACTGCCTTCCTGCCACAGTGGCAGTGAGGGAAGGAGGGGGAAGGCAGGGAACCATGCAGTGATGGTGTGCTGGCGTCTGGGGTACGGCATCTGTTCCTTCCACATCCGGCCCAGCAAACATCACCTCCTCTCCAACTCCACTAGGGCCTTCTAGGCCCTGGGCTGGGACAGGGAACCAGGGGTAGATGGTGGATGTGGCCCCTTTCCCAGGGGGCCAAGGGCTGGCTCCCTCCTTGGGGCTGGGGGCCAACCTCCCGCTCCCTGTCCCTCCCCCTGGACAGCCCTCATTGCTGGCCAGGCCTAGGAACCCACCCATGCACAAATTTGTGCACTGGGCCTCTAGTAATAAATAAAAAAGGTGCAACTATCATCAACTTAAATGAGTTGATATATTAACTACGCTATTAGAATGAGAAACAATACAATCCTGAAAATAGCTTGTCTTGACTTTTTGCATGACTTTTTTTGTTGCCTACAAACATAGAATGTTATTAAATATATTCCAAAGACAGAAGATTCAATTACCCATCCATTTCAGCAAGAAGTTGATTTATAGTCTGCCTTGAATATGGATGCATTGGAGATTCAATTCGCTTCCCACCAACAGAATCTAATTCATCAATGAATATAACACAAGGAGCATTTGCTTTTGCTTCCCCTAGGAAAACAAAAAAGATTAAAATTTTAATGAAAATTCATATAAATATTAAAAACCTGCAAAATTGTCAAAACTAAACAAAAAGATATTAGGGAGAAAATACACCAAAACAGATTTTGTTGTGTTATTTCTTTTTTATTTTTTTCCCCCACTGATAAAGAACAACAGCCTCAGGGGACTCTTTCCCCCTCCCCACATGGGTATCTATGCTGTGAGATTCTTTCCCCTCCCCCATGTGGGAGCATGTACTTGTTCTTCAATAAATTTCACCTTTGCTAAAAAAAAAAAAAAAGAATAGCCTCAGAAGGAAAAAAAATAATTAGATCATAGAGAATGATATATATTAAAAACAGTTGTAGCCCAGATGGTTAAGTGGTTAGAGCATCGGCCTGTGTACCAGAGGATCAAGGGTTCAATTCCCAGTTAAGACCATGTACCTGGGTTGCAGGTTTGATCCCCAGCCCCAGTCAGGGTATGTGCAGGAGGCAACCACAGATAGATGTTTCTTTCTCTCTTCTCTCTCCCTATAACACTCCTTTTCACCCTCTCTAAAAATCGATGGAAAGCCCTAGCCAGTTTGGCTCAGTGGCTAGAGCGTTGGCCTGTGAACCAAAGGGTTCTGGGTTCAATTCCCGCCAAGGCACAAACCTCAGCTACAGGCTCCCCCCTGGCCCAGGTCCTGGTCCGGGCATCTGCAGGCAGCAACCAAATGATGTGTTTCTCTCACATCAATGTTTCTCTCTGTCTTTCCCTCTTTCTTCCACTCTCTCTAAAAATCAATGGAAAAATATCCTCGAGGATTGAAAAATAATAATAAAATTAAATATAAATTGATGAAAATAATATCCTCCAGTGATGATTAACAAACAGATAAATAGAAACAACTGTGTATTCACTCATTCTTCCTACTTGTTTCAACTAGTTTAACCTTAGGTTTGAGGTTAATTACATACTATAGAAATGATAAACTAAATAAAAAAAACAACAAAAAGACCCAGCTTTTCTGCAGCACCCAACTACATCTAACACTTCCATTAGCTACTTTGACTGTATTTGGGGGAAAAAGTACAATTCTGTTTTAGTTCACACATGAAATTCCCTGAAACCAGCCCGGCCAGCATAGCTCAGAGGTTGAGTGTCAACCTATATACTGGAGGTCACAGTTCAATTCCTTGTCAGGTCACATGCCCAGGTTGCGGGCTCAATCCCCAGTAGGGGCATGCAGGAGACAGCTGATCAAAGATTCTCTCTCATCATTGATGTTTCTCCCTCTCCTCCCTTCCTCTCTGAAATTAATAAAAATACATATTTAAAAAAAAAAACAACTCCCTGAAACCAGAACCCCCACATAACTTTGTTCAGCTGAATAACAATCTTAGCTAGCAAAAAAAGGGAGAAAACAAAACAAAAAAACAAAACCCTCTTCCCCTGAAATAAAAAAAAAAAAAAATTAGTATTGTATAAAAGATAAATTTAAACATACTAAAAAGATTTCTTATGCGGCTGGCTCCCACACCCACAAACATCTCATCAAATTCTGATCCAGAAGCATAATAAAAAGGAACATCAGCTTCTCCAGCTACAGCCCGGGCAAGAAGTGTTTTTCCTGTTCCTGGTGGTCCAACTAAAAGAATTCCTATTAAAAAAAAAAAAAAAAGTATACAAGAATAATTGAAATTAAAAACAAAAACAAATTCTGATACACATCTGAAAAAATGAATAATTTATATAACATTGAGGTTACGAGCACATCAATGACCAATATTTTGAAACACAGCAAAATATATTTCTCTCTACTAATAATTCACTTCAGGATCTTCTCCATAACTCATTTTCTTGTATCATCTAAATACTGTTTACGTATCAACCATAGACAGGACAAAATCTTGGGGGAAAGAAATATAAACTTATGATTAAGCAAATAAGATTCACATAAAACAGTTTAAGAGACTAAACAACAAATGTAATGCATCAACCTTGAACTGATATACCTTCATAAAAAAGCACATCATTTAGCCCAGCCGGCATGGTTCAATAGTTGAGCGCTGACCTATGAACCAGAATGTCATGGCTTGATTCCCAGTCAGGGCGCATGACCAGGTTGTGGGCTCAATCCCCAGTAGGGGGCATGATTCTCTCTCATCATTGGTGTTTATCTCTCTCTCTCCCTTTCTCTCTGAAATCAATAAAAATATATGAATTTTGTAAAATTCTAAGGGCATGTGTGGAAAATTTGAAAAATACTAGAAAGTTCATGAAATTAAGAAAATAATGTTTAGTTTTATTCAATAGGATAAATTTTTATTTTTATTTAGGACAATGTCCTTACTCTTAGGTGATACATAACAAAATATTCAGATGTAAATAAAGTAGTTAAATGTCTATAGCTTTCTTTCTAATTTTTCTGTATGTTTGAAATTTTCATAACAAGTTTTTCATGTTAGGATAATAAAATTTCCTGGTTTACATAGCTTTTTCATCTTTCAGACTACCTTTTAAAAAACAAAATCATATTAATGCTGTATATTAAAAATATTTTTTTTTAATACACTAGTATTTTTCTATTGATTTCAGAGAGAAAGGGAAAGAGAGAAATAGAAACATGAATGATGAGAGAGAATCATTAATCGGCTGCTTCCTGCATTCCCCCTACTGGAGATTGAGCCCATAACACAAGCATGTGCCCTTAACTGAAATTGAACCTAGGACCCTTCAGTCCACAGGCCCTTGCTCTATCCCTTGCTTTAGTCAAACCAGTGAGAGCTAAAAAAAACGCTCTTTAAGAAAAACTCAAAAATATCCTGCAGACAATATTTTCATTTTCATGTTATTGTTGTTCCTAACTAGTTTAAATCATCCTCATATCAATTTCTGTAGATTATATCTTGGTACCTGAGAATTTTCCCACAAATTTATAAAATATTCCTTTGATCAGAAAGAAAAATGTAATTTTTGTTTGTTTTAAACATGTTCCTTATGATGTTACAGTACTGATTTAATAAATGAACTTTACATTAAGAAAGATTCATGCAGGTATTTTATATACTACTGAACATTCTCAGTAGAGATACTACAGAGTATAAAAATAAGCCTATACTGTGCCTGACTCCATGTGGAGTGTGGCTTCTCTTTTAAAGGTCGTGAGGGGTCCAGAAGCCAAGGCCCATGTGTAATAGCAAAAGAGCTTTGTAACAAGACTCACATGGAAATGAGGGAGTTGCCTGGAGCCCAGTGAGAGCCGTGCCAGGCCAGCTGGGCTGACTGGGGAGATGTCCTGTACCCCATTTTGCAGGTGCGGACTGGGCAGTTCTCCAGGGCCCCTCAGCCTCAGAGAGCCTCAGATTGGAGACAGATAGATTGCCCATCCCTGCTCCCCACTGGCATCACAATAAAGCAAGCTGCCTTTTTATGGTGAAAAAATAATAATAATAAGCCTTATATAGTAGTGCCCCTTGAACTCACTAACTCCATTTCTAGCATTGGAATATACAATAATTTACAGATAATAAATGAATAAATCTAGGATTTGTTCTAAGGAAATAATTAAGCATGTAGGCAAAACCTTAAATTATTAAGATAATCATAACAGTGCTGGTTTAAATAGTAAAAGATAAGAAATAATTTAAAAGTTCAATATAAATGGTTAAAATATAGTACAACCATCTAGAAGGACACCATAAAGTCATTACAATTGTGCACCTAAATCTAATACTGTGTTTTCCCCTCACATCAACAAGCAATTCTGACATCAGCTGTTTATCCTATAATTCAATTCAATTCTGATTACTACCTACCTGGAGATAGCATTAAATTCCCACAAGTTTAAGAACTCAGTACCACCGAAACCGGTTTGGCTCAGTGGATAGAGCGTCAGCCTGCGGACTGAAAGGTCCCGGGTTCGATTCCAGTCAAGGGCATGTACCTTGGTTGTGGGCACATCCCCAATAGGGGGTGTGCAAGAGGCAGCTGATCGATGTTTCTCTCTCATCGATGTTTCTAACTCTCTATCCCTCTCTCTTCCTCTCTGTAAAAAAATCAATAAAATATATTTAAAAGAAAAAGAACTCAGTACCATAACACTGTTTCCCCTCCCTCTTGAGAGATTTCCCAAAGGAAGACAAGATTATTTCCTATGCTTTTTAGCTAGGCAAAGGTTCCAATGTTCTCCTCCTTCAGTATGGTTAATTTGCTAGAGTAATTCACAGAGCTCAGAGAACACATTTACTTAGTAGATTACCAGTTTATTATAGTATGTATAATTAAGCAACCATATAGTGGGGCAAGCAAACCCCATCCTTCTGGGTTTCTATGGAGACCTCATTACATAAACATGATTAATTAAATTACTGGATATTGAACACTGATTCAACCTCGAGCCCTTCTCACTCCCCAGAGGTGGGGAAATGGGTGGGTAAGTTGGTACTAAATGTTCCAACTTTCTAAGCACAGAATACGTTCTACTGGCCACCTGCCCCCATCCTTATGTGTTTTCTAAAAGTTACCTCATTAATACAACAAAATACTCCTTTCTTTTAATATATATTTATTGATTTCAGAGAGGAAGGAAGAGGAGAGATAGAAACATCAATGATGAAAGAGAATAACTGATTGTCTGCCTCCTGCACACCCCGTACTGGGGATCGAGCAACCTGGGCATGTGCCTTTGACTGGAATCGAACGTGGGTCCTTTCAGTCCACAGGTTGATGCTCTATTTGCCAGACAAACCAGCTAGGGCAAAACACACCTTTAATTGCTCGCTTCACTATGATATTTCAGGTCTTAAGAGTTCTATATTAGCCAAAACTGGTTTGGCTCAGTGGATAGAGCGTCAGCCTGCAGACTGAAGGTCCCAGGTTCAATTCTGGTCAGGGGCATGTACCTTGGTTGCGGGCATATCCCCAGTGGAGATTGTGCAGGAGGCAGCTGATCGATGATTCTCTCTCATCAGTGTTTCTAACTCTCTATGCCTCTCTGTAAAAAATCAATAAAAATATATTTAAAAAAAAAAAAAAAAGTTACCCCTCAGC
The DNA here is from genome assembly GCA_036971965.1 of Nyctalus aviator. Taxonomy (NCBI): domain Eukaryota; kingdom Metazoa; phylum Chordata; class Mammalia; order Chiroptera; family Vespertilionidae; genus Nyctalus; species Nyctalus aviator. Next base: position 113,931,490 of record CM072922.1, read on the forward strand.
ACTTGGAATCTTCTGCTGAGACAGTTAAAAAAAAAAAAAAAAGTTCTATATTAGTAACAGGGACTAAAACCAAATATGTTTTTCACTGTAAATCAAAATATCACACAGTAATTAAAATTCATACTGAGCATGGCCGGTGTTGCTCAGCGGTTGAGCGTAGTCAACCCATGAACCAAGAAGTCACTGGCTCAATTCCTGGTCAGGGCACATGACCAGATTTTGGGCTTGATCCCCAGTGGGAGTCGTGCAGGAACCAGCTGATTGATGATGTTTCTCTCTCGTCAATGTTTCTATTTATCCCTTCCCCTTCTTCTCTCTCAAAAAAATCAATTAAATCTATTTTTAAAAATAAAAAATCATACTGAGTATTAACTGTGGAAAACATCAGACAAAACCAAACTGAGAGTTACTCTACAAACTTATGTGTACTCTATACAATTTTTAAAATCATAAGAAAATCCACCCTCATACGCGTTTGAAAAAGAAAAAAAGCTGAGGAATTTTTTCAGATTAAAGAAAGCCTAAATGTTATATGTGAACATGGATTGAATCTTGAACCTGGGTTGGGAGAACAATGAGGGAACTTAATAAAAAGGGTATTATTAGGACAAATACTGAAATTTGAATTTGATAAGTTTCAGATCATCGTTAAATTTCCTGATTTTAATAACTGTACTAGAGTTATGTAAAGAAAATATCCTTATTTTTAAGAAATATATAATGAGCTATTTAGGAATAAAGAAGCATATATGATGTAATATTCAGAACTTCCTCTCAACTGTTCAAAAATACATATATATAAAGAAAGTGAATGAGTAATGAAAGAAAAATATTATATGATCTCACAAATTTATGGAAAATAAAGAACATTATAACCTGATGGGGAAAACAAGATAGATACAGAGGCAGTAAAGCACCGAACAGACTGTCAAATTACAGCGGGAAGGCTGAGGAGTGTTGGGGAGGTGGGGCAAAGAGATCATCCAAAGGACTTGTATGCATGCATATAAGCACACCAATGGACACAAGACAGGGGCGGGGGGAGAAGGAGGGGAGGGCATGCGATAGGGGTTAGGGGAGGCTGGGGGAAGGTCAATGAGAGGGGAAAGGAGATATGTACTACTATATGTAATACTTTAAACAATAAAAAGAAAAAAAGTGATAAGCAAGTAGGACAAAATGTTTTAAAATGGTTGAGTGTGGGTTGAGTAGAGTTCTTTGTCATATTTTTGCAAACTGATTTAAAATTTGTATAAAATTTTAAATTACACAGAAAAAGGTTATAGAAAGGTATGTTCAGAATGAGCAGTTATTTATGAAACAGTAATTAAGAACTAAACTTTAATCAGTTAAATCCAATAACAATTAAGTTAGTAATATATTACAGTATTTTTTATGGCAAACCTGGTAAAGGGAATATATCTTACCTTTTGGAAGTTTGCCTCCAAGCACAGTAAATTTTTGTGGATTTTTCAAGAATTCCACAACTTCTTGTAACTCTTGTTTAGCTTCCTCCACCTAAAGTGACACAATTTACCAAACAATTTAAAATAGGGATTTGATTATCAAGGCCTGATCCTTGGAAATTGAAAATTTAATTTGAATTTTTTGTTTGTTTCAGTAAAAGTATACAAAAATATCCCTTTATAACATACCAAGAGTTTTTTACTGCCAATTATGCAAAGTCTACTTATATGACCCAAAAAAATACATTTTAAACTTCTTATATTGTTAAAAAAATAATGCTCCCTCCAGTTACCAAAACTATATTAAAAGTTCTATTCATATATGTCAGTGGTATCTGATCAAGTTTAAAATCCAGAATTTTTTTTTTTAAAAAATTGGTTATAAGCTTCAAGGGTAAATTATGTGGACTTACTATATTTTATTAATGATAAGCATATTACCATATGATAATAACAATATATTGCTATGTTATAAGAATGATAAGGGATCTATGTTTAACTTAAAACATTAATTTGTGATTATGAGGTTGTCTTCATTATAAGGAATTTCTACTAGATTATAAATTATTCAGTTCCTCATAAATTTCAAAGGGCATTAACTAGAATTGAGCTATGATGCCATGATTTATTTTAAATCTTTATTGTTGAAAGTATTACACAGGTCCTCCTTTACGTAATGATATTTTGTAAAGGGATATGGGGGAAGAAAAAAAAAAACCTTTAAAAAAATTAATCCCCAAAATAATTGTTTGCAGAACTGTCATTTCTAGCATGAATGAAGCCCAATCTCGCCAACAAAGATAATAGATCATCAGCTCAATTTTTAAAACTCTGATGTAAGATTACAAAAGCTGCCTATCAGAAATGGTGAGACATCTTCTTAGTTAGCATATTAGAAAAGTCACAAATGCAAGTGATAATAAAAGTCACTACTGCCAGAATGATAACAAAAATTAGTGCAGAAGGCACAACACAGATGCCAATGTGGCTCAAAGGTTGGTGCATTGGCCCACACACCAAAGCGTCATAAGTTTGATTCCCAGTCATGGAAACGAACCTGGGTTGTAGGTTTGATCCCCAGCACAGGTCAGGGGGCCTTTGGGAAGCAACCAATGGATTTGGGAAACAACCAATGGATGTGTCTCTCCCTGCCTCCCTGCCTCCCTCCCTCCCTTCCTCTCTCTCTCTCTCTCTCTCTCTCAATGGATGTGCCCCTCCCTCCCTCTCTCCTTCCCTCCCTCCCTCTCTCTCTCTCTCTCTCTCTCTCTCTCTCTCTCTCTCTCCCTCTCTCCCTCTCTCTCTCCCTCCCTCCCTCCCTCCCTATCTTCTTCCCCATCTCTCTCAACTCTCAAATCAATCAATTAAGGGGGAGAAAAGATTCTCAACTAGATGACTTCAAACATAAATTTTACTAAACATTCTAAGAACTTACACCCCTCCTACTCAAACTATTCTAAAATTTTCAGGAGGAGGAAAGACTCTCATGCCATCTTATGAGGTCAGCATTATTTGTATTCCAAAACTAGAAAAAGACATTACAAAGAAATAAAGTTATAGGCCAATATTCCTGATCAACATAGATGCAGAAATCCTCAGCAAAATATTAGTAAACCAAATTCAGCAATACATAAAAAGTTTATATATCATGATCAAGTGTGATTTATTCCTGGGATGCAAAGTTCATACAGTATCCCCAAATCAATTAATGTGATACATCTCATCTCATAAATAAAATGGGTAAGAATCATATGATCATATCAATAAATGCAGAATGCATTGACAAAATCCAGCACCCATTTATGACAAAATCTATCAGAAAGGTAAGAATTGAGGGAACATACCTCAAGATAATATGATGATATACCCACAACTAACATCATATTCAACAGGGAAACACTGAAAGTGTTTGCTTTAAGATCAGTAACAAGAGTGTCCACTCAACATAGCCACAGCAACCAAAAAGAAGAAATAAAAGGCATCTAAATTGGAAATGAAGAAGTAAAAATGTCACTATTTGCAGATGGCATGGTATTGTATAGAGAACCCTAAAGATAAATGAATTCAGTAAAGCAGCAAGATACAAAGTAAGTATTCAGAAATTGGTTGCATTTTTTAAAAAAAGACGCTTTTATTGACTTCAAGAGAGGAAGAGAGGAGAGATAGATACATCAATGATGAAAATCATAAATCAGCTGCGTCCTGCACTCCCCCTATTGGGGATGGAGCCCATAACGCGAGTATATGCCCTGGCTTGGAATCAAATGTGACCTCCTGGTTCATAGGTCGATATTCAACAACTGAACGACACCAGCCAGTCCAGTTACATTTTTATACACCGATAATGAATTATCAGGAAGGGAAAGTAAGTAAATAATCAGCCCTGGCCGCTTTGGTTCAGTGGTTACAGCACCATCCTGAGTAATAAAGAGTCATAGGTTCAATTCACAGTCAAGGGCATATGCCCGAGTTCCTGGTTTGATTCCTGGCTCCAGTTGGGGCGCATGGGGGAGGCAACCAATTGATGTGTCTCTCTCACATCTATGTTTTGCTCTCTCTCTCCCCCCCTTTTCCTTCCACTTTCTCTTAAAATCAATTAAAAAAATATCCTCAGGTGAGAATTTAAAAAAAAGGGAAAATCCCCCCACTTAGAACTCCATTTAAAAAAATACCTACAAATTGCCGAGACCGGTTTGGCTCAGTGGATAGAGCGTCGGCTTGGGGACTGAAGGGTCCCGGGTTCGATTCCAGTCAAGGGCATGTACCTTGGCTGCAGGCATATCCCCAGTAGGGGTGTGCAAGAGGCAGCTGATCGATGACTCTCTCTCATCGATGTTTCTAACTATCTCTCTCCCTTCCTCTCTGTACAAAATCAATAAAAATATATTTTTAAAAATAAATAAATAAATAAATAAATAAATTAAGTAAAATAAAAAAATACCTACAAATAGCCGAAACCGGTTTGGCTCAGTGGTCTGTGGACTGAAAGGTCCCAGGTTCGATTCCGGTCAAGGGCATGTACCTTAGTTGCGGGCACATCACTGGTAGGGGGTGTGCAAGAGGCAGCTGGTCGATGTTTCTCTCTCATCGACGTTTCTAGCTCTCTATCTCTCTCTCCTCCTCTCTGTAAAAAATCAATAAAATATATATTTTTTTAAAAATACCTACAAATAAATTTAACTAAGGACATAAAAGACCTATATTTGGAAAATTATAAGATACTAAAGAAAGAATCTACCCTGGCATGTGTCACTGAGGTGGTTGGAGCATCCTGCCCTGGACCAAAAAGTCGTGGATTTGATTCCCAGTCAGGATACATACCCAGGGTGCAGTTTCAATCCCCATTTGGAGTATGTATGGGAGGCAACCAATCTCACAATAATGTTTCTCTCTCTCCCTTTCCCTGCCTTAAAAAAATAAAAAAGAAATTGAAGGGGGGAGAAAAAGAAATAGAAGAAGAGAAAATTAAATGCAAGCATATACCAGGCTCCTGGATAGGAAGAATTAATATCAATAAAATGTCCAACTACCCAAAGTAATCTATAGATTGAACACAATTCCTATCAATGGCATATTTCATAGAACTAGAATACTCCAAAATTTATATAGAACCACAAAAGACCCTGAACAGCTACAGCAATCTTAAGAAGAACAAACTTGGGAGGTATCATGCTACCTGATATCAAATTATACTACAAGGCTACATTACTCAAAACAGCATGATAAAGACTTAAAGAAACAACTAAAGATAATAGAACAGAATGGAGAGCCCAGAAATAAATCCTAGCCTCTATGGGCAAATAATATTTGACAAAGGAGACCAGGAAATACAAAACCAAACTCTCTGACATTTCTCACAGCAAAATCTTTTCTACTTATACTGCCTCTGAAAAGGGAAACAAAAGAAAAAGTAAACAAATGGGATTACATCAAACTATAAAGTTTTGGGGACAGCAAAGGAAACCATCAACAGAATGAAAAGACAATCTACTGAATAAAAGAACATTTGGTTAACCCTATTAATCTTATGGTAAATGGTTTATATGAAAAATTTACTAAAAACTCATACAACTCAACACCAGAAAAACAATCAAATTTTAAAATGGGCAGAGGACCTAAATAGATGCTTCTCCAGAGAGGATAAAATAGTAAGATGCAAATTGATCATACCTTCACGATGCCCACCAGCCAATCAGGAGTGAGTATACAAATTAACAATAAAAAAAGGATGGCAGGTTAATTTGCACACACGGACACTATCCCAGCCACTGAGGGAGCCCTGCCAGCCCTTTTGCATCTCTACTCATCCTACTAGTCACTATGCAGTCTCCACTTTCCAGTCTCATTATCAGGGTTCTCTCCAGCGAGTCTGTAATTGGAAGGCAGAAAGGCGGCTCTGGCAGGAGCAAAGGTGGTGCCAGCAGCCAGGGGAAGAAAGGCCCATTCTTGCATGAATCTTCATGCATCAGGCGTCTAACAGATATATAAAAATATGCTCAATGTCACTGATTATTCATATACAAATTAACCCATATTGAGGTTTCACTTCACACCTATCAGAATGGCTGCCAATAATAAATCAATAAACAAGTGACAGTGAGAATGTGGGGGGAAAAAGTGAACCTCTGGTACTGTTGGTGGGAATGCTGATTGATGCAGCCACTAAAGAAAACAGTATGGAGTTTCCTCAAAAAGTAAAAATAGGCCTGGCTAGTGATTGAGCATTGGCCCATGAATTAGGAAGTCATGGTTCAATTTCCAGATAGATGTTTTTCATCGATGTTTCTATCTCTCTATCCTACTCCCTTCCTCTCTGTAAAACCAATAAAATTTAAATATATATATAAAAGCAACTTGGATAGAATTCATGCTCTTGGAAAAACTAAAAATTAAAAATGGAACTGCCCCTACTCCCTGGCTGAGAAGGTAGAGAGTTTGCCTTTTTTTTTTTTTTTTTTTTTTTTAACAGTATATCTTGGATACTGGAAATCATTTCAAGTTACCTATATAATAAAAGTCTAATATGGGAATTGTCCCCTGGGGCAGTTGTTTGACTAGGAGTTCGACCGGAATACAACTGCTGGCTATGACATGCGCTGACCACCAGGGAGTGACATGAACATGGCGGGTATCAGCAACACATTGTGACCTCTCACTGGCTACCTGAGTGCTGAGGTGATGAGGATAGAGGTGCAGTGAGAATGCAGGGTGTCTGCCGAGCTCACTCTTACCTCCCTGCTACCTCCCCCAGGATGCCAGGGCTCGTATTCTGGGGAAGCCCCTGTGGTCAGGTGTTGGGTGCCCGCAAGGAGCCTAGCCCGCACTCGCCACAGCATCTTCTGGGTGACTGGGCTGCAGCAGCCGGAACCTCAGGGGCCGGTTGGGCTCCCTGTGCGTTCATGTAGGAGCTGGTCTGCGAGGCTGGCCGGAGAGAGCGCGCTGCCTGCCTGGCTTCTGTGCAGCACCACTGGGCAGCCCAGAGGCCCACGCTGTGCCCAGCCATGCTCACTGCATCTCTGTGTGGTAACTCGGGTACCGTGAGTCAGGTGCAAGGGGGTGCATGGGGGTCTGGGGTCCCAGGTGCTGCCCAAAGCCCAGAGGTCAGCTGAGACCTGCCTTTCAATGCCAGATATTCACACTTCAATCAGTGGCCAGGCCTAGGGACCATACCCGTGCATGATTTTTGTGCACTGGACCTCTTAATTTGTATATGAATAATCAGTGACATTGAGCATATTTTTATATATCTGTTAGATGCCTGATGCATGAAGATTCATGCAAGAATGGGCCTTTCTTCCCCTGGCTGCTGGCACCACCTTTGCTCCTGCCAAAGAGCAAAGGTGGTGCCAGCAGCCAGGGGAGTATACATATAAATCTTTTACAGAGGAAGCCAAGCAGTGAGAGGTTTAAGTTGATTAAAATGGGGGTGGACTAAGTGTATGCTACATGGAATTACAACTGAAATACAGAAAAACTTCCTGAATAATGAACTAAAGACTTGCTGGAGAGAACCCTGATAACTGAGAATGGAAAATGGAGACTGCATAGAGACTAGTAGGATGAGTAGAGATGCAAAAGGGCTGGTGGGGCTCCCACAGTCAACAACTGAAGTTCCGGAGAGATATCTCAGCTGTGGGAGTTAGACACGGAGAACTCTGGGGTCTAATCCCCAAGATGGACTCCCAAGTAGAGAGCATCAGAACTGAGAAGGGTGCCTATATGTGAAAAGCAGCAGGGTTGTTGCCTGCAAGACACAGCTGGAAAAGCAGGCACCCTCTTAAGGGCCAAAATACAAATTTTCACGTTTAGTCACTCACCCTGTGCTCCAGCAGAGGGAGGGCAGAGTGGGCTGGAGCTCTGTGAGCAGAAGCCAGGGTTGGGGGATCTGGGGTTAGAGCTCAGAAGGCAAACACCACGGTTTCCTGTGATAAATCATTTCCTCATATTGCATAGGTCATCTTTCTCACACAGACAACTGCGATAGTCAGTCTTGCCCTTGAGGGGAAAACAGTTGACTCACCCTATTGGGAAACACCTTGCCCAACGGTGTGCAGTTTTGGAAGCGCATTAAGGGCTAAGAATATAAGATGGAAAACCATAAAAAAATCTTAGAAGAATCCATAGGCAGCAAAATATCAGATAGATGTAGCAATATCTTTACTGATAGAGCTCCTAGGGCAGTGGAAACTAAGGAGAAAAATAAACAAATGGAACTACATCAACATAAAAAACTTTTGCACAGCAAAAGAAACCATCCACAAAATGACAAAAAAGCCCACTGAATGGGAGAACATATTTGCTAATGTTATATCCCATAAGGGTTTAATCTTCAACATTTTCAGGGAACTCATACAACTTAGCAAAAGATAACCAATCCAATTTAAAAAATGGGCAAAGGATCTAAATACTAATAGACACTTTTCAAAAGAGGACATACAGAAGGCCAAGAGACATGAAAACATGCTCAAAGTCACTAATCAAAATGCAAATCAAAATGACAATGAAGTACCATCTCACACCTGTCAGAAATGACTATCATCAACAAATGAACAAATAAGTACTGGCAAGGATGCCGAAAAAAAGGAATCCTAGTGCACTGCTGGTGGGAATGCAGACTGGTGCAGCCACTGTGGAAAATAGTACAGAGTCCCCTCAAAAATTAAAAAAGGAATTCCCATTTGGTCCAGTAATCTTACTTCTAGGAATATATCCCAAGAAATCAGAAACACTGATCAGAAAGGATATATGCAGCCAAGACTGGTTTGGCTCAGTGGATAGAGCCTGCAGACTGAAAGGTCCCAGATTCGATTCTAGTCAAGGGCATGTACCTTGGTTGCAAGAGGCAGCTGATCGATGTTTCTCTCTCATTGATGTTCCTAACTTTCTATCCCTCTCTCTTCCTCTATGTAAAAAAATCAATAAAGTATATTAAGAAAAAAGAAAGAAAAGAAGGAAGGAAGGAAGAAAGAAAGGAAAGATATATGCATCCCTATGTTCATAGCAGCACAATTCACCATAGCTAAAATTTGGAAACAGCCTAAGTGCCCAGCAGCAGATGAGTGGGTTAGAAAACTGTGGTACATCTATGCAATGGAATACTCTGCTGCTGTAAAAAAGAAGGAACTTTTACTATTTGCAACAGGATGGTCTAACCATTATACTGTACCTGAAACTAGTACAAAATAATACTGAATATAAGCTATCATTTGAAAAATAAAATAATAAAATTGTGACCTTTATCCCAGAACTCCCCATCCTCTTTACACCTTCCTCTATTTCCCACCATAATCCTTTATCACTTAACATCTATTATTTCCTTATATGTTATATATCCTTGTCCAATTTCTGTTGGAATTAAAACTCCAAGAGAGCAGATATTTTTTTCAGATCTTCTATCCCAGTACATAAAACAGGGACTGGCACTTAAAAGTCACTATAAATTATTTGTCAAACCAATAATTTAATTAATTGCCTATGAACTAGCAGTGAACCCTTCTATTCATTCAAGGATTAGATCTATGCACTCCAAGCTTCTAATAATGGCTTGGTCTTTCTGGTAACCAGCCCTCATCCTAAAGCTATCCAGTAGCTCACCAACAGACATCTCATTAGAACAGAAGAGGGTCCTTATCATCCAAGAAATTGCAAGGGATTTAGAAGCTCTGTGTCAGGAATAGTGCTCAAAGGCCAAATGGTTGAACAAAAGATGCTTCCAGTTCTCTCATCACATAGGAAATTATGAATGTTTTAGGAGCTCTGCTCCAGGTACTAGGGACAGAGACCAATAATTGTATTTTCTATTATTCACACCTTTAGAATTAAATATTGACCTTATATAGTTAATGTTTAAATAGGTGAAAGTAAACTTTTTAACTTACTCCTTTAACATGCTCAAAGGTGACATTTTTCATCTGGACAGGATCTACTGCAGAATCAAGCCCTGTTGTCGTCCGGAAGCGAACTAAAGGAAACAAAATGTTTATATATTTGACAGATTCATATAATTCCAACCGCCTTATTTTTTCAGATGCAAGAAAGCAAAGTCCAGACAAATTATATATCTAACTTAACATACATTAAATTAGAATGAGGAGTAAACACTAGGTTTTCGGGATTTCCGGACCATATTCAAGGAATAAATGACTCACATTAAAATTACATCATTTTAGCCGAAACCAGTTTGGCCCAGTGGATAGAGTGTCAGCCTGTGGCCTGAAAGGTCCTGGGTTCGATTCCAGTCAAGGACATGTACTTTGGTTGTTGGCACATCCCCAGTAGGGGGTGTGCAGAAGGCAGCTGTTCGATGTTACTTTCTCATCAATGTTTCTAACTATCTCTCTCCCTTCCTCTCTGTAAAAAATCAATATATTTTTTAAAAATATTACATCATTGTACTTTCCAATTAAAGTTAAGGATTATATTCCTCTTCTCCTTGTAATAGGCAATGACAGAAATCTTAAAACCAATGGCTCTCCACTCCAGTCTGCATAAACATCACTCGGAGTATGTGTTAATGCAGGTTCTCAGACCATGGCACAGAACTTCTGGTTTGTAGATTTAGGAAAAGGGCACCATAGAATTTGCATTTTTAACAATCATCTTCAGTTATCATGATACAACCAGTCAAAAATCTACACTTTGAAATATTTTGCCTTAACCTAGCATGCAAATCTAGGCATTTTTAAAAAAAAAGTGAAGCTTAACACTTGCATGTTTTAAACAGCCTTCTTCCTCTGACAACTGTTATTATATGCTGTTAGATGATTCATCAATAATGATATCACTAAGAATAAGAAAGATAGTAAAATACCTAGCTAGTTTGGCTCAGTAGATAGAGCATCAGCCTGCAGACTAAAGGGTCCTCAGTTCCGATTCTAATCAATGGCACATGCCCAGGGTTGCAGGCTCAGTCCCCAGAAGGAGGCATGCAGGAGGCAGCCAATCAATGATTTTCTCTCATCACTGATGTTTCTATCTATCTCTCCCTCTCTGAAGTAAAAATATATTTTTTAAAAATATAGTAAAAGTTTGGTAGAATAGTAAAATATCTGGGATCAACTATGGAGAACAAACAAATCAACTAGTTAACAAAAAGCTTTCTTAAACCTCTCCTCCTTGGGTAAACTTCAAAACTATACAGATATGAATGAGTAAGCAATTTCTACTTTCCTCAGAATAAGTCACAAATACTGTCTTTAGGATACTGAAATATAAAAGCCAAAACTGAGTAGGCAAAAACATAGGATTAACAAGAAATACTTAGCAAATCGAGAACATACAAGTCAGGAGAGCAGGTTTAAAATAGTAATTCTAGAATACACATAATTAGTTTAGCCCACTAAACTATTTTTTTAAGACTTCTATAGATGGATTTAATAAATTTGCAGCAGAAACAGTTGGACCTAATAAAAAATTAGAGTAATTACCCAAAGGCAGTGCATTTCATACTATAATATGTTTTGCTTAATGTAAGTCATTAATTTAAAAAAAAAAAAAAAAAAAAAAAGAAGAAGAAGAAGAAGAATCAGTGGTAATGCCATCCCTCCCTCTAACAACCCACTAATATCACCCTATCATCCTATAGTGGGTTTTTCACAAACTATTCATGTATATTTTTTTTAATTGATTTCAGAGAGGAAGCGAGAGGGGGAGAGAGAGAGAGAGAGAGCCCGCAACCCAGGCTTGTGACCTGACTGGGAATCGAACCGTGACCTCCTGGTTCATAGGTTAACATTCAATCACTGAGCCACACCAGCCGGACACTGGTTCTTTTTTTAAAACAGAAGGAAGCATGAGATGGTGAATCTAGATGTAAAAGTGATTTCTGGTTGTTAAAAACTTTGTCTCAGGCTTCATGTCACACAAAAATTTTAAAAATAAAAATATCTCAGGCTACATGCAAGTTCTAGGATGAAGTCCTAGGATGAAGTCCTAATCCAAATCAACTGATGTTCTTAATAATATATCAGTTTTTTTCTCTCAAGGTAATCAGGAAGAAAGTAAAAATAGTAGTTGAAAAAGCAATTAAAACCACTTAAACCTCATATTATTACTTCATTTTAGATTGGGGAACTGAGAAATTATAGGACACATTTAATTTTATATAAAGTAATTTTTAATTCATTCAATTTATTAATTTGTTTTTTAAAAGATGGTATCATTTTGTACTGCTATTATAAAATTCTCCTAAATAGTTTCTTAACTTAATAATTAGACAGGTATAGCCCTGGCCAGGTGGCTCAGTTGGTTGGAGTGTCATCCCATACACCAAAAAGTTTAGGGTTTGATTCCCAGTAAGTGCACATACCTAGGTTACAGGTTCAATCCCTGGTAGAAGTGTGTAGGAGGCAACTAATCAATGTCCGTTCTCTCCCCCCCCCCCCCACCCCACCTCCCGGCTTCTTCTTTTCTTAAAAAAAAATCAATAGTGAACCTCTGTGAGGATTAAAATCTAGGAAACCAACCACTATCACTACTAGAAGTTGAAATAACATTTTCACTGTAACACAATCCTTGGAACTTTCACAAAACATTATTTTCTCAAAATGCTCAAAACTTGACTATGTACAGTGCCTAAAGAAACTTTTCTTGTAATCCACAAATCAATGTAAAGTTTTCTTTAAGTGTTAAATATTGAATAGACTATGAAAAAAATGAGTATGTGAAATATTTTAAAGATTAATTAGTCAGATAAGTAAAAAAGAAACTTTACCAGATAAAAATGGGTTTTTTAAAAGTCCATAAATGCCAAATAGCAGCAGAACAAATAGAATCAGACGAGTTCGTCTTAGAGAATCTGGAGAAGAAAGAAAAACCCGTAAATCCAATTATATCAACGAGAAATGACAGCTCGATAAGATGCAAACATTAAGTTAATGATGGTAATCATATTTCATCACAAATGATTTTGGAACCAGGTGTTCTTTTGCATAATTGCCATAATTTCTTTTTAACACCCTGCTATCAAAAACTTAATAAAGCCTTGACTTTGGTTTCTCAGTTGAGAAAGGGAAATTATCAGCAGATATTTCCATTTCTGCACAACTTCAGTTATAAACATAATACAATATAACCAGTTAAAAATTTGATTAGTATAAAAGTTATTCATAATCACTTGAAGATAGAACTTTGACTTCCTTTCATACACTCTCTTCAAACATGAATGTCAAATTTGCTTACCATTGGTTTTTTGTGTTAGTGCTTGAGCTTTCAGAAAACCCTCTGCAAAACCAGTTTTAAATGCATCTTGGTGAGCTTCAGGTATGTTTTTGGTTTTCATGAGTTTGTCCAAAGTCTCAACATCTGTTCCCCTGTCCCGCAAAAGAAATCCCTAAATACACAAGCAATTCAATAGTATTAACTAACTGTAAAAGGTAGTAACACTCATCAGAAATACTCTGACCACTCACACACTCAAAAATTTATTGAAATTTTAGAATTTTTTAATTTTATTGTTAGTGTGACAAATTTTATAAAAACCCAATAATAAAATACTCAATACCCAATAACAGTGGGTCCTATACCTATGTCAATCAAGAAACTCTGTAAGAACACTATACTTAAAAAAGGTTGACTTAGGGTTCTAATAGCTTGATGTTCAAACACCTTTGATGAATAAACAATTATCTGAATGCTTTCCATCTATTGGGGAGAGATATATAAAGTTTTGACATTATATTAGAAGTACTATGTATAATGGTAAACTAAATGCTACCTAAGGAAGTCAAGAAAGGCCTTTCAAAGAATGGGATACCTTAACCACAAAGAACAAACAGCACAATCTAAAAAAGCATGAAACAACAGTCTTTAAAGCTGAAGAACTACAAAATTATGTGACAGGACTTTAAAATGCCAAAAGAGGAGGAAGGTAGGGGTACAAAGGGGATTACACATTGAGAGATGAGAACAAAAAATGTAAGCAGAAGAAAAAAACAATAACATGCCTTGCGTATCATGGGAAGTGACAGTAAAGCAGAAAAATACAATTATGACATTTATTACATTTTTGATGCACTGGTGGGTGGCAATCTAGAGGCTAAACTGAAGGTAGTAAAACTAAAGGCATGTAGACTACCTGATTGCCTGTAACCATTTCTTGCCTAAATTACTGTAATAGTCTATGCAACAGAACTGGGAGGGGATAAAAAAGAGACTTAAGAGGCTGGGTTGGATCAACATGATTTTAGTCATCAACAGGATTTAGTGATTAATGGATGTGGGAGATAAAAGATGGACACATCAAAGTTTATCAGCAGGCTACTATCATGTTTCCCCGAAAATAAGACATCCTCCGAAAATAAGACCTAGCGCATGGAAAGATAAGACATCCCCTGAAAATAAGACCTACTGTGACTTTGGGAGAAAAAATTAATATAAGACACTGTCTTATTTTCGGGGAAATAGGGTAGCTTGAGTGGATGCTACTCATAAGCAGGTATAGGTTAATTGGGAGAAAAAACAGAGTGAGATGTCTAATAGGCCAGTAGAGAGATAAGTTTGACACCCAGAAGAGTTGTAGTTAGGATTACACAGGATAGTCATCCATCCTTTATCATAAGTAGAAAAACTGAGAAAATTAATAAGCCCACAAATAAAGGTTCTCATTTTAATAACTTAAAAATTATTGCTATTTCAAACAAACAAAAATGGTCTAATTACCTTCACAAATGATGGTGCTATATACTGTGTTTCTGCTAATCTTTCAGAGGTGGACTGTAGACGTCGTGTTCTTGATTTTAACGTTTTAAAACTCCGAGACTGTATGAAAACTGAATGAGACATATCACATTTACTTTTCATCATACATTTTGTATAAGAAGAGAATTATGCCTAAGATTCAAAATGCTGACACCATACCTGTACATCCTAGATCTTCATTTTATTTTTTACCAGTTCTTTCCCTGACACTTCAACACACTTGTCGTGGATTGATTTATGTAATAGACTTCACTTTTATTTTGGTAATTTAAAAATGTAAAAAAACAAAACATAGATGCATATCAAATAAAAATCAGTGTCTCCTAATTCCTCAAATCCCACTCCTACTTCCTATAAGTAACCAGTGTTGCTTAACAATTCAATGACTACACTTCTATGTGTTTAAACATTTTCTTTCTATAAAAATAGTACATAACTTTCTGCCACTGTTTTCTTTCACTTAATATATCATGGACATTTTCAAAATAAGTCGGACAGTACATTCAGTTTAATGGCTGTTTATAGTTTTCCAATTTTTTATCTGGGTAAAGCAATTTATTGAACCATTTCTTTACTTCAGACATTAGCTGCATCCTATTTTTTTAAAATATATCTTTATTGATTTCAGAGAGGAAGGAAGAGGGAGAGAGAATAGAAACATCAATGATGAGAGAGAATCACTGATTGGCTGCCTCCTGCACACTCCCTACTGGGGATTAAGCCCACAATTCCTAGACTGGAATCAAACCCTTCAGTCTGAAGGGCGATGCTCTATCTACTGAGCAAACCAGTTAGGGCGCTTCCTATTTTTTATTGCTAAAAATAATACTGCATTAAAATTCTTATGCCTATTCTCTTTCAGTACATGTAGACTAAATTCCTAAAAGTAAAACTATAAGATTTACATGGCTTAACACTTAATTGCCCTCTAGAAAGTTATTTTCAATTTATACACCCACCAATAAATGATTATCCTTTTCCCTACAGCCTTTGTAATAAAAATCGTGTTAATTTGTATAAATCTGATGGGCAAAAGGTAGTATTTTGTTTTAATTTGCATCTTGGAATAGAAGTGAGAGTAAATCTTGAAAACAATTTCTTTATTATTGTTATTTCTTTAGTAAATTAATTACTCATGCATGACCTGTGCACATATTTTCATTTGTAGAATATGGATGTCATGTATACTAAACTTCAGTTATATTTATTTCAAACATTTATTTTAAAATCTTTGTCTCTTAATGGATACAGTAACATAAAATTAAGGTAGCCCTATCTTTTAATCTATAGTTTTGTGCATTGTACCTTTTTAAAAATATATTTTTATTGATTTCAAAGAGGAAGGTAGAAGGAGAGACACATAAAAACATGAATAATGAAACAGAATCATTGGTTGGCTGCCTTCTGCACACCCCCCACAGAGGATCAAGCCCAAAACCTGGACATGTGCCCTGTCTGAGAATTGAACCATGACCTCCTGGTCACAGGTCAATGCTTAGTCACTGAGCCATGCCAGCGGAGCTTCTGTATTGTGCTTTATCATAAGTAGGAAAATGGAGAAAATTAATAAGCCCACAAAAGAAATCAGATAATGAAGAGTCTCACTTTAATAACTTGAACATTACTGCTCTTTCAAAACACCCAAACTATATTTTTAAAGTTAGTTTACTGACTTCATCTAATGCCTTGATTTTTTTTTTTTTGTCAGACCTTTACCTACCTGGAACTTTTGTTTTAATGTAAGAAAAGAATCAGATTCTGTTGTTTTTTTACATCCAAGTTTAAAATCAACTTCTTAATTTTCATAACAAGTCTTTAATAGAATTGTACTGAATTGATAAATTTAGGTGTGAATTGATATTGTTGTAATACGAAGTCCTTTGATAAAGGATTATGGTATTTTTCTTTGTATTTTACTCAGCTCTTCCTTTACTTCTTTAAGTGAAGTTTTCTGTGCAGACACAAACACGCACGTTGCATGTTTCTTGTCAGGATAAAATACTCATGGGTTTTGAAAAAAACTGTAAATAAACCCTATTGCTAACAACAACAAAAAAAACACTATTGATTTTTTATGCATTTATCTTACATGGTACCTATGTAATGAACTCTTACTACTTGAGCAGTCTTTCAGTTGATTTTCTTTTTTTTTTTTTCTTTAAATATATTTTATTGATTTTTTACAGAGAGGAGGGAGAGCTGGAGAGAGAGAAAGCTAGAAACATCGATGAGAAAGAAACACTGACCAACTGCCTCCTGCACACCCCCCACCGGGGATGCACCCGCAACCAATGTACATGTCCTTGACCGGAATCGAACCTGGGACCTTTCAGTCCGCAGACCGATGCTCTATCCACTGAGCCAAACCGGTTTCGCCTCAGTTGATTTTCTTGAATATCCTGATAAACAAGCATCTCACCTAGAATTATAATTCTGCCCCCCCCCCTTTTATTAATCCTCACCAGAGGATATTTTTCCATTTTTTCAGAGAGAGGGAAAGACAGAGAGAAATATTAACGTGAGAGAAATGCATCAATTGGTTGCCTCCTGCATGCACCATGACCAGGACCTGGGCCACGGAGGAGCCTGTAACCGAGGTACATGCCCTTGATCAGAATCAAACCTGGGACCCTGTGCTCTTCAGGCAGATGTTTTATCCACTGAGCCAAAGCAGCTAGTACCCCCTTCTTTTAGCTTATATGTAATTCCCTTCTTTTTCTTTTTATCAGAACCTCCAAATTAACACTGCACAAACACAGGAAGATACACACCTTGTTCCTAATATTAATGAGATCTAATACCTATCCTTAAGAAAATAAAAATTTTATTCTAACTTTCTAAGAATCTTTAGGAAGCACAACAATTAAAATATATCACACAGCTTTTTTCTTTTTTTCATACACTTACTCCTTAAGCATAATTTTTAGCACATGGTAAACTTGTTTTTTTCAGAATTTACGGTTTCTGTATATATATATATATATATATATATTAAGCTAAATCGATCCTTTGTATTTTTTGTTGCTAATATTTTGGTGTCATTCATCTCATAAAATAAACAGGGAAGCCTATTTTATCTTTCCCTTATTAATAAAGCAGTTTTAAATACCAGACTGCTAATCCTGGGAAACAGAATGTAACCATAAAGCCATCCGAGCCTAGTGCTTTGGGGCAAAGGAATTATATTTGAAAACTATACCTTTCCATTTTTACGGTATTGTCTTACCTCTTATTGTGTCAATTTTGCTAATTTATAGCTTGAATAATTATGTTCAAACACATTTTTATTTAAAATATAAAATTATAGCCGAAACCGGTTTGGCTCAATGGATAGAGCGTCGGCTTGGGGACTGAAGGGTCCTGGGTTCGATTCTGGTCAAGGGCATGTACCTTGGTTGAGGGCATATCCCCAGTTGGGGGTGTGCAAGAGACAGCTGATCGATAACTCTCTATCTCTCTCCCTTCCTCTCTGTACAAAATCAATAAAATATATATTTTTTAAAATAAATAAATAAAAATAAAAATAAAAAATATAAAATTATACACAGCATCTTGTAATTTTTTAATTTTTTATTATATAAATTTCAGGTGCACATTATAATTTGACTTCTGTACATGCTATAAAATTATCAGCCCCAAAAACGTAGTTATTATCCATCACCGTACAATTGACCGCCTCCACCATTTTTTGCCTACTCCCAACTTCCTTCCTTTATGGTAACCACTGATCTCTCTGTAGCTATGAGTTTTTGCACTGTTTGTTTTTTAAGATTCCACAGGAGTGAAATCATAAGGTATTTGTGTTTCTCTTTCTGAACATTCTTATCTTACCTAATAATAGAAAAGAATGTAAACTGCCGAAACCAGTTTGGCTTGGTGGATAGAGCGTCAGCCTACGGACTGAAAGGTCCCAGGTTTGATTCTGGTCAAGGGCATTTATCTTGGTTGCGGCACATCCCCAGTAGGAGGTTGCAGGAGGCAGCTGATCGATGTTTCTCTCTCATCTATGTTTCTAACTCTCTATCTCTCTCCCTTCCTCTCCATAAAAAAAATCAATAAAATATATATATATTTTTTTAAATACACAAAAAAAAAAAAAAAAAAAAGAAAAAGAAAAACACGTAACCTGACCGTACCTCCACTAGGCCACCAGATAATCAGGAGAGGAATGCAAATTAACCCAACAAATGTGGCGGTTAATATGCATACACAGAGTGATGGGGAAGGGGGGTGGATGCTTGCGTTGTCCTCACCATACCTAAGCGTTCTGCCCCACCCCTGGTCTCTGAGGGCCACTGGGCAGCATGGGAAGGCAGGACTGGAGCGAAAAGAGGCTGCTCCGGGGCCTGAGCGGAAAAGGGCTGGGCAGAGTGGAAAGGTGATGCCAGTAGCCAGGGAAAGGAAAGTCCATTCTAGCACGAATCTTAGTGCATCGGGCTTCTAGTAATATAATCTTCACTAGATGCCGGTGCATGAAATTCATGCACAGGAGGGGAGGGAGGTACTCTCAGCCCAGCCTGTGCCATCTCACAGTCCGGGAGCCCTCAAGAGATGTCCAATTAACAGAGGCAGGCTTCTGGATGAGCAGCGCTGCCCCTGTGGGAGCATACTGACCACCAAGGGGCAGCTCCTGTGTTGAGCATCTGACCCCTGGTGGTCAGTGCATATATTGCAACTAGTTGTTTTGCTATCCGGTTGATTTGCATATTAGCTTTTTATTATATAGGATTTATTATATAGGATTATCTGTGGCAGGTCCCACTTTTCAGTTCTAATACTGTTTGTATTTCCTTGTTGTTTCTGAATCATATTGTCTGTTCTATTTTCTTAATTTCTTTCAAAGTAAATTTGTTCTTGGTTCCTTCGTTCGGTTGGTCGGTCATTCATTCATTGATTGTTAAATTTTATTCAAGGGAAGATATTTTCCATTGATTTTTAGAGAGAATGGAAGGGAGGAGGAAAGACACAGAGAGAGAGAGAGAGAGAGAGAGAGAGAGAAAGAGAGAGGGAGAGAGAGAGAAACATTGATTTGAAAGAGACACATCGATTGGTTGCCGCCCAGGGCCAAGAATCAAACCCAGGACCCTTCAGTCTATGGGTAGGCCAACACTCTAACCACTGAGCAAAATTAGCTAGGGCTGTTCTTTATATAATTAAGTAAAATGTTTTTGCTGTTATATTCACTAAATTTAATCCATATTAATTTCTCACATTTAAAAAATTCTCAAAATGACTGTTAATTCATTTCCCATCCTCATTTCCTAATAAATTATACAATGCTCTCTATATCAGTATGTCACCAACCCAAACATTTTGATATGCAGATTTTCATTATGGTTCATTACTAATTGTCATTTCAGTTTTGATTTTGATATATCCCTTCAGTAACAAGACACTCAGAAAAGTATCTTTAAATTTCCACATATTTAGGTTATTTTTTAACTACGATTTCAGTTTTGTTGTATGATCAGAGACTCTGACCTCTGTGTTATAAATGTTTTGAAAATTAAGATATACTTCATACCCTAATACATGGTCAGCTTTGGTCTCCATGAATATTTCAAAATATATCATTCTTTAGTATATTTCTGTCTTCTACATTAACAATTTCTTCAGAACATTATTGGTCTTCAAAGGATTACTACTCAACTTCGTGCCTCTCTTTCATGCTGCAAGCTTTCCTCAAATATGTGGAGAGTCTTACTAATTCATTGACAGGTTTTTTCAAACCTAACAAGTTGGTAGGTAACTGTATTTAGACTATAAAACATAGACTTATGGTGAACAGCAGGATGCGTTTAGTATATGACTTCTGTACATGCTATAAAATGCGTTTAGTATTTGACTTTTGTATATGCTATAAAATTATCAGCCCCAAAAACCTAGTTATTATCCATCACCATACAATTGACCTCCTTGATAAATGCCCTTGACCAGAATCAAACCAGAATCAAGTCCAAAAGTAATCTGGAGTTCTACTATTTTGTTTCTCTCTTTGAATCAGAGTTGAAACCAGAATTCTTCAGAGAAAAACTCTTCTCAACACACAAATACACACACACACAAAGGCCCCACAGGCCCATATTGCAAAGGTGTTTCTTGCTAATTGTAGCCTAAAATTTAAAAGCTGTATCTGCTCTGCGATTAGCCCATTTCTTGATATCTTTCAACTGTTTACTATATCAATCATCCCATAGCCCATTATAATTTATTTGAACTTTGGGGGTTTTACTAAATTCCACTGGAAATAGTACAGACCTCTTATATCAATCTAAGTTCCATAACAGTAGATAGCATCTATCATTTTTATTTATCACTGTGACCTAAAACCCATCACTAGTGCCTGATATAATGTTATCATATGATAATGAATAAATATGAATATGAATAAATGCATATTTGATTTTGCTAGCAATTTGATGCCAACCAGAGAAGAACTGGTTGACTATGAAATTCGACAAAAATGAATCTGTCACTGGCAGGTCCAAGTGGTCCCATGCTAGGCTCCCAGACACTATCTCCACCTGCCCAGAGCGCCTCACCACACCCCACGGGGGCGCCCTACCCTTCCTCGTCTCCTGCACTAAAACTTGGCTCCCATCTCTGCCCACTGCCTATTGTGAGGCTTTGCCCCCACCAACCATACCTCACCTTACCCAAATCCTCCCCACCCCAAGCCCAGCCCAGCGACACCTGGAAGCCACCAGTGAGTTACCTGAAGTCTCAGTCCATCCCCACACTACACGGATCACCGCAGCCCATGCACCTGCCTCACCTACCTCAGTGTGGACTCCGCCATTCACAGCCTTCCTAGGGGCCCGCAGTCTAGAGACAGACTACCAAGCAAGGCAAGTGGCAGGGAGGCCGAGAGAAATGGGGAGGTGGCAAACGGCAGGCAGGGGGATCAGCAGTTCTGAGTGAAGGCGGCCCATCGAGCGCACAAACCTGCCCCCACGGTGGGGGCTGCCATCTTGTGACTGTGTGATGGTCAATTTGCATATTCCCTCTTTATTAGATAGGATGTAGGTAAAGTCCTCAAATTTCTAACACATTGATGAAATTCCTCTTTCTTGCCCTGACTTCTTTCTCATTTTTCTATTTTTTTTCTGTCTTGCAATGGTATTTTGAAAATGAGGGAAAGCAAGCAAATGTGCTTAGTCAGACATTTTGAAGCAGGTGTACGTAAGTACCCTAGACTATAATTTCCTATGGCAGTTATCAAATTCAAAATTTAGCTCTTATTTTATATTTTCAATAACATTACCCAATCTAAAAATAACAAATACTCTATAAGTTTTACTGTGTGCTATAATAGTTAGCATCATTAAGAAAAGCAAATCAAAATTTATTAAATACATCTATTTTTTCCAATATAAATAGTCATTGCTTCATACCTGGCCAGTACTGAAGATCTGAACAAATGTTCTTCAGAGTTCTTGAATGATGTCTGTTCAGGCAAGAGGAACGTAAAGTACTAAATACATCTATGTAACCTTGAGGGGAAATGAAAAAAGTAAATGTTAATTACAAAACCCTAAAAAATGCATATAAAATAGTTTTTACCAAGTATTAGAAAAATCAAAATATGAGTTTTGCCTTTCATTTGTACATACTTTTACATATATCTAATTCAAATATAGTTCTTCACCACTTTACTGTCCATCATTTGTCAATCATGTTATCTGATATGCAAATATAACAGCCAATGAAATTAAATTCAAATTAAGTGGTAAAAAACATGTGTTTAGCTAAAGTAACTTTTTAAAAATATCTTTTTTTTTTTTTAAATATATCTTATTGATTTTGTACCAAGAGGAAGGGAGAGAGATAGAAAGCCAGAAACGTCGATGAGAGAGAAACATCGACCAGCCGCCTCCTGCACCCCCCCCACCGGGGATGTGCCCGCAACCAACGTACATGCCCTTGACCAGAATCGAACCTGGGACCTTTCAGTCCGCAGACCAACGCTCTACCACTGAGCCAAACCGGTTTCGGCTTAAAAATATCTTTTTATTGATTTCAGAGAGGAAGGAAGAGGGAGAAGTAGAAACATCAATAATGAGAATCATTGATCAGCTGCCTCCTATTATGCCCCCCACTGGGGATCGAGCCCACATGTGCATGTGCATGTGCCCTTGACAAGAATCGAACCAGGAACCTTTCAGTCTGCAGCCAAACACTATCCACTAAGCCAAACCGGCTAGGGCTAGCTAAAGTTACTTTTACTTTAGAGCATAAAAAGATAAAGAATCATTATTTCCTAGAAACAATTTAAAATCCTCTAATGAATAATGTGATAAAATCAGTTAGTTATACTGCTATCTTTCACTCTTAAGGCTTCTATAATCATTTGGAACCAAGAATGTTTCTTCTATAGCTATAAGTCGAGAACACTTTGGGGTTCCTTCGTAACTCCTATTCTTGACTAATGGGCCCCATCCTACTTTATTTCCATGAATCTATGAAAAAGTTATGAAGAAACAACAAAACAGTGGTTCTCATCTGTCCTTGTATCCCAGTTAGAATTCAAGAATTCTTCTAAAAACCCTTAGAGTAAAGTTGGAAAACCCTAATACCTCTGCCTGCCTAAGCCTAGAAAATGGCTGCTAGTAAGGGTACATAAGTAAAAAAACTAAAGACCGGATCCAAGATGGCTGCTCGGGTAGACACCTAACCGCAGCAGCACACAACAATTTCAATGGAATACAACTAAAATGTAGAGTGGACATTGCCCAGAGCTACAGGTAGTCAACTGACTGAAAATTCTACAACAAGAAGGAAAGAGAAAACCAGAAGGAAAATCAGAGGAGCTGAAAAAAAGTCTAAGGTACAGAGACATGCTGTGCGCCTGCATGCGCGCGCAGAGAGGTCGCAGCCAGAGAGGAGGAGAAGGCTGGGGGCCTGCCTGGCGTTCCCTAGCAGGAAGGAAATAAAACCCCTGGCCTGGGCTGAACCCCCAAACCGGCAGCGCTGAGCCCCAGTTATGGGCCAGACCCTGGGGACCCAGGCTCGGGCAGGGGGAAACGGGGCTGTGAGGCGGAATCCCAGGGGAGCGGCGAAAAGCAAGGCCCCCAGAGTCGGCGAAAGGACCAGCCCCCAGAGTCGCTCACATTGCTTGCAAGAGAAGAAATGTTGATTCTGATGCGGAATTGCCCTGGAGGGAAGGAAACAGGAGCCCCGGCAGTGTTGGGCCCGTTTCGACTGCTCTGAACCCCAGTCCTAGGCCAGACCCTGGGGACCCAGGTTCAGGCAGGGGGAGATGAGGCTATGAGGCAGAATCCCAGGGGAGCTGCGAAAAACGGAGCCCCAGAGACGCGCACACTGTACGCAGACACGCACACTGCACACAGAGGACAGAATGTTGACTGATGCCGTATTGCCCTGGCAGGAAGAAACAAAACCTACAGTTCTGCTTGAGCCCCACTCCCAACTGCCCTGAACTCCAGTTCTAGGCCAATCCCTGGGGACTCAGGCTCAAGCAGAGGAAGACGGGGCTGTGAGGTGGAGTGCTGGGGGAGTGGCGAAAAGCAGAGCCCCCAGAGTCACACACATTGCACGTAGAGGACAGTCTGTTGACTCTGATGCTAGAGTCCCCTAGCGGGAAGGAGAAAAAAAAGCTCCAGACTGGAGGAATGCGACGAGGAGCAGGAGCCACTGCTGGACACCAGCCAGCTGGGCACCAGCAAGGAACTGGGCAACGGGGCCCCCTGGGGGGCGGGGAGGGGTGCCTCTGAGCCTTCGACCGCTGAGCGCGGGCAATGGAGCCGAGGCTGGGGGTTGCTTTCTGGGCGGCGCCGACCCCGGCAACAGGCTGAAGCAGCGCAGGAGCCTGCGGAGAACAAAGGGATGCCACAGGCCAACCTGCTGAGCTTTCAAGACAAGGAGGAAGAAACCAAAGAAGTTCTCAATGTGAAGAAATCAAGTGAGAGCAAAAGATAGTAAAATTACTTAAGAAAGAATACAAAGAAGATCTTGAAAAATCAAAGACTAAGTCAGAACTCAACTCACCAGCCAACATTGCAACATAAATGCGGTTTTTTTAAAAAAAAAAAAAAAAAAAGAAAAAGAAAAAAGGACAGAATGTTGGAGAGTGGCCAGGCACAAGGCAGTGGCAGCCGGGCCTGGAGCAGCAACAGCCAGACCCGGGAGCAGCTGCAGCCAGAACCAGAGCAGCAACAGCCAGCACTGAAGCAGCCAGACCTGGGGCAGTGGCAGCCAGGCCTGAGGCGGAGGCGGCCAAGCCCAGGGTGGCCAGTCCAGGAACACCCAAACCCTGAGTGGCCGGGCCCAGAGAAGCCGGGCCTAGAGCAGCTGGGTTGGCAGCAGCCAGGCCAAGAACAGCAGTAGCCAATCCCGGAGCATCCAGGCTGGGAACGGCCAGGCTCGGAGCGGCCGGGCCCAGAGCAGCCGGGTCAGGTGTGGCCAGGCCCAGAGCAGCAGCTGCCAGGCTGGGAGCGGCCAGGTCCGCAGCCGGGCCCAGAGCAGCCGGGTCGGGTGTGGCCAGGCCCGGAGCAGCAGCTGCCAGGCTGAGAGCGGCCAGGCCCAGAGCAGCCTGGTCGGGTGCGGCCAAGCCCGGAGCAGCGGCTGCCAGGCTGGGAGTGGCCAGGCCCGGAGCAGCAGCTTCCAGGCTGGGAGCGGCCAGGCCCGGAGCAGCGGGTCGGGTGTGGCCAGGCCCGGAGCAGCGGCTGCCAGGCTGGGAGCGGCCAGGCCCGGAGCAGCTGGGTCGGGTGTGGCCAGGCCCGGAGCAGCGGCTGCCAGGCTGGGAGCGGCCAGGACCGGAGCAGCCGGGTCGGGTGCAGCCAGGCCCGGAGCAGCGGCTGCCAGGCTGGGAGCGGCCAGGCCCAGAGCGGCTGGGCCCGGAGCAGCCGGGTCTGGTGTGGCCAGGCCCGGAGCAGCAGCTGCCAGGCTGGGAGCAGCCAGGTCTGGAGCAGCAGCTGCCAGGCTGGGAGCGGCCAGGCCCGGAACAGCCGGGTCAGATGCGGCCAGGCCCGGAGCAGCGGGTGCCAGGCTGGGAGCGGCCAGGCCCGGAGTGGCCGGGCCCAGAGCAGCCGGGCCCAGAGCAGCCGGGTCAGGTGCGGCCAGACCCAGAGCAGTGACTGCCAGGCTGGTAGCGTCCAGGCCCGGGGCAGCCGGGTCTGGTGTGGCCAGGCCCGGAGCAGCGGCTGCCAGGCTGGGAGCGGCCAGGCTGGGAGCGGCCAGGCCCGGAGTGGCCGGGCCCAGAGCAGCCGGGTCGGGTGCGACCAGGCCCAGAGAAGCAGCAGCCAAGTCCAAAGCAACTAGGTCAGGAGTGGCAGTAGCCAGACCCGGAGCAGCTGGTTGTGGTACGAACGAGAGCAACAGAGGCCAGGCCCGGTACATCCAGGCCCGAAACAGCTCGCTCCTCGCCTGCCCCCGCCCCAAGGCTGCCTCTCAGACGTGGCTGGAAGCTTTTGCGGGAGCTTGAGGGTCTGCTGAATCAAGTGATGAAGGCTTAGATCTGGATGTGTTGAGTTAGTATAGCGCTGGGGTGTTGATCTGTAAGCGCCTTGTGTGGGGCCTGGATGAGGTTGGTTGACCGATTTGTAAATGTCTTTTGTCTGAAGTTTATCATTGGGCATGTGGAGGTATTATTGATATGAGAAAATGCTAAGTAACTGATTTACTATCTCAAAAGGGATTTACTATGGAGGAAAGGGAGGGAGGAAGAGACTGAACATAAACTGTGCACCTATGGATGAGGACAATGGGGCATGGGGAGGGGATGGAGGGTGGGGTGGGAACCTGGTGGAGGGGGGAAGAAATGAGGAACCTTTGTAATAATATGAACAATAAAGATTGATTTAAAAAAAACTAGAAAAGCATAATAAACAATAAAAATATGACAATAATAATATTAATAATAATAATTTTACTCTAATGAATAATTAATATGGGCCCCAAGGACTTTAAATTATTTCAACTGGCCCTCTAAAGTGAAATAGAAACCAAAAACAAAACAATAAGAAAGCCCACTGCATGGGAGAACATACTTGCCAAAGATATCTCAAATAAGGGTTAAATCTTCAAAATTTACAGGGAACTCATATAACTTAACAAAAGATAAACAATCCAATCAAAAAATGGGCAAAGGACCTAAATAGATACTTTTCAAAAGAAACATACAGAAGGCCAAGAGACATGAAAACATACTCAAAGTCACTAATCATCAGAGAGATGCAAAACAAAATGACAATGAGGTACCATCTCACACCTACCAAAATGGCTATCATAAACAAACCAACAAACAACAAGTGCTGGAAAAGGATGTGGAGAAAAAGGAATCCTCGTGCACTGCTGGTGGGAAGCAGACTGGTGCAGCACTATGAAGAACAGTATGGCTTTCCCCCCAAAATGTAAAAATGGAACTCCCATTCCACCCAGTAATCCCACTTCTGGAATTTATCTCAAGAAGCCAGAAACACTGATCAGAAAGGATATATTCACCCCTATGTTCACAGCAGCACAATTCACCATAGTTAAGATTTTGAAAAAGCCTACGTGCAGGTGAGTGGATTAAAAAACCTGTGGTACATCTACACAATGGAATACTATGCTCCTATAAAAAAGGAATTCTTACCATTTGCAACAGCATGGATGGAACTAGAGAGCATTATGCTAAGTGAAATAAGCCAGAAAGATAAATATCACATGATATTACTCATTGTAGGATATAATAAACAACATAAACTGATGAAAAAAAAATAGATCCAGAATAAGTAACACTGAACAGACAGTCCAACCTCAGCAAGAAGACAGGGGTGGATAAGAGTCAACCAAAGGACTTGTATGCATGCATATTAGCATTAATCAATAGAGGGGGGGGGGAATTTAAGGTGTTTTTTTTGTTTGTTTGTTAATATTTTATTGATTTTATACATAGAGAGGAAGAGAGAGGGATAGAGAGTTAGAAACATCGATGAGAGAGAATCATCAATCAGCTGCCTCTTGCATACTCCCTAATGGGGATGTGCCTGCAACCAAGGTACATGCTCTTGACCAGAATCGAACCTGGCACCTTTCAGTCCACAGGCCGTCGCTCTATCCACCAAACCAAACCGGTTTTGGCAGGAAAAAAAAATTTTTAAGAGCAAAATAATAGTCTGTGATTCTAAATCAATAAAAATAAAAAATAAATCTCCAGGTCCATCCATGCTGCTGTGGAGGGTAAGTGTTCTTTCTTTTTTTATAGCCAAGTCGTATTTCATTGTGTAAATGCACCCCAGCACTTTTATCCACTCATCTACTGATGGGCATTTGGGCTGTTTCTAGATCTTAGTTATTATAAATAACACTGTCATAAACATAGGAATTGCAGATTCAATTTCAAGTCATGGCACATACCTAGGGTGAGGTTTTGATCTCCAGTAAGAGTGCTTGTACTGATTTAAAAAATCTGTTCTTGCCCAGCCAGTATACCTCACTGGTTGAGTATGGACCTATAAACTAGGAGGTCACGGTTCGATTCCAAGTCAGGGCATATGTTCAGGCTCGATCCCCATAAGGGGGCATGCAGGAGGCAATCACTGATTGGTTTCTATCTCTCCCTCTCCCTTCTTCTCTCTGGAATCAATAAACATATATGTGTGTGTGTGTGTGTGTGTGTGTGTGTGTGTTTAAAAATCTGTTCTTCTATCAATATAGAATAAGTATTTTGACAAGCTTCTAACATTCCTTGTTTAAGTATCATCCAAAAAAATTCATAAAGCTGACATCTCTTCTAACAAAATATCCACTTATTATAATTTCATATTGTTACAAGACTCAAGAAAATATGTGGACATTTTATACAAAAAAGGGACCAGGACAATTTCTTCAATATATTATGAGATTAGTAGTATGTTACATGGAAAGCAATAGATCCTGGAACAGAAAATGAATCCTAGTGGAAAAACTAGTGATTTGCAAAATTAAACTTATTTGGTAACAATCTAAATAATAGAAGACTGTAGTATAAAAGAACTCTCTACTACCTTTACAATTTTGCTGTAAATCTAAAATTATTCCAATATAGCCCTGGCCAGTGTGGCTCAGTTGCTTGCACATCATCCTGTGTACCAAAAAGTCACTGATTTGATTCCTGGTCAGGGCACATGCCCAGGTTGTGGGAATTGATCCCTGATGGGGTCATGCAGGAGATAGCCAATCAATGTTTCACTCTCACATCAATGTTTCTCTCTCTCTCTTTCTCTCTCAAATCAATAAAAATATATATTTTTAAATAATATAAAATAGCCCAGCTGGATCAAGCATCAAGTTTTGATTCCCGTTCAGGTCAGGGCACATGCCCAGGTTTAGGGTTTGATCTCCAGTGGGAAGCATGCAGGAGGCAATCGATCAATGATTCTCTCTCATCACTGATGTTTCTATCTCTACCTCTCCTTTCCTCTCAAAAATCAATGAAAATATATTTAAAAAAAATAACAAAGTAAAATAATTCCAATATTAAAAGTTGGGAAGGAAAGGAAAAAGAAAGGAAAGAAGGGAGGAAGGAAGAAAAGAATAAAACAAGTAGCAAAGAAGCTGGTACACAATGATTGTTATAATCATTACTATCATTATTAATAGTACTAAAATTAATTAAAACAAAAAATATATTAACTTACCATATTTATTTTCAAAGAAGGACTGTGCAGAGACATGAGATGTATGCCAATGGGAAGAAATGTTTTTGCCTTTATAAATCCCAGGAAGAAGACTGTCTACCAATTGATCAATCTGTCCAATTTTTAATTCAGATAATCCAAGGTCCCTTAAGTTAAGCATAGGCTGTAAAACATTAAGTCAAGGAAGTAAGCATTAATGCTCTCAAGATTTTAATTTATAGAATATTCATTAGTTGAAGCAATATGGGATTTTAAAAATCTAACAAATGTACTGGTTCCCTTTTTCTTTCTAATAAATAAATTGGTGAAAATATTTTCACAGTTCTTGTTTTAAAGTCAATCATGTGAGGTTTAACAAGTTGAAAAAAATTATATTTTCAATGGTATCATCATTAGTATTTGGAACTTTAAAGTACCCTCCAAACTCTAACGCCCATAAACAAAAGCCCATCTATATATACAAAAGCCTAAGCAACCAGTTGACCGAATAACCAGTCAACCGGTCACTATGACATGCACTGACCACCAGGAGACGGACACTCCACACAAAGGGTCAGGCTCCCTCCTGTCTGCATCAGGCCTGTGGGGATCAGGCCAAAACTGGCTATCCAACATCCTCCAAGGGGTCCCAGATTGTGAGAGGGCACAGACCAGGCCAAGGAGTCCCACCGATGCACAAATCCATGCACCAGGCCTCTAGTTTGATAAATAAAGTGTATACTCTGTTACCACAGGGTATCTCACTCCTCTGGCCTTATTGCTGATATCTTTCTTTGAACTAACAGGTTCTGTAGTTACCCATAACTATCTTCTAATAAGGAGGAAAACTGAACAAAGTAAAAACTATGTGAAAACTATGCAATACACGTACCTAAAATAGTTTTAACATAACTAATAGATAGGAATGAGTTGGGGTTTTTTTTTGCCCATGTGAGCTGAGACACTAAAGACAACAATTAAAAGCCACAGACAGAACTTCAAGTAAGAGAGCAAAAATAAACAGAACAAGTATCAACTTTTTATAATATAGCTATAGGTTTACGTCCAGGAGTTTATCACTTGTTAGCTTTGTAAGAAGTCATTCATATTCTTAGAATTCATTTTCTTGTTAATAAAATGACTATGAAATATGTCCTGCCTATTTCATGAGATAGTACAGATCAAAGGAAGAGATCATGCTGTGCTCATCTACCTATGTTATCCTATATATCCTAAGATAAAAACATCATGACATAATTTTTTTTCATTTTCACATTTACTCTTTATTATGTTGTATGTAATATATATATGTACAATGCTAAAATACTTTTTTCCAAAATACATTTTATGTGGTACAGCCCATAGTCTCTGCATTATGAGTAACCTGTGCCTTTATACTTTACAATCTATTGTTGGTTACTGTGAAAAGTTTAATAGATGAAGAAAAGATAAAACAAAGCCAAATAGGAATACACTTTTCTAAATATACACATATACAGTTTATAATGGACTGCAATAAAAACAAGTCAAATGGCATTTGATGTAGTATCTCTAAAATGCAGACTGCAAAAATAGGCAAAGAAACATAAAATATATTTTAACTTTAAAAATAACTTAGAAAAAAGTCTTAACAATGAAGAATCTGATAAGGTGAATCTGAACAATATTATATAGAAAAGAATCTAGAAAAAAGGCTTAGGTGTTAAATGTTTATTTCTTCTTGCTCAGAAAATGAGGGTGTAAAATTCCTGTGTGACTTAGGCAGCCCTTGATAGCTAGTGCCCATCTTGGCCCAAGTAGATTTCTTATGTCTACAAACAAAGCATGAGCTGAATATCATCCATGCCTGCTGAAAATGGCTTCTAACTGACTCCCTCTTTTACCCAGGACAAGTTTGTTTGTTTTTTTGTTTGTTTTGGTTTTAGTTGTGTGTGTTTTTTGTGGGTTTTTTTTGTTTTTTTTTTTGGGGGGGGGTCTGTTTTGTTTCTGGGGTTTTTTTTTTGCTTTTTGTTTTTAATAAATCTTTATTGTTAAGTTTATTACAATTGTTCCTCTTTTTTCCCTCCATAGCTCCCCTCCACCAGGTTCCTACCCCACCCTCTGCCCTTACCCTCCCCCCACTATCCATAGGTGCATCCATAGGTGCACGATTTTTGTTCAATCTCTTCCCGCACTCCCCTTCCCCTTTTCCACAAGAATCGTCAGTCCACTCCCTTTCTATACCCGATTCTATTATATTCACCAGTTAATACTGTTCATCAGATTTTTTATTACTTTGGTTTTTAGATTCACTTGTTGATAATTACATATTTGTTATTCATAATTTTTATCTTTTCTTCTTCCTCTTCTTAAAGAATACCTTTCAGCATTTCATATAATTCTGGTTTGGCAGTGATGAACTCCTTTAGCTTTTGTTTTTATTTGTGAAGATCTGGCCTTCAACACTGAATGATAGCTTTGCTGAGTAGAGTAATCTTGGTTGTAGGTTTTTGCTATTCATCTTTGAATATTTCTTGCCACTCCCGTCTGGCCTGCATGGTTTCTGTTGAGAAATCAGCTGACAATCATATGGGTGCTCCCTTATAGGTAACTACCTGCTTTTCTCTTGCTGCTTTTAAAATTCTTTGTATTTTGCCCTTGGAATTTTAATTACAATGTGTCTTGGTGTGGTCCTCTTTGGGTTCCTTTTGTTTGGAGTTCTGTGTGCTTCCTGGACTTATAAGTCTATCTCTTTCACCAGGTGGGGGAAGTTTTCTGTCATTATTTCTTCAAATAGGTTTTCAGTATCTTGCTCTCTTTCTTGTTCTGGGATCCCCATAATTCTTATGTTGGTACACTTGAAGTTGTCCCAGAGGCTTCGTACACTATCTTCAACTTTTTGTATTCTATTTGCTTTTTGCTTTTCCGGAGGAGTGTTTTTTGCCTCTTGCTATTCCAAATCGTTGACTCGATTCTTGCTATTCTCTCATCTGCTTTTAGGTCTCTGTATAATATTTTTTATTTCAGTCAGTGAATGCTTAATTTCTAGTTGATCCCTTTTCATATCCTTAAGGGTCTCATTTAATTTATCAGCCTTTTCTAGGCAATTATTGAAAAACCTTGTAACTTTGGGGAGGGGAGGGAAATCTAGGGGAGATGACAGATCAACCGAAGGACTTGTATGCATGAATATAAGTACAACCAATGAACACAAAATTCTGGGGAGGGAAGGCATGTATGGGGGTGGGGCGGAGGCAATGGTAAGATATGTACACAGATAATAATTTAATTTAAAAAAAAATTTTCTTAAAGAAAAACTTTATAACTGTGGTTTTGAATTCTATATCCAGTCTCTTGCTTTCCTCCACTTCCTTCAATTGAGGCCTGCCTCTTTGTCTCTGCATTTTAGCTGCTTCCCTGAGTAGATGGAGTGGCTTTGCGTACTAGGTTTCCTAGCAGGGCCCAGTAGCTCAGCCTCCCCAGTTACCTGTGGTAGATCCTCTTGGTGCAGCCCTTTGTGGGCTGTATGAGCAGTCTTGTTGTAGGTAAGCCTTGCTTCTTGTTGTTATCAATGGGGAGAGTTGATCTTCAAGCCAAATGGCTGTGGAGGGTTTCTGTACTCAGCTTGGATGGGGTGGAGTCTCAGGGTGGTATAGACAAGCTTTGGTTTCCCATCAGCCCTACCCTAATAGGGTCCTGTTCTCCGAGTCCCACAGCAATGGCTGCTGGCCACGTACACCTCTGAAAGAAGGCTGCTCTGGAGTTTCGCCCGCTGCCTGACAGTCAGTTTCTCCCCAACCGGAGCTGGCTATCAGTGCAGTTGGGAGGTTTTGTTTTTCTCCCGAACAAGAAAGCTAGCCACTGGGAGGCTTCTGTGCTCGGCTAGGATGGGGCGGAGTCTCAGGGTGGCGCAGATAAGCTTTGGTTTCCCGTCAGCTCCGCCTAAAGAGGACCCTGTTCTCCGAGTCCTGCAGCAATGGCTGCTGGCCGCACGTACCTCTGAGAGAAGGTTGCTCTCAAGTTTCACTTGCTTCCTGACAGTCCAATTTCTCCCTGTCCGGAGCTGGATATCAGTGCAATAGGGAGGTTTTGTTTTTCTCTCCAACGAGAAAGCTAGCTGCACGTTAGCTGCCCACCCTCTCCGTGCAAGCGCCTTGAGTAAGCCAGCAGCATATTCCGCACTCACGGATCTCTGCACATCCACAGCTCCTGAGGCTCAGCATCTTTTTCTCTTTTTTTCTAATTGGTAGAGCTCCCACTTAGCCAGCTTTCTGGTGTTTCTGAACTATGTCCGCTCTGTTTTCCAGTTGTAATTTTAAAATTGTTGTGGTAGGCTACATTTAGGTGTTTATCTTATGCCACCATCTTGGTTTCTGTTTTGTTTTGTTTTGAAAACTGTTTCTACAAAGAGGGCGTAAGAGGTTTAAAAAACACACACACACACAAAACTTTGTAAGAACATTATTTTAGAACCACCACCAGCCAGCCGGTGATGCTCTTCTCTTTCACTGTGGTTCTTTGTTTTGTGTTATATGTTCTGTGGTTTTTGTTTTTTTGTTATGTGTGGTGTGTGTGTGGGGGGGGGGGGTGTGGGGGGGGGTGTGACTTTTACCTCAAAGGAATTGCTGAAAAAATGCATTACTTATTTTTATCCCTAGCATTCAGCACCTTATCCAGAAATAAGGGCCCAAGATCAAGCTTCATGGAGAGGCAGAAACCTGCCAGATCAGAGAGGGACTCCTCTGTTTAGTCTTTTCCTTGCCAAGCTTGCACAAGAGTGGAATGGTCAAACGTGTCCTTGGCAGGGGTACTGTTCTGAAAGGTAGAAGTATCTCTCTCCCTACCCTAGCTGTACTGCCATACGGACCCACTGGAGCCACATGAGACGTCTCCCTGGTGGACTGTCCCATTCTCCAACAGACTGCTTTTCTCCTGAGCCTTTGCCTCCATGACAGTCTCTCAGGTAAGCCTGGGCGGCTTTGTTGGCCCAAAGGTCTCCTGCTTGGAATTAAATGTCACCAGTGACAATAAGGACAACATGAGTGCTTGTGACCCACCAAGGTTAGGAGGAGATAGCATTTTTTACCATAGAGGAAGGCAATTCTTGTTTTGTTGTCCCAGAAGGACTCATTATGCCCAGGGAAGTCACTCTAGTGTGCTTCCTCTGGGTTTCCAGGTAAAAGGTCATAGGTTCCTTGAACTAAGAAAATATCTCCAAAGACATCATGCTGGCTCTCTGCCAGTGTGAATGGTGTGGCAAAAGTCTCCAAGGGGATGACTGAACATGTCAGGAGACAAAATGTCCTTCAGCCCTGGCTTGTTTAGTTCAGTGGTGTTGTCAGCCTGCACACTGGAGGGTCACAGGTTCAATTCCCAGTCAAGGGCATATAGCTGGGATGCAGGTTCAATCCCCTTCCTAGTCTATCAGTGAGTGTGGGAAGAAGCTAATTGATGTGTCTCTCACATCACTGTTTTTCTCTATCACTCCTCCTCCTTGCCTTTTTCCACTCTCTCTCTAAAAAAAATTAATTAATGAAGAAAATATTCTTGGGGGTTAATTGGCATTTTGAGAATGTCTCTTTTGCAAAAAAGAAAAAAGGGACATTTTCTTCACAGAGGTTATATGTTTTCAACAATCCTTTCGATAGAACTGTCTCACCACTTGTGTCAGGTAACTTCAGAATTGGCTAGGAAAGGAGAAAGAGGTCAAAAGACCCTTTTCAAGTTTCAGCAAAGCGGGTCTTTTTGAAAAACCAGTTATAACATCCAATCCCTTTCACAACATGAGAGAAATCAGCAGTACCCAAGGATCTCAGCTGCCACCCCAGCTGCTGCCCAGAGGCTCATACAACAGTGCCTCCCTGCTAGTGCAGACCCAGCCTCACAGTCCAAGGTTGCTGACCTCCAGGCACCCCTGCCGCTGGGGACAGCCTGCTGGAGAGAAGGTGCTAACAGAAATAAAATATTTACAAATATCTTTTAAACTGTTAAAAACTATACAGTATAAAACACATTACTATAATGGAAACAAAAGACTACAGTATTCAAGAGCTTTTTTAATATATTTTTATTTATTTCAGAGAGGAAGAGAGAAAGAGAAACATCAATGATGAGAGGGAATTATTGATTAGCTGCCTCCTGCATGCCCCCTACTGGGGACTGAGCCCAAAACTTAGGCATGTGCCCTTGACCAGAATCGAACCCAGGACTCTACAGTCCACAAACTGATGCTCTATCCACTGAGCCAAACCAACTAGGGCAGGAGCTACTTTTCAAAAGTTATCTTGTAAAATGGGAAGCCCAAAAGTCTATTTATAATTCATAGACTTCAAAAGGAAATCAAAGACTCTTAATGAAGCCAGAAAATTATTCCCCTTACTCAAGAGTCTCATCAGGTCCTAGGAACATAAGAGAAACAGAGTACATATAAACATGGTAATTGCCGAAACCAGTTTGGCTCAGTGGATAGGGCATCGTGCTGCAGACAGAAAGATCCCAGGTTCAATTCTGGTCAAGGGCATGTACATTGGTTGCGGGCACATCCCCGCTGGGGGGTGTGCAGGAGGCAGCTGATTGATGTTTCTCTCTCATCGATGTTTCTAGCTCTCTATCCCTCTCCCTTCCTCTCTGTAAAAACTCAATAAAAATATATTTTAAAAAAACACATGGTAATTTTCATGTACCTTGATAACTGCTACTAAAGAGATGACTTTTAAAAGTGGTGAGAGATCACAGAACACAGAGCAACCAATTTCCTAACTAAGAAAAGGCTTCACCGAGATAACACCTAATTTGAAAAATGATGGGGAAGGAAGACTTGGAGAAGTAGGCAAATAAACAGTCAGTCATCAAAAAGCTTGGGATGTCTGAAATGTAGTAAAAAGTTTAGTGATGAAAGGGACTAAAAACAGAAAGATGGACTATGGCCAAATTGTGAAAAGTTTTGTTTAAATTCAATTCTGTAGGTAATATGATTAGTTTTGTTTTAAAAGAAGAAAATAGAAGATTAAAAGGATAAAATGGATGCGAGAAAGCTGATGGAATAAGAGAAAAAATTATATGAGCCTAATTTAAGCCCTTAAAAGAATGGAAAAACAAAACATAGACAACAGATTATTTAAAGAATCCAGTAAAGATATAAGGATTGAGAGGATTTCTAGATGGATGTGTTGGTTGTTGATTTCTTGTTCTTAGCTCCTTTTCATTCTTTTTGTTGGCTCCAGGAACATGGATCTAGACCCTTGAAATATTTTTGCTTTGCTAGCCGACAAAGTGCTAAATTTTGTCAGTAGAGGGCACTAGAAAGACATTGTAGGAAAAAAGTTTTTAGGATTCTGGTATGCTCAAGGCTAGAATCAGCACCACCAAATGGTTTCTCCAGCATCTGGCTCCTGTCCCTTAAGCAACTTCTGCAATACCTGCACCTGCAGTGCAGTACCCAGCAGTGTCTCTAGTAAAAGATAGCATATGAACAGCTTTCCCTGGAACCCTAAAGGGCAGATTTCTATTAAATTTAGCCTATTAAATTCTATTAAAATCACACCACAGTGATTTCTCTGCCATTCAGTGAGCCAAGGCCATGTCCTCTCCAACAAGGTCATGGGCAATGAATCATCCCTCTTCCTAGGGGTGAAGAAATCTTCCTGGGAATTTCGACCTGAATCCTAGGAGCATTAGCAGTTTCTCAAATGTATTAACCCATATATTTTAGAGTTTTCTTTATTTGTTACTAGCCAATCCCTAGTTATTCCAATCCCCTATAAAAATAGGATTTTTAAAACATTAAACTAAAAATTATATTTTTCATATTTTACTGTCGCTGTTCAAATGACTGTGGTTTCTCACTCCTGGTTGGACTCAGATAGATAAAGAGGGGCTAAAACCACTGTAAGTACAAATACAGTGAAATTTGGGGGAGTGGATCTGTTTTAAACATCTTAATTTTGAAGTCCATTAAGGCTACCCACAGAGATAATTTAGTAAGCACTACTTAAATTACTTTAAAATTTTAGAGACATTAGGGTTGGAGATACATTGGGAGTTATCAACTTTTGGATATAGGTATGTAGATGTTAAGTGAAGATATGAAAATGGATTACATACATAACCTGGGAGACTGTGCATAATTAGATTAATAATAAATGCATTATACAGCCAATATTTAAGGGGTTGGCATTTAAAAAAAAGAAAAAAAAAAGGCCATGCCAAAACTGGTTAGGCTCAGTAGATAGAGCGTCGGCTTTCGGACTGAAGGGTCCCAGGTTCGATTCCGGTCAAGGGCAGGTACCTTGGTTGCGGGCACATCCCCAGTGGAGGATCTGCAAAAGGCAGCTGATCGATGTTTCTCTCTCATCGATGTTTCTAACTCTCTATCCCTCTCCCCTCCTCTCTGTAAATAATCAATAAAATATATTTATTTTTTAAAAAGCCAGTAAAACAAAAATAACAATCATCAATGTAATATTATTAGATTCAAGAGAGTATTTTAGAAGTAATATATGTTCAGCAAGGTGAGATGCTAAGAAAAAGATGTAGATTTTTAAAGAGGCCTGTATTTTACAATATGGAAATCAATACTTTTAGCAAAAATATATCTATAAAATGATGAAAATAGTAACCAAACTATGGAGTGAGAATAAAAGCTTAAAAAGTACAGTACTCCTCATCACAGTTTTGCTTTCCATGATTTCAGTTACCTGCAATCAACCACAATCTGAACTATCAATGAAAATGCCAGAAATAAACCATTGGTAAGTTCCAAATTGTACACCAGCCTGGCCACGACAGTTCAGTGGTTGAGTGTAGACCTATGAACCAGGCAGTCATGGTTCGATTCCCGGTCGGGGTACGTACCCTGGCTGCAGACTCAATCCCCAGGAGAGGGGTGTGCAGGAGGCAGCCAATCAATAACTCTCTCATCATTGATGTTTTTCTCTCTCTCCTCACTTCAAGCTTCTCACTTCAAAATTGTGCACCATTTCTGAGTAGCATGATGAAATCTCATGCTATGTGCTCTGTCAGGCGTGGGACCATGAATCATCTTTCAGTGTCTCCATGCTGGATATGATTCCTGCCAGTTAGACACTTAGTAGCTCTCTTGGTTATCAGATCCAATACTGTATTCTTGGTTATCCTATGGATTATCACATGCTCAAGTCAGCCTTATTTTACTTAATGCATAATGGCCCCAAAATTATTGGTGCTGAGAATTCAGAGATGTCAAAAAGAAAACCTTAGAGAAACCAAGATGGCAGCATAGGGTAGACAACTGAATACAGCCTACCACAACAATTTTGAATTTAGAACTGGAAAACAGGG
The DNA here is from genome assembly GCA_036971965.1 of Nyctalus aviator. Classification (NCBI taxonomy): domain Eukaryota; kingdom Metazoa; phylum Chordata; class Mammalia; order Chiroptera; family Vespertilionidae; genus Nyctalus; species Nyctalus aviator. Next base: position 113,970,047 of record CM072922.1, read on the forward strand.
GAAATATCACCCTGAAGCGCCGGACGGCTGGCTAAGAGGAGGCTTTACCATCCGGGAAGGAGAGAGAAGGCACGCTAGTCTCAGGAACTGTGTAGGTGCGGTGAACTGCGTGCACGAAAAGGCAGCCGCCAGACTTCGCAGCTGGCTTGCTTGCGGAGCCCGGAGAGGGCGGGCGAGTTCACTACTGGCTTACTCCCTGCGCACGGAGAGGGCAGACAGCTAATGCGCAAGATAAAGATAAAAATTAAGATCAACAAATTCGCATCTATCAACAAGTGAAACTAAAGGCTAAGGGAATTAAAAAACCTGATGAACAATATTAACTGGTGAATATAATAGAATCAGAGGTATGGAAGGGGTGTGGATTGACGATTCTCGGAAAAAGGAGAGAGGGGGGTGCAGGAAGAGACTCAACAAAAACTGTGCACCTAGGATGAGGACAATGGGGATGGGGAAAGGGCAGAGGGTGGGGTGGGAACCTGGTGGAGGGGAGCAATTGAGGGTAGGGGGAAGAGGAACATTTCTAATAATCTGAACAATAAAGATTTATTTTAAAAATAAATAAAAAGAAAGAAAACCTTAAAGTGCTTTCTTTAGTGAAAAGGTTAAAGTTCTTAACTTAATAAGAAAAGAAAAAAACTATAAGCTGAGTTTACTAAGATCTATGGTAAGAATGCATTTTCTGTCTATGAAACTGTGAAGGGGAAAAAATTAATGCTAGTTTTGCTGTCATATCTCAAATTGAAAATGTTACAGCCATAACACCTAAGTGCTTAGTTAAAATAGAAAAGCGTTATATTTATCAGTGGAAGGCATGAACAAAAAACATGTTCCAACTGACACGAATGTGTTGCATCTGAAAGCATTAAGCCTATACAAAGATTTCAGCAGGAATTCCTTGGAACAAGTGATTAGTCACATAACTTTTATTAAACCTACTATTTTAATTGTTCAATTGTATATGAGTATTGTTATTAATCTCATACTGTGCCTAATTTATAAATTGAACTATCATAGGTATTCTATATAATAAAAGCCTAATATGCTTATCAACCTAATGGCAGAATGATCAGTCACTATGACATGCACTGACCACCAGTGAGCAGATGCTCAATGTCGCAGCTGCCCCAACTTGCAGGCCCCAGGCCAGCCAAGGTTAGTGCCACTTGGGATACCCTGGTCACCCCACAGATCAGCCCTGATCACTGGCAAGGCCTAGGGACCCTACCCATGCATGAATTTTATGCACTGGGCCTCTAGTGTATATATAGAAAAAACAGTATATATGCATATAGTTCAGTCTTATCCAGTTTCATATATCCACTGAAGATCTTCCAATCTATCACCCACACAAATAAAGTGTGACTATTGTACAGTTACTTTTTCAAGAATTCTGAAAGCAAAAAAAAAAGAAGTTAATAGTTTGAAGTTAAAAGGCAGATGTTTTGTTTGTGTTGTAGAGTGGATATTTGGATGAGCAAGACTTGATGAAAGCAGTCACCACATAGCAAAGGAAGTGAGAGCAGATGAGGTAGGATGCATAAGCTTAAGAATGAAATTGTTTGTGAAGCAATAATTGGCACTCATTAAAGACAAAACAATCCAACTAATGAAGGTATCATCACAGATTAAGAATACCAATTCTACATTTGAGACCATTAGTCTTAACTTCAACATTGGCTTCTAGAGTTTACTTTTCAAGCCCCCAAAAAATGAACTTCAATACTGTCCTAGCAATTTCACTTAATGAGTCAAAGATTTAGGGACAGTAAAATGGTGCTGTTTATAGCAACAAAAATTTAGAAACAATATCCAAAATGAGACATCATAGAATGAAGACTTTGAAGTCATTAAAAATTTGGAAAATGTATGAAATAACAAGTTCATAGAACTATTAAATGAAGAAAGCAGAATCCAAATCAGCACAGCAGTGTGATCCAATTATCTATATATGTAAACAGGAAATATGCTAATTAGCCTATTCAGGAAGAGGCTGCATCAGTACCCATTCAGGAGGAGCTTCGCATGCACTTAGGCAGGAGGGGACTGCACACTGCCTCCAGCCCCAGCATTAGTGGGGAGGCTGGGGCCATAGGCGGGCCAGAGTGTAGACACACAGCACACAGAAAAGCTGGGGCTCGGTGAAGGCCAGAGACGAGACACAACACACAGGAGTACCTGCTCCCACCCCAGCAGACACAATGCGACAGCCAGGGGCTTGTTCTGAGCAGCCACCACATGGCTCGGAGCACACCCCCACCCCAGTGGACACAATGCAGCAGCTGGCGCTACACAAATCAGGCATGGTCCCCGGCCCCCCTCGGGGTGCCTCCTCACATAGTGAGAGGCAGGGCATCCCTCCTCATGTGATTTCATTCTCATGCTGGGGCACTCTACTATCTCTATGTATAAAAAGCTAAGCGACTGGTCAACTTGGCCAGTAAATATGAAGCACACTGACCACCAGGGGGCAGACGCTCAACAGAGGAGAATCCCAGTGATAGCAACTCTCACACTCTGGGACCCCTTGGGATATGTTGGAGAGTCAGTTTCAGCCCAATCCCCACAGGCATGGCCAAAGGACCCCACCTGCCAGAGGGACCCCGCTCACTCCCCAGAAGCACTTACAGCCTCGGCACTGACCCAGTGTTGCCAGCCAGGGAGGGACCATGGGAAGTTGGCTCCAGGGCATGTCCAGCCCATCTCACCAGTCCCGCCCACCAACCACCTTCTAATTAATTTCTTTTCAGTGTGCACAAATCTATGCACCGGGCCACTAGTAATATATAAAAATTCTAGAGGCCCGGTGCACAGATTCATGCAATGTGGGGTCCCTTGGCCTGGCCTGCACCCTCTCTCAATCTGGGACCCCTTGGAGGATGTAGAATAGCCAGTTTCTGCCTGATCCAGACAGGAGGGAACCCAATCCTGTGCATTGAGCGTCTGTCACATCATAGCGACCAGTTGACCAGTCGTTCAGTAGTTAGTTTTTTATATGTAGACTAGAGGTCTGGTGCACTCAGCCCAGCCGGGACATCCCTCTCACAATCCGGGACTGCTGACTCCTAACCGCTCGCCTGCCTGATTGCTCCTAACTGCCACCCCCCACCACCAGCCTGATCACCCCTAACCAACTCTGTCTGCCGGCCTGGTCACCTTCAACTACCCCCACCAACCTGGTCACCCCAACAGCCCCCCTCTTCCAGCCTGGTGGCCCCGAATTGGCCCCCTTGCCAGCTTGGTCACCCCAAGCAGCCTATTGTTCAGTCATTTGGTTTTCCCTCACTAACCCCTCTGCCAACCTGGTAGCCCCCAACTGCCCCCTCCTAACCTGGTCACCCCTTATTGCCTCCCCTGCGGACTTGGTCGCCCCAACTACCCCTCTGCCAGCCTGGTCACCCCTAACTGCCCCCCTGTTGGCTTGGTCGCCCCCCTACCACTGCCCTCCTGCCTGCCTGGTTGCCCCCCAGGCCTCCGCTGGCCTCCGCTGGCCTGGTTGTCACATGTAGCCTGCTGTTCGGTCATCTGTCCAGTTGTTTCAGTCATGATAGATCCTAGCTTTTTATATATTAGGACTAGAGGCCCAGTGCATAAACTTTGTGCACGGGTTAGGGGAGTGTTGATTTGCAGGGTTGATTGCCTCCAACTGCCCTCTTTTGCAGACCTGGTCCCTCTCAACTGCCCTCCCTTGCAGGCCTGGTGCCTCCCAACTGCCCTCCCCTACTGGCCATCTTGTTGTGTCCATCTTGTATCCATATGGGGGCAGGATCTTTGACCACATGGGGGCAGCCAGCTTGTGTGTTAGAGTGATGGTCAATCCGCATATTACTCTTTTATTAGATAGGGTAACGGGTAACAGGAAAAAAAAGAGGCATGAAATATAAACACAAATGTTGGCATTATTATATCTGAGGAATAATAGGTTCACAGGTGAATTTCATTTCTCTCATGTACATATTTTCCAAAATTTCTAAAATGAATATAGTTTTACTGTATGAAGCATATTTAAAACACATAGCATTTTCCTTAGGAAAACTCTCTTTGCCTATAATTTGGGAGATGGGTGTCAGATAGAGAAAAACAATGGAATGCCTACAAAAAGAGGCAATAGGAAATGAGCAAATGGTATAAAAGGAAAGCATAAAGATGATGCAAAGTTTCAACTAATTAAAATTTTATCTTAAGTCAGACCTAACAACTACACCTCCAAAAGTGAACTTTCTTCAACTCTTTGACTATCCTTTGCCATAGTCCCTGATATCAGAACTAAATACATAAGCTATTTATTAGTTAAAAAGGCTTTTAAAATTTTTCTTAAAGATTATAATGTTTTCTATTTAAAAAATGTATTCAGAACTATAATAAGTACTTCTTTTATTAATGAGCTTTTAGACGAGTTCCCAGGGTAGGAATTCCCTATATCCTAGGCAACACTAATTTTATAATTCTCTAAAATACTTAAATACAGTTTCATAGCTTATACATTTCACTTGCAAGTACCTACATTTTAGTTGTTCAATTACACTATTCTATCCTCGATGAGGCTTGGCAGGCAAATATGGTCAGTTAATTATGGGTTCACTGCTACTACTGGAGCAACATAAAAGAAAATCTGCATGGTATCACACAAGTAGTAACCTAGAAGTGAATACCAAGTTTACTTCCATATAAAATTTTTATAAAGAATGAAATAAATTAGCCTTTCTAACTGTACAATAAAGTCAGGATTAGACATCTTTAATCACAAAGATTAAAGATTAAGATTAAGACATTACAAATATCTAAACATAGAAAAATGCTTCAAACATGTTTACCATGTACTAAATCAAAATGCTTTCTCACACAACCGGAATAAAAACCATTACCTCATTGCTGGGAGCCTCATGTTCAGGACTCACATCTCGATGCTGGTTTTGAGAAACTGATGCACTGACAGATGATGTGCTTTTTGGAGAATGGAAGGCATTGATGAGATGACTCAAAGGAACTGTAACCTAGAAAATGATGTAAGTTGGTATTTAGTGTGTACCACCACAAAATGAAATATTTCAAAAAATATATCCAAAATTTGATACTTCTCAACTTCTCCCTACACCATCCTGTTCTAAGTCACCATCACCTATATATAGATTTTTATAATAACTTCCTAACTGCTCTCCTTGTGTATGCTCTAGTGAAACTAAAGTCAGATCCATCACCCTGCTCAAAACCCTCCAATGGCTTCTCTTTTCATACTCTGATACACAAAGCCTCCTTGGGTCTTTATTACCTCTCTGAATTTATTCACTAATATGCTCACCCCCTTCATTCTCTTGGCTCCAGCCCCACTGGGCGCCTTGCTGTTCCTGAAACACACCTGGCAGGTTCTCACTTCAAGGTCTGCACATTATTTATTCCCTCTTGTGCAGTTAGTAGCATAGCTTGCCTTTATACACTCTTGAGTTCCTAACTCAAAAGATCATCTATGGATTCTGAATATACCACCCTCTCTGCATTGAATTTCACTGTTCAAATTTTCAGAGCTCAAACTCCAGACCAGACCAGAGGCTAGGAGGTTACGGTTTAGAGTCCCACTTTCTAATCACTAGGTCTTACTGATGACCAGTCCAACCCTTATGCTATCTTGTATATAAGCTATTTATTGGTTAAAGAGGCTTCAGAAAATCTGGTCACTTTATCAACAGACATCACCTTATTTACTTTATTAGGATATATCACTTTATTAGCATAAGTCCAGGAGTGATTCAAAAGGACTTCTTATAATTACACTCCTATGGCTCACAAAAAAAAAGGATTTTGTTGCCCTAGCCAGATGGTTAACCATCATCCAAATACACTAAGATTGCAAATCAATCCCAGGTCATACAGGGCACATATAAGAATTTACCAGTGAAAGCATAAATAAGTGGTATAACAAAATCAATGTTTCTTTCCCTAAAATCAATAAACAAAGATTCAAGAAAAAAAGGAAAGAAATTCCAAGGGATTTAGAAATTCTGTGCTAAAAATTGGGAACACAAAAGAAATCTTTATTTTGTATTATACCACACTCTAAATATAAATATAAATTCGATATAGCAAGGAATTTTTTTATATTACCTTATATTTCTCCATTTTATTTATATTATTTAATATAAAATGTTTCATAAATTACATATTTTATTTTTCTTTATTTTATTCACAACTTACATGTTTTATTTTTATGTTATTCAATACCATAGCTCAGTGCAGCAACAATGCACAAAGTAGATGGTAGATAAATATTTGTTGAGTAAATGAGTTAAATAGGCTCTTCTTATCCAGGTTTTATACCATACGCTTTACTTATATTATAATTTAATCTTCATTCAACAGCCATAAACTTGCTATTACACTTCCTATTTAATTAAAACAGCAAGAATTTAGATAGGTTCAGTGGCATATTCAAAGTAACACAGCTAGTAAGTACAGGAGCAAGAATACTAACACAGATAATCTGAATCCAGATTCCAAGTAAAGACTTTTCATTTCAGTTATTGATATAAAAATAAATTTACTACATGTTAATTGAAACAGGCCGTAAAATTACCTGTAATATTGTTCTTAACTATGCCAACACATATTTGTGTAGAGATAAAAAAATATATAAAAGAATTTATTTTAAAAAGTGTTCTCTTTGAATAGATTACAGGTCATCTTGATTTCATTATTTATATTTTTCTTTTCAGCATTTTTGGCAATGAGCTGTATTATTTTTAGAGCCAAAGTGAACAATAAGTTCTTTTAAAACTAGGGGAATAGCCCTGGCTGATGTGACTCCCATGGTCAGAGTGCCAGCCCAGACAACAAAGGTTTGTGGTTCAATTCCTGGTCAGGGCACATACCTGGATCACAGGTTTGATCCCAGGTCCTGGTTAGGGCATGTGTAAGAGGCAACCAATCCATTTGTCCCTCTCACATCAATGTCTGTCTGTCTGTCTGTCTGTCTCTCTCTCTCTCTCCCTCCCCCTCCCTCCCTTCCCCTCCCACGCTAAAAAAATCAATGAATCAAAATGAAGAGAACCCACTGTATGGGAGAACATACTTGCCAATGATAAATCTGATAAAGTATTAATATCCAAAATATATAAGTACTCATACAACTCAACAAAAGGAATATAAACAATCCAATTTTAAAATGGACAAACTGATAAACGGAGTGAATCCAGAGACATGAAAGCATGAAAAAGAGTGCAGAATCTCAAAGGGAAGGTGGAGAGGGTGGTTGGGTTAGAGGCAATCAACCAAAAACCTTGCATAAGCCATGGACACAGACAATAAGGAGGGTGGAGGGGGGGGGGGGGGCGGAAGTAGACAGGAGGGAGTCAATGGAGGGAAAAGAGGGACATATGTAATACTTTCAACAATAAATAATTATATTTTTTTAAATATTTTATTTTGTTTTTTTAATATATTTTATTGATTTTTCACAGAGAGGAAGAGAAAGGGATAGAAAGTTAGAAACATCGATGAGAGAGAATCATCGATCAGCTGCCTCTTGCACACCCCCTACTGGGGATGTGCCCACAACCAAGGTACATGCCCTCAACCGGAATCGAACCCGGGACCCTTCAGTCCGCAGGCCAACGCTCTATCCATTGAGTCAAACTGGTCCCGGCAATAATTATATTTTTAAATGGACAGAAGACATGAGTAGACATTTCTCCAAAGAGGACATATAAGAAATATGAAAAAATGCTCAAAGTCACTAATTATCAGAGAAATTCAAATTAAAAACACAATGAGGTATTACCAAATTAATTGACCAAATTAATTGACCAAAAAAAATAAGACCCAAAGGTCTGGTTGTGGTGACTCAGTGGATTGAGCATCGTCCCATGGACCAAAAGGTCCCAGGTTCGATTTCTAGTCAGGGAACTTACCCAGGTTGTGGACTCGATCCCCAGTAGGGGGCATGCAGGAGGCAGCTAATCAATGAGTCTCTCACTATTTATATTTCTATTTCTCTCTCCCTCTTTCTTCCTCTCTGGAATCAATAAAAATATTTAAAAAGAGCCAAAGCATGGATACATAGAACATTCTGACATACCTTGAAGTGGGGATGGGGGGACAAGAGATGAACCAAAGAACTTATATACTTACTAGAGGTCCAGTGCACAACATAATCACTCGGGGAACAGGCCTAAGCCGGCAGTCAGACATTCCCCAAGCAGGCGTAAGCCAGCACTTGAACATCCTGAGGAGTCCTTAGTGCTGTCCAGCTGTGACCCAGGCTTTTGGCTGAGTGGCACTCCCCATGTGAGTGCACGCTGACCACCAGGGGGCAACTCCTGCATTGAGCGTCTGCCCCCTTGGGGGTCAGCGTGTGTCGTAGCGACCAGTCGTTCCCCGGTTTGATTTTGCATATTAAGGTTTTATTATATAGGAGGATATGCATAGCTCATGGATGTGGACAACAGGGCATTAAAGACCCATGGGGGTGGGTGGGAGCTGGGAGGACGAAAGAAGGGGGGGGATGAGAGATATTTGTAATACTATCAACAATAAAAAAATATATTAAAAAGTAATGGGAAAAATATCCTCAAGTAGGAGTAACAACAAAAAACAACTTAGGGAATAAAATTATGTTCATATTTTCTACCCAATGATAAATTTCTTTGAAATTCTTTATTTTATTTAGTTATATCCTCACTCAAAAAGTTAAATTGAAGAAAGTGTGACTTCAGCTGGCTCCTTGTTTTCACACTTCTAGCCTCTGAGTGTGAGTGAATAAATTTTGGTTGTTTAAAAAAAAAAAGTTAAATTGCTAAAGGGTAGTTTGATCTCTTCTCTCATTGTTAACAGCGATTAGACATTTATGTAACTTAGAAGTGATCACCCCAATAAATCTATTACCCATCTGACACCATACATAATTACAAAATTATTGACGATATTCCCTATGCTATGTTTTACTATTTTGTAACTACCAACTTATACTTCTTAATTCCTTCACCTTTTTCCCCATTCCTTGAATGCTCTCCCATCTGACCATCATCATATGTTCTTTGTATTTCTGAGTCTGTTTGTTTGACTTATTCATTTATTTTGTTATTTAAATTCCACATATAAGTAAAGTCATGTGACCTCTATCTTTCTCTTGTCTGACCTGTTTTATTCAGAACAGTACCCTCTAGGTCAATCGATGTTGCAGATGACAGGATTTTATTTTGTGTGTGTGTGTGTGTGTGTGTGTGTGTGGCTGAGTTATATTGCATTATACACATGTACCACATCTTCTTTATCCATTCATTTACTGATGAACAACACTTCAGTGGTTTCCATATCTTGGCTATTATAAATAATCCTGCAATGAACATAAAGATGCACTTGTTCTTTCGAATTAGTGTTCTCAATTTCTTTGGATAAATACCCAGAAGTGGAATTGCTAGATTCTTTTTCTGTCACCTGTTAAAGCTTTTGTTTTAAAGTTTATTTTGTCTAGTTGAAGACTACGTTGCCCTTTTTTGTGTTTTTCCAATTGTCATGAAATATCTTTTTTAGACCTTTACTTTCAGTCTGGGTCTTTTGAAGTCTCTTACAGACAGCATATGTAATGTGTTCTTATCCATTTAGCCACCCTATGTCTTTTGATTGGAACACTTAATCTTTTAAATTTTAAGTGATTGTTAGTAGAGCCCTGGCCAGGTAGCTCAGTTGGCTGGAGCCACCCTATGTCTTTTGATTGGAACACTTAATCTTTTAAATTTTAAGTGATTGTTAGTAGAGCCCTGGCCAGGTAGCTCAGTTGGCTGGAGAATTGTCCTGATATGCCAAAGTTGAGGGTTAGATCTGTCCAGGCACATACAAGAGGCAGCCAACAGATGCATAAATAAGTATAGCAACAAATCAAAGTTTCTCTCTTTCTCTCTCTCTCCCCATCTTCCTGTCTCTCAAAAAATCAATAAATTAAAAATATTAAAGTAATTATCAGTAGATAAGTAACTGCCACTTTACAGTTCATATTTTCTCTTTATTTTTTTCTTCAAAAAATCCCTTAACAAAACAATATGATTCTGATATTAAAACAAGTCTAGTGACCAATGGAACAGAATAAAGAGCCCAGATATAAACCTGCACATTTATGGTAAAGTGTGTGTGGGGGCGAGGGGGTGGGGGGTGTGGTTTCCATTTAACATTTCTTATAATGTTGGTTTGTGGGGGATAAATTCAACTTTTTCTTGTTTGGAAAGCTCTTTATCCTTCTATTCTAAATTATAACTTTGCTGTGCAGAGTAATCTTGATTATGGATCCTTGCTTTTCATCACTTTAAATATTTCATGCCAATCTCTTCTGGCCTACAGTTTCTGTTCAAAAATCAGCTGACAATCTTACAGGAGCTCCCCTGTAGGTAACCAGCTACTCTTCTTGCAACTTTTAATATCTTTTTTTTAACATTTTACATTTTAATTATGATGTGTCTTGGTGTGGGCCTCTATGGGTTCATCTTGTTTTGGACTCTCTAAGCTTTTTGGAATTGCATGCTTATTTCCTTTGCCAGGTTAGGGACTTTTTAGTTATCCTTTCTTCAAATAGGTTTTCAATTCCTCGCTTCTCTCTCTTCTACTCCTAAGATGTCATTGTTGGTATGTTTGATGTTGTTCCAGAGGCTCCTTAAACTATCCTCTTCCTCCTCCTCCTCCTCCTCTACTTCTTCTTGTCCCAGAGGCTCCTTAAACTATCCTCTTCCTCTTCCTCTTCATCCTCCTCCTCCTCTACTTCTTTTTTTTTTTTTTTCTGTTCTTATTGGTGTTTTCTGCTTCCTTATCTTCCAAATTGCTGATTTAATCCTCTGCTTCATCTAATCTTCTATTTGTATGAAAAGCCACTGGAAATGGCTTAGGTGGGCCTGAAAGTTGGGGCTGGGTGAATAGTGTTATCCAGACTGATGGAGACTCAAATGTGGCACCCACCCACCAACTGGGAGGTGTGTGTAGGGGGGGGGGGGGGAAGGTGGGGGCTCAGCAAAAGAACAATATGCCAGAGTGATCTATAAAAAAAAAAAATGTATATCTGATGTTACTCCCTGCTTAAAAGCATTCAATTGTTTTCAACACAAATGAAATCCAAAGTCCATTGTTTTAACTCCCTGTATGATCTGCTTCAAGGCTTCTCCCCAACCTCATTTCTGTCATTGTGCCTCTTAATCACCACACTCTAGCCACCTTGGTCTTATTTTGTTTTTCAGTCTGCTAAGCTCTTTCCCATATCAGGACCTCCAGGTGTCCTTCCATCCTTCTGGGATACCTGTTCACTTCTATTCTTTAAAAAAATAAAATAAAATAAAAATAAAAATATATATATATATATATATATATATATATATATATGTTTTTATTGATTTTTGGAGTGAGAGGAAGGGAGAGGGCTAGAGAGAGTGAAATACCCACGAAATACCTATGGGCTGCCTCCTGTACCCCCTCCCCTACTGGAGATCAAAACCCAGGCACGTGTCCTCCCTCACCAGGGATCCAACCTGAGACCACCTCTGGATGCATGCTCAACCAACTGAACCCTACCAGCCAGGTCTCCATTCATTCTTCACTTGACTGACTTCTACTCATCTTTTCCTTCATATCAGCATCGAGATTCCACATTTGCTTTCTTAACCTGGCACATTGCTGATACCCAATAAATAATCACTTCTATTTTCTATTATCCAGCAAAACAAACAACATAATACCCAAGGGTTTTGAGTTACACAAAGGAACATAACTGCATGTTTTCCTGTCTTTTTAAATATGTTTTATTGATTTTTGAAGGAGAAGAGAGACACACACATCATGTATGAGAGAAACGTTATTGTAGTGGCACACACGCCAAGCAGGATCAACCAAAGCTCGGGTATGTGCCCTGACCAGGAACCAAGCCATAGCCTTTCATGACACAACATAGGGCATGATTATGTTTAAACAAAGAAACTAAAGAGCATTCAAAAAATATTTTAAAATCCTAATATTTTCAAAACCACTTGCAAAACTTTTAAGAACTCTCAAGAAAAAAAAGAAAAAAACTTTCAATATGAAACAGAGAAAATACCATGAGAAAAACATGTGAAGATACATGACCAACAACAAGCCAAGGGGAAATGTTACCATCAAAAGAGACTTTTAAATGAACGGAGAACAAGCTTTGTTACAAGTGTTCATTCTTAAGAGAAGATGATTGAAAACTCTTGGAATCATTTTTCTCTGTCCCATCTTTTGCTTTAAGAAAAGATGGGGAGGAAGCTGAATCAAAACTTTAACTACAGGCAGTCAATAACTTAAAAACATCTGTCATTTCTGGTCTCCGCCTCCCCCCTCAAAAAAAAAAAAAAGCTTTCGTGGCAGATTATTCAAATTATTACAGAACGTTTCAGTTCAATTCCATTTAAAGGGAAAGAAAGAATAGGGGATCGGAGGCAAAAAAAAAAAAATGTAAAGCAACTATGTACTTGCTCCCTTCACATCGGTGGCAAGGAGGTCTCCCCCACCCAATCTCTACCCCCGAAAGTCCGGCACTTAACAATGACGGATAGATTCTCTGGCAGAAATTCCACGCAGTCAACTCGACAAGCCATGATCCCCATCACGTGTAAGTCATGCCCCTGCTTCACCGTCAGCCTTTTACCCGATTCCTTCTTGCCCCCAGAACTCAAGTTGGTCTAATCGCTTCCCTGCCACGACCCCTTAGGAGAAACTGCTTCCAACAAAAGCAAATGGTAAACAGACGCGGGAGGAGCGGGGCTGGGGGATGGGCCGGGCGCCGGGACTCACCTGGGGCTGCACCGTGCTCGAAAGGGAAAACATCTCCTTCGGGCCCTCAGCGACCTCACCCGCCCGCAGAAGCTGCCCGTCGTCCGCGCCAGGCAGGGAGGCGCTGAGCCCCTTTACTCCCTCCCGTGACCCGCACTCTTCCTACGAACGGAAAATGGCTTCCCCTCCCTTAGCTGCGGCACCGATCATCTGCCCCGGAAAGCAAAGCTCTAACGCAACAGTACTTCCGGGGCAGGGAGCACCGCCCCCGCCAGACCGGTGACAGCCCCCGGCCTTCCTCTGACGTTTCTGCTGGTGCTGCTGGCCCCTGGAAGTAGTTGATGTTCGTGTTGAATAGTACATTTACTAACCCCGTAAGGTCTTTTGTTACGAGTTTTTTATGTTTTCACGATAGGTAGAAAATTCTCTTGATCTTAATCTGTTTCAATCGGGCAAATTGCATCCTGTTAAAATGTCTGGATTACACCACCCGATTCCTGCTTTTCCAGTTTCTCTGCATCTACCATTTCACTAGCCACCATTTTCCAGAACAAACCCCACCGGTTTACATTTCAGGGGGGAAGAAGGGGGAACTGGGGTAGGTCGCGAACGAGTTTTTAAAAATGCAGTAAGTCGCGATTCCAACAGCCTCAGTAGAAGGTCGAGAGTTAACTCTTCAAACCCCGCGACTCGGCTTCGGGTACCCGGTGTCCCTTTTCTTGTTTGCAGCAACGCCTACCCACCCCGTCTCATTACAAATACGGTGGGCGTGGTCACTGCCCTGGAGGAGTGCGTGGTTGGTTGGAGAAATTCCCAGCGTCCCCGCCCTCACTCCCATTGGCTCCTTCGGCGTCTGCAAAGGTGAAGTGACCGAAACGGGGCCGCGCGGGGCGGGACCAGGCGAGCGCGGCGGCGTGATGACGTCAGGGCCGCGGGCGGCGTGGGCGGGGCCTTACTTTGAACCCTGTTGGCGGGAGCGGAGGCTGGGACCGGGGCTCTGGCGGCGGCGGCGGCTGGCGGGCTTCGGTCCGGACTGGCCTGCAATGGAGTCCACCGCGGGAAGCGAGGAGAGTGCAAGAGGCGCAGCGACCGGGAAATGCGTGAATAGGATCTCGGTGCCAAAACCTCCCTCCATTGAGGACTTCACCATAGTGAAGCCCATTAGCCGCGGCGCCTTTGGGAAGGTGTATCTAGCACAGAAAGGCGGCAAGTTGTATGCAGTCAAGGTAAGCCCGTATTTCTGCCCCTGAATGTGGCAGCCCCCGGGGCCGCTGGAGCAACTAGAGGAGGTGGCCCGGTTTGCTGACGCCTGCACTGACCGCTGCGAGCTGACTTCCCACCGGGGTGACATCTGCCCGGGCAAGTTGGTTGTGTCAGCTCTGCCCCACCCTTCTCTTCACACTGCGATTGCTCAGGAGACACCAGAACTCTGAATCCTTTATACTGATTTGGCCTTTACAAGGATTAAGTTTGAAACTTTAAATTTGAAAGTTATTTTCCAAATTATGTTTTAATTCCATCCGTTTTATATAGATTAATGTCTGACCTACTATAGAGCGAGGAGATCTCATTAAACAACCTCATTTTTTACCATTAAACCTTCCATTATAAGTCTAACATGTATTTTTATTTAAAGATAAACTGAAATATGTCCTAAGACAGCCTTTTATCCTTGCAGCAGTATATAGCTCTCCAAAAGCATTCAAGAGCTTTCAATGTGTTTAAAGTTGTTCCAGCCATTCTTGGTTATCCACTCTCATAGTTTCAGATTACTCACATTTCAACAGTTAGTGTACATGATAAAGGGAAGGAGAGAGCTGTCTGACTAGCAGGAGAAAATTTCAACTTTCTCTTGCACATTGCTATATAAATGTCTAGCAGGCATATCCATGTTGTACTTGCCTAACTTTGACCACTCCTCTCCACTAACTGCCTAAACTCTGAACCTTATGTACCTCTCCATTTAATACCATCACCGCTATCCCTGTCATAACCTTGTGTCATTTAACTTTCCTCTGTTTCACCTGTGTATCCTATCTTGTCAATGTGGTCTAACATTCTTATTACCCCTTCCATTCCCAAGTCCGCCCTTCGTTGTGTATTCTTCCTTTAATTCATTATCTTTCTTTATTCCTTCCTTCTTAAAGTAGAATCTGGCTTTTTAGTAAATTAAAGATTGGGTAGCCGAAATCGGTTTGGCTCAATGGATAGAGCGTCGGCCTGCGGATTCAAGGGTCCCAGGCTCGATTCCGGTCAAGGGCCTGTACCTTGGTTTCCGGCATCTCCCTGTGGTGTGCAGGAGTTGGCAGCTGATCGGTGTTTCTCTCTCATCGATGTTTCTAGCTCTCTATCCTTCTCCCTTCCTCTCTGTAGAAAAAAAAAAAAAAAATCAATAAAATATATTAAAAAAAAGATTGGGTAACCATCACCACAACCCAATTTTAGAATATTTCTATCACCCAAAAAGATATCTCCTGCCCATCTGTAGTGCCACCCCTTTTACCCTCTCCCATGTAACCAACAATCTACTTTCTCATAGGTTTGTCTTTTCTAGACATTGCATATAATTAGAATCATACAATATACAGTCTTTGGTTTCTGTTCACTTAACATATTTTTGAGTTTCAACAGGCCTTCATTTCCATACCTAATCTACTAGGATAGCCCCCTAACTGGAATAACTTTTTTTTTTTTCATGCATTCCTCAGGCCAGTGCATACAAGCTAAAGTTCACACTCCTTAGGAAAGCATTCGTTTTTAAAAAGAAAGAAAATAAAAAATAAACATTTCTGCTTCATTCTTGCTCTAAACTTCCACTTGTATCTTCCACATATCCTGTGTTCCAGTCACTCCAGACAATAGGCTAGTCCCTGAATTTTGCGTTTTGTCTTCCTTCTGAGCTTATCTTTATTCTGGTCCCTCATTAAGTGCTTTTCTTCCACCCTTCTCTGCTCTTCTCCACCTATGTTATTTATGTATTAAGATTTATCTTACCTTCCGCTTCAAACCTTCCCTGACCTTTCAGACCCATCCCATTAAAATGAACTCTTCCTTGCTTTCTATATTCCCAAGATGCTTTGCTTTTACTTCTACTGTACTTTCTAAACAATCATTATCCATTGTTGAAATGAAAACCAAAGAAACCAATTCATTTTTTAGTATTTATTGAGCATCCCTTCATTTGTAAGATCTGGGCTACAGTGGTGATCAAAACAAACCTGCCTTCATGGAATTACCAATCTTTTTTTATTTTATTTTTTTAATATATTTTATTGATTTTTTTTTTTTTTTTTTACAGAGAGAAAGGGAGAGGGATAGAGAGCTAGAAACATCGATGAGAGAGAGAGAAACATCGACCAACTGCCTCTTGCACAACCCCCACTGGGGATGTGCCCACAACCAAGGTACATGCCCTTAACCGGAATCGAACCCGGGACCTTTCAGTCCGCAGACCGAAGCTGTACCACTGAGCCAAACCGGTTTCGGCGCAATTACCAATCTAATGGAATAATAGATTACAAACTGGCTTTGTCAGTATCCCATAGTTTTCTTATGGTTAGGATCTACGGTTAGAATTGACAATGTATTCATTAATTTATTAAATACCTTATCTTCTTTTCCTTGAGATAGTCCTGAAACTTGATCTCAATGTTACTGTTTAGTTAGGGCTCTTCATTTAATATAGATTATAGTTTTGTCTTTCTACTAGTTTCTTTGAAACTTGAAAAAATTAGTGTTTTGTGGTGATTGGTGGTTGTTGTTTTTTTTTGTTTTTTGTTTTGTAAGGCAGCATCTGAGACTAAGTTTCAGTAATTCTAATCATTACTAAGATTTTATTTTCTATGCAAACTTCCTATACTCTTTCTCTTTCTGGTTCTATTTCCATCCATCAAAGAATCAGAAAGTAAAAAATATATACTGGTGTCATAAAAAAATATATACACACACTTTTGAATAATTATAAAGGCAGTGTTTATTAAGATATATTTCATTTTCAAAAATGGGCTCTTAGTTGTTAAAGTGTATATACAGTTTGGGGGGGACACCCTATAATTAGTTACTATTTCTCTGTGCCTAGGTTCCTGGTTATCTGGGAGCTATAGCAACATTACTACCTTTTGATTTTGTTATAAGAAGAGCAGACCTCCTATCTTGAGGTCACAGACCCTGTCGGAGCCCAGCGCAGCTGGTCAGGGTAATTACTTCTTCTTCGCTGACATGCTGGGCATGTTGCTCTTCCTGCTTGTCGTTCTCTATCACATAGCTGTCAACAAGAAGCAGGAATGAAAGTGGTGCCTTCTCTGCCCCAGAGTTCCAGGGCATAGTCTGAGGCAAGATGGAGGGTGTGAGGGGCTTTCACACTTCACTTCATCCCTTCTACCCATCACAGCATAGGAAGCAACTACAACTGGATTTTTCCAAACAACTTTTATTTCCTCAAACTCTTCCTTAGCCCTATGGAACAAGAAGCTGCCACTGAGTAGAGGCTGCTTTCTTTTCTCCTCTCTCCCCCCAATATAAAAATATGGATGGTTGTTGTTGTTGTTGTTGTTGTTGTTTCTGCTCTCTCCCCCCAATATAAAAATATAGATTTTTGTTGTTGTTGTTATAAAATTTTTTTAAAATGAGCAGAATATGTCCTCACCAGTGTGACTTTCTTGTTAGAGCATCAGCCACACACCAAAGGGTTTCTGGTTCAATTCCTGGTCAAGAGCACATACCTAGGTCATAGATTCTGTCCCTGGTCTAGTTGGGCACATGCAATGCAGGAGGCAGCCAATGGATGTAAGACATTTGATGTTTCTCTCTCCTTCTCTCCCTCCCTTCTACTGTCTAAAAATTTAAGGGGAAAAATATCCTCCAGTTAGGATTAAAAGAAAAAAGAAGAGCTGAACAGAAAGTTTTTCACTCCTAATATACAGGACATTCAAAGATCAATTGTTTACTTTTTCCTTCTTAAAAGGGATTGTGATACTTTTGACACTTAATATCAAGATAAGCAATTCTCTGTTGAGAAAGTTCTGCTTTTGTGGGGGTTTTTTGGTCGTTTTTTGTTTTTGGTTTTTTTTTTTTTTTCCAAATTAGCTATTTTTCTGGCAGTTTCTTGGTGGCAATCCAAAGTCCAAATGACATCTATGCATTTTGTTTGTTTCATGGTGGTAATTTCAATGCTGAGAACAATTTGTAATTAAAAAATAAAATGAATGTCTACTGTCATGTTATTTACTATAGGTTGTCAAAAAAGCAGACATGATCAACAAAAATATGACTGATCAGATACAAGCTGAGAGGAATGCACTGGCCCTAAGTAAAAGTCCTTTCATTGTCCATTTGTACTATTCACTGCAGTCAGCAAACAATGTCTACTTGGTGAGTAAACAATTTTACTTTTTTTTACTTCAATCAGCAATCACTGAACTCAGTGACTTAAAACTAAGGTCTCTGGGCTCAGCGTACCTCGGTTTAAATCCCAGCTCTTGCACTTACAGTGAAACATCAGTTCTCTAAACTTCTCCCATCTCCAACAATTGGGTTCTCTACCACGTTGTTTACTGAAAAAAATGTCTCTCATTGTGGAACAACCCTTTCATGCTGACTCATTAGCATGACAAAGAGCATCTCTCAGTACTACTTGCCAGGTGCTATGCTAGGAACAGGAACAAAAAGATGAAAACATTTATTATGGAAACATTTAAACATACACCAAAAATCCAAAGATTAACTTAATGAACCTGATCAGCCTTTCATATAATGGTTTTGGCGTCCTTAGATTCATTGCCTGGATATGTTAATCTTATTAAAGCTTGAAATGATGGTTTTTACATTTTTATTATTGATTTAGTTTTGATTAGCTAGAATTTTTCTATAAAGAACTTTCCCTTATCTTCCAATTATTATTCTGAAATACAGCTTTTATGAGGAAAGCAGAATAAGTATTTGATTCTTTTCCTTTCCTCACCAATTTTCAGAAGAGCTACTTCTAGATGTTTATAGGTTTAGTTTTTGTTAAGGATCTTTATAAATTCATGGAGTTGTATAGATTTATAACACATAGATTGTATCCACTGTAGTCATTTTTCAATGACTTGGTAGCATTCCAAAGTCCAGATGTCATAAAAGACTGCTTCCCACTCCCCCCCCCTAAAATCTACTAACTGTTTCAGATTAAAAAATACTAAAAAGACATGACAACTAAATCTCATTCATGATTCTGGCTTAGGCATGAGAGGGGAAGAAATGCTCTCAGGGACAATATTGAAATCAGAGAAATGTGAATATGGAAAATATTGTTAGATAATAGCATTATATTAGTGTTAAGTTCTTAGAATCATATTATGCCACTGTTATGTCAGAACATCCTTTTTTAAAAATATATATATTTATTGATTTGAGAGGGAGAAAGAGATAGAAATGTCAATGATGAAGGACTCATTGATAGGCTGCCTCCTACACGTCCCACACTGGGGTTCTAGCCTGCAACCCCGGCATGAACGCTGACCAGGAATCAAACTGTGACCTCCTGCTTCTTGAGCCAGGCTGGCTGGGCAGAGAATATGCTTCTTAGCAGATACATGATGAAGAAGTTAGTAGTGATGGGTCACAGAATCTTCAACTTATTCTTGATTATTTAGCAAAGATTTAAAATTATACGTTAATACCAATTGCTAATGCTGCCATATAGTTTTTCCAATTATACTCTTTTATCTGAACAAAAATACTGCTTTTATGTGTGTTAATAACGTTAAAAATTGTTATTTTGAAATGTAATTATCTTAAAGGTTCGCATAAAGTATTATTTATTTTATAGACATATATGTGGAGAGGGAAAAAGTAAATTTGGCAAACTGTTTTAAATGATTTGTCTCAGTGAATAGAGCATCAGCCTGCAGACTGAAGGGTCCCAGTTTCGATTCTGGTCAAGGACACATGCTCAGGTTGCGGGCTTAATCCCCAGTTGGGGGCATGCAGGAGGCAGCCGATCAATGATTTTCATCATTGATGTTTCTATCTCTCCCTTTCCCTTCCTCTCTGAAATCAATAAAAAAATATATTGGGGCCAAAACCACTTTGGCTCAATGGGTAGAGCATCGGCCTGTGGACTGAAAGGTCCCAGGTTTGATTCCAGTCAAGGTTATGTACCTTGGTTGCGGGCACATCCCTGGTGGGGGGTGTGCAAGAGGCAGCTGATAGATGATTCTCTCTCATTGATGTTTCTAACTCTCTATCCCTCTCTCTTCCTCTCTGTAAAAAATCAATAAAATATATTTTTTTAAAAAGTAAATATATATACACACACACACACACACACACACACATATATATGGAAAAAACTATATGGTAACATAACCAAACCTGGTATTAATGCAGACTAAGTGGTATCAAGGAAATGTGTTTCATATAGAACCATGCTAAAAATATGTAACTGTGATACTTAAATAATATAAATTTTAATCTAATCATACTGATTTTATTTTCCAACATTTATGTTCCTTTCTGACAGCTAATGGAATATCTTATTGGTGGAGATGTCAAATCTCTCCTACATATATATGGTTATTTTGATGAAAAGATGGCTGTGAAATATATTTCTGAAGTGGCACTGGCTCTAGATTACCTTCATAGACATGGAATCATTCACAGGTAAAAATTGACTTTTCTCTGGACTATTACTTAAAAACACAAATAATCAAATTACGTTCTAAATATTTGCATAATCATTAGCCCATATATCCAGGTTATTTCAAGTCTATTACTTACATGTGCAAATTAACATATTCCATTCATTCTTCCTTCATCTCCTTGTGTTTTTAATATGTTGCTTTGACCATGAGTGTGCGAGTTTATTGTAATAAATATTGAATTGGGTTTTTTTTCAATCCTTTACCACCATACAAAATTACCATATTTTATAATTCCAGCTGATTTATGGTGCACAAAGAAATTTGGGTTTAGTGGCTCTGCTCTCTGAATGCTTGATCTTAACCTCCTTGAAAGAAGTAAATAGGATTTTGACCTAGCTTGAGATTTATTTTATCCAATGAAGTTGATTTCATTTAATGAACTATCTAATGAAAGATGCAAAAGAGAACCATTAAATTAGTTTTCTGTGTTGTAAATTCATATATAGGAAAGGTTGTTTGCTTTTTAGACTTTTCTGTAATTTCAAAGCCATCAATGAGTGCCTTATTTTAAAGAAAATAGGATTTGAGACTTCTGTAACTTTTCTTCCCCTCAAGAAAACTCTAACATCAATACATCTCCTATTTATCTTCTGTATGTGCAGGGATTTGAAACCAGACAATATGCTTATTTCTAATGAAGGTCATATTAAACTAACTGATTTTGGCCTTTCCAAAGTAACTTTGAATAGAGGTAAGAAAAATAGCAGGTAAGTACTTTTTCTAAAATCCAATAAATTTTAGCCCTGGCCAGGTAGCTCAGTTGGTTGGAGCATCATCTCATGTACCAAAATGTTGCGGGTTCAGGACACATACCTAGGTCTGGGTTTGATCCCTGGTTCGGACCCTTACAGGAGGCCACCTATTGATATTTCTTTCTTTCTCTCTCTCTCTCTCTCTCTCTCTCTCTCTCTCTCTTTTCTCTCTCCCTTCTCTTCTTCCCTCTCTCTAAAATGAATAAAAAACATATCCTCGCACTAGCTAGTTTGGCTCAGTGGATAGAGCATCAGCCTGCAAACTGAAGGGTCCTGGGTTTGATTCAGGTCAAGGACACATGCCTGGGTTGTAGGATCGATCCCCAGTTGGGGGTGTGCAGGAGGCAGCCTATCAGTGATTCTCTCTCATTGATGTTTCTATCTCACCTACCTTTTCCTCTCTGAAATAAATAAAAATATATTTTTTTAAAAAACACATAATCTCAGGTGATGATTAAAAAGAAAATCCAACAAATTTTATACATCACATTTCATTAACTTAGGCTGACTTTTGATAATTATTGGTTCTGAAATAGACTGGAAAGATATAATGGTACCTTTCTTTCAATTAAAGATGAAAAATAGAAATAATGATTTTTAAATCCTCAAAGATCCTTGAAGACCTTTAGATCTTCAAAGAGAAACTCACAATTTATGGTGTTTTTGTTTTTTGTTTTTTTACTTTTTACCCCTACTGAAACTGGTTCTGACCAACTACACATTGGTAAAATTCCTAAAATAACTATAACACAGTGAACAGTTAACAGCTAAAGAACTTACCCAAATACATTTGACTAACAATAAGACCTTATTAAACAAGGGTTAAAGAAAGTGAAAATACAATTCAGACACATATTAAAAATAATAAATGAATCATTTTACACTATTAAGTTGGGGGGGAAGGGGGAAACGTATTGCTTCATCAATATGAGGTGTAAATGGCCCTAGCCAGTTTTGCTTCATGGCTAGAGCATCAGATCCTGGAGTGAAGTGTCCTGGGTTCAGTTCTGGTCAAGGGCATGTACCTCAGTTGCAGAGAGCATGCAATGTTTCTCTCCCTGTCTATTCCTCTCCCTTCCACTCTCTCTAAAAATCAATGGAAAAATATCCTCAGGTGAGGATTAACAAATATACATAGCCGAAACCGGTTTGGCTCAATGGATAGAGCATTGGTCTGTGGATTGAAAGGTCCCAGGTTCGATTCTGGTCAAGGGCATGTACATTGGTTGTAGGCACATCCCCTGTAGAGGGTGTGCAAGAGGCAGGTGGTCGATGTTTCTCTCTCTTCGATGTTTCTAGCTCTCTATCCTTCTCCCTTCTGTAAAAAATCAATAAAATACATTTTTAAAAATATATATATGTGTATATATATATATATATATACACACACACACACACATATACTAAGGAAATTTATTAGAAGAAATATTTTAATATCACTATTCGTCCTAGAAGTGTCAACCAAATTCACAATCGACAATGATGGATTGATATACACACGTATGATTGGTGCCAGTGAGAGTTTTATATGTATCACACATGCACAAGTCAACTTAGCCTTTTATGTATATAGATCATCTTGCTTAATTAGACCTTTTTCTGATTTAGCTAAACTTTTTCCATCCCAGTGAAGCACTCCAACTTCTCCTTCAGGTAATTGTCAACAACACAGCAGTAAATATCAACGCGAAGCATATTGTTATTGTAGATCGCGCAGGGAGAACAAAGGGTAAAATATTTAACTGTAGCAGTGTTTGACTATATTTTGAGCAGTGAGGAAAAAATGAAGCCATTTTCAAGTTCCACCATTTCTTACTTCTTTTAGTTGGGTCAAGTTTCTAAACTTTCTAAACTGCTGTTGTCTTGCTAATGAAAAGAAAATAGGATTCCACTGATTCTCCTATCTATCTACTCCAGGACTTCTGTGAGGATCAAATGAGATGAGGCCATGGGAAAACGCTTCACAAATATTTGGTTGAGCTGTAAAATGTTTGCAACTGGCTATAAAGCAAGTCCGGTTCCTGGGCTGAAAAAACTCCAAAAAAGGCTAATTGCTAGGGAGAGGAAGCCAGGCATTGCTATGTGACATCATTACCCGGCACCCACAGCTACTGTTTCTGGGCTGGGCTGGGCTGTGCTGTGTTGTGGGACACATTTTGCACCATTGTGTTTTGGCTGCGATAGGCGCTAGATCGTGGTGCCGTTTATTTTTAAATGGCCAGTGAGCATCATGGCAGCTTCTGTGTTGAGCATCTGCCCCTTGATGGTCACTGTGCATCATAGCTACTGGTCCCAGGGAAGGATGGACACTTAACCTTTTATATACTGGTATATAGATGACATATAAATGAAATTTGTTACATTCAAATTTTTGGTCTTTTTAAAACTTTTATGTCCATGCAAAGTTATATCCTATACTTCTCTTACCATTTTTGACATTTCCTATCTAATGAAAGAGTAACATGCAAATTAACCATCACTCCGCTATACCCACAAGCCACGCCCACCAGCCAATCAGGAGTCAATATACAAATTAACCCCAATCAAGATGGCTATGGCCATGGAGTGAGCAGGAAGGTTGGTTTTCCCTGGCAATGGAGGAAGTCAAGCTTTCCACACACCTTGGCGGACCCAGGCCTCCATTCAAGGCTACAAAGTTTCAATTATAGAAAATAAAGAAATCCCAACAAAAATGACTGGGGCCATGGAGTGAGCAGGAGGCTTGTCTCCGCTCCAGGTTACAAAGTATCAATTAGAAAATAAATAAATCCCAGATACCAGGGCCTCCACTTGGGTTGCCAGGGTGTGTGGCCAGCCTTCAAACTACCACAGGCCCCTTGCCCAGGCTGCCCCACTCCCCAAGGGAACCCCCACCCTGATCCAGGACACCCTTCAGGGCAAACCAGCTGGCCCCCTCCCGTATATCAGGCCTCTATCCTATCTAATAAAAGAGTAATATGCAGATTGATTATCACTCCAACACACAAGATGGCTGCCCTCATGTGGTCAAAGATCCTGCCCCAATGTGGACACAAGATGGCCAGCATGGGAGGGCAGTTGGGAGGGACCAAGCCTGCAAGGGAGGGCAATTGTGGGTGATCAAGCCTGCAGGGGAGGGCATTTACGGGTGACAAGGGTAGCAAAGGAGAGAAGTTAGGGGCAACCAGACCTGCAAGGAAGGGTAGTTGTGGGGGACTCAAGCCTGCAGGGGAGAGCAGTTGGGGAGGGACCAGGCCTGCAGGTTTGTTAGGGGCAAACAGACTGGCAAGGGAGTGATTAGGGGAAGGCAGGCAAGCAGGTGAGCAGTTGGGAGCCAGCAGTCCTGGATTGTGAGAGAGATCCCAGATTGGAGAGGGTGCAGGCTGGGCTGAGGGACATCCCCCTCATGCACAAATTTCATACACCGGGCCTCTAGTCCTATATAAAAAATCCTAATATGCAAATTGGCCGAACAGCAGAATAACCTGTCACTATGATGTGCATTGACCACCATTGGGCAGACACTCAACACAGGAGCTGCCCCCAGCACGCATGCTCCAGGCGAGCCAAGGCAGGTGCCAGTCGGGGCCCCCGATCATCGGCCAGGCCTAGAAACCCTTCCCATGCATGAATTTCATGCACCGGTCCTTAGTCAAGAAATAATATGATATAATGTGTGGATGTTGAATTATTTTATTTTACATTGTTATGCACTGAAATCTATAAAGATCTGTGTTAATTTCTACCTTGACCTATATTTGCATATTTTAATTAACATAAAAGTCCCATAATTTGTATTAATTTCTTAAATAGATTCTGATATTAAAATTTAATTTATATTCCTACTATCTTATTATTTCTTAGTTTTGCTTACCACCACCTTTTCTAATATTTTATTTACCAAGAATTATTTTGTTGCCTGTTAGATAACACTCTTGTTTTCTAACAAGAGTGTTATCTAACTTGTTGACTGAGTACTCCCTGAAAAGCTAAGACTTTATGTCATTACATTGAATTTTAGTCATTCCAAAGCAAGACTGTCTTATCAGATTAACGATTTCAGTCAGTTGCTTAGTTTTTTATGTTTGCTCTATGATATCTGACTTTCCTGTGTATGTATGTCTGGCATAAGCCAATTGGTAGATAATTTAATGTGGAAAGAGGGGCAAAGTTCAGGACAGATGATTATAGACTTAAACAATGACAGTTAAAGTTTTTAAAGAATTTCATATACTTTTCTTTCCATAGATATCAATATGATGGATATCCTTATAACGCCATCAATGGTTAAACCTAAGAAAGATTATTCAAGAACTCCAGGACAAATACTATCTCTTATCAGCTCATTGGGATTTGTAAGTACTTTTAAGATAAGAAAGAAAGAAAAATCACATAACCTGGCCTTTCATAATTGCCATTTAAAATATAAAATGTTTTTCTTTTTAAATAAATGATCAAAATTAATTGAGTAACCCTACCAGGTTTGGGTCAGTGGGTAGAGCATCAACCTATGGACTGAAGGGTCCCGAGTTCAATTTCAGTCAGGGGCACATACCCAGATAGCAGGCTTGATCCCCAGTAGGGTGCATGCAGGGGGCAGCGAATCAATGATTTTCTCTCATCATTGATGTTTCTTTCTTTCTCTCCCTTTCTGAAATCAATAAAAATATGGTTTTTAAAAAAATTAAGTATCAAGCATGTGAAGTTACGCTGAGAGTTAATCTACTTAGGTCTGTGAACTTACCAGTAGGTGGTGCTTTTGTGAAGATAAATATTAACATTTATATTTGTCTTTCTCTTTTTAATAGCACCTGCCAGTTGAAGAAGAGAGTCAAGACTCTACAAATATTCTTTCAGCTCATGTACCTGAAACATCACAACTTTCTCAAGGACAAATTTGTCCTATGTCTGTAGAACCACGGGACAATACTCCTTATTCTAGCAAACTACTAAAATCATGTGAGTATAAGAGAAAAAAAGTTTACTCCTAATGTCAGTTTAGCAATAAAAAAAAAATGCAAATATTTGAATAGTCTGTGGCATGCTTGTATTTCATTATGTAGATATTACTGACAGGAATTGTTCCAGATGTTTAAGTCAACAGAACAAAAATTCTAGCTAATGAGATAATCTTCAATTATCTATAACATTACAATGGCCATTGGGTAGATTTCACTATATTGGGTCTTTGGAAATCTTATATAGAGAAGATATAGTACCTGTAATATTGTTATGTGTTTGTAAAATTTCTGAAAGATTTTTTAAATAAAGTAGTCAAAGAAAAGTTATAATTTTTTAAGTAGCATACAATAAAATGCAAAGCCAAGTACTAGAAGAAGAGAGTGGGACACTTGACATTTATATGGTACTTAACATCACTCTTTATTACTTGGCAATTTCATTCTCCACACTCATGTTCTTCATCTTGGGAATGTGAATAACATAGTGTTAGTTGTTTTCATGGATGTTACCTCATTTTGAATTGGTCCTCAACAAATCTGTACATGTTTAGAACATATACTGTTATCTTTTTTTTGCAAATGAAAAAGCTAATGTTTGAAAACACTTAGTTACACACTAGTAAATGGGTAAGCTGAGTCCTGGTTGCAAATACAATTTTCTGTTCATTTGTCTTTCCTTTAAATTAGTGAATCTTGTTTCTTCTGTCAAAACCCACTGTAAAAATGAAAATGCCTGAAATACATAAATATAGGTTGGGTAAACAAACTGATAAAATACCAGGTGTACCGGTTAATAATGTGGATTTTTTTTTCAATAGATGAAGTTACACATATGTTGAGAGGTGTGTGTGTGTGTGTGTGTGTGTGTGATTTGATATATATGCTATTTTGTTGTATTGGCAACAAGCTTCAAAACTTCATATGTCAAATTTTCTGAAGGTGTTAACATCATAGATATTTTTACGCTTAAAAATGTCTTAATTACATGCCAAAAAAAGAGCATTTGTGTTATCTAAGAAGCCACTGATCTCTGAGGAGACAGATCTTATTGAGCCAACTCTGCTGGATGAGCTGATCTGCCACATTGGTTCTTTGGCCTCTGTGTACCACAAGCCTCCCAATGCTTTTGTGGAAGGAAGTCACAGAATCCATCTCAAACAATTGCCAATACATCATGGGAGCACTGATGCAGGTGACAGCCCTGTTGGCACCACCACTGCCACCAACTTGGAACAGACTCAGGTTATTCCCTCTCAAGGGGACCTTCTAAGGGATCTTTTAAACCTTAATCTCGGTCCACTAGTCAATGTGCCACAGGGATAGGCATGGTACATGGTGGATATGTGGCTCCTAAGGCTGTCTGGCTGCCTGCAGTAAAAGCCAAAGGCTTGGAGATTTCTGGAACATTTACTCATCGTCAGGGGCACATCTATATGGAAATGAACTTCACCAACAAAGCTCTGCAGCATATGACAGACTTTGCAATCCAGTTTAACAAGAATAGCTTTGGCGTTAGCCCTAGCACTCCTCTGGCCATCCATATACCATTGATGCCAAATCAGAGCATTGATGTCTCCCTGCCTCTCAACACTTTGGGTCCAGTCATGAAGATGGAACCTCTGAATAACCTACAGGTAGCTGTGAAAAACAATATTGATGTCTTCTACTTCAGCTGCCTCATCCAACTCAACGTGCTTTTTGTAGAAGATGGCAAAATGGAGCGCCAGGTCTTTCTTGCAACATGGAAGGATATTCCCAATGAAAATGAACTTTAGTTTCAGATTAAGGAATGTCATTTAAATGCTGACACTGTTTCCAGCAAGTTGCAAAACAACAACGTTTATACTATTGCCAAGAGGAATGTGGAAGGGCAGGACATGTTGTACTATCTCTGAAGCTCACTAATGGCATTTGGATCTTGGCTGAGCTACGCATCCAGCCTGGAAACCCCAACTATACGCTGTCGCTGAAGTGCAGAGCTCCGGAAGTCTCTCAGTACGTCTATCAGGTCTACGACAGCATTCTGAAAAACTAATAGACTACTCTGGTGCCCTCCGGCCACCCTGCGATCGGTGCAAGCCAAGAACTCTTAGCTAGAAGAAATTGTTTTGCCGAATAGAAGCTGAACCTAAATACACTGAGGCCACCCACCAAGGTAGTGACTAGTCTAACCTGTGCTCAATTAGGCAGCAACCTGCTGGATAGTGTTAGCTTTCTGTGAACTCTGTAACCACCGCTTCAATCACTTCCCACTTCTGCCTCCTGCTGCTGCTGTCTGTCCTTACTTGTGGGCTTCTCCATTCTGGGCCAATGGCTGGCATTTTTTAGCATAGTTTAATATTTTGTAATTGAGAGTTCATTTCAAAAGCAGAAAAATACAAAAAATATTAAAGCAAGGAAAAGTGTCACTGAAACATAAGCTGCACTTTATTGTTTTATATTTTTGTACATAAGAGAAATTGAGGGAGCAGTGTAATCATTGCTAGAAAGTGTCAGGACAGCTGGCCGTCATTCCCGCACAGGCCTGGAGGAAGACAGCTACTTGCCCACCCTCTATGGCAACCTTGCCTGTCATTTGGATTTTCACTTTTTTCCCTTCCAAGCTCCTTTCCTTTGCGATTCCCCCTGCTCTGTCTTATCCTCTCATTTGATGCCCTGCAGTTGGGAATGGTGGTCTACACTGAATGCTGTTTAGGTGCAGGAATAGGGACTGTCGGTACCAAGGCTGAGAGAAGTCAGAACTTACTACATTCCTTTCCCCTGCTCTGACCCATTAATGACACTACTAAGGAAATTGGTTAGAGATGTGGGAAACAGGAACCAAAATGCCTTTCCCCACCCCCTGCCCTATATTTGGTTTCTCAGGTCCATTTCAGAACCAAAAGTCATACTTTTGGAGTTGAAACCAGCCAATGCTGTTTTTCTAGCAAAGGAAACAGTAAAGGGCAGTGGGGGTATTTTTGCCTGAGGCCTGTGAGCTGTTCAGTAGCAGAGCTGGGGGACTGGGTCTCCTGAACCCCCATCAGCATTGTTTTCACTGGGGCGGGGGGCGGAGGGGGGGGAGCATTTGTAGAAAGTTTTAATTCATTATTTTGAAGAAAAGTGCTGCTGAAAGTTATCATATACTTCAGGATATTTATGGTGAACATGCTCTTATCTATCTCAAGATGCTTGTGGATGTTGGTTTAAACACTTTAAAGTGATAGTTTTGATGTGAAAGACAAAGAACATCCAGTCAATTTGAACCACACTTTGTTTTTGTTTTTTTGTTTTGTTTTGTTTGTTTTTGTTGATTATGGTCTCACATAATTGTCTTTATTCCCCCATCCCATTCCCATCCCAAGCCCCCCCCTCCCATTGTCCATGGGCACTGGCTAGGCCCATATGTATGCACACAAGTCCTTTGGTTGATCTCTTCCCCTTACCCCCATCCTCCCTTACTTTCCCTCTGAAGTTTGAGAGTCTGATCGCTGATTCTTTCTCTGGGTCTGTTTGTGTTGTTCATTATTTCCTCTAGATGTGTGATCCAAGAAATACCCTTGTAAGAACCTAAACTGCAACAAGCCATAATGGTTATGCTGAGAGACACATGAATCAGTCTGTAGTGAGTTCCTTTCTGGGCCAGCAGTTCTTTTGCATCTCAATTTCAATGCCAGATAGTTCCTTATGTGTACATGTCAGCCATGATATTTCAGATCTGGTTGGTGGACAAATGGTGGTAATGCAGGTCCGCCTGTCTCTGGTTTGGTCCTGGGCATCTTTCAGCAACTCGTGGCTGCTGTCTGCTGGTATGCTGAGGCGTCTTCAGCATCTTCCATCTCTGAATTGTGTCTCTTCTGTCTTCATGGCTGGAGCGCTTCTGTCTATTGCTCTCTGTTACAGAATTCCAGATGGTCTCGGAGTTGTTTTCTGAAAATATACAAACATATTCTCGACCAAAAGTTAATATTTTTGGGATATTTTCTTTAAATTTTATTTGGGATTCTTTTCCATTCCCCCCCACCCTAATGATTTTCCCCTGGCTTGTTTTGTCACTATGTGTGTATTTTCATGGGTATCTTGCTATTAGTATTTCAAATGAAGGTTAATTTTCTAAAGCACAAATTTTTTAGATGTAAATTATTATCAGGATATATTTCCTTACATGATATTCTTCCACTGTCACCCCCTTTTTTACTTTAAATAATAGGAAACTTTTGGAAATTTTATACTGTAGTCTTTTTTTTTTTTTTTAATATATTTTATTGATTTTGTACAGAGAGGAAGGGAGAGAGATAGAGAGTTAGAAACATCGATGAGAGAGAGTCCTCGATCAGCTGCCTCTTGCACACCCCCTACTGGGGATATGCCCGCAACCAAGGTACATGCCCTTGACCGGAATCGAACCCGGGACCCTTCAGTCCCCAAGCCGACGCTCTATCCATTGAGCCAAACCAGTCTTGGCTTTATACTGTAGTCTTGATAGCTTTTACATTTTAAATTAGTTGTGCTACACTATGACTACTTTAGATTCATAACATGTTGTGCAATTTTACCGTGGCCACTCTGCCAATAAGAATTTTTGTTAACCCATTAGGAACAGTTTTTTGAACAGTACAATCAGTTGTGTGTTTTTTTGTTGTTGTTGTTGTTTTTTAGAATATTCATTTATTTCCGTTAGCCACATTACTTTCCTCATTCATCTGTCATACTCAATACTCTAGCATCAATCTCATTTATCATGTGTGTATTAGTGGAGTTGATTATTTCCCTTCTTGAGAAGGGCCTGAGCATTCCTGCTGCTAGGTTGGACTTGGATATTAAAAACCCACTTGCCCACCCCATGGGTATGAGTCCTCTCAAATAAGTCTTGTTGCAGTGAGAGGGCAGCTGCTGTCAGCCAAGTCTCTGTCTGTTACCTGGGTCCCACCATGAGCTGTGCATGGGAAGCAACGCAGCCAAGGGGGCAGGAGACCTCCCTCAGAATGGGAGAAGGTTCAGGCGCCTGCCATGTTGCAGAGGGGGTTGGTAAGGGTCTGTGCCCCACCTCTGTTGACCCCCAAGTTCTCTCCTGATGGCCCCTCTACGACTGTGCCTGTCTTAGGTTGTTCCTTCCCTGAGAGTGGCCAGGGAGGGTTCGATGGGGAAAGGAGACATATATAATCCTTTAAACAATAAAGAATAAAAAATAAAATAAAAAAGAGGAACACCTGGGTATCCAGCAGCCTCGATGACACTCAGCCACAATCCCCACTGGTTTTCACAGCCTATAAGCATAGGGACTTCTCTTCCCAGCTCTGGAACCCTGGCTTAGGGGTCTGGTGTGGGGCTGGGACCCCTTGTTCCTCATAAGAGGCCTCCACTGAGACAGTCTCCCTCCCAGTTAAAAAACCGCCACACGTGGGTATGGGACCAGCTCGTTCCAGGCCCCCGCCTCTTCTACCAGCCTCAGTGTGCTTCTCTAGTTGTAGGACTTACTTCAGCCAGTTGTCAGGCAGTTCTGCATGATAGTTGTTTTATATTTTAGTTGTAATTTTTATGTGGTTGTGGGAGGCAGTGAGTACTGATGTTTACCTATGCTGCCATCTTGATTCCAAAACAGTATTTGTACTAGCATAACAAAAACAGTTAAAGCCATCCTTGTGGATTGGATAATGTTTATATAGAAATAGCTCTGATATACCCTGACTGGTTTGCTCAGTGGTTAGAGGTGTTGTCCTGCTTTCCAAAGGGTTGTGGGTTCAAATCCCAGTTAAGGGCACATACCTGTGTTCCAGGTTTGATCCCTGGCCCCTATGTTTCTCTCTCTCTTTCCCACTATCCCTCACTCCCTTCCACTATTTAAAAAAATCAATGGAAAAAATACCCTCAAGGATTTTTTTTTTTTTAATAACTATGTTGTGCAATACTTAATAGTTTGCCTAATTATCTGAAGAGTCAGGTTCCATGTGACAGCCCTAGCTGGTTTGGCTCAGTGGATAAAGTGTCAGCCTATGGACTGAAGGGTCCTGGGTTCAATTCTGGTCAAGGTCACATGCCCAAATTGTAGGCACAATTGCCAGTAGGGGGCATGCAGGAGGCAGCCAATCAATGATTCTCATCATTGAAGTTTATATTCCTCTCCCTCTCACTTCCTCTCTGAAATCAATCCTATATAATAAAAGTTGACCAAACAGCAGAATGATGTGCAAACAGTTGCTATGATGTGCACTGACTACCAGGTGGCAGACGCTCAAAATAGGAGCTGCCCCCAGACCCAGGATCTAGACCAGCCAAGGCAGCAGCAGCAGGGCCAGGAAGTGGGCAGTGCCCGGCTGGCCAAGGCAGGTGCTAGTTGGGAGTCCCCCCAATTGCCCCACCGGTCATCCCACAGAACATCCCTAATTGCCAACCAGGCCTAGGGACCTACCCATGCACAAATTTCATGCAACCGGCCTCTCTAGTAAAAATAATTTAAATTAAAAAAAAGAAAGAAAGAAAAAAAAGAAGAAAAAGAAAAATGTGTCATATGTTTCAATATTTTCTCTTCCCTACAGGTCTTGAAACAGTTGCCTCCAACCCCAGAATGCCTGTAAAGTGTCTAACTTCTAATCTACTCCAGTCTAGGAAAAGGCTGGCTACATCCAGTGCCAGTAGTCAGTCCTATACTTTTGTATCCAGTATGGAATCTGAATGCCACAGCAGTCCTACATGGGAAAAAGATTGCCAGGTTAGAATGAAATTTACCTTAACCATAATCAATTATGTATGTGAAATTAATGATAGAAACACTTTTTACCTTTTCATTTAAATTCTATATGGAAATGAAGCTGTTACATCAACAATAGTAAAGGTACTCTTCATTTTCCTGTACATCCTGTCAAATTCTTTTGAAATATTTTACTTTTTGCCCTATCAGTGGATAGACCTGCATCATTGGCCTGCATATTGAAGGTTCCTGGGTTCGATTCCAGTCAGGGGCACATACCCAGGTTACAGGCTTGATCCCCAATTTGGGGCATGCAGGAGGCAGCCGATCAATCATTCTCTCTCATCATTGATGTTTCTATCTCTCCATTCCTCTCTGAGACCAAAAAAAATATTTTAAAAGGAAAATACATATATTTTACTTCTTGTTCAAACATGAAATTATTTAATGAGATTTCAATTTTTAAAGTTTTTGCTGTAAGTTGATAGTAAATGTTTGTCTTCTAGTCACCTAAATAGACTTTTTTTAATTTTTTACCTGTGACACATATATTAGCTTGTTGATTTTTTTTTTTTTTAAACTAACTGTACTGTTTTCTGCCAGTTTCTCATTTAATGGAATGGCAACTCTTCAGGATAAGAAGTAACTTTTACCTAAGAGTTTTTTGTTTTTGTGGGCTTTTTTAATTAAATTTTTTGGGGTGGCATTGGTCAACATAAACATATGGGTTTCAGGTGTGAGTTTCTATGTTACAAGATCTGTATATTGCACCATGTGCTTAACACCCAAAGTAAAATCTTGTCACCCCTAACCTTCAGAAATAACTTTTAGACCACGAAGATAATATAAGTGTACCTTTAAAAGCTTCTATTCTAAGAAAATTTCTTGCTAAATGAGTGAATTTACTTAGTTTATATATTCTGGTTTTGCTATTTTTAAAAGCTATTAAAACTGAGAGGTACTAAAATTTTAAATTATAATAAAGTTGCCCTCATAAAATTCCAATAAAATAGTTTAGATTAGCCCTGGCCAATGTTGCTCAGTTGGTTGGAGTATCATTCCATACACCAAAAGGTGGGGGGTTTGATTCTGGTCAGGGTTCAATCCCCAGTGGAGGCTAGTATGTCAGGCAACCAATCAATGTTTCTCTCTTATATCAATGTTTATCTCTCTCTCTCTTTACCTTCCTCTATCATATCAGTAGAAACATTTTCAGGTGAGGATTAAATACAATAATAATAATAATCTTGATAATAAAAGGCTACTATGCAAATTGAATGAATGGAGGAATGACCGGTCGCTATGATGTGCACTGACCACCAGGGGGCAGATGGTCAATGTTGGAGCTGCTCGGTGGTGGTCAGTGCTCTCCCAACTGCCAGTTTAGGCCCACTAAGCCATCAGTCAGACATCCCCCGAGGGTTCCCAGACTGCAATCTGGGCTGAGGGACCCTCCTGCCCCACAGTGCATGAATTTTGTGCACCAGGCCTCTAGTAATTTATATATACGTGTGTGTGTGTGTGTGTGTGTGTGTGTGTGTGTGTATACTAGAGGCCTGTTGCAGGAAGATTCCTGCAATAGGGCTTTCTGCTGTGGTCACTGGCCCACCTGCTACTCTCTCTTCTCCCCCAGCCTGCCTGCTTTCCTCCCTTCCCTGCCCCACCTGCTTTCCTCCCTTATTTCCTGCCCCGTGTGCTTGCTTCTCCACAGCTTTGCTCCCTTCTGCAGCACGTGGCTTCTTTCTACACTATCTCTAGACTTCGCTCTGACCTGGATATGCAAATTAACTACCATCTTGGTTGGGTTAATTTGCATACTGATTGGCTGGTGGGCCTGGATTGTGGGCATAGCAAAGGTATGGTCAATTTGCATGTTTATCTTTTATTAGGTAGGATATATACACATATATATGTATATATAAATAAAGCCCTTGGATTATAGAAGGGCAAGGGAACCCTGATAACCCTGTACTAACCCCCAAATGCATCATTTCTGTGCTTATAGATCAGTGAGTTGTAATTCAGGAATTTTCTTTGGTTAAAGACTAAGTGCTCTGAATTAATACTAAATGAATTAATAAAACTTCATTTTCATATATCAAAAATAGGTACTATTAAAGTTAGTTATTGAAGACTCCCTCTAATTGAATGATCTTATAAAAAATACTAATTAATGCACCACTTTGCAATATTAGGTACAAAGCTCATATCACCCAAGAGCACCTGTAGATGGTTGGAATTCAGTTTTCAAGAAAAACATTTTGTTATCAATGTATCAATGTATTATTAATTCATCTTATTGACAATGGATTTAACCATGCTTTTGGTTTTTTATTATAATACTACTAATTTAGCCTCATCCTTATCAGCTTGGTTTTATTATATTTGTTTGAAGTGATACATGCTTGTATTAATAATATTTTTGATCCCTGCTGGCCTGGCTCAGTGGTTGAGCATCGATCTATGAACCAGAAGGTCACTTTGATTCCTGGTCAGAGCACATACCTGGTTTGCAGGCCCAATCCTGAGGTGTGGGGTATTCAGGAGACAGCCCCTCAATGATTCTTTCATCATTGATATTTCTCTCTCCCTTTCTCTTTGAAATCAATAAAAGTATATTTAACAAATAATAATATTTTATCTATAATTTCCTAATAACTATATTTATATCAAACCCTGTACTTTTGCAGTTCAAAACAGAGTCAATCATATTCCTATTACAAAGAAGATATATACATAATGTTGCCTTACCCCAAAATTTGTCTAACTATATTGCCTGTTAATTTATTCTATTTAAGTAACATGTAATACAGTATCAAATAAGTATTATAATTGATTTACATTTTCGACCAGTGTTTTCACTCTAAATAATGTGTATAAGTGTATGCTCTTATTGTTATGCTGCTTTTTAATTATGTTATCATCATTCTTTTGTTCCATTGGAAAGGAGGAATAGGTAGCATAATAGTTTATGAGGCATTTATTCCACCTAAGTGGACAGAGGTTTAACAGGTTTAAAAATCTCAGCTTTTTATAACTAAAAAAAGGTTCTCCCTCTCCTCTTAGGAAAGTGATGATGGATTGGGCTCTCCAATGATGAGTTGGAACACAACTGAAAAGCCTTTATGTACAAAATCTACAAATGACATCGAGACCATAAGTTTCAATAAGAAGAATCTTGAGTTAGCCCTTTCACCCATTCAGAATAGTACTACCATTCCTGCCAGTGGAAGCTCTTGTGTAAACCTGGCTAAAAAGTGCTTCTCTGGGAAAGATTCTTGGGAAGCAAGAAAACTGGATATAAATAACACTAATATGGCCCCTTGCACAAGACAGTCTGGTTTTCATCAGTCAGATCAGGGGACTGTAGAGTCCACTGATAAAACAGAAGACCACCTTGGGAAAAAAAGTGTTAAGAGACATTTTGAGTTAGTGGATTCCAGTCCTTGTCAGAAAACTATATTGAATAAAAAAAATTGTATAGAGAATAAGCATTGTAATGAAATGAGAGATTGTTACACAAATCAAAGTACAGGCTTAACAACTGAAATTCAGGACCTTAAATTGTCAGTATATAGAAGTCAGCAAAATGACTGTACTTATAAGGAAAATGTGGTTAATTCTTTTATGGATAAACAACAAACACCAGAAAAAACAAATATCCCAATGATAGCAAAAAATCTTATGTGCGAACTGGATGAAGATTGTGACAAAAATAACAAGGACAACTTAAGTTCTAGTTTTCTATGTTCTGATGATGATAGAGCTTCTAAAAGTATTTGTATGGACTCTGATTCATCTTTTCCTGGAATTTCTATATTGGAAAGTCCATTAGAAAGGCAGTCCTTAAATCCAAACAAAAACATCAAAGAATCTTCTTTTGAAGAATCAAATGCTGAAGATTTACTTAGTGTATCACTCAGCTGCCAAGAAAGTACCTTGCCAAAAGGTGATGAGAATCCTGTTGTCCAAGACAGTAACCAAAAAATGTTAGCTCCTTCTTCAGAGGTGTTGAAAACACTAACCATCTCTAAAAGGAATGCAGTAGCTTTTCGAAGTTTTAACAGCCATATTAATGTATCCAATAATTCAGAACCATCCAAAATGAGCATTAATTTAGATGCAATGGATATTTCATGTGCTTATAGTGGTTCATATCCCATGGCCATAACCCCAACTCAAAAAGAAAGATCCTACTTGCCATATCAGGTATGTATAACTTTCTAACACTTTGTTCTTTGGATTGCAGAAAAGTAAACTATGAAGGCCAGAATCTTGCCTCTTAGCTAAATTATATGATATTAAGCATATAATTTCATTTTACTTGTTGGAAAAATTTTGGGAAGTTTTAATGCAAAAAGGGAAAGCTAGTGGTTGTACTGCTCTATACACTTACACATATTTACAATCATCTATCTATATATATATAATATAGATTTAAAATATGTATAAAATATTTTATATAATACAGATTTAAAAATTCATATTTTAAATCCATATTATATAAATGCCTAAGTGCTAACCAGAGCTAACCAGCCAGTAGCTCTGACGCGCACTGACCACCAGGGGGAAGACGCTCAAAGCAGGAGTTGCTGAGCTGTGGTCACTTGGCAGCAGCAGTTCTCAGGTGCCGCACCTGGAACCAGAGAGGAGGAGGTCTGATTTGGGGGGGCGGGGGGGTCTCACCTGAGAACCACCCTCTCACCATCTGGGACCCCTCAGAGAAGGTCAGAGAGTCGGTTTCAGCCCCATCCCCTCTGGCCAGGCCGACTTACCCCACTGGTGCACGAATCCATGCACCAGGCCTCTTCATAACTACGTATTTTCACTTGACCCCAGAAAATCTGTGTTATCAAATTAAAATCTACGCTGCTCTCTTCTAAAGACTTATTTAGATGATCTCTTCTTTACAGAAAAAAAGTTGAAAATACATATTTTAAATCTTACTTTGTTTTTATTTTCTAACCCCTTATCTTTTATATCTTTTATTTCCCCCTTGGAGAGACATTATAATAATAAAAAAAAATTTAAAGTGGAAACTTGAATTGAGAGTTACAACTTGAGTTTTCTATTTTGAACTTTCTGGGTGACTTAGAAGTCCCTTACCCTCAGAGTGTCTGTTTTCCTTCTGTCCGTAGAATATAATGCTCTCTATGCTATTGATCTCAGAGTCCTTATGAGACAACAAAATATCTTAAGCATTTAAACTCCATAGCATAAGAGGATATTTATATTTAGTTCTATCTTACATATTATCATAATATTTCAGTCATTTGTCAGCCTCAGGCTCCTACATTGGAGTTCTTTATTGTTAACTTTTTAATTTTTTCTTGCATATTCAGATCTTATTGAAATAGTTGGTGTTACCTAAACTATTGAGTATTGTTAGATATGAGAACTTTTTATAATTATAATTCTTTATGAGTCCTTTTTCAAAATTAAGGATATGAGTATGTCATTTATGCCCAGCTTTTTTGTTTTGGCATTTCTGTTCACTGTAAAAGGAATTTAGATACTTATTGTCTATTAAAAATTCTTTTTAAATTAGCAGACCCCAAGTCAGGTCAAGTCAGGAACTCCATATCGAACTCCAAAGAGTGTGAGAAGAGGGGCGGCCCCCGTGGATGATGCTCGAATCCTGGGAACCCCAGACTACCTTGCACCGGAGCTGTTATTAGGCAGGGCCCATGGTAAGGAATACATGTCCTGAGTTTTTGAAATGTTACTTATCACTACATTTTCTTTTGAGGTAAAATAGTTTTAAATTTCTTTGGTACTTGGATTACCTTAAGTAGAAGAAAATTAACTCATGCATTATTCTTTCCTCCTATATATGGCAATTGTTACCAGAAAAGAAGACATGCAGCCATTTGTTTGCTTCTGGCATAATCTCAGTGACCCAGAGAAGCCCCACCTTTCAGCCCTGGTTTCCTTTGCTTTAAACCTAGTCTCCTCAAGCCTGTTGTCGTTTGGGCTCAAAAACACAAAGTTGAGCCTATACCTCTGCAGAACCTGTTTCTGTTTAGGGCTTAATCTCACTTACACCCTCACCAGAGAGTCAAGCTGGAAATGAGCCATTTTTCAAATTGCAATATAGGAATAAAAGGATGACATTTTCCCTATCCTTTTTTCCCTTCCTACATTCTGAAAATGAGCCGTATTTGTTTCCTAGAGTTAGGGTAACCAAGTACTATAACCTGGGTGGTTAAAACAACAAATTTATTGTCTGACAGTTCTAGAGGCTAGAAGTCTAAAATCAAAGAGTTGACAGGACCGGGACTGGTTTGTAAATGGATCACTCTAATCTTCCCTCTTCGTATGTGTTTTCCTTTGTCTGTGTAGTCTCGTGGCTGTGTTCTTAGAAGGACCCCAGTCATATTAAATTAGGGACCCACCCTACTCCAGTGTGACTTCATCTTAACCTAACTAATTATATTTGCAAGGACCCTATTTACAAATGTCACATTCAAGGAACCTCAGGATTAGGACTTCAATTTATCTTTTTTCAGGAGGGCATGATTCAACCCACACCATAACCCTTTCTTTTACATCTTAATATATATTTATTTCCGAGAGAAAGGGAGAGAGAGAGAAAGAGAAAAATCATTGATCAGCCGCCTCTTGCACGCCCCACAATGGGAATGGAGTCGGCAGCCCGGACATGTGCCCCGACCAGGAATCGAACATGACCTCCTGGTTCATATGTCAATGCTCAATCAATAAGCCTGCTGGCTGGGCCCTTTCTTCTTCATCTTGATAGATACTTTGAACTCTTGGTGGTCATCTGTCTCATCTTCCCAACCCCACCTCTACAACTTTTCTTTCTTTGCTGGATTTTTGTTCCTTAGTCTGAAAATTAGTTTCCACCCTTGCACTCACTATTCAACTTCTCAAAGGTGCCTCTTTTGCTTTGGCAATATGATTATTACCCCAACTATTTAACTGAAACTTTATTACCAGTCATCTATGATATCATTATTTATAAATCTGCCAGCCTCTTCTTAGTCTCACTCTTCCTATCTCTATTGCTACTCCTCAGTTTTCCTTCTCTCTTCTAAATAT
This sequence comes from Nyctalus aviator, assembly GCA_036971965.1. Taxonomy (NCBI): domain Eukaryota; kingdom Metazoa; phylum Chordata; class Mammalia; order Chiroptera; family Vespertilionidae; genus Nyctalus; species Nyctalus aviator. Next base: position 114,009,906 of record CM072922.1, read on the forward strand.
GGATGTTCTTCACGATTCTGCCCCTTACTCTTTGTGATGCATGTGCTCCCTGTTAATCTCAACACTCACATGACTTTGGTTGGGTCTATGTTGGTGTTTCCCAAATATTGATCTCTAATCCTAACTTTCACTAGGCAGCAGACACATGCCTAGTCTCTATTTAGTATTCTACTGGTCTTTCAAATGCTGCCTGTTAAAACTGGATTTCTTATCCAGTTTTCTTTTGTTCTCTATCTCGGTTTCACTGTCTTTGTGGTGATACAGGCATTGTCCCTACATTCAAACATTTAAATCAGGTTAATTATCTCTGCAGTATTTCTCCTCACCTTTTCATTTCTGCCACTATCTCCCCTCATCTTTTCCTTTCATTTAATGGCTTTCTTTCTGGTCTTTTCAACTTCATTCTGTTATCTATAATCATTGCCACCAGATTTTTCCTTCCCCCCCATATTTACTTTTTTTCTTTAAGACATTTATTTGGAAAACCATAGAAAAATGCAGAGATAGCTGAGCTGTTTTATATGTTTCAGTCTAGAATTTGATTCCATTTAAATTATTCTCTTCCCATGACTCTGTACCCTTGCCCAACTTTTAAAAACCTGGAGTTTGGTAGGAGAGACCACAAGCATCCCAGAGGGTCGCAGAATAAATCCAGGTTTTTAACATGGTTTGTGCTATTTCCCTCCTTGAAAAACTCTGGTGACCCTTAAAAGCCAGATTAGTGATCAAAGCATTTGAGGCTCCAGGCTCTAATAGTAGCCACCTCTCTCACAGATTCTCTTAATAGGCTTTATAACCCCATTCCACTTCTTAAGACAAATTTATTTTCAAATCTCCCTTATTTTCCACAAGTATTTCCACAGTTATTTTCCACAAGTAGCTTAGAAAAGCTAGTCCCCAATCATCTTCCTGTCCAGTTTTTTCTCATCCATGATCAGTTCAAATGTCACCTATTCCGTAAAATGTCCCTTGATCAATTATGGAGATTTACTTATTCACTACTATATTACTTCATTAGAAACTGTTTAAAACTAATGTCATTCTACCTATGTTATAATTAGTTATTATGTTTTCTCCACTGCAAAAGCTTAAGAATGTTTCCAAAGACAAGTGTCTGAAGTTTCCCTAGAGATAGCAGTCCAGGAGAATTCCTGGGCAGCACTCAGTAGCCGTTGAGAAAAATCTCTCCACTGTTGCAAGTGGACAGACACATTTACTGTTCTCCTTTGTTAGCCAAAGCAACCGAGTTCCGCTGGGCACGTAACTGGTTTTGTACAGTGCCCCTTTTGCTAAGTCATGGATTTGCTAGCCCATTTACTATATTACAATTGGCAAGTTCTCTAACTTAGGATAAAGTATGAAAGGAAGCTTTAGATGTAAAGATGTACTTTATCAGATCTTGCCACTATTTTAGTGGGGCACCTAGTTATTCTGTTCTCTTGTGACATTTTTATTTTATTTTTTAAAATAAATCTTTATGTTCAGATTATTACAAATGTGTTCCTCTTCCCCCCCCCCACAATTGCTCCACTCCACCAGGTTCCCACCCCACCCTTTGTCCTTTCCCCACCCACCATTGTCCTCATCCATAGCTGCACAGTTTTTGTTCAGTCTCTTCCGGCACCCCCACTCCACTTTTCCCCAAGAATCATCAGTCCACTCCCCTTCCATACCTCTGATTCTACTATATTCACCAGTTAATATTGTTCATCAGATTTTTTAATTCCCTTGGCTTTCAATTTCACTTGTTGATAGTTACGTATTTGTTGTTCATAATTTTTATCTTTATCTTCTTCCTCTTCCTAAATAACCCCCTTCAGCAATTCATATAATTCTGGTTTAGGGGTGATGAACTCCTTTTGTTTTTGTTTTTTTTATTTGTGAAGCTCTTTATCTGGCCTTCAATTCTGAGTGGTAGCTTTGCTGGGTGTAAGTTCTTACTATTCATCACCTTGAATATTTCTTGCCATTCCCGTCTGGCCTGCATGGTTTCTGTTGAGGAATCAGCTGACAATCGTATGGGTGCTCCTTTATAGGTAACTACCTGCTTTTCTCTTGCTGCTTTTAATATTCTCTCTTTGTCTTTTGCTCTTGGAATTTTCATTATGATGTGTCTTGGTGTGGTCCTCTTTGGATTCCTTTTGTTTGGGGTTCTGTGCGCTTCCTGGACTTGTAAGTCTATTTCTTTCCCCAGGTGGGGGAAGTTTTCTGTCACTATTTCTTCCAGTATTCTTTTGGTATCTTGCTCTCTCTCTTCTTCGGGGATCCCCATAATTCTGATGTTGGTTCGCTTGAAATTATCCAGAGGTTTCTTACACTATCTTCAACTTTCAGGATTCTCTTATCTTCTTGCTTCTGCAGAGAAGTGTCCTCTGGCTCTTTGTGTTCTAAATCTTTGTCTTGATTCTTGCGATCTTCCAGTCTGTTTTTAGGACTCTGTGTAAAATTTTTTATTTCAGACAATTTATTCTTTATTTCTAGTTGATCTCTTATTCTAGTTTATCCCTTTTCATATCCTCATAGGTCTCATTTATTTTATCAGCCTTTTTTAGGATATTCTTGAAAAACCTTATAACTGTAGTTTTGAACTCAATGTCCAATCTTTTGTTTTCCTCCATTTCCTTCATTTGTGTCCTGCCTCTTATCTGCATTTTAGTTGTTTCCCTGATTTGATGGAATAGTTTTGTGAGCTAGGTGTTCTGGTAGAGCCCTGTAGCACAGCCTTCCCAGTTACCTGCGGTGGACAGTCTTGGTATAGCCCTTTGTTGACTGTGTGTGCAGTCTTGTTGTTAAGCCTTGCTTATTGTTGGTATCACTGGGAAGTGTTGATCTCCAAGCCAATTGGCTGTGAGGATCAACAGTGTCTCAGCTAGGAGGGCTTCTGTACTCCGCTTGGTTGGGGCTGAGTCTCAGAGTGGCACAGGCAATCTTTGGTTCCCTGTCAGTCTCGCCTTATAAAAGTCCTGTTCGTGGTGAGTCTCGCAAGATTGGTTGCAGGCACGCACGTGCACCTCTTTGGTAAAGGCGCAGACAAGCTTTGGATTCCGAGCAGTCCCTCAGCGAAAGCCACCTCTGGGAGAGCTTCTGTGCTCAGCTTGCATGGGATGGAGTCTTGGGATGGTGCAGACAAGCTTTGTTTTCCCGTCAGTTCCTCCCCAAGTCCTGCAGTAATGGCCTCTGACTTCATACACCTCCGAGAGATCTCTGCCTGACAGTCTGGCCTCTCCCTGACTGGGGCCGTCTATCAGAGCAATAGGGTGATTCTGTTTTCCTCCAGAACAAGAAAGCCAGTCGCACGTTAGCTGTCCGACCTCTCCGCGTGCCGAGTAAGCCAGCGGCTTTTCACGCGCGCAGTTTTCTGCACCTTCACAGTTTCCGAGGGTCAGCGCGCCTCCTCTCTCCTTCCCAGATGGCAGAGCCTCCTCAGCTAGCCGTCCGGTGCTTCAGGGCAATGCCTCCCCTGTTTTTCAGTTCTAAATTCAAATTTGTTGTGGTAGGCTGCATTCGGGTGTCTATCCTATGCCGCCATCTTGTTTCTCTCTAGTGACATATTTTTAAATTTTTATTTTCTATAAAAGTAATTTGATATACTGTTTTTAAAATAACAAGTAGTACAGCTGAAACCAGTTTGGCTCAGTGGTAGAGCGTTGGTCTGCGGACTGAAAGGTCCCGAGTTCGATTCCGGTCAAGGGCATGTACCTTGGTTGCGGGCACATCCCCAGTGGGGGGTGTGCAAGAGGCAGCTGGACGATGTTTCTCTCTCATCAGCGTTTCTAGCTCTCTATCTCTCTCCCTTCCTCTCTGTAAAAAATCAATAAAATATATTTTAAAAATAATAAAAAATAAATAAATATATAAATAAATAAGTAAAATAACAAGTAGTACAAAGCAATTTATAATCAAAAGGAGGGGGGTGGTGAACAAAAACAGCAGTTCCCTGTTCTCTACCTGTTCCCCCACGTCCCACATCTCAGGTCCCAGGGGCAGTCTCTGCCCCTTCCTATATGTGTACCTCTTTATTTCCCCTATCATGTTGAGGAACAGCTATGACTCCTCTGATGCCCTCCATGTTTTCCCCTCACCATGCAGACATAGGAACTCTGGCCAGATTCTCCCATAGCTGCTGCTGCTGCTGCTTTTTTTCTTTCTTTCTTTCTTTTTTATTAATTCTCACATGAGGATATTTTTTTCCTGAGGATATTATTTTCCATTGCTTTTCATAGAGAGTGAAAGGGAGAGAGTGAATGGGAGAGAGGGGGGGGAGGGGAGGAGAGAGAGAAAAAGAGAGATAGACAGACAGACATTGGTTGCCTCCCAGACAAACCCTGACCTGGGACCCAGGTACATGCCTTGACAAGGAATTAAACCTGAGACCCTTCAGTGCGCAGGCTGGTGCTCTAAACAGTGAGCACACAGGCCCGGGCACTCCCATGGCTTCTTGTGCATATTTTTGTTTCAGCTCTCTTAATATTGTGTTAAAATTATCTGTGTTGTCTCTCCCAAAGCAGGGTATTTTCTCCTGAGAAAAAGCTTTCTTACTCATCTTTGTTCCCCTTATACCGGCACAATCCCTGTTATCTAGTTCAATGCATGATGAATGAATTCAGAATTTTAATACAATGCACCTAACTATTGTTTTCTTACCTGCAGGATTTCTGACTTCAGGTGAGTGAGCTTCTCTCTAAAGCAATATGGCGAAGCACATTAAACAGAAAAGTCAAAGTATAACTAGATCACATTGCAGAAAAAAATTATTTCTCACTTCAGCTCACTTATGAATTATAAAAATAAAGTATCTGTGTCTTCTGAGCAGGAAGACATCAGGGTTTCTCTGCTCTGTGAAAACAAATGTAGGCATGGAGCATTTTTTATAGTTTTTAAAGGTAGCAGAGACTGAAGATACTGCTTTTATTTATTTATTTATTTTTACTGCAACAGAGAAAATAGGCTTGATAAAAATAATAAAATTAGCAGCTACAAAATGGCTGGATTTTCTAAACCATTTAATTCTGTTATTATTAGAAAATAAAAAGGTATAAACAATATCAATTTAACAATTACAGAAGTAGGTTTTGAATTAGAAAGTCAATATTATAAAATGTTCTCTTTCTCTGGCTAATGATATAATTGCTATAATTAATCCCAATATATGATCTTATTAGACTTTGACTCACAAATATGGGTATGTGTGACATATCCATGGAGGAAAGCATGTATGTTTTTTGACATGAGAATATTTGGGCTGAGCTGGTCAAAGGGTCCTAATTTCTAATCTAAGCGAACTAAATAAAATGTACTTTTTTTCCTGATGTCCTCCTACTTTTCTATTGTTTGGTTATATTCATTATATCATCTAACCTACAGGAATACTTTCTTGGTGCTGCTTAAAAAATCTACTAACTGAGGTGGTTTGTATGTTTTTATAGTGATTACTAAAGACATAAAAGCCTATAGCTGTTTAAATCTTGAGTTCTCAGGGGTAATTGGTTATGTTGCTTGCAGGTGAAAAAGCATTCTATATGCACGTGATTATTTTGTCTAATGGTAACCATTGTAATGGATTTTGTGAAATTTAATTTTATGAGTGATTTCCAGGCAAATTTAGCACTAGACTAGAATCTCTATTCTAAATTTATACTAAAGTTAACCATTTTTGGACTGAAGTTAACTTTTAGTTAGTAAATACCTTATTGGTAGACAGAACTAAAAAAAAAGTATAAACCAGATTATATGGTCATTTTTAAATAATCCTTAAAAACATCTTTGTATATAATTGGTGCTTTATTAAAAATACTATTTAGAAATCAGTTTTACCTACTTATTAAGACTTAATTCCTAACTACCTCAAGTTGTATTTTATTTTTATTTTTTTTAAATATATTTTATTGATTTTTTACAGAGAGGAAGAGAGAGGGATAGAGAGTCAGAAACATCAATGAGAAAGATCATCGATCAGATGCCCCCTGCACACCCCCCACTGGGGACGCTGACCGGAATCGAACCCAGCACCTTTCAGTCCGCAGGCTGAGGCTCTATCCACTGAGCCAAACCAGTTTCGGCTCAAACTATAGTTTAAATGAATATTATTTCTTAAACAAATTTATCCCTCAATGAACTTAAAAGGAATAAAGCACATGAAAACACTTTGTTAAGTAAGGCTTTCCATAATTACCAGTCTATCCTCCAATTAGTATAAATGTAGCTACTTCATCTCATACTTCATGAAGTGCATGAAACATGAAATCATCTAAATTTTTTTTTTAAAGATGTTTTTTTTTTTTTAATTTTTATTTATTTATTTATTTATTTTATTTTTTTATCAACCTTTATTGTTCATAATATTACAAAGGTTCCTCATTTCCTCCTCCCTCCACCAGGTTCCCACCCCACCCTCCACCCCCTCCCCATCCCCCACTGTCCTCATCCATAGGTGCACAGTTTATGTTTAGTCTCTTCCTCCCTCCCTTTCCTCGATAGTAAATCCCTTTTCAGATAGTAAATCAGTTACTTAGCATTTTCTCATATCAATAATACCTCCACATGCCCAATGATATACTTCAGACAACAGACATTTCCAAATAGTTCAACCAACCTCATCCAGGCCCCACCCAAGGCGCTTACAGATCAACACCCCAGCGCTATACTAACTCAACACATTCAGATCTAAGCCTTCATCACTTGATTCAGCAGACCCTCAAGTTCCCGCCAAAGTCTCCAGCCGTGTCTGAGAGGCAGCCTTGGGGCGGGGGCAGGCGAGGAGCGAGCTGTTTCGGGCCTGGCTGCACCGGGCCTGGCCTCTATTGCTTTCGTTCGTACCACAACCAGCTGCTCCGGGTCTGGCCACTGCCGCTCCCGACCTAGTTGCTCTGGATTGGCTGCTCCTGCTTCGGGCCTGGCCGCACCCGTCCCTGCTGCTCCGGGCCTGGCCGCTCCCAGCCCGGCAGCCGCTGCTCCGGGCCTGGCCGCACCCGACCCTGCTGCTCCGGGCCTGGCCGCTCCCAGCCCGGCAGCCGCTGCTCCGGGCCTGGCCGCACCCGACCCTGATGATCCGGGCCTGGCCGCTCCCAGCCCGGCAGCCGCTGCTCCGGGCCTGGCCGCACCCGACCCTGCTGCTCCGGGCCTGGCCGCTCCCAGCCCGGCAGCCGCTGCTCCGGGCCTGGCCGCACCCGACCCTGCTGCTCCGGGCCTGGCCGCTCCCAGCCCGGCAGCCGCTGCTCCGGGCCTGGCCGCACCCGACCCTGCTGCTCCGGGCCTGGCCGCTCCCAGCCCGGCAGCCGCTGCTCCGGGCCTGGCCGCACCCGACCCTGCTGCTCCGGGCCTGGCCGCTCCCAGCCCGGCAGCCGCTGCTCCGGGCCTGGCCGCACCCGACCCTGCTGCTCCGGGCCTGACCGCTCCCAGCCTGGCAGCCGCTGCTCCGGGCCTGGCCGCACCCGACCCTGCTGCTCCGGGCCTGGCCGCTCCCAGCCTGGCAGCCGCTGCTCCGGGCCTGGCCCCACCCGACCCGTCTGCTCCGGGCCTGGCCGCTCCCAGCCTGGCAGCCGCTGCTCCGGGCCTGGCCCCACCCGACCCGTCTGCTCTGGGCCTAGTTGCTCCGGGCCAGGCCGCTCTGAGCCTGGCTGCTCCCAGCCTGGATGCTCCTATCTTGGCCACTGCCGTTCTGGGCCTGGCTGCTCCCGACCCGCTGCTCTGGGCCCAGCCTCTCTGGGCCCAGCCACTCCGGGTCTTGGTGTTCCTGGACTGGCCACCCTGGGCTTGGGAAATCATCTAAATTTTGTTATTTCCCAATTTGAAATTGAGAGGTACTGTAATTATTTTAGAGCATAATCTTTAGCTTAAATGCATTCCTTGGTTATGTTTTAGGATTTAGAACATGAAACTATTCAGAATATCAGGTTATTAATAAATGACCAAAGATAGCTTTAACTAACTGTATTAATGGCTACTTTTAACTTCTTAGAAGATAGAGAAGGGAAGTAATTGCCATATTTCATAAATGAAGGTCATTTGACTGTTTGTACCTTATGAAGCCAGAAGAAAGCCTTAGGAAATGAATGCTTTGATTGTGCCCAGATATTAATGTTTTTGTTGATCAAACATTTGTAGAAAATTCTTGAAAACGTAATTACTTCATTTTAAATTCTAGGTCCTGCGGTAGACTGGTGGGCACTTGGAGTTTGCTTGTTTGAGTTTCTAACAGGAATTCCCCCTTTCAATGATGAAACACCACAACAGGTATTCCAGAATATCCTGAAAAGAGGTGATTCTTTTTCTCCTATTAAGATAAGATTCATTTATCTCTGTGTATTGTATTGAGCACTGATCAATAAGCTTATTCATATTTGTAGATATCCCTTGGCCTGAAGGTGAAGAAAAGTTATCTGATGATGCTCAAAATGCAGTAGAAATACTTTTAACTATTGATGATACAAAGAGAGCTGGAATGAAAGGTAAGCTTTTGTATTAATAAACTCTTCTACCCTTGATTTGTTTCAGGGGCAGAATGTTAATAATATGAAGTTTAGAATACTAAAGATAATTTAACTGTTAAATTTGTTTAAAAAGATTTTTAGTTTATTTTTGCCCTCTAGGTATCCATTGATATTTTTGTCCTTATTCTACATTAAAATTTAATGCGATCAGATTGTGACAGTCACTCATTGAATTTTAATCTCAAGCAGGTTCCTGAAACAGTTTTATCTTGTCAGTGTCTTAGGTTTATCAGAACCTAATAAATACAAGGAAAAAAATACAAGGAATACCATATATATATGGTATTTGTAAAAAAAAAATCAATAATTTGTATTGTAATTCTCTCTTTGTAAAAAAAAAATCAATAATATATATATATATTATATATATATTATATATAATCAAATATATATATATTATTGATTTTTTTTTACAAAGAGGAAGAGAGAGGGATAGAGAGTCAGAAACATCGATGAGAGAGAAACATCAGTCAGCTGCCTCCTGCACACCCCCCACTGGGGATGTGCCCGCAACGAAGGAACATGCCCTTGCCCAGAATCAAACCCAAGACCTTTCAGTCTGCAGGCCGACGCCCTATCCACTGAGCCACACTGTTTCGGCAAGAAATACTTTTTACTAAAACTTTTTTCTATAATTTCATACTGCTTTTCTGATTCCATTATTGACTGACAAATGTATCAGGTACCATACTACCTCCAATAAAACTAATTGGTCCATTATGATCCATTCAGTGGTTTTTTTCCCACTGCAGGGATATGTTAAACTATAGTTTTGAACTGCTAGTAAATCTCATCAGCTACCATCAGATCCTTTTTGTAACAGGGTATATAGAGAGATAAATAAGCATTACATTTCCATTTGCATGGTATATTTAGAAAATTTAGTTTTAGTAATATGTCATTTGCATCAGCTTCTGAGAGTCCCCTTTAATAAGTGCCATAGTTTGTTTGTTTACTTGCTTGTTGTTTAACAAATTCTATGGAGTGACTTCTAGGTGCCAAACAGTATTGTTTCAGGTGCTAGAAGTATCTATGTTCTAGTGAAAAGACGAAGTAAACAAATACAACCATGACACAATACCATCTAGTTGTAAGGACTATGGAGAAAGATAAGCAGACCCTGGCTAATGTTGCTCAATAACTAGATTGTTGTCTTGTGTACTGCAGGGTATTGGATTCAATTCCAGGTCAGGGCATATAGCCAGGTTATGGATTCAATCCCTAATCTGGGCCCGTGCATGAGGCAGCCAATCGATGTTTCTCTCTCTCTCTAAAATCATTGAAAAGCATATACTTGGGTGAGGATTAAAACAAAAAACAGAACAAAAAGATAAGCAGGGTGAGAGAATACAAAGTAATGATAGGAGATATTTTTTAATATATTTTATTGATTTTTTTATAGAGAGAGGGAGAGGGATAGAAAGTTAGAAGCATAGTTCAGCTGCCTCCTGCAAATCCCCTACAGGGGATGTGCCCACAACCAAGATACATGCCCTTGACCGGATTCAAACCTGGGACCCTCCAGTCCGCAGGCCGATGCTCCATCCACTGAGCCAAACCAGTCAGGGCAGAAGATATTTTTTAGATGGAGTGGACAGGAAGACCTCTGTGAAAAGTGGAATTTGAGCAAAAATCTGTATAATGTGATAGTATAGACATTAGTGTAAACTGAGCTCTAAAACTTACTTTAGAACAAGGGCTCTCAACTGGGGTGACTTTGCTCCCAAAAGGACACTTGGCATTGTCTGGAGACATTTTTGTTTGGAGCATTGAGTAGGTAGAGGCCAGGGAGTCTGCTCACCCTCCTACAATGCGGAAGAGTCCCCGAAACAAAGAAATATCTGATCTCAAATTTAAATTGTGCTGAAGTTGATAAACCATTGTTCAGCAAATAGCTATAATGTACTATAATTTGCTCAAAATAAGTGGAGACAGGAGAAAGGTAGTTATACTAGTGACCTCAGATTTCTGCTTGTTTAATGAACAGTTTAGTTTACATAGGGAAGTCAATGGTAGAGATATTCTTCAGTTACAAAACAGTTGCTGCAACTGTTTGTTTAGTTCATCTTAACCTAGATTAGAATTCCTTTATATCACATCACATTCAGATGTCAGTTTTAAGAATTACTACGGCAAGTAGCTCTAAAGTAATACATGCTCAGATATTTATTTTGAACAATTAAAAGACAAATAAATTTTCTAAATGAAAATTGATTTTACTATGGTATCCCTCTTGCTACCAGTCTTTCAGTTTAGGAAAAGGACATGTAGGCATATGGATTTCCCAGCCCATTATCCCAATATAGACACATAATTCTTTCCTGTCTGTGTAGTTTCTCCCAATATTTTCCTTAAATACGATTGCTTTTTTTTTTTTTAAACTGTTTACTGCCTTAATGGCCACTTCATTATTTTGGCAATGCTGTTACTGTTACCTTATGAAGTGAAGGATTAAGAAGGGTGGTATGTCCAGCAACTAAATATCACAGTGTAATCAAAAGAGCACATTTTCATTTTAGTAGGTAGAAGGTAATAGGAAAGATGATCATACTGCTGAATAGTTAGTGTTTTGTGAAGGTGCAAGTCAGTGATATCAAGGAAGTCAAAGAGCCGAAATAAAAATGTGTCAGAAGTGTCATCAATGTATATGTTGAAATCACCATGACAGATAAGGATGGAGCGCAGCCAAGACAGCAAGGGAGTGGAGATGAGCTTCTTGGGCAATACACTAGATAGTGCTAAGGATTGCAGAGCTATAACGAGGTGGCAAAGACTTGGGATGAGAAGTGGGACATCAATCATGGAAGATGAGTGGTTTGGAAGCTGTAGGGGGATCAGGAAATAGAGCATACTCACTCTCTTCAAGTCAGGGATTTTGTGAGAATATGCAGACAATGAGAAAGACCTCTGTTAAGACAAATCATTCAATCACTCATTTGACAAATACAGATCAGGCACTGTCCTATACCAAGTGATATACAAAATGACACAGTGTGTGTCATTGAGAAGAATGTGGGGAAATAGACAGATGCCTATGAAAGTTTATTATATATATAATAAAGTATGGCAAAGTGTATGTGAGAGTGTCTTTTCTTCATTCCGATAGAACAGTACTTGCTTAGGTAATGGTGTCATAATGTTTCATTTTGTTTTCTGTTTCCCCAAAGAGTTGAAACATCATCCTCTCTTCAGTGATGTGGACTGGGAAAATCTACAGCATCAAACTATGCCTTTTATACCCCAACCAGATGGTGAAACAGATACATCATATTTTGAAGCCAGAAATAATGCTCAGCACTTGACCGTATCTGGATTTAGTCTATAGCACATAAATTTGCCCTTTAGTCTAACCTTGTCTAATAGAAAGAGCTACCATAATTATATATTCCTTGAGTTTTATTTGAGGGGGGAAAATCATTTTTCCTGGATCAATGAGCTTTTATGTATGGTTACAGCTTCCACAGAGGTAAAAGGCTACCAAGAATATAATCAATAAGTTATCTTAATCTCAAAGCTTCTTTCATCTTATTTATTTTGTCACTGCACTTTATGAAAATTAATGCATCAATAAAACTAGAATGACACTACCGTTTTAGAGAAAGTGAGCCTTGAGCTTGATTTTCTTTCTCATCTGTTGATTTCAATCCACCATTCAGTTCGGTGTTAAAATAACAAAACACCATACAGTTTTATTTTAATTAATTTATTTGTACATGATTGCCTGCGAAAGCTGTAGTCTCAAGGACAATCCTTTAAGGTTGCTTTTGTGACCTCAATATGCAGCTGGAAAATTTCTTCACTCAGTAGTGTAGCTCCTTTTGGGAATGAAGGATAAACAAAAGGACTATGGTTTTGGCTTGCTTTCCTATGAATATAGTTTTGCTACTTTGTTTCTGTTGCTTTCTCTACAATGTATATCTGTTTAAAATAGTTATGGAAAGATTAGTCATGATATACTGTAGCAATTTTAACAACTTGTTCAGTTTTAATAAAAAATGTGATGGTTTACATCCTAAAATAATTTGTTTAAAGATAAGCAGCATTACCAGCCTGATCCTTTATAAAAAAAATTTACCTTGGCTTAATAAATATAAGTGTAACATATTTCAAGTAAATTATTTGTCAACATCATTCTTTTATACACAAAGATTCAGCTTCACAAGTCATATCTTAAACACATTGAGGCTTTCAGCATACTTACCATTCAAAAGAGCAGAGTTCAAATTTAAGTGTATGTATGTAAATTTGCTGCTAATCTATTTAATACTATTGTCCCTTTTGTATTTGGCTTTGTTTTTAATCTCCATTACCATCCCAGTAAAAGCCTTGCTAAAGTACCTGAGAAAGATAGGATAAATGTAAAACTTACAGTGAAAGATAGTTATAATCAGTACTTTTAATCCTCACCAAGGATGTTTTTTTAAATAAGGCAGAAAACTATATTTTATTATTCATGAAAGATAGCTAAACTAAAAAAATATTGATGCTCAAAAGAATAAGTTCCAATCCTGGAGATTTCTTTATGCTCATCAGATAGCAATACATTGACATTTCACTTGCTGGCCACACTCCTAGACCAGGGATATTTTTCTGTTGGGGAAATGTACAGTGACCTATTCCCAAGGCAAATAACCATGCCTTTAAGTGAAAAAGTTTGCTGTTATTGACCTACCATGTGCTGCTATAGTCACCTAGAACTCTGCATGCTGTAGCAGTGTTTACTGAGAACAAATGATTAATTATCTAAAATTAACCAACCCTTTAAAGCATCTGTCAAGATGTGATGGGTTCAGATACTGGTTAAGGAAAAACCTGAACTCCGGTTAACGTGGCTGAGTAGGGAATCTCAGCACTTGCACCTTCCCACAAAACTATATCAAATCACAACTAAAACTATAAACCACCATCACTGAGAACAACCTGAAATCTAGCTGAACGGAAGTCCTATAACCAAGGATATACAGAAGAAACCACATCTGAGCCTGGTAGGAGAGGTGGAGATAAGAAACAGGCAGATCCCATAACCACACATATAGTTAAAAAAAAGAGATGGGCCCTAACCGGTTTGGCTCAATGGATAGAGTGTTGGCCTGGGAACTGAAAGGTCCCAGGTTCTATTCCAATCAAGGGCATGTACCTTGGTTGTGAGCACATCCACAGTAGGAGGTGTGCAGGAGACAGCTTATTTATTTTTCTCTCTCATCGATGTTTCTAACTCTGTATCCCTCTCCTTTCCTCTCTGTAAAAAAAATAAATTAAATTAAATTAAAAAAAGATGGATATCTGTTAGGAAAGACCCCTGTGAATCCAGGAGTCCCAGATCCACACCAGGATCTCCAGCTTAGGGTTCCAGTGCGGGGAAGAGAACTTGACATAACTTCTCGATGTGAAAACCAGTGGAGATTGTGGCTGAGTGAGATAGAAGGTGGCTGGAAACTCAGGCATCCCTCTTAAAGGGCCAGCACACAGATTTATTTAGATTCACTTCATCTGAGCTCTAGTGCTGGCAGCAGCTTGAAAGGCATGAGGGACATAAGGGAAGAACTGAGTTTTATTAATTTTAGAGAGAAAAGAAGGCAGAGGGATAGAAATATCCATGAGAGAGACACATCATTTGACTGCCTCCTCTACACTCCCTCCCCCAAGGGGATGGAGCTCACAACCTAGGCATGTACTCCAACTGGGAATCAAACCAGGTACCTCTTGGTTCATGGGTTGATGCTCAACCACTTAGCCACATCAGCCAGACTCCATTGCCTTTTTGTTTGCAGTTGTAATTAAGTTTAAAAACATGTCAGATGCTTCTTTCTAAAAACCAGTTGCACAGAAAAAAATTCAATCTTCCTTCTGTGTTTTCTTTTATTCTTACACTACTCACATTTTAGAAACCAGCTGTGCAATTTTTTTTCTCACATCAATAAGTTCTTCTGTGATAACAGCTGGGTGTCCTAACATTTAAATAAATTTTGACATGTCCGGCTGGTGTTGCTCGGTGATTGAGCAAAAACCTATGAACCAGGAGGTCACAGTTTGATTCCCAGTTAGGGCATTTGCCTGGGTTGAGGGCTCCATCCCCAGTGTGGGGTGTGCAGGAGACAGCTGATCAGTGCTTCTCTCTCATCATGGATGTTCCTATCTCTCTCTCCCTCTCCCTCTTCCTCTCTCTAATATATATATATATATATATATATATATATATATATATAATCACAATAGCTATTAGTCACCAAGTACTTAATGCATCCTAGGGAATGTTCTATGTATTTTGCATATATTAGCCCTATGACATATTATTCAAATTTTATAGATGAGGAAACTTAAAACATGAAGTACTTTCCCTTGATTGCACAGAATTCTAACCCAGATAGCCTGGCTCCAGAGCCTGCACTCAATCCTGAGAATTAAGAGCTATCTATACAAGTTAGGACTCTGGTTAAAAGTGGCAGAAACCTAACTTAAACTATCTTAAATAAGAATGGATAGAGCGTCGGTCTGCGGATTGAAAGGTCCCAGGTTTGATTCCGGTCAAGGGCATGTACATTGGTTGCGGGCACATCCCCGGTAGGGGGTGTGCAAGAGGCAGCTGGTCGATGTTTCTCTCTCATTGGCATTTCTAGCTCTCTATCTCTTTCCCTTCCTCTCTGTAAAAAATAAATAAATAAATAAATAAAAATTAAAAAAAATAAAAATAAAATAAAAAAAAATATATATATATATATATATATATATTTTTTTTTTTTTTAATGGAAATTTCTGGCCATTGGGTAGCTAGTTGGTTAGAGCATCGTCCTAATACTCCAAAGATATAGGTTCGATTCTGGTCAAGACACATACAAGAATCAACCAATGAATGCATAAATAAGTGGGACAACTCTCTCTCTCTCTCTCTCTTTCTCTCTTCCCCCCACCCCTTCCCTCCTGCCCTCCCTCTTTCCTTCTCCCCCTTCTCCTTTTCTCTAAAATCAATAATTTTTTTTTAAAAAGGAAAAAATTGTAATTTTTAACCCATGTAAACAAACTGTATAAAGAGAAGTGTAGTGATTCAGTTAACTGGATTAAGGGACTTGAACTCACTGTTTTTGGACTCTTTTCTAAATGCCTAGGACTAGATGTTAGCCTTTTATCTAAGGCAGCAATTGCTAACCTTTTGGACCTCATGGACCACCAGTGGTCCACAGACCACCAGTTGGCAACCACTGATCTAAGACTCCTCCAATGGCAGGATATATGGCCCCAGAATCCCTAGGGCAATAACCTAATAGGCTATAATTCAAAAAGAAAAAAGGCAACAATGAGATACCACTACATACTTATCAACATGAACACCAAATACTGACAAAGATGTGGAACAACAGGAACTCTCATTCACTGCTGGTGAGAAAACAAAATAGTAAGTCAATTTGTTGGGGTTTTGTTTTTTGTTTGTTTTTTTGGTTTTTTTGTTTTAAACATTTTTTTATTTCAGACAGGAAAGGAGAGGGAGTGAGAGATAGATACATCAATGATGAGAGAGAATCATTAATTGGCTGCTTCCTGCACGCCTCCTACTGGGGATTGAGCCTGCAACCCGGGCATTGGCTGGAATTGAATCCAGGTTCCCTCCATCCACAGTCTGACATTCCATCCACTGAGCCAAACCAGCTAGAGCAGTAAGCCACTTTGGAAATCTATTTCTTACAAAACAAAACATAATTTAACTTAATGATCCAGCAATCATACTCTTTGCTATTTACCCAAATCGGTAGAAAACATATGACCACACAAAAATATGCACAGGTATTTATAGAAGCTTTATTTAAAATATATATATTTTTTATTCATTTCAGAGAGGAAGGGAGAGGGAGAGAGAGAAATATCAATAATGAGAGAGAACCATTGACCGGCTGCCTCCTGCATTCCCTCTCTGGGGACTGAGTCTGCAGCCGGGCACGCACCCTGATTGGAATCAAACTCTAACCTCCCGGTTCATAGTGATGCTCAGCCCCTGAGCCACAGCGGCTGGGCATAGCAACTTTGGTTTTAATTTCTAGAATGTGGAAGCAACCAAGATGTCCTTCAATAGTTGAGTGAATAAATAAAGGTATGGTACAACTATGCAAGGAAGCATTATTTGGTGCTAAAAGAAATGAGCTTTCTAAATCAGAAGTCAGAAAAACCTGGCCCTCTGCTTGTTTTGTAAATAAAGCTTAGTGAAACACAGGCATAAAAATACATAAAAATGAAATTACATGGGGATATCCTTAAATGCATATTGCTAAGTGAAAGAAGCCAATCTGAAAAGACTACATACTGTATGATTCCAACTATGTAACATTCTAAAAAAGGCAAAATGCTCCCTCCTAGTTTCATGAAATAAGTCCAGAGAATAACTTGTCTGCCTCACTGATGGCCCTGTGCTCATCCTGGGGACCATCCCTGTGTCAGAATGCAGTATGCTCTGGCCAGGTCTGTGTCATAGGCCTATTACTGTGGCTGGGGTAGAGCCTGAGTAGAGTGGCCCTCAAAGGGAAGGGACAGAGGAGAGTGGTGGTCTCACTGAAAGAAGGGGGGAGTGTCCTGGGCAGAAAACACAATGGCAACGTCACCTGTATTATGTGTATATTGGAGATTCATGCACGCAGGGGGTGGGGAGTCCCCCTCAGCCCAGCCTACACCCTCTTGCAATCTGGGAACCCTCGGAAGCGGGAGAGACTCCCACTGCTGCCACTGCACTTGCTAGCTGTGCCCTTCTAGCTGAGCAGCTCCACGTGTGGGAGCACACTGACTACCAGGGGGAGTTCCTAAGTTGAGTGTCTGCCAGTCAGCATCACAAGCTGTCTCCTAGGCAGCCATTGGCTCCTTACATTCACCCAGATTTGGTTCTGACTGGTCAGTTTCTATGCCAGTCAGTGTCTCTGGGCCTATCAACAGGGCCTGATCAGAAAGGCAAGGCTGATCAGCAGCCCTGGTGGAGGCCCGGAGAAAAATGGAGGCACATCTGTTGGTTGGCCAGGCCAGGAGAGAAAGAGAGGCAAGTTCTGATCAACCTGCCACAGAGGCCTCGGATGAGATCCTGCCTCTCTCTCTGCAGGTCTCTCTCCAAGCCTGAGCCACAGCCGCCTAGGCAGTCAGTGCTGGGTCAGGGCACCGGTAGCGGTCCCAGTCAGTGCTGGGCCATGGCAACCCAGCACTGACTTCCCGTCTGGTCTAGCCTTCAGTCATAATGGCTCCTTGTTATGTAGATATGTAACAGCATGGCTTTATTTTGAAAAAATATGATTCCTTTCTATGAATTCCTGCTATTTATCCTCATTTAGTCCTTACTGCATAAAAATAAATGCACTTCTAACAGTAACAAGTAATAAAAACCGTATCATTTCTCATTAACCTTTTATTTTTAACTTAGGTTTACAATCAAGAAACTGAAAAGATCATTAAAAAAATATCATTGCTATCAATTTAAAAGTTTAAATGAAGTTCATATTAAACAAAATATAACACTATAGCCTATAATAACATCTTTATTTATATATACAAGAACTGTGTGCAAAGTGCTTTTCAAACTATAAAATAAGACTTTGGAATAGGATACAAACAGTTAACCCTATGAATTAGTAATCCCTAACTGCTTGTAATGAATCACAACTGCTTACTTTATTAATTTGCATTTTATTTTTTTATATTCTAAGAAAAAAAGCCACCATTTTTGATACCAGATTGATATCTAATTTTTAAAAATAATCCATGATCCATGGATCTAAACTTTTTTTTCCCTAAATTGAGGAGTTTTTAAAATATTAGCCCTGGCCAGTGATCTCAGTGGTTAGAGAATCAGCCCATGCATCTAAGGGCCTTGGGTTTGATTCCTGGTCAATGTACTTGGGTTGCAGGTTGGATCCCAGGCCCCAGTTGGGGTGTGTGAGAGAGGCAACCAATTAAGGTGTGTCTCTCATATCGATGTTTCTCTCTCTCTTCCTCTCGCCCTCTTTCTTTCCCTCCCTCCCTCCTTTCTAGTCTCTCTAAAAACCAATAGGAAAATTATCCTCAAGTGAGGATTAACAAAAAAAAAGACACACAATCTTAGATCCCTCTCTAGGGACACATTTTAATTAAGATGGGATTAAAAAATAAAAAACATCAAATTACACGAAAGAAAAAAATAAGGAAAAAGAGTCTTGGGAAAAGCAAATTGCATTCTTATACATTTTTCTTCAGGCAAATGAAGAACCACCCTCCATAAAAGAGATGCATTACTTTCTCTCTTATTGCAAACACTCTGAACACATGATGCTAAATCCAATATCATACATATCAAGAATGCTTAAAACATTTGCTACTAAACCTTTAAATCAGAGATACCTTTAAAGTACATCTAAATAAGCAGGTAGACAGGAAAAATAAGTCCAACCTAGCCGGTGTGGCTCAGTGGTTGAGTGCTGACATATGAACCAGGAGGTATGGTTTGATTCCCGGTCAGGGCATAGGTCCGGGTTTCTGGCTCTATCCCTGTTAGAGGGTGTGCAGGAGGCAGTGGATCAATGATTCTCTCTTATTATTGATGTCTCTCTCTTCCTCTCCCTTCCTCTTTCTGAAATCAATTAAAAAATTATTTTTTAATTCCAAACAAAGCCATCAAAGATCTGAATTACAGTCTTCTTTCTAGTTTAAATGTGATAGGTCGAGGAGAGAAACTGAAATTTACATTGATTGGGTATGCCTTATTCATATGGAAGTACATAGCCTGTTAGCTTACAGATCCTTTTAATAGCCCTATGAAATAGGCATCTCTCTAATATTATACCCCGATGAAAAACTGAGGCACTAAGAGGTTAAGAGTTCAGCTGGGTAGTTTACCAGTTGCGGGGGAAAAAATTTTCATGTGTATCCTTTTTGACCTTTGTAAAAACAGTATAAATTAAGGTCTTTCATTTTATATTTCAAAGCACCTGATGAAGCAGAAACAAGATAAACTCAGTTAAAGACAAATTATTACAAAGAAATAAATGTATATGATTTAATAAAAATCTTATTAATGATCTGCAGGCTCAGAATGAATTTTCATACCGTAAGCCCATTCTTCATCTTTTCCATCAGTAAGTTATTTCTATTCTGTGAATCATTTGTAAAAACTAAGCCTCTTATATAGGGCTCTAGTTTATAACAATGTCTGAACACTAAAGTCAGAGCTGTGCACACCCAACAAAGATCATAAAAGTTTTCTACTTCTTGACATGGCAATTCAGTGACTAAGATATAAAGTCAATTTAATCTACTTGAAATTTACTTCTGATTTGCATTCTTTCTCATATTTAATTTAGAAAATTAAAAATATAATATCATTAAACAATTGTACCTAAGCAGCTTATATTTTTCTATGGGAGATAATTAGGTAAACATGTTGCCAAACAATAATTAATAATTTAATGTCTTTCAACTTTAAGGGTAGGGAAAATCTATGTATGCTTATAATCTAGTTGAGATTGATTATTCAAGTATCAGTAATATTAGTCCTTAAAATATTATCATTGTGTAGTGCAAAATATATATGTATATATGTACACAAACCAAAGTATTGGACAACAAAAAGCAATGTAATAATCACAAACTAGGATTTTCTTATGAGCTCCACAATCCATTTCCTTCCAAGGTCATCCAGGCCTAGTAGTCTTCTTGAGTAAAATACCATTTTCTTTTCTTCAGTTCAGTTTTCTTTAAAAAGAAAGTAAAAACCAATTTCCTATGAATAAAAATGCAACCTGAATATGAAACACAACCCATGCCAAAGAATTCTCTAACATAATCCTAACATTCAAATTCAAAATAAAACCATAAACCCACAAATGTTCCTTGTAAAATTATTTCATGTCTATTGAAATTATTTCATGTCTATTGAAATAAAACTATTATTTATAGTTCAATAGGAAAGACCTAATTGCAAGTGCTAACATTATCAAATGGTTTGTAATAAATAATTTAAATATATATTCCTCCTCCCACAGCTTCTAAATTCTCAACTTTTTCTAGTTGGCTATTACAGTTCAGATTTTTTTTTTTACATTATTTAATAATTTATGAAAATGGAAAGGCTGTGAAACAAAATAGCTTAATAAAACTTCAACAAGTTGACAGATGTACAATCTGGACTATTAATTTAATTAATATATATTATGTTATCTGTTTTGGGCACTGTGCAAGCACTGGGGATTTAAACATAAATGAGGCAGCTCTCAATTGACCCTCAAAAGACCTCTTGGTTTAATTGAGGGGGTAGGAAGATATATAAACCAACAATTCAGATATGCATAATGTGATGGTTTTAAGAGTGAATGAAGTATCAGAGAACTGGTGGGCTTATTATCACAAGACACAACAATCACATATGATCTGAGTTCTGAGAAAGGTTCCCCAAACTGTAAATAAAATGTCTATACCCTCCCAGCACTCAAGATGCCAAAATGGCTGAAACTGTCTCAGCACAGATTCGTTCCTCTCCTCTGTGGAAATATTCATATACAATCCCTTTGGCAGGGGTTGTATGTGATATCCTAATAAAAGAGTAATATGCAAATTGACCATCATTCCAACACACAATATGGCCGCCCCCATGTGGTCAAAGATGGCCACCCTCATGTGGACACAAGATATCCAGCCAGGAAGGAAAGTTGTAGGTGATCAGGCCAGCAGAGGAGGGTAGTAGGGAGGGACCCAGGCTGGCAGGGGAGGGCAGTTGAAGGGGGAGGAACCAGGTCTGCAGGGGAGGATAGTAGGGAGGGACCCACACCAGCAGGGGAGGGCAGCTGTGGGGGACCCAGGCCTGCAGGAAAGGGCAGTTGGGGGGACCATGCCTGAAGGGGAGGGCAGTTGGCAGGGGGGACCAGGCCTGCAAGGGAAGGCAGTTGGGGGAGGGGGTTACCAGGCCTATAGGGGAGAGCAGTTGGGAGGGACCAGGCCTGCAGGGGACGGCAGTTGGGAGGGACCAGGCCTGCAGGGGAGGCAGTTAGGGGTACCATACCTGTAGAGGAGGGCAATTAGGGACGACCAGGCCAGCAAGGGAGGGCAGTTAGGGGCGACCAAGCCAACAGGGGAAGGGAGGTAGGAGTAATCGGGCTCGCAGGGGAGAGGTTAGGGGGTGATCAGGCTGGCAAGTAGAAGTGGTTATGGGCAATCAGGCAGGCAGGCAGGTGAGCATTTGGAAGCCAGCAGTCCTGGATAATGAGAGGGATCCCAGATTGGAGAGGGTGCAGGCTGGGGTAAGGGATGGCCCCTGCACATGAATTTCGTGCACCAGGCCTCTAGTTTTAAATAATCAAATAATTCCTTATCCTGTGAACAAATCTTCTTAGTTATACTTCTTTGGCAGGAGGGACATTTTAAATAATCAGATCAACCCCAGCTGATTGGATAGAGAGATAGCCTGAGGACTAAAGAGTCCCGGGTTCGATTCCCGTCAAGGGCATGTACCTTGGTTGTGGCTCCTCCCTGGCCAGGGCCCTAGTGAAGGCCCATGCAGGAGGCAACCAGTCAATGTGTTCCTCTCACATTGATATTTCTCTCTGTCTTTCCCTCTCTCTCCCACTCTCTCTAAAAATCAATGGAAAAATATCCACAGGGTGAGGATTAAAAATAAATCAATTAAAAATAATAATAATAGTAAGTAATCACATCAATTTTCACTTAAGTCATGGCATAAAGAAAAAAGGCTCGCTGCAGGTGGTTCTAAAGACTTAAGTACCTGAGCAAGTTTTTAGCAGAAATGTTAGCTGAAAGGTGCTTGAACAATTAGCAACACTTATCAAGAACCCATGTGATGCAGATTACTATATAAAGTCTTTCGCAGCATGGCTGGTGTGGCTCAGTGGATGAGTGTTGACCTATGAACCAGGAAGTCACTGGTTTGATTCCTGATAGGGCACATTCCTGGGGGTCATGCAGGAGGCAGCCAATCAATGATTCTCTTTCATCATTGATGTTTCTATCTCTCTCTCTCCATCTCCTTTCATCTCTGAAATCATCTCTGAAAAAAATGAAAATATTTTTTAAAACAATCCCTCGCAGCTCTTCCCTTTTGTGGCCATCATAGAAGCGCCATCAGTCAAAATGAAGTTCAATCCCTTGTGACTTCTGGCCGGAGCTAGAACCATAAAAGGCATTTCACTGCACTTTCCCACATTCAAAGGAAGTTTATGTCTTCTCCTCTTTCCAAAGAGTTGAGACAGAAGTACAATGTTCAATCCATGACCATGCCAAAGGATGATGCAGTTCAGGTTGTTCAAGGACATTACAACGGGCAGCAAATTGGCAAAGTAGTCCAGGTTTACAGGGAGAAATATGTCATCTACATTGAACCAGTGCAGCAGGAGAAAGCTAATGGTATAACTGTTCATGTGAACATTCACCGCAGCAAGGTGGTTATCACAGACTAAAGCTGGACAAAGACCGCAAAAAGATCCTTGAACATAAAGCCATATATCGCCACGTAAGAAAGAAAAAGTGAAAATACAAGGAAAAAACAATTGAGAAGATGCAGAAATAAAGTAATATTATATACAACTTTCATTGAAAACTAAAAATGAAAAAAAAAATTTTGCAGATTCATACAGCTTGGTCTATAAATCCTAATCCTCTACATTATTTTCTGACAGTGGGGAAATAGACTGGATATTACTATCTTCAAAATCTTAGAATGCTTTTCAGCCTTTTAACAAAATATCTCCTTTTTTAAAAAATTAACTTGCAAAATGCAGGATATGATGTGATAGGGAAGAAAATACACAAAAAGCAACAAATAAGGGAATAGGAATAAAATTCTCTTTGCCCTAGCCCAGTGGTCGGCAAACTCATTAGTCAACAGAGCCAAATATCAACAGTACAACGATTGAAATTTCTTTTGAGAGCTGAAAACCAACTTTTGCGCATGGGCCACGAAGTTTCAATGTCACTGTACGTGTGTGTCCGCACATGGTATTTTTGTGGAAGAGCCACACTCAAGGGGTCAAAAAGCCGCATGTGGTTTGAGAGCCGCAGTCTGCCGACCACCGCTCCAGCCCATTGAATCCTACTCTGGTTGTACCACTGAGATTATTTTTCCTCTTCAGAAGCATAGGCCTGCCTTTTTGGGCCAGTACTACCTTCACCAGGTTCCACTGAAGAATGTTTCTCCTGAGATCCTCTCCTCCCCTACTTAGTTTTGGGTGATTTTTTAAGGGTATGTTTATTAAAGCTGGGGACAGTAAAACAAGGAAGGGCTTAGGATAGAAGCAACAGGAGAGAGCCTATGCAGGGCTGCTTTGACTTACCAAGAAATAAAATTCACAAGGTCAGAAGTGAGCCAAGGTGGGGCTGCCATTGGCTGACTGGAAAGTCAGAGAAAAAAAGGGCCGTGAGGACTTGGTCAGGGGGTTAGCCCAGAATAAGTTGCCAATGCTCATTGCTCCCCTGGTTACAAGCCTCCAAGTCTTCTAGGGTCCTTTAGAGTTTTAGGATAGAGACTTCACTCAAGCCTGGCAGGTACTGTCAAATGGTTAGAATGTTGGCCTGCACATCGAAGGGTTGCCAGTTCGATTCCTCGACAAGGAGGTACACAAGAAAATTCACTTGAAAAGGAGATTCAAGTGGGTGTGCTACAAGGAAGGCTCACCCTACCCAGGTTTGTGTGTGTGTGTTTTAATATGTTTTTACTAGAGGCCTGGTGTATCAATTTGTACATGGGTGGGATCCCTCAGACTAGCCAACAATTGGGGCAGACTGGGGCTGACTAGGGCTGATTGGGGCTGATCGGGGCTGACTGGGGTCATCTTACCCAGTTGATCAGGCCAGACTATCCGGAGGAGGAGGGATGAAGGGAGGTTAGCCAGCCATGGGAGGTTGGCTGTGGGAGCGCACTGACCACCACCAGGGGGCAGCATTTGCATTGAGTGTCTTCCCCCTGGTGGTCAGTGCATGTCATAGCTACCAGCCAGTCATCTGTCCAGTTGTAAGGGTCACTTAGGCTGTTATATATATATATATAGATTGACTTCAGAGAGAAAGGAAGAGGAAGAGATAGAAACATCATAATGAGAATCACTGATCGGCTGCCTTCTGCACACCCCTACTAGGAATTGAGCCCACTACCCAAAATTGAACCTGTGACCCTTTAGTCCATAGATTGATGCTCTATCCACTGAGCCAAACCAGCCAGGGCCTACCTAGTTTTTAATGACTATGTTTCTACTGAAAGCTCAGTATTTCCAAAGAAACTATATGACAGCAAATTTATGAATCTGGACAGAGATAAAAATAGTCAGAAAAAGTAATTCATTAAGAGTAGTCATTTGGACTTAACAGGTCTGCTTTTAGTATTTAAGTCATAGATAATTTATTATTATCATCATTACTATTATTTTCTCTTTCAAATTTAATTTTTTTCACATTTTAATTGTATTTCTTTTTTTAAAATATTTTTATTTATTTCAGAGAGAGGAAGGGAGAGGGAGATAGAGATAGAAACATCAATGATGAGAGAGAATTATTGACTGTCTGATTCCTGCAAGGTCCCTACTGGAGATCAAGCCCACAACTCAGGCATGTGCCTTAACCAGGAATCAAACTGTGACCTCCTGGTTCATAGGTCGATGCTCAACCACCAAGCAACACCAGCTGGGTACATTTTAATTGTATCTTATTTTTCCTATTACCTTTTATCCCCTCTATGCCCTCTTCCACCTCCACCCATCACTTTCCACCCCACTCATGGATAATTTTAATAACAGAATTATGAGGCTAGGTAACTGGGGAGAAGTGGCACTACAAGAGACTGTTCAGGGCCTATTTTTTAACAGGTCTGCAAGTATTCTTCATATCACATATGGAAAGAAGATTTTTCTAATCCATTGCAAAGTAATGTGAGAAATTTCTTTTACTTTTAAATTTACATTCTTCTATCCTGGGGGATAGGAGGCGGGATCCAAGCCATGGAACTTATTACTATTGATGTAAAAAAATGTTTTAAAGCTCACCACAAAATAGCCATTTATGTTCCCTACTAGAGGCCCAGCCTGCACCCTCTCCAATCTGGGACTCCTCAAGAGAAGTCCGAGTGCCGGTTTAGGGATCGGGCCTAAACCGGCAGTCAAACATCCCTCTCACAATCTGGGATTGCTGGCTCCCAACTGCTAGCCTGCCTGCCTACCTGCCTTCCTGGTTGCCCCTAACTGCTTCTGCCTGCCAGCCCAATCACCCCATAACCACTCCCTTGCCAGCCTGATCAATGCCTAACTGCTCCCCTGCTGGCCTGATTCCCCAAAAGAACTGCTCTCCCTTGCTGGCCCAGTAACCCCCAACAGCCCACCCCTGCCAGTCCAGTCTCCCCTAACTACTCTCTCCTGCAGGCCCAATTGTCCCCAACTGCCTTCCACTGCTGGTCGGGTTGCCCCTAACTGCCCTCCCCTGCAGGCCTGATCACCCTCCCCTGCCAGCCATCTTGTGGCGAGCATCTTTGACCACATGGGGGTAGTCATCTTGTGCAAGGGTGTGCGGATCAATTTGCATATTACTTTTTTATTATATATGACGTGTAGGATTATCTCAATGTGTCTGTTTGGGTCCAGATGCACATTTATTAGATAAAATTAAAGCTTTTCCATATCCTATGGCACTTCAGTTTGTCATCCTGCTAATAGTGAGCTTCAGCACACAGTTCTGAAATCTTACTACATACCACATACTGTAGTAGGGATGAGGTACAGGATGGTCCCTATTTATGAGTAGGGCAAGTCATCTCCTGCCCACACTTTCCCCTTCCTAACAGGATTTCTTGATCTTCCTTTTCAACTCCAAAACAGACCAAGCTCCTCCAAACCATACACACTCTCTCTAATCTTTATTTCTGAAACGTTAGATTAAATATTGTTAAACCCTGCCAGATTAAACCTTGCCTAAATCCCCCTAAAGCAAAAATTTATTTTGAAATCAAACATGGCTCTATCTCTAACCCGTTAATTTATTACATATATAAGCAAATAATACATAAAAACACCATATTTCATCCAAACGCAGTCATGCAGTGTTATATAACTTGCAAATTGGAAGAATCAAACACCTAACATACCACAGAAAATTTAATAAAGATTCAATAATAACAAAGTAGAAAATTAAAAACAGAGAAGAATTTCTTCATTCAGAGACATCTGTAAATAACTGAAAGAGATATTTAGGAGATATGGTGTATGTTTACTGGTAAAGAATATTTTTTTAAATGTAATTTTAGACAAACTGCGATTTTGGGTGATTGCTAAAGCAATGTATAGTTTGCTTTTTCAGCCTTTAATAAAGTGACAAGATGCCTTAATCTTAGGCATAAATTATTAAGCAAAGTAAGTTTTTTGTCTTATGCCAAATTTATCTACCCTCCAACTCTGACTTTCTACATAGGAAACATGAAAGGGAACTTTGAAATGCATTGCAAACTATATAAACACCTCGCTTTAGTGCCACTGTTCCCTGCAGCTTAAATTACTATCTGTTAAAAAGGTCTGGTTCTTTTTTCTTTCTATTATCAGGGAAATCAGAATTTTAGCACTAAAGCCAACCACTGTAGGAAAAATGTAAAATGTATGAAAGAAGAAAAGATTTAAAGTAAGATCTATATCTTAACAACCAAAATGACTCATACACAAGAGGAGTAGGAAGGGAGTAAATACCTGGAAAGCAAATTATGCTTCTGAAATCCTACTAAAGTTTTTCAAGTGGGCAGGTATATCAAACAACATATTTGGTTCATTTGTGAACATAAAGCAGAGAAAAAAGAAGACTAAAACAATTCACCTAATGTCACATGCTTTTCAGTTTCTCTACAATAAAATATAACTGGAGCCCTAGCCGTTTTTGGGGGGGACTGTGAATTGAAGGATCCCAGGTTCAATTCCAATCAAAGGCACATGCCCAGATTGTGGATATGCAGGAGGGAGCTAATCAATGATTCTCTCCCATCACTGATGTTTCTATTTCTCTATCCTTCCTCTCTGAAATCAATAAAATATCTATAATAATAAAAGTGTAATCTGCTAATTAGACCAGACATCCTTCTGGAGCAGCCTTCCAAATGAAGCTGGGGCTGTGAGGGAAGCCTGCGCCCCAGATGTGTGCTGGCCCATGTGCCAGAAGGAAGTCTGTGCCAGCAGCCAGGGGAAGGAAAGCCTACTCTTGCATGAATTTCGTGAATCAGGCCTCTAGTATTTAAATACACAAACTAGGGGCCCAGTGCATGAATTTGTGCACCTTGAGAGGAACTTGGGCTATGAGTTGTGGTGGGCACAGGGGCAGGTCTCAGCCCATCCTCCATGTCCGTCTGTCTCCTCCTGCCAAGACCCACTTTCCCCTGTCTGCCAACAGCCTTGCTCCTGCCACTGCTGTTCCCGTGCGTGATGGCACCAGTCCTGCTTGCGCCTACTGAAGGCGCGGAGCAATTGGGGCCAGTGCCAGCAGCAGGTGTAAGTGGGGCCGGCACCATCAGCGGGTGTGAGCAGCAGCTGCTGCCCCAAGCACTCCTCAGGAGCAGAGGGAGGTGGAGAAGCTCTAGGGGCAATCAGGGCCTACAGCCACCACTCGCACCGCTGATGGTGCCAAGCAGTGAGGACTAGCACTGGGCACCAGCAGTGGGTGAGACGAGTGGCTCCAGCACCAGCAGCAGGTGCGAGCAGGGCCATCACTGGGTATAAGAGGCGGCTGCTGGCCCCGATCTTTCAGGAGCAGGGGGAAGTAGAGAAGCCAGCCATGAGGGGTGATTGGGGCCAGTAGCCACTGCTTGCACCCCGACTGTATCAAGTGATCGGGGCCAGCCTCAGGTGGAAGGAGTGGGTATGAGCAGTGGCTCCAGCACCAGGAGTGGGCGCAAGCAGGGCCAGCACCACCAGCAGGCGTGAGTGCCAGATGGGACCGCGGTGTGTGAGAGCAAAGAAATTTCAATAACTGGAGGCTCGCCCTAATGACAGTGGCCAGCACTCTGCCTTGGTCTGACAGCCCCACTCACCATCCCACTATAGCCAACGCCAGCCATGTTCCACGCATACCCCCCGGTGGTGAGCGCACGTTATGGCAAACGGTTGTTCGGTTGTTCCACCACTCTATTTGTATATTAACCTTTTATTATATAGAACTAGAGAACCAGTACACAAAATTCGTGCACAGGGTGGGGGAAAGGTGTCCCTCAGCCCAGCCTGCACCCTCTCCAATCTGGGACCCCTCGAGGGATGTCCGACTGCCAGTTCAGACTTGATCCCTGCCTAAACAGGCAGTCGGACATCCCTCTCACAATCCAGGACTGCTGGCTCCCAACTGCTCACCTGCCTGCCTTCCTGATTGCCCCTAACCGCTTCTGTCTGCCAGTTTGGTCACCCCTAACCACTCCCATGCCAGCCTGATTGATGTCTAATTGCTCCCCTGCCAGCCCATTTGCCCCCAACTTCCTTCCTCTGCTGGCCTTGGTCACCTCTAACTGCCCTCTCCTGCAGGGTTGATCACCTTCAACTGCCCTCCCCTGAGGCCTGGTCCCTCTCAACTGCCCTCCCTTGCAGACCTGTGCCTCCCAACTGCCCTCCCCTGCTGGCCGTCTTGTGGTGGCCATCTTGTGTCCATATGGGGGCAAGATCTTTGACCACATGGGGGCAGCCAGCTTGTGTGTTGGAGTGATGGTCAATTTGTATATTACTCTTTTATTAGATAGGATAGAGGCCTGGTGCACAGGAGGGGGCCAAATGGTTTGCCCTGAAGGGTGTCCCAGATCAGGGTGGGGGTTCCCATGGGGCGTGGGGCAGCCTGAGTGAGGGGCCTGTGGTGGTTTGCAGGCTGGCCACGCCCCCCAGAGACCCAACCAGAGGCCCTGGTATCTGGGATTTATTTACCTTCTACAATTGAAACTTTGTAGCCTGGAGCAGAGCCAAGCCTCCTGCTTGCTCTATGGCTGGCAGCCATTTCTGTTTGAATTTGTTAACTTTCCATAATTGAAACTTTGTAGCCTTGAGTGAAGGCTTAGGCCAACAAGGGCATGGGAAACGCCTCCCTCCTGCTCTCTGTGGCTATAGCCATCTTGGTTGGGTTTATTTGCATACTTGCTCTGATTGGCTGGTAGGCGTAGCTTGTGGGTGTGGCTTGTGGAGCAGAGTGATGGTTAATTTGCATATCACTTTTATTTTATTTTTATTTATTTTTTTATTAAATTATCTGTGCATATATCTTACCATTGCCCTTCCCATCCCATATGTACCCTCCCTCCCCAGAGTTTTGTGTCCATTGGTTGTACCATATTATTCTTTTATTAGGTAGGGTAATTGGAGCATTTACACTGGTTTCTGATAATCCCTTCATCAGAGAAGGGCAAATGTTTGGCTTTTGCTTTTGTTATCAAATGTAATAATAAGAAACTTGGGTTCTTTGGTAGAGTAACAACTCACCCATTATTATGTAAACCTTTATATGTTTTAAAATGTATTTCTACTGCACTCAAAATTGTATTATTAAGTTCCCTATTTCTCTTGGTCACTTAATGGGAAATGGTGACAAAATAAAAAAACATAATCAGTGAGGCCAGCAGTGAGGTAAGCAATTTTCTATGGGCCCATCCATTGAAAGTAATTCAGTTTATATAGTGCCCAAAAAGTGCTTCAAGGATTTTCTTGAACCCAACAGTTTTGGCCTCAAATATATATTTTTTAAATATATTTTATTGATTTTTCACAGAGAGGAAGGGAGAGAGATAGAGAGATAGAAACATTGATGAGAGAGAGTCATCGATCAGCTGCCTATTGCAAGCCCCCCACTGGGGATGTGCCCACAACCAAGGTACATGCCCTTGACTAGAATCCAACTTGGGACCCTTCAGTACGCAGGCTGACGCTCCATCCACTGAGCCAAACCGGTTTCGGCACCTCAAATATTTCTAACCTAGATAATCTCAGAGCATTTTCAAAGATTTCAACCTATTATTCTCAGACTTATCTAAGTTACCTCCTAGCATCGCAAACTGGAATTCCTGACCCTCAAATAATAATAATCCCTATTTCTAGAGAATGTTCAACTACAAACTGAGCATTTTCTGAAATTTCAATATCTATATTTCAAAGGTATAGAGAGCATGCAGGCTTTTTCTTCTTCTTCCTCTTTTTTTTCTTTTTTTTTTTTTCTAACCTATCTGTTGTTGTTTTTCTTTAATCCTCACCTGAGGATATTTTTTTCCATTGATTTTTAGGGAGAGTAAAAGGGAGAGGTGGAAGGAGAAAGAGAGAAACATCGATGTGAGAGACACATTGTTTGGCTGCTTTCTACACCTGCCCTGAATGGGGCAGTAATTGAACCTGCAACCCAGGTATGTGCCTTTTACTGGTCCGAGGGCTGACACTCTAACCCTCAGCAAAACTGGCCAGGGCTCCATTGTCCTTTTTATTAGCAAGGGGCCCAAAATAAAGATCAGACTTCAAGAGCACTGTTTCTTCATAAGCCATAAAAGTAAGCCTATAATCATTTTCTTATTGTTGTTTAAATCAAAGGTGCACGAATCCACCAGATGCTCTCAAATGAAAAAAGGTTTAAGTCCAACAAGTACCTAGAAACCCACCAGGTATCACTATCAAAATAATTCCAATCTCAGGACCAATACAATATTGAGTATGACAATATATCTATGAAATGGTGCCGGGACCGGTTTGGCTCAATGGATGGAGCGTCGGCTTGGGGACTGAAGGGTCCCGGGTTCGATTCCGGTCAAGGGCATGTACCTTGGTTGCGGGCATATCCCCAGTAGGGGGTGTGCAAGAGGCAGCTGATCGATGACTCTCTTTCATCGATGTTTCTAACTCTCTATCTCTCTCTCCCTTCCTCTCTGTACAAAATCAATAAAATATATTTTTAAAAAAAAAAAAAAAAAAAATATATCTATGAAATGGGCCTATCCTTTTAACTGCAGCTAAAGGCCCTTCTATTTTAAGAGTTTACACACCACTTTGAATTATAAAACTATAATATTACCTTCTCCTTCTTTGATAATATAAATGCACCAACCACTGGGCAATAAAAGGCCATATGATAGCAAAGGTTAATGCACCAGGAGACATCTCGAAGGGCCACCACGATGATCTCTAACAAAATAAAATAAGCTGGTCAGCAATCTATTACATATTGTATGTATAAACTTAAAAATAATTCATAATTCTGAAAATATATAACTACTAATAAGTCTCCTGATAAAGAGAGGGGGGAAAATCTGTACTTTAGACAATAATTTGGTAAATAAACTTTCAGGAGTAGTTCAGACTTAAATAAACACAAAATAAAGATATGCATTTAATTTCAAAGTCCTAAAGGGTAGACTTCCTCTGGAATTCTTTTTTTTTTTTTTTTTTTTTTGTGATTCCCATTCATGATTACTTTATTTTTCATCAGAAGCAGTTTTCTTAAATTTAGAAAACAAATATGGAAAAAAAAATGGATTTTTAAACCTCCTCTGGAATTCTTTAAGAGCCTGTATAATCTAAATTAACTGTAACTTACTTGAATTTAAAAAATTGGCTCTTAGATTTAAAAAATATTTCTTACCTGTGAGGGAGGCAGATTACTAGTCTGTAATGTTGATGATTTTGCCTATAAATACAAATGAAAATAATTTAACTTTGATAAATAAGAAAAATACAATAACTTTTTAACATATTTTTATTGATTTCATTTTATGCCATTAATTGAACATTCCTGAAACTGCATTTCGTTTTCTGTCAGTGTGCCAGTTTTATCTGTAAACACATGCTCCACCTGTCCAAGCTCTTCATTCATATCAGAAGTATTGACTTGAACTTTCTGATCTTATTCTTATCAAGATCCCAACCAATAAAAAATGATCCAAGAAATTTCTGCATTTCGGCTGTCACATACAATGAAATTGGAATGATGAAATTGTAGAGTACCAAAAAGGCAAAGAAATATGAAATAAATCTTCTGTTTTTTGGTTATACTGAGGTTCATCCCATTTTTCTTCAGTTTGCCATGTGTATTTCAAGATAGTACTGATTATGTCTTTAGAGATAAGGATTATTAGATAAATTATCAAAAACGTATGCATTGACTTTTCTACTGCAGATCACTTCTGTGTCTTGCTTTTATAATTTAACACCATCTTTGTTTCCATTCCAGTATATACAGTGACACCAAATATTTCTTTTGTGTTTTTTAATATGGCTCCATGAAGCAAAGAGACTCTCTGGCCCCAGAGATCTTACAATTTCTTCCATTTGTTGGGTTATTATCATTCATCCCTTGAATCTGTACAAGACTGCTTCTGGTTTCTGACATTCTATCACAGCTACAACAGTGTCCAAATTAGGAACTGTTTGTAACACTGCTGTTTCTGGAACTGCCACATGAGTCTTTAGGTTAGTTGCTCCATCCAAACTAGCAGTTGTCATGTGACAAGAATCATCAGGTCAATCTGAGGACAGAAGCACCAAATCTGCAGGGGAAATTTCACCTTTGGCTATTCGAACAATATCACCTACCCAGATTTTTTTTTATCTTGTTTTTACAAGGCCACCACTTCAAACAACATAAACAGCAGCTCCATTTACCTCATTATCTGAGTTATGTCATAATCAACCTTCATACCCATGCTTTATGGCAGTTACTGTTATCACAAAGAATAATGGAAGTCCACTGGTGATTGGACTGGTAGGTGTATCAATCATAAGCTGAACCAAAAATATAGTAAGAAAATAAAAATTTGCCACTCTTCTGAATTCATATAAATTCTTTGGAACAAAATTCCACACAGTGTACTTAGATGAAACGGTCCAGTTATCTATAAATTTCTGAGGTGTGTAAAGGCCATAGTGAGGAAACCTGTTGGCTATGTAGATAGTTCTTGTGTCACTTTAATGTGGTGGGTCAAAACCCAGCTGCTGCCCGGCTCAGCGCCACATGCCCCTGCCATCGCTGTCCCAGTCCCATGGGACACAGGAACACAGGAGCTGCAGGTGTTGGCCCACGAGCCAGAGGAGGAAGTGTGAGAGCCACTCTGGCTAAAGTTGTGCTCGCCGCTCTGCTCCTGCCGCTGCCCCTCAATCCCTGCTCCCTATGCGGGGCCCCAAGATCTCACAGCCCAACGCCACCCCCACCTTGCGTTGCTGAGCCGAGTGCCTCTCGGCAACCACCTTCATTACTGACCATTGTCACCCAAAGCATTGCCACAACACCCCCCTGCCCATCCACCCCCACACACACCACACACAAGTTTCTTTAGGCTAGATGTTAGACACTTATTATTTCAGTTTCTCCATTTATTATAAGTTCAGAGAAATGGTATTAAGATTAACAAGATCATTTATCGATTCATTGAATAAAAATTTACTGAGTGTCTATTATGAAGTCACTACTCTGGGCATTGAGCAAAGTGACAAAAATCGCTGACCTAATGAAGCTTATATTCTAATGGAAGGCTACAGTTAATAATAAATAAATTAGTAAAATATACTGTTTGTCAGGTAGTGATAAGTGTCATAAAGAAAAAGAAAACAGAGAAGGGAGTTGAGACATGTTGGAGGAGGGAAAGCTTAGAAGCAGGAGTGGCCGAGGAAGGCTTTGCTGAAATTTGAGCAAAGACCTAAACAAAGAACAATTGTAAACTATGTATTAACATCTGTGCGGAGAGAACAGCAAGTGCGAAGACCCCGGGTGGGAGGAAGCCTGATGCTGGCAAATGTGTGTGGCCCAGTATGACTATACCTTACAGGTAAAACTAAATTAATTTTCTCTAGATGTTGCATTAAGTCTTCAGACCATTAAGGTGTTAAAGAAGTTACAGTTCTAGTATACTCAAGTTGCAAACGTGGAGAGAATCTAGAAAAGGTAAGAATTTTTATAATGCTCCTTGTAATACTACCTTGTAGGCATAATAATATCTAACCAAGAAATTTACTTTAA
This sequence comes from Nyctalus aviator, assembly GCA_036971965.1. NCBI lineage: Eukaryota > Metazoa > Chordata > Mammalia > Chiroptera > Vespertilionidae > Nyctalus > Nyctalus aviator. The sequence goes on from CM072922.1 coordinate 114,044,309, forward strand.
TATCTAACCAATAGATTTACTTCTCCAGGCTTAATGAAATAGAGGGTAGATTTACAAAGTTGAGCTCCTAGGTATCTGATAATTTATCCAAGGTCCCATAAGTCAATATGATTTAGAAAGGATCTCAAAGTGAACAAATCAGTAATTACTAACAAATACTAACACAGAATCAGAACAAATGCAAATATGAGTAAATTTTTTTCCTAACAAATGCTCTGGAAAGGCAAATGAAATTCCCAAAGACACCTGTTTACAACTAAGTAGTAACTGGCAATCTACACTAATAAAATGGAAACATGCAAAAACTGACCGTCACTTCACGATACCCACCAGCCAATCATGCGTGAGTATGCAAATTAACCTGAAAAAGATGGCCCTGCCCCCCAACTGCTCCAGGCCTCTGGGCAGCACACATGCAGGTACAGAGTGGCCGGGCAGGGCGGGATACCTGCCATGAGGGGGAAAGTGGGGGACGGAGGGAGCTATAGGAGTAGTGCTTTGGATGCAGCGAAGACTGAAGACTCTGGCTGGAGTGAAGACGGAAGGCAGTGGCCAGAGTGAAGGCCTGGATCCTGGGTGCCAGAGGAAAACTGGTGCCAGCAGCCAGGGGAAGGAAGGCCTATGGCATGAATCTTCATGCAATGGGCCTCTAGTCTATATATAAAAGCCTAAGCAACCATTACACTACAACAACTGGTCGCTATGACACACACTGACCATCAAGGGGTAGATGCTCAACGCAGGAGATTCTCCCAGCCCACAGGTCCCGATCACCAATGCAGCCTACCTACCAACCTCCTGGTCCCTCTCTCCAGCTGGCAGTCCCTGATCGCCTGATTGGGCTGGGCCCCCAGGCTGATAGGGAATCAGGGGTTGGTGGCAGCAGATGTGGCCCTTTCCTAGGGGGACCAAGGGCCAACCTCCTAGGTCCCTCTCCTTCTGTCCCTCCCCTAGGCCCCGATCAGCCTACCGCGTGCCGGCTGCGGTGCTAGTTGGCCCTTACCTACACCAGCAGGCTGCTTGCCCGATTGGGGCCCGCTGGCCAACCTCCCAGTTCCTCCCCCAAGCCAGCAGGTCCCGATCCCCTGATCAGGGCCTGTCCCTGGGCTACTCCTAAAACCAGGAGTGGGTGGCAGCAGAAGCAGGCGGTGAGGGAAGGAGGAGGGGGAGGCAGGGAATCTGATCCATCCTCATTGCCAGCCAGGCCTAGGGTTGCCACCCATGCAAGAATTTCATGCACCAGGCCTCTAGCACTTGTATATAATAAGCAAGATGATTTTTTGCTTTAATGATATTTGTCCATATATATTGTTAAAAAAAATAAAATTCAATGATACTTGTCTAAGGAAACACTGATTTGTTTTTCTACTTATTTATGCATTTATTGGTTACTTCTTATATATATACCCTGACCAGAGATTGAACCCCAACTTTGGCATATTAGAACAATGCTCTAATCAACTGAGCTAACTGGCCAAGGCTAAAATTTTATTTTTAAAATACTTAAAAGAATAAAATATCCAAAGAATCGCCCTAACTGGGGTATTTATGCAAATTTTCATTCATACAAATGAATTATGCAAAATTTAAGGGAGAAAGTCCTTAATGTGTCAGAATCTTTTTTAAAAGACAAGGACTCCACCCAGTCCCTGTAGTACAGTTGATTGAGCATCAGACCATACACCAAGAGGTTGCCAGTTTGATTCCTGGTCAGGGCATATGCCCAGAATATGGGCTCAATCCTCAGTACGGGGCATTCAGGAGGCAGCTGATCAATGATTCTCTCTCAGTATTGATGCTTCTATTTCTTTCTCTCCTGCTCCTTTCTCTCTCAAATCAATATAAATGTTTTAAAAAGAAATACAATTAAAATGTGAAATAATAAATTATCCATGAGTTAAATACTAAGAGCAGACCTGTTAAGTCCAAATGACTACTCTTAATGTATTATTTTTTGTGACTATTTTTCTGTATCAAGTCTTCCCAGATTCATAAGTAAAGTTGCTGTCATATAGTTTCTTTGGAAATACTGAGCTTTCAGTTGAGGTAGTCATTAAAAACTGGGTAGGGGCAGCCCTCTTTGGGGCACAGCCATTTGAATCTCCTTTGCGGGGGGAATTTTCTCTCTTTTTCCGTTTTGTTAATCTTCACCAGAGGATATTTTTTCCATTGATTTTTAGGGAGAGTGGAAGGGAGGGCGGGCGGGGAAAGAGAAACATCAAGGAAAGAGAAACATCACACCAATCAATGTGTCTTTCACATTGGTGTTTCTCTCTGTCTTTTCCTCTCTCACTCTCTCTAAAAAGATCAATGGAAACATATCCTCGGGTAAGGATTAACAATTAAACCAAAAGAATCAGTAACAATATATCTCTACAGCATCTTTTTTTAAAAAGATTTTATTATTTTATTGAATTTTAGAGAGGAAAAGAGAGGAAGAGAGAGCAAAACATCAATGTTAGATTGGAACATTGATGGACTGCTTCCTGCACACCCCCTGCCAGGGATCAGGAATTGAGCCCGTAACCCAGGTAAGTCTCCTGACTAGAAATTGAACCGTGACCTCCTGGTTCATAGGTCAATGCTCAACCACTAAGCCACACCAGTCAGGGCTCTATAGCATTTTTAAAAGAGATCAAGATAGAGGACAATGCTTTCTACAAAAGAATAACTCTTTAATGATTAACTTTAGGGCATTAGGTATGATCTATTTATTAGTTACTTAAACTATTTTTTAAAGTTCTTATTCTTCTACTACCAAGCAATCTATCCTTCCTCTAATTTTACACTAAAATTTTACTATTATTTTAACTGGCATTTAGCTTCTGGGGCAGTTTGAAGTAATATTTTCAAAAGTAGGTCCTATTTGTTTATTTTTCAATCATTAAAATACAGTAATTTCCGTAAATCCAATCAATCTAGATTATAAAGTTTCAAAAGATCAACAAGTAGAAGATAAATTTGGAAGCTTACCTGTGAAGCTGTTAGTGTTTCCAGTTTATGAAGTCTCTGAAGGACATTCTGCATGTCCTCCTGCAGCCGCATGAGCACAAGAGCAATTTGCTCATTGAGGCTGCCTCTTGTTCCTCTATCTGAACCCCAGCGTTCTCCATCACCTCCACTTCCCATTTGCCGACCCTTGGTTCCTTCACTCAAATGTTGCATCCTATGTCCTATTTTAAGAGAGCAAAGAAGTTAGTTTTAAGTTATTTCTATAAAAGTAGAAATGGTGTGTTTTATTCATTTTCCTATTATTTAAGACCTAACTTTCCTAAGTGGAGTGGGAGCAATCAGGAACTACACAAACAAAATAAATTACTGGGGTCAAAGGATAGATATACACACTTCTACTTATATTGATATATTCTTAGATTTTTATTTAAGGTTTTATAATGTACTTAATATACTAGCACATAATGAAATGCATATAATGCACAAATGATATATACATATTCAGGGTGCATTCTCAAAAATTCTTTACTAAAAGTAACAAGATTGAAAATATTTAAAGACTTTCTTTAGAGTATTAATATTGTATTAAATAATTATATTTTCCTTTCTGGTCACTGTAAATCTCTCAAGTAATTTAAAATGCTTTTTTTGGTCCTCGCTGGTTTGGCTCAGCGGATAGAACATCATCCTTCGGACTAAAGCGCTCTGGGTTTAATTCCAGTCAAGGGCACATACCCAGGGTTGTGTGCTTGATCCCCAACAAGGAGCATGCAAAAGGCAACTGATCAGTGACTCTCATTGATGTTTCCATCTCTCTCTCCCTCTCCCTCCTCTCTAAAAGAAATAATAATAATAATAATAGTAATAATAAATAAAAGCAAAAGTTTAAAAACTAATAATAAAAATAAAATGCTTTTATTATAAATTCCATTATATCTATATAAATATTAAAATCTCATTACTTTAAAAATGTTATTATATATCATTTATTCTTTTTATATATTTACAGAATTGGTATTACCCCTTTACATGATTTTGTATCCTACTTTAAAATACTATAAACATTTATCATTGTTGAACTTTATTCTAAAAACACTGAAATGGCTGCATAAATTCCCTAGTAAGACATGAATTTATTCAATCTTACTATACACTTTTGGATAATTAGGATCAATTCAAATTTTTGAAATTACAAATAACATTGAAATAAATGTCTTTGTATATAAATTCTTGTCTATGTTTCTACTGTTGGTTTTTGTTTTTTTGGTTTTTAGGACAGAAAGATTCAAAGAAGAATTACTGGGTCAAGGGTTAACAACCCTGTGGAGTTTCCTCGTGAGTGTTGCCAAGCTATTTTTTAGAAAGGCTGAAACAATTCTGTACTGCAATATATAAAAGGTACCACCATGCTACCCTACCTTTGCAGAAATGAAATACTTTAAGTTTTTACATTTGCTAATATAGTAGGTAAGTTTTGCTTGTTTTGTTTTCCACAACAAACCGGCAACTACCTACCTCATTGCCCTTCAACATCCTGGTACCCTAAAACAGCAGTATTCACAAAACCAATGTACATAAAACAATTCACTTAAATTGTTTTATGTACATTTTTTTCAACCAAATTCACAGATAATCCTTGAACGTGTTATGACCTCATAAAATTAAATAGAGATTTTCCTTTTATTTTAGGTACAACATAATAATTTAATATTTGTATATACTGTGAAATGATCACCACAATAAGTCTAGTTAACATCCATCACCATACGTAGTTACAGATTTGTTTTCTTGTGATAAGAACTTTTAAGATCCATTAAATTAGTAATTTTCAAATATATAATACAGAATCATTTAACTGTAGTAACATTGTATATTACATCTCCATGACTTATTTATTTTATAACCAAAAGTTTGTACCTTTCAACCACTTTTACTCATTTTGCCCTCTTTCCGCTTCTGGGAATCACCAATCTGCAACTGTTCTCTTTATTTATGAGCTTGTTTTTGTTTGTTGGTTTTTTAGATTACACATAAGTGAGATAATAAGCATTTGACTTTCCATTAATTCTCTTTTGTGGCAATACCTACTCATTCCTTACTATGAGCAATTATAAAGTATTTACTTCTCTTCCCCATTCAACTCTATTACCTCATCACATTACTATTCTTAATGCTTACTTTTTTATTGTTAAATATTCTTTTATCTCTGTTCTAACATTTTTTGTATCTGAGCTGTCAGTTAAATGATATTTTTTAATTTAAGTAAAGAAATGTAAAAAAGACCAAGAATTTTAATTATTATCAAAAGTAAGTAAAATAAGCATTAGCACAGTTGGAGGAACTGCTAAGTGATTACTCAGGGGATGAAAGTTGGCTGCCTCAAAAAATTTCATAAAAAAATATAAATATAGAAATGCCCCTTCCCATATTTTTAGAGAAAACACACTACTATGCCTTGTGGAGTAAAAGAAGAACTAGAAATTTTAAAAAACGGACAGATGTTATGTACAGATAACTTTTAACATTTCCTTTTTAAATTGATAGTTGTAATGTTTTTCCAATCTAGAACCTATTATTTTGCTAATTAGGTTATAAAGTTAGAAAAAAAGAAAAGAAAGAGAGAAATAAAGAATACACACCTCTCCCTCTTCTGACATTAGAGAATTCCTCATTTTCTCCACCCCGTTTCTCAGGGTGTGGCGCACCACTGTTACCTCTTCCATCTTCTCCTCCATGCTTTACTTCACCTTTTCCTTCAACTGCTGCCACCTGCATCTCCCCAATATTGCCATTTCCAGGAGAAATTTGAACATCTTCAGGAAAACCAGAATTTTCCAAGGGCTTATTGGGATCACCACCCAAGTAATATCGATATGGTCCATTGTTTGATGTAAAGCTATCTAAAGACTACAAATTTAAAACAAGACTTAATTAAAAGCTACAAACAAATTATACACCACAAAGTTTTCTTATTAAAGGATTACTGTTATTATAAAATATTTTTGTTTTAATGAAAGTATTTTTATTTAAAATTCTTTAATTCATATTCTGCCTCCTATATGTAGGGAAAAAATGGGATAGAAATGAATCATCCATGAACAAAGAATTGAGAAATTACAGCAATAAATTGTTCTCATGAGTCACTTATTCATCAAAGAAACATTTAAATGTCTACTTTAGCCTAGTTACTATGCTAAACTTTAAGGATAAATATGAAAAAAGAGAATCGCTGCAAGAGGCTTCTAGTCTTAGCAGAAGAGAGATTATAACATAGTTTGATAAGTATAATGAAAGAGATACACAAAGAATGCTATAGGAGCTCATACTGGGCTTGGTCAGGACAGCGTTTCTGGAAGAAATTATATGAACTAAAACTTGAAGAACAGCATAGGAAAGAGGAGGTAGAGATTGGGGTGATGAAGCCACAAGTCAAGGAGCCCTTGGGGCCAGGAGAGCTGGATGAAGCAAGGAACAGATTGTCCCCTGGAGCCTTCTAACAGCTCTGCTAACTTGATTTCAGATTTCTAGCCTCCCTAAAGTTCTAGAACTATGAGATAATAAATTTCTTTTGTTTAAACAACTACAAAACTTGCAGAACAGATGCATATAAGCCAATTCCAAAGTGTGGTAATGATGACAGCGTGTACCAATATCATAGTAGTAGGATAGAGGATGATTTGAGAACTTTTGAGATTACAGAATCTATAGGACTTGAAGACTGAATGTGGGGAGTAAGGGAAAGGAAAAGACTAGATGTGAAACTCACCAAAAGAAATATAGAGGATAAGGAGCTTTAGGGGACAAAAGAGACAATGGTATGTTTTAGATAAGTAAAAAAATTGAGATTCGTAAGCAAGATGTCTAATAGGGCAGTAAGAATTCAGAAGAGAAATACAGCTTGAAGATATCACTTTGAGTAATTAGCATGTCTTTGATGTTTAAAACCAAGGTAGAAATAAATATGGCTTGAAGAACGCCATATTTAAGAGGTCAACAAGAGGAAGAAAAACTCACAGAGGAAGATTACAAAGGAACTAAGAAGTATAAAAAGAAGCTCTTTAAAATGGTGTAATGAAAACCAATGAAGTATTTTCAAGGACAAAATAGTTAATATTGTTTAATGATATTCAAGTGAGATGGGAAATGTAAAGCATCTATTCAAATTAGCAACGAACAAACAAAAAATTAGCAACAAAGGCATGATGATAAATATATGAAATGAATCAATATCATGAATGAACATAACCAACAGAAAGCCTGACTACAAAGGGGAGGAGGAAGATAAGACAATATTTACAAGGCATCAGAAGGTTCAGAGAGTCTTTTCTGATGGAAGAAATATAATAGCTTAAGAAAAATAAAGAACCAGAAGAGTGACACTGGTTGGAATAGTCTGGAAGGTATAAAAAATGAAAGTTCCCAAAGAAGTGGGAGAAAATATGATACCTTTTAGAGAAATTGGCTTAAGGTGGGAAGGTGACAAAGACTGAATGGGTGTAGCTTAGATTCAATAAGTCAAAGACGTGAAGGTGGAGTAACATCCTAAGGGCTTCTATCTTCTCAGTGCAACAGAAAACAAATTTACTTTATGAAAGCAAGGAAAAGGTGAAATGGAACTAATAAATATCAATCCCCTACACACATCTCCCATTCTGGTAGAACTCTAGCTCCTTATGCTTTAGGTGATACTCAAAGTGTGGTCTGCAGACCAGCAGCATGAGCATCAACTAAAAGCTGATTAGAAATGTAAATTTGTGGATCCCATCACAGATCTATAAAATGAGAAAACCTGGGATTCAGGCCCAAGCATCTGTACTATCACAAGCTCCCCATTATAATTTGAAAAGTACTGCTTAATAGATGAGAATGTATAAAAGGGAAAAAAAAACCTAAAATGTTTCTCTCTTATTCTCTTAGAAATCTAACTCATCTGATAATTCCAAATGTTGTACTGATATATATTTTTTCATTTACTATACATATATATATTTCATATCTTCAAATATCGATTTCTTTCAGAACAGTACTTCCAAACCATTATCTATTCCATTAAGTGGTTATTCTAGAACATGGTTTGTTTTCAGCTTCTACAAAGTAGTAACTGCTAATAATTTGATCTCTCAAAAATCTTAAACTTTGCCCTACCTGGTTTGGCTCAGTGGATAGAACGTCAGCCTGCAGACAGAAAGCTTCTGGGTTTGATTCCAGTAAAGGGCACATACCCAGGTTGCAGGCTTGATCCCCAGTAGGTGGTGTGAAGGAGGCAGACAGACAATGATTCTATCTCATCATTGGGGTTTCTATCTCTCTCTCCCTCTCCATTCCTCTCTGAAATCAATAAAAATATATATATTTATAAAGGAATGAGCTTAGCCCTGACCTGTGTTGCTCAGTGGTTACAGTGTGGGCCTGTACACCAGAGTCGCTGATTCGATTCCCGGTAAGGGCACGTACAGAGGCTGCAGATTCCATTCCTGCCCTGGTCAAGGCACACGCCGTAGGCACTCAATTGATGTCTCTCACATCTATGTTTCTCTGTCTCTGCCTCTCTTCCCTCTTCCCTCCCTTCCACTCTCTCTCTCTAAAGATCAATGGGAAAAAAATCCTCAGATGAGGATTAACAAAAACGAACAAACAAAAAAGAATGAGTTTAAATTAAAAAATCAGAAAATTTAAAAAATTATATTAGCAGATTGACTAATACCTCAATGGATAAGAAATAGATGAAGCTTGTGTATAAAATAAATAATGGCTCTTCATGTTATTCTAGAAGTCATAAGAAAGTAGAGTAAAAGGAACTCATTGTAAAGTGATAACAACTACAGAGCAATAATAATGATGGTGTAATTGTTCATAGAATATAAGTGAATTCAATGTTTTGGGGGAAGAAGGGAAAAAAGTAAAGAAAACTATCACAGAAGCAACATGAGAAAGAAACATTCCACAGACTATAATCTTATTTTTAAACTTTTTATTATGGAAAATTTCAAACATATTAAAATAGAGTACCAATCACTCTGTTATAACAATTATCACTTCTGAGCTATTCTTAATCTTGTTTTATTTTTACCTATGACTTCCATGCTCATCCCCAATGAACTTGATTCTTAAGGACTCCAAAATTGATCACAGAAATTACCTTTTTTTTTTTTTAAGTACCCACCTAGGAAATTTGTGGGTGACAACTTATAATTAACCTACTCTTAGTGAGGATGGATGATGTGGTGGGCTGCATCTTATCTAAGAAGATTCCCTTCAAGAAGGGACATCTGCATTAGGTTTAAAGGATGTGAAGAAGTAAACTGTGTATGTGGCAAAGAATGGTGAATTGCATTCCAGTAAAATGAATGCAAAGATGCTGGTGCTGGAAGAAGGAAGGGGAAATGGCTTGGCATATTAGAGGAGGGGTGGGGAACCTTTTCCTGCCAAGAACCACTTGGACATTTATAAAATTATTCACAGGCCATACAAAATTAGCAACTTAAAGAAAGCTTGCTATATTTGGTCAAATACTTAAATAAGTCACTCCTAATGCCTTGGCAGGGCCAGACCAAATTATTTTGCGGGACTTATTAGAGGAACAGAGGGAAGGCTAGGGTAGGTATGGGCAAAGCCCAAGTGTGAGAGAGGTGTGAATAGAGGCCAAAAAGATAAGTAGAAGCCAGATCAGGCAGAGATCACTGAAGGAGTTTAGTCTATCAACTGACTTATAGAGAAAACTAGAGGCCCGGTGCACAGATTCGTGCACCAGTGGGGTGTCTTGGCCTTGCTTGCAGGGATCGGGATAAAACCAGCTCTCCCAACATCCCCCAAGAGGTCCCGGATTGCAAGAGGGTGCAGGCCAGGCCAAAGGACCCCAATGGTGCACAATCAGGGCCAGGGAGGGACCATGTGAAGACTCCAGAGCATGACCAGCCCATCTCACCCAGTCACAGTCAGCTTGACCTCAACAACCAGCTAACCTACAGATCAGAGCATCTTTCCCCTGGTGGTCAGTGTGCCTCCTAGCAACTGGTCATATGGTCAAATGACTGTCAGATACTTAGCATTTTAGGCTTTTATTAAATAGGATAGGAGCAAGCCTAGAATCTAGTAACCAAATATTTACTGATTAAACTCATCCAGGTCTTTATCACCAACCTTCTCCAATCAAACATTTTTAAAAAGAAAAAAGTAGCCATAGCCGGTTTGGCTCAGTGAATACAGCATAGCCTGCAGACTGAAGGTTCTCAGGTTTGATTCTGCTCAAGGGCATATGCCCAGGTTTCAGGCTTGATCCCCAATAGGGGGTATGCAAGAGGCAGCCAATCAATGTTTCTCTCTCATCACTGATGTTTTTATTTATCTCTCTCATTCCTTTTCTTTCTGAAATCAATAAAAATACTTTTTAAAAAAGAAATAAAGAAAATAAAAAGAAAACAGTAGCCTGGCCAGAGTAGCTCAGTTGGTTGAGCATTGTCCCATGAACCAAAAGGTTGCTGGTTCAATTCCTAACCAGGCATATACCAAGGTTTCAGGTTTGATCTTTGGTAGGGGAGGCAATGAATTGATTGATCTCTCTCTCTCTCTCTCTCTCTCAAAATCAATAAAAATATATTTTTTTAAAATTTTGGGAAAGGTAAGAGGTAAATTTAGATGCATTATAACATTTTTAAAAGGGGAAACATAAAGAGAAAAAGTTTAAATCATTTATTCAGGAAGGCAAAAGAGAAATAATTTTCTATAAGATACCCTGAACTTTTAGAACATGGGTAGGGAAATAGTGGTAGGATTCAAAACCACCAAACATAAATACAGCTGTCAAAACCACTAGTCATTAACAGAAAAAATTATCAAAAAGGATAAAAAAACAAAACAAACATGGAGTTCTGCTCTGGCCAGGTAGCTCAACTGGTTGGAACATTGTCCTGATACGCCAAGACTGCATCCACAGTTAGGGCACATACAAGAATCAACCAATGAATGCATAAATAAGTGGAATAACAAATCAATGTTTCTCTCTTTCAAATGTTAAAAAGTTGTTTTAATTCATGCAGTTTTAATAAATTTTTTTCAAATGTGAGCTTCCATACTGAATCTTAACTAAAATTTGAAAAGAATTTCAACTCAAACTTTCAGTTCAACATATTAAAGTCAATGTGAAGTACAGATTTGTTTCAAAATTATTTAATTTTCTTAAATGTTAATCAATGTTTTAAACATAGGGACTAGCATAAGTTTATTATCTGCCTACCCATCCTACCTCTCTCAGAATATTTACAAATATTATAAACCATAATAACTAAATTATTTTGAATAATCAGGAATTGAATATTCTTTCTAATTCACAAAAGAAAATTTAAAATAAATGTTTAATAATTTTAGAGGTAAGTTTTCAAAGTGATGAACAGCATATACAATTGGTATTAACAGAAGTTACACATCAAGCCTGCCTGGGATGGCTCAGTGGATGAGCATCAACCCATGAATCAGGAAGTCACTGTTTGATTCCCAATCAAGGCACATGTCTAGGTTGAGGGCTCGATCCCCAGTGTAGGGCATGCAGAAGGCAGCCAATCTATGATTCTCTCTCATCTTTAATGTTTCTTTTTTCTTTTTCTTTTTTTTAATATATTTTATTGATTTTTTTACAGAGAGGAAGGGAGAGGGAGAGAGAGCTAGAAATGTCAATGAGAGAGAAACATCGACCAGCTGCCTCTTGCACTCCCCCTACCAGGGTTGTGCCTGCAACCAATGTACATGCCCTTGACCGGAATCGAACCTGGGACCTTTCAGTCCGCAGACCGACGCTCTACCACTGAGCCAAACCGGTTTTGGCTCATCTTTAATGTTTCTATCTCTCTCTCCCTCTCCAATCCTCTCTGAAATTTTATAGCCTATCTAATAAAAGACTAATATGCAAATTGGCCGTCACTCCAACACATAAAATGGCTGCCACATGTGGTCAAAGATGGCTGCCCCATGTGAATACATGATGGCCACCACAAAATGGCCAGCAGGGAGGGCAGTTAGGGGTGACCAGGCCGGCAGAGGAGGGAAGTTGGGGGCTACTGGGCCTGCAGGGAAGGGCAGTTGGGAGACCCAGGCCTGCAGGGTAAAGCAGTTGGGGGGGACCAGGTCTGCAAGGGAGGACAGTTGGGGTGATCAAGTCTTCAGGGGAGGGCAGTTAGGGGTGACCAGGCCAGCAGGGTAGGGTGGTTAGGGGCGAACAGGCTGGCAGGGGAGCAGTTAGGCATCAATCAGGCAGGCATGGGAATGGTTGGGGGGGATCAGGCTGGCAGGCAAAAGCAGTTAGGGGCAACAGGAAGGCAGGAAAGTGAGCAGTTGAGAGCCAGCAGTCCTGGATTGTGAGAGGGATGTCTGACTGCCCGTTTAGGTCTGATCCAGGTACCAGGATCAGGCCTAAATGGCCAGTCGGACATCCCTTGAGGGGTCCCCGATTGGGGAGGGCACAGACTGGGCTGAAAGACATCTCCCCCCCATGCATGAATTTCGTGCACCAGGCCTCTAGTATGTATATATTTAAAAACAAAAAGAAGTTATGAATCAAACTCTGATATACCACTTTGAAAACTTGCCAATCAAAAAACGTCATTTTTCACTGATAATGGGTGGTGATGGTCTGGGGCAGAGGGCAGGGATGGGCTGTAGGGAGTTAATGGGGGGCAGGGGGGTTGGACATAGGTAATACTTTCAACAATAAAGAATTTTTTTAATGTTGTTTTTACCTCTTCCTGGCCAAGTTGTTCCATGGAATCACAGTAAACTTCACTGTCTGAATCACTTGTCAAATGCTGAATTCCTGAAACATCTTCAACATGATCATCATTTATATCTAAAGATGAAAAAATGCCGAGATAGAATAATTATTCTCTAACTGAAGAAAAAATGCATTTATCGTTTTTTTCAAAATTGATTAGCTCTATATCATTTTCATACTTGGTAAATTTGATTTACCAAGCCACACTTTTTTCTTTTTTCCTTTTATTTTTTTTTTAAATCAATCTTTATTGTTCATATTATTACAAAGGTTCCTCATTTCTTCCCCCCTCCAACAGGTTCCCACCCCACTCTCCACCCCCTCCCCATCCCCCATTGTCCTTATCCATAGGTGCACAGTTTATGTTCAGTCTCTTCCTCCCTCCCTTTCCCCTGAGAACAGTCAGTCCACTCCCGTGCCATATCGCCAACTCTACTACTATGAACAGCTATTATTGTTTATCAGGTTTTTCAATCTCCTTTTTTTGTTGTTTTTTTTTTTTAATTAATAAACTTTTACACTTCTAAGAATAAATTTTAAAATCTAATAGTTTTAATGTACCCCTATGTTCATAGCAGCACAATTTACAATAGCTAGGATTTGGAAACAGCCTAGGTGCCCATCAGCAGATGACTGGATCCAAAAACTATGGTACATTTACACAATGGAATATTATGCAGCCATAAAAAAGAAAAAATTCTCATCATTTGCAGCAACCTGGATGGAATTGGAGAACATCATGCTGAGTGAAAGCCAGTCAATGAAAGAGAGACACCGCATGACCTCACTTATTTATGGATGATAAAGAACATTATAAACTGAAGAACCAAAAGATAGATATAGAGAGAGTAAAGCAACAAGCAGACAGTCAAATTACAGCGGGGAGGCTGGGGAAATCTGGGGGAGATAAGAGATCAACCGAAGGACTTGTATATATGCATTTAAGTACAACCAATGGACACAAAACTCTGGGGAGGGAGGGTATGTACAGGAGGGAGGGGGGCATTGGTATATGTACAAAAATAATAATTTAATAAAAAAATATATATTAAAAAAATAAAATAAAAAAATAAAATAAAATCTAATAACTTTAAACCTTGTTTTTTTTCTGCCCTGGGAATTGAGAACAAACTTGTTTACATGTAAACTTGCCCTTAGGCTATCAAAATGTATAGCCATTCAAGTGTAAATGGACACATTATTTAAACATAGCTGCTGTTTGGAATTGGATTCCTGTTCTGGGTGGGAAGGGCTTGCCATTCCCTTTCTCCATTAAAATTAAGGTATTAGCTTTAAAACCTCTTTTTGGCAAGAGACCTTAAACTTTCAGAACTTTAAATTTTTCAGATAGTAAATCAGTTACTTAGCATTTTCTCAAATCAATAATACCTCCACATGCCCAAGGATACACTTCACACAAAAGACATTTCCAAATAGATCAACCAACCTCATCCAGACCCCACACAAGGCACTCACAGATCAACACCCCAGTGCTATAATAACTCAACACATCCAGAGCTAAGCCTTCATCACTTGATTCAGCAGACTCTCAAGTTGCCGCAAAAGTTTCCAGCCATGTCTGAAAGGCAGCTTTCAGGAGGGGGCAGGCGAGGAGCGAGCTGTTTCCGGGCCTGGCTGCTCCGGACCTGGCCTCTGTTGCTCTGGTCCATTCCACAACCAGCTGCTAGGGGTCTGGCCACTGCCGCTCCTGACGTGGCTGCTCCGGGCTTGGCTGCTGCTGCTCCGGGCCTGGCCGCTTCCCCCTGGCAGCTGCTGCTCTGGGCCTGGCTGCTCCAGTCCCGGCTACTCCGGGGCCAGCCGCTCCGGGCCTGGCCGCTCCCGAACTGGCTGCTCCAAGCATGGCTGCGGCTGCTCTGGGCCTGGCTGCTCCCGACACGGCTGCCCCGGGCCCGGCCGTTCCGAGCCTGGCAGCTCCCGACCTGGATGCTCCAGGCTTGGCTGCTGCTGTTCTGGGCCTGGCTGCTCCCGACCCGGCTGCTCTGGGCCCGGCTTCTCTGGGCTGGGCCACTCCGGGCCTGGGTATTCCTGGACTGGCCACCCTGGACTTGGCCGCCTCCGCCTCAGGCCTGGCTGCCACTGCCCCAGGTCTGGCTCCTCCAGGCCTGGCTGTTGTTGCTCTGGTTCTGGCTGCTGCTGCTCTCAGGCCTGGCTGTTGCTGCTCCAGGCCCGGCTGCCACTGCCTTGTGCCTGGCCACTCTAGGCCTGGTGGCCGCCGTTCCAACATTCTGTCCTTTTTTTTTTTTTCAACACATTTATGTTGCAATGTTGGCTGCTGAGTTGAGTTTGACTTAGTCTTTGATTTTTCAAGATCTTCTTTGTATTCTTTCTTAAGTAATTTTACTATCTTTTGCTCTCGATTTCTTCACATTGAAAACTTCTTCGGTTTCTTCCTCCTTGTCCTGGAAGCTCAGCAGGTTGGCCTGTGGCTCTCCTTTGTTCTCCGCAGGCTCCTGCGCTGCTTCAGCCTGTTGCTGGGGTCGGCACCGCCCAGGAAGCAGCCCCCGGCCTCGGCTCTGTGGCCCGCGCTCAGCAGTCGAAGGCCCAGGGGCACCACCCCCCTGGGGGCCCCGTCGCCCAGCTCCTTGCTGGTGCCCGGCTGACCGGTGTCCGGCAGGGACTCCTGCTCCTCGTCACATTCCTCCAGTCTGGAGCTTTTTTTCTCCTTCCCGCTAGGGGAGTCTAGCATCAGAGTCAACAGGCTGTCCTCTGCATGCAATATGCGCGACTCCGGGGGCTCCACTTTTCGCCGTTCCCCCAGGACTCCACCTCACAGCCCCGTCTCCCTCTGCTTGAGCCTGGGTCCCCAGGGATTGGCCTAGAACTGGAGTTCAGGGCAGTCGAAACTGGGGCCCAGCATGGCCGGAGCTCCTGTTTCCTTCCCTCCAGGGCAATCCAGCATCAGAATCAACATTCCATCCTCTGCGTGCAATGTGCACGACTCCGGGGGCTCTGCTTTTCGCCGCTCCCCTTGGATTCCACCTCACAGCCCCGTCTCCCCCTGCCCGAGTCTGGATCCCCAGAGTCTGGCCCATAACTGGGGCTCAGCACTGCCGGTTCTAGGGTTCAGCCCAGGCCCGGGCTTTTATCTCCTCCTCTCTGGCTGGGACCTCTCCGCGCACAGCATGTCTCAGTACCTTAGGCTTTTTCAGCTCCTCTGATTTTCCTTCTGGTTTTCTCTTTCCTTCTTGTTGTAGAATTTTCAGTCAGTCGACTACCTGTAGCTCTGGGCAATGTCCACTCTACATTTTAGTTGTATTCCATTGAAATTGTTGTGTGCTGCTGCGGTCAGGTGTCTACCTGAGCAGCCATCTTGGATCCTCCTCTCTCTGCTATTGCCACACTTTTTTTTTCTTTTAACTTATCAAAACATTAAGTTGATTTGATAATTTTTATATGAAAAGATATCGAAGTATTTTAGCATGGAATTATATAAAAATACTGCCCAGATCAAACCTTATAGAACTCAATAACCTTAAAAGAGAAAACTGAATAGCAGCTAGGAAGCCTAAAGTTAGATGACTATTGTCCAGTTTGATTGTACCATTTAGGAATTACATTTCTTGGTTACTTGGCTGAATTGCAATAATGTTAATAATTCACCATATATATATATTATAGGCTCATCCCTAAAATATGAAAAGAATATAGCTTACCTTGCTGATTGGAGGATAAAGGTAGCCTATAATCAAGAGTTTTAAGCTAAAAGAAACATCAGAAATAAGAGTAAAAACTTCAAAATTTGGCCAAAACCAGTTTGGCTTAGTGGATGGAGTGTCGACCTGCAGGCTGAGAGGTCCCAGGTTCATTTCCAGTCAAGAGCATGTACATTGGTTGCGGGCACATCCCCAGTAGGTGGTGTGCAGGAGACAGCTGGTTGATATTCCTCTCTCATCAATGTTTCTAGCTCTCTGTCCCTCTCCCTTCTCTCTGTAAAAAATCAATAAAATATATATTTTTTAAAAACCTTCAAAATTTGCTCTGGTCAGTGTGGCTTGGTTAAAGTGTCATCCCATACACCAAGAGGCTGTGGGTTTGATTCCTGGTCAGGGAACATACCCAGATTGTGGGTTCAATACCCGACTGGGGAGTATATAGGAGGAAACTGTTTCATGTTACTCTCTCACATCAATGTGCCTCTCTATCTCTCTTTCTCTCTCTCTCCCTCTTCCCCTTTCTTCATCTCTCTCAAATCAATTGAAAAAAAATTTCAAAATTTTATTTTAAAATGCTATATAAAAACAAATTTAAATCTCAATGAAAAACATAAAAACCCTGGCCCTAATTCAGTCTTTCAAAAATATAAACGCTTATAATATAAATAAACCCTTTTATACTATTAGTAAGAGATTTTAAATTCTAAATTGCTCCAAATATCCTGAAATTATTAAAAGAATATCTTATTCATAGGAAACAGACTCAACAAATAAATATGGAAGAATACCTTGGTGAATGCAGACAGCAGGTTTTCCAGTTTGCTCCAAGTTTTGATCTACAGCTTTTACTTCTTCAGTGCTTCTGCCACTCAGAGAAGAACTAGCATGGATATCATTCTGTACATCCTGAACAAAGTTGTCTTTATCGTAGCCATTAGCAACAATGATTTCCAAATTCTTATGCTCTGTGGATTTCTTCGTCATTTTCTTATCTTTTATGTGAAAATGTAGAGATTCATAAAAGTTCACATTAGGTCAACTTCTGCATACACTGTTCTGATATCAACCTACCCAAAATCCCTTTGAAGGGTTTCCTACTAGGAGCAGAGAGATGGGGTGCTTATAGAAAAGGGGTATTTTATATGCTGACAACTCACACAAACTATATTGGTTTCAAAACTGCTTCAGTTCGCTGTGAATTTCCCAGACCTCCTTTGACAGATAATCTCTCAACCAGGCAGTTTGTTTTAGTATCTTTCTGCCCCCTTTCTAAAACAATCTTCCCAAGAATCGCTGGTACTCTTTCTAATAAAGACCCTCCAATTCAGGGCCCCATGATTCCAATCTTCCTTCTTTGTCAAAACTTCTACCTGGCCCTCCATAGCCATGTGGCTCAGTTGGTTAGAAAGTCAGCCAGTGCACTGAAAGGTAACCAGTTCAATTCCTGGTTAGAGCATATACTTTGATAGTGGGATCAATATCTGGTAAGTATAGGAGGCAACTGATAGATGTTTTGCTCATACATCAATGTTCCTTTCCCTCTTCTCTCTCCTTCCCCCTCTTTTGGGGGAAAAAAAAAACAAAAAAAACCCTTCTACTTGAATCCTATTCTCTTGATTCCACGCTATTCTTGACAAAATATTCAGAGTATGGTTGTCTCCTCTCCTTGACAACATATGCATATTCATATTGGAAACAATGCACTACAGAAATCTATACTAATAAAAGGGTAATATGTTGCCCTGATCTGTTTAACTCAGTAAATAGAGCGTTGGCCTGCGGACTCAAGGGTCCCAGGTTCGATTCCAGGAAAGGGCGTGTGCCTTGGCTGCGGGCACATCCCCAGTGGGGGGGGTGCAGGACCCAGCTGATCAATGTTTCTCTCATCGATGTTTCTGGCTCTCTTTCCCTCTCCCTTCCTCTCTGTAAAAAATCAATGGAATATATTTTTTTTTTAAAAAAAGGTATTTGCTAATTAGTCCGGGAGACATTCTGGGAGACCTTTCAGATGTCCTTTTGGACAAAGCTATGCTGGCCAGGCCAAGGCAGAGGTGATTAGGGTCCATCAGGCCAGGAGGGGAGGGCAATTGGGGGTGATCAGGCTGGTGAGGAGGGGGGGAGTTGGGAGGCAGGCAGGCAGGGGGGCAGTTAGAGGTGAATAGGCTGGCGGGGGGGTGGGGGGGAGCAGTTGGGGGCAATCAAACCAGCAAGGGGGAGCAGTTGGGGGCAAGAAGGCCGGCTCGGGGGGACAGTTGTGGGCGAGCAGGCCAGCAGGTAGTGGTTAAGGGCGATCAGGCAGGTAGGCAGGTGAGTGATTAGGAGCCAGCAGTCCCAGATTGCAAGAGGGATGTACAACTGTTGGCCGTCAGATATCCCCAAGGGGTCCCAGATTGGAGAGGGTGCAGGCCAGCCTGAGGGAAGCCCCCTCCCTCATGCATGAATTTCATGCACCGGGCCACTAGTATATTTCTAGAACAGCATCACATTGGGAAGAATGGCCTATTCTTGTTAGCTTTCAATGGACATCTATTCCATCTATGGATAAGGCAGGCTATTTCTGTATCCCTTTGGAATACAAAAACCTGGTTATACGGTCAACAACCCACAGCCCACCACTTCCTACAATGCCAAATCAGCCCAAGCCTCTCCATATCCTTTTATCTTATTTAATGTAATATTATTATCCCACCATCCAAAGATTACCATTATCACTTTGTTCTGCTCCTTTCACTTCTTCTTGGGCCTCTTCGTCCTCAGACTCAGCTCCACTATCACTGCTTTCAGCTTTACCATTAACAGTTTTGGCATTTGGAGGAGAAGTTAGAACATTACCAAGATCTAAAATATAAAAATGACTATTTAATCTCTAACCATATAACATACAATAAGGCTGTGATCCTATATAATAAAAGGCTAATATGCAAATCGACTGAATAGAGGAATGACTGGTCACTATGATGCACACTGACTACCAGGGTCAGATGCTCAACGCAGCAGCTGCCCTCTGGTAGTCAGTGCACTCCCACAGGGGGAGCACTGCTCAGCCAGAAGGCAGGCTCATGACTGGCATGCGCAGCAGCAGGAGCATCTCCTGCCTCCACAGCAGCACTAAGGACCCTTCAAGAGTCCTGGACTGTGAAAGGGCACAGGCTGGGCTGAGGGACCCTCCCCGCCTTTGCACAGATGTCATGGATTGGGCCTCTAGTTTACAAATAATAGAATAATTCTGAAGGAAACAGGTTCGGATATATAATTATAGAGCTTTGGACCAAAGGTTCCCAGGTTCAATTCTGGTCAAGACTCATATCTTAATTGCAGGCTCTCCCCTGCCTGGGCCTTGGTCAGGGCTCTTGTAGGAGGCAGCCAATCAATGTGTTTCTCTCACCAAGATGTTTCTCTTTGTCTTCCCCTCTCTCTTCCCCTCTGTTTGTCTTCCACTCTCTCTAAAAATTAATGGAAAATTATCCTTGGGTAAGGATCAGCAACAGCAACAACAAAAAAGTCAAAAGGAAAACTGTCCTGCAATGTGGCAATATTTTACAAAATTGTAAACACCCAACAAACACCCATATTTTTTGATCCAGCAATTATATTTTAAATACCATTTCTTATTTTATACTTCCACATACATAGAATGACATTTGAACATCGTCAAGTTCAGCAGCATTTGAAGATCAGAAGAGGAAACAATCTATGTTTCCTATGGAAACAATCCGTAACATTAGAATGGTACGGATTATGTTACAATGTCTTACCACCCCTAGACTCAGATATGATTCAAAATACAGAGTATTCTAACTTTGTAAAGGTAATACACTATATATACTATATATTATATAACACAACAGAATGTAGGCAGCTCTCATTAAAAAAATTTTTTTTTAAATTAAGCCTTGGCCAGTGTGGATCAGTTGGCTGGGCATCATCCTGTATGCTGGAAGGGTACCGGTTTGATTACCAGTCAGGGTACATGCCTCAGGGTAGGTGGAAGGGCTCCATCCCCAGTAGGAGGTGTGGAGAAGGCAGCCCATCAATGTTCCACTCTCACATTGATGCTTCTCTCTCTCCCTCTAAAATTCAATGAAAAATATTTTTTTTAACTTAAGATTTTTTTTCCAGCAAAATATATGAATAGTTCTAGATAGACCAACTAAAGACTTCAAATAGCTTCATGTCATTTTAAGTTAGAGTTTGTCCCTCAATTAGTTCATGTCAGGACAAGTTTATATATATGCCAAATTATAGATATAGGTATAGGTATAGGTATAGGTATATATAAATATAGATATAGATATAGGTATAGGTATAGATATAGATATAGGTATAGATATAGATATAGATATAGATATAGATATAGATATAGATATAGATATAGAGATATAGATAGAAGCCTAAGCAACCAAATGACCGAATGACTGGTCGCTGTGATGTGCACTGACCACCAGGCTCAATGCAGGAGCTGCCCCCTCGTGGTTAGTGTGCTCCCTCAGCGGGAGCACTGCTCAGCTGACCAAAGGGTGCCAAACGCAGGGCTCACGACTGGAGAGTACAACTGCAACAGCACGAGCCTTTCCCGATTGAAACTGATTGGACATGAGCCAGGGGCAGGTGCAGCAGGGCTGAAATGAGCAGAATCAGCAGGCAGGAATGGGAGGCGGTGTTGGACTGCCAGTTTCTGCCTGATCCAGGTAGGCCATGCTGAGGGACCCCACTGGTGCACAAATACATGCTCCAAGCCTCTAGTGAGTTTATCAAGCTTTTATAATTTTTAAATTAAAACTAAGAGATTGTAGAACTGAACCACTATTATTATTATTCACTCTTCCTTACTTTTATAATTAGTTGTTTAAATATCTATCTCTGAAAAAATAAATAAGCATCTGCCTCTGGCCAATAGGATGGACAGTACTAAAGCAGGTCCAGATTTATACCCATCTGCATCCTAAAAACATGCTTCAGAGAAAAACACTTAATATTCTTTCTGAATTGAATAAATCAGATATAGAAGGTATGGTACAGAGTAATGCCCATTTGACCAAATGACCAGTCATTCGGTCATTTGGTTGCTTAGGCTTCTATCTATATCTATATCTATATTTATATTTATCTCTATCTATATCTATATCTATTCTATCTATATCTATATCTATATCAGTTATGGCAGACACAAACTGCAGGCCTTATGATGATTACTGTCCTGAAACACTGTAATTGCCATCAATTAGTAAAAGATGTCTTAAAAATAGGAATGATGATAAAAAGGATACCACATACATATATGTATATGTTTATGTATATGTATATGTATGTGTGTATATGTGTATATGTATATGTATATGTATATGTATGTATAATTGATTTCAGAGGGAGAGAGACAAAAACATCAATGATGAGAGAGAATCACTGATTGGCTGCCTCCTGCACACCCCCTACTAGGGATTGAGCCTGCAACCCAGGCATGTGCAACCCTTCAGTCCTGCAACCCTTCAGTCCACAGGCTGACGCTCTATCCATTGAGCCAAACGAGCTAGGGCACCATATATATTAAAACATAAAATTTCCATTTAAATTGACTCTTACTGGTTCATTTCACTCTGCTTTCTAATAAAATTTCAAGATTAAATGTTTAAAATTAATGCCAGCAAATGTGCATATTCAACTCCTGCTAATATATAAAAGATACACAACTTTCAATTATTTATGGAGTACACAAAAAAACACAGATCCTGGCCAGAAAAAAAAAGTAGACTTATATAATATTTTCAATAATAAAGATTTAAGAAGATATATGTATATCTAAAATAAATAAAGTCAATTAATAATAAATATAAAAAATAAATTATTATTGATTTTCTAACTCCCCCTCTCGCTTCCTTTCTGGAATCAATAAAAAATTTTTAAAAAGAATAAATAAAACACAAGCTAAGTGAATTCCCCGATGCCTTACTCTAGCTTGCTAGGCTGCAGTAAACCAAGTACTTGCCCTGGCTGTGCAGCTCATTTGGCTGGAGCATCATCCCGTACATCAAAAGGCTGTGGATTCAATTCTTGATCAAGGCACATGCCAGGCCTGTGGGCTTGATCCCCAGCAAGGGGTATGAAGGAGGCAGCGATCAATGTTTCTCCTTTCTCTCCCTGCCTCCCTCTCTAAGAAGATGAATAAAAACATATTTAAATAATAATGATTTTAAAAATAAATAAAATCAATAAAAACATATTCTCAGGTGAGGATTAGAAATTAAAAAAAACACACCTAACACTTTAAATACAACATTTTAAAATTAGTTAAAAATTATTTCAGCCATATTGGTAATAATATATAAAGCAAAATAGAAAATATAATCCATCAAAATAAAACTATGAATTCTGGCCGAAACCGATTTGGCTCGGTGGATAGAGTGTCTGCCTGCAGATTGAAGGGTCCTGGGTTCGATTCCAGTCAGGGGCATGTATCTTGGTTGCGGGCACATCCCCAGTGGGGGGAGTGCAGGAGGCAGCTGGTCAATGTTTCTCTCAGCTGGTCAATGTTTCTCTCTCATCGACGTTTCTGGCTCTCTATCCCTCTCAATTCCTCTCTGTAGAAAATCAATAAAATATATTTAAAAAAAACAAACTATGAATTCTGTTACAATTTTATACATACTAAGTGAACTACTTATCATGTTTCAATAACTTAAGAGTTAAAACTTAAGATTTTATAATGTTTTTAGTATATTTTTATTGATTTCAGAGAGGGAGAGAGAGAAACATCAGTGATGAGAGAGAATCGTTGATCAGTTGCCTTCTACACACCCCCATCAAGCCCACAGTTGGGGACATGCCCTGGCTGAGAATCAAACCATGACCTCCTAGTTCATAGGTCAATGTTTAACTATAAAGCCACACACCCCTAGGTATATTTTAGAACTTTATGCAGTTTATTTGCTTGGATTAAAACTCTTGAGTGACAATCTTATAAGTTATATGAATTTGTGCAGAATTCATTGATATGTAAATTTTACATGGATTTCACTATTCCTACCTTCTAAGTATTTAGAGATTTTCTCCAGTCGGACTGGCATGTGAGAATAAAAAAAAAATTATACATATAAGTATTAAGGTAACATAATGTATTAGTTGCTAAGTTAAAAATGCGGTAAAATAGTCCAACCTGAAGTTAAATCAGAACTTCTGCCACTTTTTTTGTCCTCTACAATTTCATAAAATGGACCTATGACATGTAGCAATTCTTCAACTTTCTCAGTCATTGGCATTGTTTCAAGAATCTGTAATCAAAAGAAACAAATCTTGTGAAATCACAAATTATTTAAGCTGATCTAAATTACTAACCAATAATACAATATTTTGATAATTTTGATATATGAGGTTCATTTATAGACTCCCAAAGTATCTATATTAATTACATACTTATTGTATATAACCTCCTAGAAAAGTTTCAAATATATTAAAAACTTAAAAATGTTCTCATTTTGCCAAAACCGGTTGGCTCAGTGGATAGAGCATCGGTCTGCGGACTGAAAGGTCCCAGGTTCGATTCCTGTCAAGGGCATATATATATAAATATACCTTGCTTGCAGGCTCCTCCCCTGCCCAGGCCCTGGTCAGGGCTCATGCAGGAGGCAACCAATTGATGTGTTCTCTCACACAGATGTTTCTCTTTGTCTTTCCCTCTCTCTTCCACCCTCCCTAAAAATCAATGAAAATATATCATCAACAAAGGATCAACAACAACAAAAATAGTTCTCATTTTGAAAACTAAGTTTCATGTAAAATTTTATACAATGTATATATTGTGCATTAAAAACTAAGGACACCAATGGTAAATAAATAAAATAGAAAGCTGTGGATTAGTATAAACTGTATGTTCTTTCACTCTATGGTATTCTTTTTTAAAATATATATTTTTATTGATTTCAGAAAGGAAGAGAGAGGGAAAAGAGAAAGAAATATCAATGATGAGAATCACTGATTTGGCTGGCTCTCCTGCACACCCCCTACTTGGATTGAGCCCACAACCTGGGCATGTGTCCTTGACTGTAATCAAACCCAGGACCCTTAAGTAGGCAGGCCCACACTCTATCCACTGAGCCAAACCGGCTAGAGTTCTATGGTATTATTTTTAATAGGGCACAAAAGTAAAGTAGGAAATAACCACTTTCAGGCACCTTTACAACCGTGGGCCAATTTAGAATCATCAAATTTAAACAGCAAGGTATATGAACTAAAAAGGCATTCAAATAAATAGTTATCAATTGGTGATTGATGGCAATGCAATATGTCAAAGAAAAGGTATAATGTGCTTCCTGTAAGTCAGGTGTGGGGAATGTCCAACCCCCAGGCCATATGTCCCACGAAATCATTTGATCTGGACCTACCAAGATATTAGGGATGACTTAATTAAATGTTTGAACAAATATAGCAGACTAATTTTTAAGTTGATAATCTTTTGTGACTCATGAATTATGTTATAAATATCCAAATGACCCTTGGCAGAAAAAAGGTTCCCCACCCTACTTTAAGTGAAAAGGTCTGAATGTACATAGAAAAAGAATACAGTACATACAGGTTTCAGTATTATCCTCGATTTTAGGCATCAACTAGAGGTCTTGGAACATATGCCCCGTGGTTAATGGGGGACTAACATACACTGATCTATATTTAAACTCAACAGACATAATGCAAGTTATTCAAATACTGGCTGATTTTCTGGAAACCCCCACAATGCAGCCTTTAAAACTGTACAGAAAACAAAATTTTATATTTCTTTTTTATTATAAATCAAAATAAACTATATATAAAAACATAGATTAGCCGAAACCGGTTTGGCTCAATGGATAGAGCATCGGCTTGGGGACTGAAAGGTCCCGAGTTCGATTCCGGTCAAGGGCATGTACCTTGGTTGCCGGCATATCCCCGGTGGGGGGTGTGCAAGAGGCAGCTGATCGATGACTCTCTCATCGATGTTTCTAACTCTCTATCTCTCTCCCTTCCTCACTGTACAAAATCAATAAAATATATTAAAAAAATAAATAAAATAAAAAATAAAAAATAAAAACATAGATTATTTACTTCAAACCACATTATTCTATTCCCTCAAAGCTAAAATCCTATTAAATTATTATAAAACTAGAGGCCTGGTGCATGAAATTCGTGCACAGAGGAGGGGCATGTCCCTCAGCCCAGCCTGCACCCTCTCCAAACTGGGATCCCTCTCACAATCCAGGACTGCTGGCTCCCAACTTCTTGCCTGCTTGCTTCCTGATTGCCCCTAACCGCTTCTGCATGCCAGCCTGATCACCCTAACCACTCCCATGCCAGTCTAATTGATGTCTAACTGTTTTCCTGCCAGTCTGTTTGCCCCCAACTTCCCTCCTCTGCCAGCCTGGTCACCCCTAACTGCCCTCCCATTCAGGGTTGATTGCCTCCAACTGCAATCTCTTGCAGGCCTGGTCTCTCTAACTGCCCTCCCTTGCAGGCCTGGTTACTCCCAACTGCCCTCCCCTGCTGGCTATCTTGTGGTGGCCATCTTATGTCCACTTGGAGGCAGGATCTTTGACCACATGGGAGCAGCCATATTGTGTGTTGGTCAATCTGCAATTACTCTTTTATTAAACAGGATAGAGGCCTGGTGCATGGGTGGAAGCCAACTGGTTTGCCCTGAAGGGTGTCCCAGATCAGGATGGGAGTTCCCTTGGGGCATGGGGCAGAATGAGTGAGGGGCCTGTGGTGATTTGCAGGCCAGCCACACTCCCTGGTGACCCAAGTGGAGGCCCTGGTAGCTGGAATTTATTTACCTTCTGCAACTGAAACTTTGTAGCCTGGAGCAGAGCCAAGCCTTTTGCTTGCTCTGTGGCTGCCACCATTTCTGTTTGGATTTAACTTTCCATAATTGAAACTTTGTAGCCTTGAGTGGAGGCTTAAGCTGACCAGGGCAGGCAGAAAGCTTGGTTTCTTCCATTGCCAGGGAAACCCAAGCCTCACTCCTGCTCTCTGTGGCTGTAGCAGAAGGATTATTTATTTGCATACTTGCTCTGACTGGCTGGTGGGGCATGGCTGGTGGGTGTGGCTTGTGGGTATAGCAGAGTGGTGGTTAATTTGCATACTACTCTTTTATTAGGTAGAATTTTTTTATTCCCACAACTTTTTTAGTGGTATTTCACAAAACAGTTTATAAATCATGAAAAGCAATTTTCATAAAACATTATCAATGTTTCTCTCTCATCAATGTTTCTCTCTATCTCTTTCTCTTCCTCTCTGTAAAAAATCAATAAAATATATTTTTAAAAAAACATTATCAATTATAATATATAAATAAAATTAATAAGGCTCCTTAAAACCTTAAATGCAAAAGCATGGAATAAGATTTATATTAAAAGAATAATTCTAAAGAGCAATAGTACAGTGATTTGTCAACTATATTTAAAAACATAACTCAATGACTGCTTCAGTTAAGTAAATTATTGCTATTAGAAAAAGTCCTGCCCTAGCTGGTTTGGCTCAGTGGATAGTGTGTCAGCCTGCAGACTAAAGGGTCCTGGATTAGATTTTGTCAAGGGTACATGCCCAGTTTCAGGCTACAGCCCCAGTAGGGGATGTGCGGGAGGCAGCTGATCAATGATTTTCTCCCATCATTGATGTTTCTATCTCTCTTTCCTTCTCCCTTCCTCACTGAAATCAATAAAGATTTATTTTTAAATAAATAAAATATAATGAAAGTCCCAAATTCAGTTATGAAATCTTTGGAATAATGTACTATTTCCACATGATTATTTGGAACATGTAATTTTATCTACTGATGTCCACAAAGTTAACATCTGAAAATAAATGAATACACTAGTAATCAAATTTTCAACCTATGTATATCTTTAAGATGTTTTAATTTGCCTCTAAAAGTTTTCTAAGAACTTTATTACATTCACAGTATGAAATGAAAATTTTAAAGTCTCAGTAAAGATAGCTTAATTAGAGAAGTAGTTACAAAATTCTACAGGCAAGGTGGGAGCATTTTAAAATAGCTAAAAGGCAGCAGTATAGTTTTAATCTTTAAAAAGCAGAATACACATTGTTTCACCATGCTCTCCGCGCCCCTCCGCCCCCAAAAAATGTGGCTACATCATGTATTAATAAAATTCAAAAGGGAAAATGAGTAAATTTTCTTAATGTGTCAATTAACTAAGGTGTACCCTAAAAATTATAATGGTATTTAAGGTAAAGAAAAGGAATAGTTATCAAACCAAAAAAACTTTAGATTCTCTTTCTCTCTCTGATTTTGAAAGGCTCCTTTGTTGTTGTGTTACTGATACAGTTAGCCAGAAAAACTAAACTCTGCCCTCTGTTATAAACAAAGTTGCTAAAAAAAACTTTTGGAAATATAACAAAGGGCACAATTTGAGCAGTGTAGATATGATTAAAACAAAACAAACCCAAAAAACTTGTTTGAATCTACCAAAATGAAATTATTACTTAAATTAATACTGTTAAACCGCCTGGCAAAAGAAACCTATTGTGTTTTTTTTTATATAGATTTTATGTTTAAGGATCATTTGCTTAAGATTATGAACAGACCTAAATTTTATAATTTTTGATCCATCTCTAAGATAAAAATGATCTTTTATAAAAAGGCATCAAGATCATTTTTAGCCGAGACCGGTTTGGCTCAATGGATAGAGCGTCGGCTTGGGGACTGAAGGGACCCGGGTTCGATTCCGGTCAGGGGCATGTGCCTTGGTTGCGGGCATATCCCCGGTAGGGGGTGTGCAGGAGGCAGCCGATCGATGACTCTCTCTCATCGATGTTTCTAACTCTCTATCTCTCTCACTTCCTCTCTGTACAAAATCAATAAAATATATTTTACAAAAAAAAAAAAAAAAAAAAAAAAAAAAAAAAAAAAGATCATTTTTAAATCTAAGATTTCTTCATAAATTTGTCCCTCTAAACAATGCCTTGAACAGACTTAATAGACCTGGTTAATAAGGAATGCGTTTTTAAAAAACTTTTATTGTTGAAAGTCCTATATATGTCCTCTTTTTTTCTCCCATTAGCCCTCTAGCCTGCCTCCATCCCTCTCAGGCCTTAACCACCCTACTGTCTGTGTCCATGGATTATGCATTTATACATACAAGTTCTTTGGTTGATCTCTCTTTACCCACCCTTGTGTTCCTTGAGTTCCACAGTCTGTCCATGCTTCTATGTCTCTGGATCTATTTTGTTCATCAGTTTATTTTGTTTATTAAAAGGAATGCACATTTTAGTAGTTATCAGAGAAACTAAATGCATCCTTATTCTACTTAAAAGATCTGGGTAGCGTGGCCGAGCGGTCTAAGGCGCTGGATTAAGTATTCTACTTAAAAGGATCTTTGCATTGACAAAAAAAATAAAATGCTTGTTACTAAGAAATAGTGATGGTAATTTATGAGTCAAACAGTGTATAAGACCATTGTGAGGAAGACTTGTGAAGACAGTCCAGGTACTTCTGACTCTAAGGGACATCAATATTTTGAAATATTCATATTTATACACTTTCTGCAAAAGTGAACTATCAAGGAAGACAAGGAAAAGGAAAACACACACAAAAGAACAAAATATGATGTCAATCCAATGTGACATATCTAAGGAAAAACACTTAAGATGAACTTTGATGAACTTAGACAGATAAAGCTCTAATAAATTCAATAATCTAGATTCTATATTCTAACAGATTATAATCTCCCTGTTTGTTAAAACAAAGCAGCTAATTTTCCTAGTAACAAAAAATTAAATTAGAGTGATTCTAGATGTTTTTATTTTCTCCTATGAATTGTTTTCCCTACCTTTTTCATTTCTTCAACATATGCAATCATAGCTTCCTCTTTGGTCATATCACCCAATGAACTCCAAGCATCCCTAAAATTGAAAATATTCACATAACAACAAAAAGACACCTGTTTTTACTTTAAATAATTTTCAATTTTTCTATTTCATTGATGTACATTATATTAGTTTCAGGTAAATAACCCAGTAAGTAGACATTTATATTTTAGTATATTAGTATGTGCAGCTGAACTGGGCACTGATTAGACATTTATATAATTTGCAAAGTGATCACCCCAATAAATCTAGTACCCATTTGACACCATATGTAGTTATTATAATATTATTGACTATATTCCCTATGCTGTACTTTACATCTCCACAACTGCCAGTTTGAAAGACACCTGATTTTCAATTGCTCAGAATATAATTGATAGTTAATAATATAGGGTAATAAGTTTAAAATAAGTTCTACTTAAAGCCATGTTATATTCCTAAAGAATCTCTTTAAATGCACCACCTTGAATAAAAATATCACAGTGAATAAACTGACAAATTAAACAGTATTAAAAATTAGTAAGAATAATACTCACCTATAGACTAAAAGATTATAGATGCTTTACTATACAGACTATAGACTATTCACAAATATTTGCTGTAGAAGTTTTTATATCATTATAAAGAACAATGAGAGAAATAAATATTTAAGAAGCCTCTACATAAACTGTCACAGCTATGTTTTAAACAAAATTTTGGTTTAAAGTGTCCATTAATTTAAATAAAAGTCTAACTTTACACATTTGAAAAATGGCAATGATTTCCTAAAAAGGAACATTTTAAACCCCTAGATAATGAGAATAGTCCTTTAAAACTTTTGCCTAAAATGAAAACCTCTCTTCTTAGTATTTTTTGTTTGTTTTGTTAATCCTCACCTGAGGATATTTTTTCCATTGATTTTAGAGAGAGTAGGAGGGAGGGGGAAAGAGAGAAACATTGATGAGAGAGAAACATCATTTGATTGCCTCCTACAGGCACTGCAACTAGGGCTGGGGATCAAGCCTACAACATATGTACATGCCTTTGACCAAAATTGAATCTGCGACCCTGGGCCGATGCTCTATCAACTGAGCCAAACCAGCTAGGGCAAACACCTCTCCTTTTATGTAATTTTTCTGGAAGCAACTTAACGCTACCAAAAGTCAATTCTGAGGTAAAAATGCTAAATAAATTTTCTTTAAAAAGATTAAATAGCCAAAACCGGTTTGGCTCAATGGATAGAGCGTCGGCCTGGGGACTGAAAGGTCCCGGGTTCGATTCCGGTCAAGGGCATGTGCCTGGGTTGCAGGCACATCCCCAGTGGGAGGTGTGCAGGAGGCAGCTGATCGATGATTCTCTCTCATCGATGTTTCTCTCTATCCCTCTCCCTTCCTCTCTGTAAAAAATCAATAAAATGTATTTTTTAAAAAAGATTAAATATGTTGCCATTTTACTTAACTTATTTTTATTTTCATATATTTTTAATTGATTTCAGAGAGGAAGAGAGAAGGAGAGATAGAAACATCAATGATAAGGGAGAATCATTGATCAGCTGCCTCCCGCATACCCCAACTGGGTGTCCACAACCCGGGCATGTTGCTGACTGGAATCTAACTGTAACCTTGTTGTTCAGTTCATAGGTGGATGCT
This sequence comes from Nyctalus aviator, assembly GCA_036971965.1. NCBI lineage: Eukaryota > Metazoa > Chordata > Mammalia > Chiroptera > Vespertilionidae > Nyctalus > Nyctalus aviator. The sequence continues at coordinate 114,075,169 of CM072922.1, forward strand.
CAACCACTGAGCCACACCAGCTGGGCTTAACCTATTATTTTATGACTATTCATAAAGCTCTCAGAGAAAAGTAGAAAACTAAGAAATCTTCAAAGGAGTTTAAGGACTTACAATTCAAAAAGAATAAATTTAGCCTTCAAAATGAGTGGCTCTTAAGACATACTTCACCAATTAGCATGCTTTATTCATAATGAACAGTCTAGTTAGACGTTTTGTTAGATATTGGTAAAGTCCTCAGGAGTACTTAAAACATAAAATGTTGCCTGACCGCCCTGGCCGGTTTGGCTCAATGGATAGAGCATTTGCCTACGAACTCAAGGGTACTGAGTTCGATTCAGGGCAAGGGTACATGCTCGGGTTGCAGGCTTGGTCCCCAGTAGGGGGCATGCAGGAGGCAGCCAATCAATGATTCCCTCTCATCATTGATATTTCTCTCTCACTCTTCCTTTCCTTCTTCTCTGAAATCAATCAATATATATAATTTTTTTTTTTTTAAATGTTGCCTGGCCAAAACCGGTTTGGCTCAGTGGTAGAGTGTCGGTCTGCGGACTGAAAGGTCCTGGGTTCGATTCCGGTCAGGGGCATGTACATTGGTTGTGGGCACATCCCCAGTAGGGGGCGTGCAGGAGGCAGCTGGTCGATGTTTCTCTCTCATCGATGTTTCTAGCTCTCTATCTCTCTCCCTTCCTCTCTGTAAAAAATCACTAAAATATATTTTTAAAAAAAGTTGCCTGACCAGTGTTGCTCAATGGTTGAAAGTCAACCCAGGAACCAGGATGTCACTGGTTCAATTCCGTCAGGATACATACCAGGATTGTAGGATCACTCCCTGGTGGGAGGCATGCAGGAGGCAGATGATCAATGATGTTTCTCTCTCATCAATATTTCTATCTCTCTATTCCCTCGCCCTTCCTTTCTCTGAAATCAATAAAAATATATTTTTTTAAAAAAAATGGCAAAGCTATCTTTGGATTTTTCTCTTTTCTTTTTTATTTATTAAATGATTTGAGAGAGAAATATCCATTTGTTGTTTCATTTATTTTTGCATTCATTGGTTGGTTCTTGTATGTGCTCTAACCAGGGTTTGAACCCGCAACCTTGGCATATCAGGATGATGCTCTAACCAACTGAGCTACCCAGCCAGAGCGACTCTGCACATTTTACTATTCTTTTAAATATATTAAAAATCAAATATTAGCCAAAATCAGTTTGGCTCAGTGGTAGAGCGTCGGTCTGCGGACTGAAGGGGCCCGGGTTCGATTCCGGTCAAAGGCATGTACAATGGTTGCGGGCACATCCCCAGTGGGGGGTGTGCAGGAAGCAGCTGGTCGATGTTTCTCTCTCATTGACATTTCTAGCTCTCTATCTCTCTCCCTTCCTCTCTGTAAAAAACAATAAAATATATTTAAAAAAAAAAAAATCAAATATTAGCCCTGGCCACTTAGCTCAGTTGTTTAGAGCACTGTCCCAATACACCAAAGTTGGGGTTCAATCTCTATACAAGAAGCAGCCAAGAAATGCATAAATAAGAACAACAACAAATCAATGTTTCTTTCCGACTTTCTCTCTCATCCTTCCTCTCTCTCTAAAACAAAATCAATAAATTTCTTTATAAATCAAATTTTTATTCAAGTACAAGAAGCCCAGTGCATGAAATTAATGCACTGGGGAGAGGGGTTCTCAGCCCAGTCTGCACCCTGCTGCAGAGGCAGGGGAGGCTCCCATCACACCACTACGCTCACCAGCCGTGAGCCCGCCTTCTGGCTGAGCGGCGCTCCCCCTGTAGGAATGTACTGACCACTAGGGAGCAGCATCTGTGTTGTGCGTCTTCCCCCTGTGGTCAGTACGCCTCATAATGACTGGTCTTTCTGGTTGTTCCACCATAATGATTGCTTAGGCTTTTATTATATAGACTAGAGGCCCAGTGCATGAAATTCGTGTATGAGGGGGAGGTGAGGAGGATCCTCTCAGTCCAGCCTGCACCCTCTCCAATCTAGGACCCCTCAGGGGATGTCTGACTGCTAGTTTAGGCCCAATCCCATGGTTCGGGCCTAAACCAGCAGTCAGACATCCCTCTCACAATCCTGGACTGCTGGCTCCTAACTGCCCCCTGCCAGCCTGATCACCCTTAATCACCTCTGTCTACCAGCCTGATTGTACCTCACTGCTCCCCCTGCTGGCCTGATCACCCCTAACTGCCTCCCCTCTGCCGACCTGGTTGCCCCACGCAGCATGCTGTTCAGTCATTTGGTCGCCCCTCACTGCCCCCCCTGCCGGCCTGGGTGCCCCACACAGCCTACTGCTCGGTCGTTTGGTCACCCCTCACTAATCCACCTGCCAGCCTGGTCACCCCATGCAGCCTGTTCAGTTGTCCGTTGTGATAGTCACTTAGGCTTTTATATAGACAGTGGGACAAGAGTGACGTCTTAGACAAAATGTTAGTAGATAGTACGTGAGTCATGTTCCTAGTTAGTTTTTATCTTAAAGGCTCAAAGCAATGTCACTTTACAAGTCACTAGGTTTCATGTCAGGTCAAACAGGCAGGAAAGTGCTCCTTTAACTTTGTATAGGAGTTGCTCTTAGCATAATAAGAAAAAAACTCCAGAAAAGGAAAGACAAACTGAAAATTCTTTATCATCTTCGGTGTACCTACAGCTTGTGGTTTTATTGTTTTCCTCTCTTCAAGATATTCTTATTTGTGTGAAATTGTGTTAAGAGTACAAGAATGATAAAAATTGCATCCTATACCTAGACATTTTATGCACAGGATAATATATAACCACATAAATAACTATCATTACAATAAAATTTCCTTCACCGATTTCTATGTAAAATTACCATTTATATCTTCCAATAGGATCCCAAAATCCAGGTCTTGAAAGTTTACAGGGGCCTTCAGTTGCCTGCTTATAGAAGCTATAGAACTTGAGCATCATTTCATTTGTTGGCTGGAATGAACCTTTTGGAAAAATAACATTAAATAAAGGTCACTTGAAAAAGTATATATAAATAAATAAACAAATAAATGTCACTTAGAGAATACAATTGATAATTTAAGGCTACAAAGTCACTGAGCTATATATATTGTGATTTTTAATAGTTCATTAATTGTTCAAATAATTACTTCTATCCTACAAAAAGAAAAGTTATGGCTCTGCTAGTTGCTTTACTCTTTCAATTTTATTTTATTTATTTATTTTAATATTTTATTGATTTTGTGTAGAGAGGAAGGGAGAGAGATAGAGAGCCAGAAACATCGATGAGAGAGAGTCATCAAACAGCTGCCTCTTGCACACCCCCCACTGGGGATATGCCCGCAACCAAGGTACATGCCCTTGACCGGAATCGAACCCGGGACCCTTCAGTCCCCAAGCCGACGCTCTATCCATTGAGCCAAACCAGTCTCGGCTACTCTTTCAATTTTAAAAACTCTGAGACTACACTTTGATAACAATGCCTAACACAGTTCAATAAATTAAAAAACAGCTCTGGCTAGGTAGAACATTGGTTAGAGCATTGGCCCAATACACCAATGTTACAGGTTCTACCCCCAGTCAGGGCACATACAAGAAGCAACCAATAAATGCATAAATTAGTAAAACAACATCAGAGAGGGGGATGGGGGGAGAGAACTTCTCTCAATTCCTCACCCTACTACTAAAGTCCAACTTCTCTCAATTCCTCACCCTACTACTAAAGTCCAAGCAATTGCCATATCCTGTCTGGACTACAATACCTTCCCTGCTGGTTGATTCTTGCCTTCCTTTCATTATGTGTTATACCCAGTAACCTGAATGATTATTTAAAAAGTAAATCAGCCCTAGCTGGGTTTGGTTCAGTGGATATAGCGTCAGCCTATGGACTGAAGGGTCCCAAGGTTTGATTCCAGTCAAAAGCACATGCCCAGGTTGTGGGTTCGATCCCCAGTATGGAAAATGCAGGAAGCAGTGATTAGTAATTCTCTTTCATCATTCATGTTTCTATCTCTCTCTCCCTCTTCCTTCTTCTCAGAAATCAACATATATATATTTTTGTTGTTGTTGTTGTTGTTGTTTTTAAAGTATAGTAGAAGAAAACATAGTTAAAAGATCTCTGGATAGTAGGCATACTGGTTATTTTTACGTTTTTGGATTTTTTTGCTTGTTTGTGTTTTTAAAATATTTACTGTCAGTGTATATTGCTTTTATATCAAAAATTATAAATATAAATATTAAAACTATAAAATTTTTATATTTTAAAAACTTTATTATCTTGATTGGTGTACTCAGTGGTTAGAACATCGACCCATACACTGAAGGGTCCTGGGTTTGATTCTCAGTCAAGTGCAGGTACCTGGGTTGAAGGTTTGATACCCAGCCCAGGTTGAGGAGTGTTCGGGAGGCAACCAATCAATGTGTCTTTCTCACATGGATGTTTCTCTTTCTTTCTCTCCCTACCTCCCTCTCTTTCTCTCCCTCCCTCCCTCCCTCCATTCCACTCTCTCTAAAAAACAATGAAAAAAATATTCTCATGTGATGATTAACAAAAAAAAAACTTTATAGATTACACTAGAGGCCCGGTACACAGATATGTGCACTGTGGGGATGTGGCCTGCGGAGAATGCCCACTGTGGAAGTGCACTGACCACAGGGGCAGCTCCTGTATTGAGCATCTGCCCCCTGGTGCTCAGTGCACGTCATAGCAACTGGTTGATCAGTTGTTCTGTTTAGTTGCTGGGCTTTTATATATATATAGAAAGAGATAATAAACATGTAGTAATCGAAATCTAGTAGTATATGAATTTGAAAATTATGAGAGACAAAATGAGAGTTGGTGTATCAGATTTGGCCAAGAGTGAATAATTAATTCCAAACTCACAATAATGATTATCTATATAACATATGCTCATTTAGGAGTATCTATTAGATATACTATTTCAATGAAAAGTCCTTCTTTATATAGCAAAGGGAAAATTTTTTTAAAAAACTACAGTTAAAAATTGTTATCTAATAAGTACACAGATCTAAATTTAAAACATCAAAAACATTAATTTATAATATCGTCAGGAAGTTAATCAAATAAAGTTTAAAGGTCTTTGGTTAAAGTGGTTGACATATACATAAGCATAGGTTACAGCAAAAACTGATAACATATAATGAAGGTGCTCTGTAAGACATTGAATTAAAGTATAATTTCTGCCTCCAAGGTTCTCACACATGATAAATTTGATATGTGTTTAAAGTATTATCTAAGAATTTAAATTTCCAGCCGAGACCGGTTTGGCTCAATGGATAGAGCGTCGGCTTGGGGACTGAAGGGACCCGGGTTCGATTCCGGTCAAGGGCATGTACCTTGGTTGCGGGCATATCCCCAGTAGGGGGTGTACAAGAGGCAGCTGATCGATGACTCTCTCTCATCGATGTTTCTAATTCTCTATCTCTCTCACTTCCTCTCTGTACAAAATCAATAAAATATATTTTTAAAAAAAAAGAATTTAAATTTCCAAAGGTCGCCGAAACCGGTTTGGCTCAGTAGTAGAGCGTCGGTCTGCGGACTGAAAAGTCCCAGGTTCGATTCCGGTCAAGGGCATGTACATTGGTTGCGGGCACATCCCTGGTAGGGGGTGTGCGAGAGGCAGCTGTTCGATGTTTCTCTATCATTGACATTTCTAGCTCTCTATCCCTCTCTCCTCCTCTCTGTAAAAAATCAATAAAATATATTTTTAAAAAAATTTCCAAAGGTCAAGGGAATATCAGACATAGATGTTATAGGATTGATTATAACCTTAGGCCTTAAGTACAGATTAAGCAAAAAGGAAAAAACAACACCTTGGCTGAAAAGCAAAAAGGAAAAAAAAACCAAAAAACCCTGGCTGGTGTGGCTGTAGATTAGGGCAAACTCCGTACACTCAAGGTTGCCAGGTGGATTCCTGGTCAGGGCACATTCCTGGGTTGTGGGTTTGGATTCCTGGTCAGAGCACATGCCTGGGTTGTGGGTTTGGATTCCTGGTCAGAGCACATGCCTGAGTTGCAGGTTCAGTTCAGGTGGGGGTGAGTACAGGAAGCAGCTGATGGATGTTTTTCACATGCACCAATGTTTCTCTCTCTCACTCTCCCTCACTTTCCCCCTCTCTAAAAAAAATAATAAAATATTTGTAAAACATGATCCAAGATGGCTGCACCCAGGTAAACACCTAGCCGCAGCCGCACACAACAATTTCAATAAAATACAACTAAAATATAAAATGGACATTACCCAGAACTACAAGAAAGTCGATGGACTGGAAATTCTACAACGAGAAGCAAGGAGAAAACCAGAAGGAAGCGCAGAGGAGCTGTAAAAGCCTAAGGTACCGAGACACGCCGTGCGCGGAGAGGACGGAGCCAGAGAGGAGGGAGGCTGAGTGCCTGGCGGGCATTCCCTAGCGGGAAGGAGATAAAACTCCAACTGTGCTGGGCCCCACCTCCGACTGCTCTGAACCCCAGTTCTAGGCCAGACCCCGGGGACCCAAGCTCACCCAGCAGGTGCTGGGCTGTAAGGTGGAACCCTGGGGAAGTGGGGAAAGGAGGTCCCATCGGGGCGCACAGTGCGTGCAGAGAAGGGACGGGCAGCTGTGCCGCAGGACTGCCCTGGCGGGAAGGAGACAGGGACTCCAGACTGCTCTGAACGCCACCTCCAACTCCACTTCCAACTGAACTGAACCCCAATACCCGGCTCATTGGGGGAGAGCATAGACTGTTTGGCAGCAGGCGAAAATCGAGGGCACCTTTCTCTCAGAGGTGCTGGCAGCGAGTACTGAAGGACCCTCATAGGGCGGGGCTGACGGAAGTCAAGGCTGTAGGCTCCACCCTGAAACCCCGTCCCATCTGGAGCTGCAAAATGCGACAAAATAGATCACAAACGAAAGAAATGGAGGACAAAAAGGGACTGGATATAGAGTTCAAATCTACGCTTATAAGGTTTTTCAAGAATTTCCTAGAAAAGATGGATAAGACCTATGAGAATATGAAAAGAGATCAACTAGAATTAATAAGGAATCAACAAGAAATGATAAAGGATCAACAAGAAATAAAGAATACATTGTCTGAAATAAAAAATATTATACAGAGTCCTAAAAACAGAAAGGAAGATTGCAAGAATCAAGTCAAAGATTTGGAACATAAAGAGCCAGAAGACACTCCTCCACAGAAGCTAGAAGGCAAGAGAATCCAGAAAATTGAAGATAATGTAAGAAACCTCTGGGACAACTTCAAGCGAACCAACATCAGAATTATGGGGGTCTTAGAAGATGAGAGAGAGCAAGATATTGAAAACATACTGAAAGAAATAGTGACAGAAAACTTCCCCCGCCTGGTGAAAGAATTAGACTTACAAATCCAGGAAGCTCACAGAACTCCAAACAAGAGGAATCCAAAGAGGACCACACCAAGACACATCATAATTAAAATTCCAAGAGCAAAAGACAAAGAGAGAATATTAAAAGCATCAAGAGCAAAGAAGGTAGTTACCTATAAAGGAGCACCTATACGATTGTCAGCTGATTTCTCAACAGAAACCATGCAGGCCAGACAGAAATGGCAAGAAATATTCAAGGTGATGAACAGTAAGAACCTACAGCCAAAGATAATCTATCCAGCAAAGCTATCACTCAGAATCGAAGGTCAGATAAAGAGCTTCACTAATAAAAAAAAAAAAAAAGCTAAAGGAGTTCATCAACACCAAACCAGAATTATATGAATTGCTGAAAGGGGTTCTTTCAGAAGAGATAGTAAAGAAAGATAAAAATTATGAACAACAAATATGTAACTATCAACAAGTGAATCTAAAAACCAAGGAAATTAAAAAAAAATCGATGAACAATAGTAACTGTTGAATATAATAGAATCAGAGGTATGGAAGGGGAGTGAACTGACTATTCTTGGGGGAAAGGGGAGAGGGGGATGTGGGAAGAGACTGAACATAAACTGTGCACCATTGCTCAGTTTGGGCTAGAACTGGGGTTCAGAGCAGTCGGAAGTGGGGCCCATGGATGAGGACAATGGGGAGTGGGGAAAGGGCAGAGGGTGGGGTGGGAACCTGGTGGAGGAGAGCAATCGTGGGGGGGGGGGAGGAACATTTGTAATAATATGAACAATAAAAACTTATTTAAAAAAATATAAAGCTACAGTAAGCCGGAAAAAAACAACAACTGGATGCAGTACTTCTAAATTAATAAAAGGGGGGAAATGTCCAAGAAAAATTGAATAATTATTGTGAATTCAGAAAAGAAGGAAAGAAAGAGAAAACTTGAAGAGGCATCAATAAGATGACAAAAATCTGATTATACATATTAATGATATAATAACTGTAAAGTGGCTAATTTCTTGATTAACAAAGATTGTTAGACTAAGAAAAAAAAAAATATTTGTAAAACATATCCTCAGTAAGGATTTTTGAAAAAGGAATATATATATATATATATAAAATAAAAGCCTAGCGATCATTATGGTGGAATCACCACAACAACTATTTGCTATGATGCACAGTGACCACCTGGGGGCAAAGATTCAACACAGGTGCTGCCCCCTGATGGTCAGTGTGCTCCCACAGGGTAAGTGCCAAAAGCTGGGCTCACAGCTGGTGAGCACAACAGTGGTGGCAGGAGCCTCTCCTGCCTTACCACAGCACTGAGCAACAATAATCTGAGCAGTAAGGAGCAGTGAGCAGGCAGGAAGTAAGGAGTGAGAGATCTGTACTTCGATAGGGCGCAAGCTGGGCTGAGGGCCCCCCAGACCCAGTGATGAATTTCATGCACCAGGTCCTCAGTCCAGCTTGCACCCTCTCCAATCAAGGACCCCCTTGGAGGATCAGGCCTAAACCAGCAGTCGGACATCTCTCTCACAATCCCAGACTGCTGGCTTCTAATCACTCACCTGCCTGTCTGGCTGGTTGCCCCTAATTGCCCCCCTGCCAGCCTGGTCACCCCTCACAGTCACCCCGCGGACCTGGTTGCCCCACATAGCCTGCTGTTCAGTCATTTGGTGGACCCTCACTAACCACCCCAACGGCCTGGTTGTTCCACGCAGCCTACTCTTCAGTCGTTTGGTCATCCCTCACTAACATCTCTGCCAGCCTGGTCATAGGCAGCCATCTTGTGAGGGCATGAGGGTCAATTTGCATATTACCTCTTTATTATGTAATATATATATATATGATGCCCTGGCCAATTATGCACAGTGGATAGAGCATCAGCCTGCAACTGAAGGGTGCCAAGTTCAATTCCAATCAAGGGCACATGCCCAGTTCTGGGCCCCATCCCCATTCTCATCATTAATATTTCTCTCTCTCTCTGTCCCTCTCTCTTCCTCTCCGAAAGCAATATCTATATATATTAGAGGCCCAGTGCATTGGGTTGGGTTGGGGGCAGTCCCTAAGCCTGGCCTGTGCCCTCTTAGAGTTCGGGAGCCCTTGGGTGATGTCTGACTGCTGAGCTGTCAGTTGGACATCCTTAGTGCTGCTGCTAAGGTGGGAGAGGATCCTGCCACCACCATGGCACTTGCCAGCAGTGGGAGCACACTGACCACCAGGGGCAGCTCCTGCATTGAGCGTCTGCTCCCTGATGGTCAATGCACATCATAGCGACCGGTCATTCTGCCATTTGGTCAATTTGCACATTAGCCTTTTATTATATAGGATTATGTAGGACTAGAGGCCAGTGCACGATATTCATGTATTGGGGGGAGGGTAACTGAGCCCAGCCGGCAATCTCTCCAATGCAGGACCCCTTGGGGGATGTCCAACTGCCGGTTTAGGACCAATCCCAGCAGTCAGACGTCCCTCTTGCAATCTAGAACTGCTGGTTCTTAACTATTTGCCTGCCTGCCTGATCACCACTAACCACCTCTGCCTACTGGCCTGATAACTCCCTAACAGCTCTCCCCTGCCGGCCTGATCACCCCTAACTGCCTCTGCGTAGGTCCCTACCACCATGGCTTAGTCCAGAAAGAAGTTGGGAAGATGTCTGGTCTAATTAGCATATTAGCCTTTACATGAATTCGTGCACTAGTGGGGTTCCTTGGCCTGGCCTGCGGGATTGGGCTGAAACCAGCTCTCTAACATCTCTCAAGAGGTCCCAGATTGCAAGAGTGCACAGGCCAGGCTGAGAGACCCCACCAGTGCACAACTGGGGCCCTGGAGAGATCAACGGAGGGCTCCAGGGCATGTCCAGCCTATCTCACTCAGTTGATTGGCCAGATCCCATGAGCAAGCTCTCCTACCAGACACTACTAGGGGGTAGTGTCTGCCCCCTAGTAGTCAGTGCACATCACAGCAAGCAGTTGAGCAGCCTTAGCATATCATTATTGGTTGAACCACTGACCAGACACTTAGCATGTTAGGCTTTTATTATCTACTAGAGGCCCAAAGCATAAAGACTCATGCAAGAATGGGCCTTCCTTCCCCTGGCTGCTGGCACCGCCTTCACTCTGGCTGGAGCTGCCTTTGCGCCTTCCCATGCTGGCCAGAGGCCCGGAGCACCTGAAGCTGTGCAGTACACCTGTGTCCCGCCCCCTTCCTGGCCGCTTGTGTCTGTGTATGCAAACTAACCCAACAAAGATGGGTTAATTTGCATACTTGCTCCTGATTGGCTGGTAGTTATCTCAAAAATATGGTCAATTTGCATCTTTCTCTTTTATTAGTGTAGATAATAATAAAAGCATAATATGCTAATTAGACTGGACGTCTTTCCAGACAACCTTCCAAATAAAGCCGAAGCTGTGAGGGAAGCCTGGATCCCGAGTGCCTGCCAGTGGCCAGAGGGAAGCCCAGGTCCCAGGTGCCAGAGGGAAGCTCGTACCAGCAGCTGGGGGACGAAAAACCTACTCTTTAAAAAAAAAACATTTTTATTTCAGAGAGGAAGGGAGAGGGAGAGATAGAAACATCAATGATGAGAGAGAATCATGGATTGGCTGCCTCCTGCATGCCCCCCACTGGGGATGGATCCCACAACCGAGCATGAGCTCCTGACTGGAATCAAACCTGGGACCCTTCAGTCCAGAGGCCAATGCTTGTACACTGAGACAAACCAGCTAGCATAGTGGTCGGCAAACTCATTAGTCAACAGAGCCAAATATCAACAGTACAATGATTGAAATTTCTTTTTTTTTTCTTTTTTTTTTACTATCATTTTTTTAAAATTTCTTTATTGATTAAGGTATTACATATTTGTCCTCATCCCCCCCATTCCTATCCCAAACCCCTCCCCATGCATACTCCACCCCCTGTGTCCGTGACCACTGGTTAGGCTTAAGAAAGCCTACTCTTGAATGAATTTTGTGCATTGGGCCTCTAGTATGGGATATAAATATGTATATGTATGAGTATATACATGATCTTATTCTTTGAAAAACAATCCAGGGCAAACCAAACAATTTTAAAGTAATGTAAATATATTTAATAATTCATTATAATACTTTTGTCTCAATATCAATTTACTTTCAGAAGATAACAGTATTTTGAACATTATCCAACATAGTGTCATTTGGCAGGGTATCTTAACTTTGCAATATCTTCTTAAATATTATTTAATAGAAACTTCATTTACATTTACATGGGTTTCTTAATAAATAACATGTAAAGAAAAAAATAAAAGAAAAAATAATAAGGAATATGTAATGTCAATAAAGGTAGTAGACTAGACATATCAAGTCTACCTTTATTAATTTTTAAAAATATATAAAAAACATGTAATTTAGGAGAAAGGATGATGGTACAACTTATACAAAACTCTGAGAATCATATCTTTCAATACCTAAATAAGCTCCTATAATATTTCTTTATATTTTGTTCACTCACTCTTCTTTCAATACCCCATATTTCCTCCTCCAATTTGATAGTTGACATTACAAAAAGAATACTAGCCCTAGCCAGTTCAGCTCAATGAATAGAGAGTGAGCCTGCAGACTGAAGGGTCCTGGATTTGATTCCGGTCAAGGGCACATGCTCAATTAGTGCAGGAGGCAGCCAATCAATGCTTCTCATTATCGGTGTTTCTATCACTCTCCCTATCCTTTCCTCTCTGAAATCAATAAAAATATATTTTAAAAAGAAGAATACTATCTTGTGTATATTTGTTTCCAAACTTTTTTTTTTAAATATATTTTATTGATTTTTATACAGAGAGGAAGGGAGAGAGATACAGAGTCAGAAACATCGATGAGAGAGAGTCATCGATCAGCTGCCTCTTGCACACCCCCCACTGGGGATATGCCCGCAACCAAGGTACATGCCCCTGACCAGAATCGAACCCGGGACCCTTCAGTCCCCAAGCCGACGCTCTATCCATTGAGCCAAACCGGTCCCGGCATGTTTCCAAACTTTTTTAATCTTCTCTTAATTTTTATTGAATGGTATTGAATGTTCAATATGCAGCCAAATGACGATTCATAAGACTAGAGAACATATTAAATACTATAATCATACATTAATGTTGTATTCAGTTAGTGTGACATTCTGTCACAATAATAGTACTTAAAAGCATCATTTAAAATACAGGTTTAGCCCTAACTGGTTTGGCTCAGTGGATAGAGTGTCAGCCTTCGGACTCAAAGGTCCCAGGCTTGATTCCAGTCAAGAGCATGTACCTTGGTTGCTGGCACATCCTCATTAGGGGGTGTGCAGGAGGCAGCTGATCGATGTTTCTCTCTCATTGATGTTTCTAACTCTCTATCCCTCTCCCTTCCTCTCTGAAAAAAAAAAAAAAAAAATCAATAAAATATATTTAAAAAAATAAAATACAGGTTTATTTTTTTCAGAAGGATATACTGCAGGAAGATAGGAAGGAAAAATAAAAATCCCCCTCTCCAAGCTTCTCCACAAGGGGTGTGGGAGTAGAAAAAAAAAACCTGAAAATTTGAATAATGGCCTTAACCTTCCCAATGTCGGTCAAAGACATAAACTGATAAATTCAAAAAGTACTGCAAACCCCAAAGAAAATAAATATGAAGAGCCCTAGCTGGTTTGGCTCAGTGGATAGAGTACTGTGCTGCTAACTGAAAAGTTCCTGGTTCAATTCCAGTCAAGGGCACATGTCTGGGTGGTGGGCTCAATCCTCAGTAGGAGGCCTCACCGCAAGAGGCAGCCAATCAATGATTCTGCCTCATCATTGATGTTTCTATCTCTCTCTCCCCCTCTCCTTCCCATCTGTAATCAATAAAAATATTTATTTAAAAAAAAGAAAAGAAATATGAAGGAAATCATATCCTAGTCAAATTGCAGAAAATCAAAAGTAAAGAGAAAAATCTTCAAAGTAGCCAGAGAAATGACACATTAAATACAAAAGAACAACCTGAATTACTTTTCTCCCAGGTCTAATATGAGTATAATAAGGAGAATGTAGTACAATAGCAAAATAAGTAGTAAATATATGTATTTATTACAATAAATAGTTTTGCAAATGAACAGAGTTCTTTCATTTCTTTCCCTTCCTATCAAAGTTTTCAAAAGGCTTAATACTAGATTTTGTGAGTATGCGCCACCAAGCATCCCATGCCAGTTTTTTAACATACCAAAATCCGCAGTCATTAAATAACAAGACTTTTGTTTTCAACAACAATATAAAGTACTCAAAACCTGGATAACGTATTTGTCTCAGGCTTGGAAAAATCAGCAAGGAATTAATCCACATATAATGCCTCCCTTTTGGTTACATTCCTTTTAAAGCAGAAAAGGAGGTTAAATAAGCAAGAGTAGAAGAGGTGAGGTTCATAAACTGGGGCCTCAAAGGTCCCTGCGGGAGGTTTCTTCAACCGGGGCCCCCGTGCACGTACCATTTTTTGGCAAACTCTGGATCACCTTCACCGCCGCCTCAAACCTGGTTTCGTGCACGGATCTAGTGTCTGCCATCTCCAGCCGCCAGAGCCCGTCCCGGTCCCGAGGTCTGTGGGCTGGAATCAGAAAGCAGCAGCACCAGCTTTCCCAGGAGCCTGCATGAAACTAGAACAAGGAGCGCCGGCCTCGGATCAAACAAGCCCACGGGGAGGAGGCCCGGAGCCCAGTGGGTCAGGTCCCCTGCCCTATCCGGGGCGCACAGACCGAGGCCGCCCCGCGCCGGCCTCCTCCCGGGGGCGTGACCGAGCCGAGAGGCCGGCCCGCGAAGACAGAAGAACTCACCGGGAGGAAGACCATCGCCAGCAGGAGGCGGAGGGGCTCGGGCCGCCGGGGGTCGCGGAGCCCTTCTCCCACCCGCGGGGCCCGGACGCAGCAGCCGCACCCCCCATCCCGGCGGGGTCTCGCCCTCCGCGCCTCCCGCGGCCCCGCCCAGAGAGCCCACTGGCTGGGCCGGCCGCCGCGCAGCAAACTCCGCCCCCCGCCCCTGGGCCCGCACCGAGGGCCAGACCGCGGGCGGAAGGGAAATGGGCGGACCGGGGGCGCGGTGTTGGCTTTGGAACAGACCAGACCCGTGTGTACACACCAGCGCAGCGAGCACCGGAGGCGGGTTGCTGGGCCTGGGCCCACAGCAGCACCTGTGGATACCGCTGGCCAAAAAAAAAAAAAGACTCTGGTCATCAGCACCTGCCCTGCTAGGTTAAGGCTAGAAGACGGTGAAAGGGCTTTAGATTGGGAGAGGCTCGGTGCGAACCTTAAGTCCTCCCAATGAAGCGCTGGCCGGTGTGGCTCAGTTGGATGAGCATGGTCCCATGCACTTAGAGGTCCTGGACCCACTCCTGGGAGAGTACACGGCCGGGCTGTGGGCTTCATCCCCAATAAAAGACGTGCAGGAGGCAGCCAATCTCTCTCTCTCTCTCTCCTTTCCTTTCTCTTTCCAAAAACAATAAAAAGCATTTTTTTTTAAATTCTACCATTTAAGTTCTGTGACCTAGGTCAAGTTAACTTAGCTTCTCCCGTGGCAATCTTTACACGACCCCAAAGGTGGATGGAAGATTTTGGGGATGCTGGGTGGAGGCGTTTCGCAGTGCTTGGCTACCGCTTTAGCCGCCAGAGTAAAGGACGTCGGTCCCAGCAACGAGGAAAGGAAGGAGGGAGGTCGCCCGCTACCAGTCAGGCCGGGACGGGAGGGCACCGCCCCCGCCCCCGCATCTCTAACACGGAGCCCCCAGGAAGCCGAGCTCGGCCCGGCTCCTTCCCGGTTTAACAGGCCGCAGGGCGTGGGGAGGGGCGAGTGAGGAACCTCCAGACAGGTCCCGGGCCGCCACCTTCCTAGCACAGCCCGGCGCCCTAAGGTCTCTAGAAACCGCTCCCAGGCCCGCCGTGGGGGGCCGGTGGGGGGGGGGCGGGAGGGGGTTGGAGTCCTGCGGCCCGGAAACCCCAAAGTCGCCAGGTCGTCTGTGTCAGTTGGGGATGGGTTAGGAGGTTTACTAATACAAATCTACTAGTACAAACCTACAGTAATTACTCTCCCCTCGAAGCCCAGTGCCGGCGTTTACCTTGGTATTGCCGGGCAAGGCCTGTCCGTAATGTCCCTGACGCCTGCCCCGAGGACTTGTGGGAAATGTAGTCTCCGCGGCTTGGCGCTTCCGGACTCCTCTTCCACCTGTTCCGGTTAGGCTTCGGGGGCGGAAACCCCTCCTTTCTGCCGCGCCGCCCCGGCAACAGACTCAGAAGGTCATGTCCGCTTCGGCGTCAGGGGCACGGGGTGGTGACTATCGTAGGGGTCTTGGTGTGGTCAGACTTAAGTTACGAAGTTGGGATCTAATTTCTTGCTCCTGATGCATAATAACTCCGAGGTTATGTATAAAAAGCGAAAGTACCGTCAGGTAATAAAGACTACGGCGGGATTTTTGCCAGGCTTAGGAGACATGCTCCAAAAACAATCGAGGGTGTTTACCATGAGGAAATGGAGACTTTTGCCCAAGGCCCCACACCTTCGCAGCAGAGCCTGGAGTCAGTCAACCCAGAAAAACAAACGAACAAAAACAAACAACAACTCTTGCTTTAAATCTTAGGTTTTTAACAGAACACCAAAGTGAAAGAGACTTAATAATTTTTCTAATTTAATCAAACTAGGAAGACTATATCTACTGCTTTTTCTACTTTGTTCTTGTTCTTATGCATCTTTTCAGTTCCAATTTAGTCATGCATAGTTTTAAAAGGGTTTGGGCATTTGTTTCCAATCTGGAACTTCATTTTTAGAACTTTATTCAGCTTCTATAATAAGCTGGTTTACAGTACGTTTACAGCAGCACTATTTGGTAAATAGTCCCAAACCTGGAAACAACTCAATGACCAGCAGCAGTGGAATAGATAAATATGAACTACTGAAGAGCGATGGGAACAAATGAACCACACCTATTCAATATCAACTATGAATCACGTAAAATAATGTTAAGGAAAAGAATCTAGATTCAAAAGAATGTATGATTTCATTAATACAAAGCTCCAAATCAGGCAAAACCAGTGTGTGTTCAAATTCAAGCTGGAGTTTTACTGCCTTAAAATGGGATAAGGGAATTGTAGGGTACTGTTAATGTTCTGTTTTTATATTAAAGTTTTTTAAATGCCATGAGGACAAGAGAGTGATTATCTGGTAAATGTATGTGACACAGATGGGGAAGATGTCACTGAAGAAGTAACATTTAAGCTGTTTTTTTCTGGCATGAAGTGGTGTTTATAAGCAGAAAAGATGGGACAGACCCATTCTAGGGAAAGATGGGACAGCACATCATGTGTGATAGTAGTAACTTTGTTCACATGAAGGAACCATAGATATGAAGGAAGGTGGAACAAGGCTTTGGATGAAAAGCTGGTTGAAGGTCATGTATGCCATGCAAGAGTTTGTACTTCATTCATTAGTCTATAGAATATATACTTTTGTATCAGCTACAATTTGATCTGGAAAGCAGAAACACTATGATTGACATGGTATAAGATTAATTACAGAGATTAGACTATATATTTGTGAGGCTGGTAATGAGGCTTATAGAAGATTATGGCCTCTATGTCTGGAGGTGAGCCTAAAATTGCTATAAATCAGAATGCCTTATACTCAGGAACTGATGTGAAGTAGGGAAGAGCAAACACAAACTGAAACCCTAAAGACAAAGTGGAACTAATGAGGACAAATTGAATCCTATATTATCTCACCAACTCTAAAGTCAATAACATGGATAACCTTCAGAACAAAATGTTACCAATCTCTATGGAGCTGAACTCATGTCCGACCTAAGTCTTAGAGAAACTATGGGCCAAGTTGCTACTATGTGCCTGGTACCCTTCAGAGCTGCTTCAGTTTCTCTGCCAAATTGCGCATTAATGCTTATGGCCAGCCCTAAATTACAACAATACAGGGAAGAGAATTCTGAAGATAGAGTTCTAGCTTCTCTAAGAATGATGACTCAATACAAAATTCACCACAATTGTTCTAATTGTTGTTCTCAGAGTAACTAAACAAAATTTATTCAAGGAATAAAGGTAAACATTTAAAATCTACTAACATAAATAAAAAGAGAAAATTAAAACAACCCTTGGCAGTTATGAACTGAATGTTAGTGTCCTCAAAATTCTTATGTTGAAGACCAAATCCCGAACATGACCTTATTTGTACATACAGCCTATGTTAAAGCTTAAATGAGATTGTAAGGATCAAACTCTACTTCAATAGAACTGGCACCCTTCTAAAGAGAGGAAGAAACACCAGAACTCTTTCTCCCTATTATGTGAGAACACAGCAAGTAGGCAGTCATCTCTAAGCCAAATAGAGAGCTCTCACCAGAAACCAAATCAGCTGGCATCTTGATCTTGGACCTCCAGAACTGTAAGAAATAAATTTTGGTTGTTTAAGCTACCCAGTCTACAGTATCTTTTTCTTATAGCAGAGAAAGACACCAATCATGTTTCTAAAAATCATAGCCAATTAAAATAGGAAAAAGAAAAAAATGAGGTATAAATATTTTAAAAGAAAAATATATACAAAATATTATTTTTAGATAACACAATTGTCTAACTAGAAAATAATATTGAGTAAACTGAAACTCTATTGAAATTAATGAGTTCAAGAAGATAAATAATTTAAGATAAATATACAAAATCTGTAGTTTCCTATTAGAATATAGGAATAAAAATGTCAAGCCCAGGTAAATTAAAGAGTTAAACATAAAAAAGTAAAACTACAAACTTTTACCTTCAATTTCTTTTGAAACTACAAACTTTTAAAGGATAAAGTCTTAATTCTACAAGACAAAAAATATGAATAAGATATAAGAATCAGGAAAGAAACTTTCCTCTCTAAAAATCAATAAAAACATTAAAAAAATATAAAGAATCAGGAACGAAAAAGTAAATATTTCATTATTTGAATATGATATGTTATTTACATAGAAAATTTAAGGGAAGCTACAATTACAACTAGAAAAAATTTCAGCAGTTTGTTGAACATAAGATCAATCAATAATGATCTGTTAAAGTAAAAGTAATAAATTAGAGAATACAATCAGAAAAATTAATTTATCATAGTAGCAATAAATTCCAAAGTATTAGAAATAAATTCTACTAGAAACAAATAAAAGATGTATAATACCTTAAAGAAGAAAAATAATAAAATTTATCAATGGGCATAAAAAGACCTGAATAAATGGACATGTGATAATAATATTCAAAATTCTAAAGATAAAAAATATTTCCAAATTAACCCATAAATAGAATGTAACTCCTATTATAATTCCCACAGGAATCAGGAACTTTATAAACTGGCTGAAAACCCTAAAGTAAGGACCAGAACCGGCAAGATGAATCCCGAAAGAACATGAAGGAAAGTTATTATTAAGGTAGGCTAACTGCTACAGTCAACCCCTCAGTAACTGAGAGGTTTAAGACAATAAAATTTATTTTTCATTCATGTCATAGTGCAATACTTGTTGGTGGAAGAAAAGCCAGGGGAAAGTGGACTCTACTCCATTTAGTCATCCAGGAATACAGGATCCTTCTGTCTAGTGACTTCATCATCTCATAGGACCTCAGAGTCTTCCACTGGCTCCACTGCATCCAGTCAGAAGAAGAAGTTAGAGAGAAGGCATAGAAAATCTCAAGGGAAGGGGAGAAACCAAGATGGCAGCAAAGGTAAACACCTAAACTGCCTCGCACAACAATTTCAAAACTATATCTAAAAGAAAAAATGTCTATCACCCAAAACCACAGAAAAGCTGACAGAATGGAAGTGCTACAACTAAGAAGAAAAGAGGAAAGAGCACAAGCGCTGAAAAGCTGAGGTACGGAGGAACTCAAATTGGGCTGGTAGCGGGTGACTGGGCGTGCGGCTTTTTTTCAACCTGAAGAGAAACAAGCTCCCAATTGCTCTGAAATCCAGTTTCTGGAGAGATGCAGGGGACTCAGACGCCTACGGGGAGAAACTGGACTGTCAACCATCAGGTCAGAAAGTGAGGGTGACTATTTTGCAGAGGTGCGCCCAGCAATCATTGTTTACTGTGCTGGAACACAGGATGCAGGGACTTGGAAACGTGGAAAGGCAGAGAAGGCTGACAGCAGCCATCACCATTTGCCATGCCCTAGGCTAGTGATGCCCTGAGACTCCGCCCCAACAATCTACAAACACACCCAAGCTCCACGCAGGCTTTTGCATGTAAACAGCCTGCCCTGTGGCAGCTTAACCAAACTACAGCTCCAGTCAGACAGCTCCAAAACCTCCAAATCCCAAGCAAAGAGAAAACTGTAGTTATCGCTGTAGCTCCTGTAGGGTGGCCTCAGACAGTAGCTGACCTGCACCCCATTGGGGATCCAAAAACTAGTGTATCTAATGGTCTGTGTGAGATGACACCAGATTTCAACTACTCATATCCATAAGTGACACATCATGAGGCAGATTCAGTGAGCACCAAAGCCCTACTGAAACAAGTTCTGCCCCATAAATATGTCTCCAGGGCAGCAATTCTTCCATTATAGACCCAGCGGGTCCTCACAGCCAATTGACCTGCAGGTCAATTCCTCCCAGTGACACCAACAATAATCAAGATTTAACTACAACAAGGCTGTATACACAGTCAAAGGATGCACCCAGAGTGTCCATTTCAGGTAACTGGGAGGCTGACCCACTGAACCCAGCACACAAAGCCACCCTATCAACTCAGGGAATCAGCGAAAATGAGGATACAAGGAAACTCACAAACGAAAGAAATGGAGGAGAACAAGCAACTGGATATAGAGTTCAAAACCACAGTTATAAAGTTTTTCAAGAATTTCCTAGAGCTGAAACTGGTTTGGCTCAGTGGATAGAGTGTCAACCTGCAGATTTAAAGGTCCCTGGTTCGATTCCGGTCAAGGTCATGTATCTTGGTTGCAGGCACATCCCCAATAGGGGGTGTGCAAGAGGCAACTGACAGATGATTCTCTCTCATTGATGTTTCTAATTCTCTATCCCTCTCTATTCCTTTCTGTAAAAAAATCAATAAAATATAAAATAAATTTTTTTAAAAAGAATTTCCTAGAAAAGACGGATAAACTTAACAAGACCCTCAAGGATATGAGAAGGGACCAACTAGAAATTAAACATACATTGACTGAAATGAAAAAATATTATACAGAGACCCAACAGCAGACTAGAGGAAAGCAAGAATCAAGTCAAAGATTTGGAATACAAAGAGGCAAAGGAAACTCCTCCGGAGAATCAAGAAGAGAAGGGAATCCAGAAAGTTGAAGATAGTGTAATGAGCCTCTAGGACAACTTCAAGCGTATCAACATCAGAATTATGGGGGTGCCAGGAGAAGAGAGAGAGCAAGATACTGAAAACTTATTGAAGAAATAATGACAGAAAACTCTCCCCACCTGGTGAAAGAATTAGACTTATAAGTCCAGGAAGTGCACAGAACCCCGCCCCCCCCAACAAAAGGAATCCAAAGAGGAGCACACCAAGACACATCATAATTAAAATGCCAAGAGCAAAGGACAAAGAGAGAATCTTACAAGCAGCAAGAGAAAAACAGTTACCTATAAGGGAGCACCCATACAATTGTCAGCTTATTTCTCAACAGAAACTATGCAGGCCAGACAGGAGTGGCAAGAAATATTCAAAGTGATGAATTGCAAGAACCTACAATGAAGATTACCCAGCAAAGCTATCATTCAGAATTGAAGGGCAGATAAAGAGCTTCACAGATAAGAAAAAGCTAAGAGTTCATCACCACTATACCAATGTTATATGAAATGCTAAAAGGTATTCTGTAAGAAGAGGAAGAAGAAGAAAAAAGTAAAGATAAAAATTATGAACAACAAATACATATCAACAAGTGAATCTAAAAGTCAAGTGAATTAGAAATCTGAGGAACAGAATAAACTGGTGAATATAATAGAATCAGGGCAAAGAAAGGGAGTGGATTGGTAATTATCAGGGGGAAAGGGGTGTGGGGGGTGCAGGAAGAGACTGGACAAAATTGCACACCTATGGATGAGGACAGTGCAGAGAGGTAAGGGCAGAAGGTGGGGTGGGTATCAGGTGGAGGGGAACTATGGGGGGGAAAAGGAGAAACAATTGTAATAATCTGAACAATAAAGATTTATTATAAAAAATATACATTAAGCCGAGACCGGTTTGGCTCAATGGGTAGAGCGTCGGCTTGGGGACTGAAGGACCCGGGTTCAATTCCAGTCAAGGGCATGTACCTTGGTTGCCGGTATATCCCCAGTAGAGGGTGTGCAAGAGGCAGCTGATCGATAACTCTCTCTCATCGATATTTCTAACTCTCTATCTCTCTCCCTTCCTCTCTGTACAAAATCAATAAAATATATTTTTTAAAAATATATATACATTAAATTATAAAAACTTAAAAAAAAAAAAAAGAAAGAAAAAGAAAGAAAGAAAGAAAATCTCAAAGGATATTTTTAGGAGCCAGGACTGGAAGTGGCAAAAACCACTTTCCACCAACATTTCATTAATCCCGCTTAAATTTAAGCAATTTTAGTCTGTCTAAATATGCAGAGGCCCTTGCTGGTTTGGCTCAGTAGGTAGAACATTGGCCTACAGACTGAAGGGTCCCCGTACAATCCTGGTCAAGGGGTCACACCTGGGTTGTGGGCTCCATCCCCAGTAGGAGGTGTGCAAGAGGCAGCCAATTAGTGATTCTCTCTCATCATTGATGTTTCTATTTCTCCCTGTCTCTTCTTCTCTGAAATTAATGAAAACATATTTTTAAAAATTATCTCTAAAAAATAATAAATATGTAAGGGGGAAAATTAGACTTGGTGAACAAATAGCAATTTCCATCACAAATAATTGGTCCTGAAAAATAGCATACTTAACAATCAGTAGCATTTAATAAGTGTGATGTTGACTGAAAAAAAAACAAAACACACACTAGTTTAGTGGGTCAGAATAAAGAACCCAAATATATGCAGGCATTAAAAATTAGTGGAGCTTAGCTGGTGTGGCTCAATGGTTGAAGGTGGACCTATGAACCAGGAAGTCAGGTTTCGATTCCCTGTCAGGGCACATTTCCAGGTTTTGGGCTCCATCCCTAGTGTTTGGTGAGCGGGAGGTAGCTGATCAATGATTCTCTTTCATCATTGATGTTTCTGTCTCTCTCTCCCTTCACCCCGCCTCTCTGAAATCAATAATATATATATATATAAATTAGTGGAGAACCCTGGTTCGTGTTTCTCAGTGGTTAGGAAATTGTCCACAGTCATGGGTTCGATTCCTAGTAAAGGACAGGTACCTTGGTTGAAGGCTTCCAGGCTCGATCCTGGGCCATGGTTTAGGCATATACAGGAGGCAACCAATTAATATGTCTCTCTCACATTCATGTTTCATTCTTTTCCTCTCTCTCTTTCTCCTTCTTCTCCCTCCCTTGCATTCTCTAAAACTCAATGGAAAAATATCCTCAGGTGAGGACTAAAAAACAAACAACAACTTAAAAATTAGTGGAGAAAGGATGAAATCCTATATAATAAGAGGCTAATATGCAAATTGTCCCCTAGACCAGGAGTTTCATTGTGAGTTCGACCAGGAGGCCAACTGCCTGCTGCCACACACACACACCCCCGGCCCTGTCCTTTGATTGCCCTACCCCACTCTGATGGGGCAGACTGGCCAGAACTCACCCATGCAGGAATTCCTGCACCAGATCTCTAGTATATAGTAAATAGCAATGGGATAGTTCCAAATAGAAAGCAAAGATAAGGTCTTTATCTGAAACATACACAGAATAAATTTCACACAGATTAATGATCAAATGTGAAAATAGATCTTTAAAATCAGAAGAAAGTCCTAGCTGGTTTGATTCAGTTTAGAGTCCCAAGTTCAATTTGGTTCAAGGGCACATACCTGACTTACTGGCTTGATCCCCAGTAGGGGTTGTGCAAGAGATAGCCAATCAATGATCCTCTCGTCATTGATGTTTTTATCTCTTTTCCACTCTGAAATCAATAAAATACACAGAAACACACACACACACACACACACACGTATATGTATATGTATATGCGATAGCCGGTTTGCCTCAGTGGATAGAGTGTTGGCCTGTGGACCAAAGGTTCCCAGGTTTGATTCCAGTTAAGGGCAAGTACTTTGGTTGCAGGCTCCTCCCTCAGCCTTGGTCGGGTGTGTATGCAGGAGGCAACCAATTGGTATGATTCTCTCACATCATTATTTATTTCTGTCTTTCCTTCTCTCTTTCACTTTCTCTAAAAATCAATGGAAAAATATCCTCAGGTGAGGATTTTAAAAATCTATTTTTTAATCAGAAGGAAAAGATAGTTGCTGTATTGCACAATTCCTAGGGGCACCATTCATATTGTCATCCATATTTTTAAAATATATATATTTTATTGATTTTTTCAGAGAGGAAGAGAGAGGGATATTTAGAAACATCAATGAGAGAGAATCTCCGATCAGCTGCCTCTTGCACACCCCCTACTGGGGATGTGCCCACAGCCAAGGTACATGCCCTTCACCAGAATCGAACCTGGGACCTTTCAGTCCGCAGGCCGATGCTCTATCCATTGAGCCAAACCGGTTTGGGCTGTCATCCATATTAATTGGTGACCTTTGATGTTGTATAGCACAGGGGTATCATTTTATGATTAAATGTTAAGGAAACATTTACTTAACAAACCCCAAAACTTAAATGCAAAAAGAAAATATGGATACGTGTCTTAGCTTAGGCTGCAATAACTAAATACCATAGATTGGGTAGCTTAAACAACAGACATTTATTTCTCACAATTCTAGATGCTGGGAAGGCCAAGATCAGGGAGAGATTCTAGGTGAGGACACTGGCCATGGCTTGCAGGTGGCTGCCTTTTTGTAGTATCTTCACATGTCCTTTTCCTCTGTGATGTATGCTCATCTTAATGATTTTCTCTTCATCTTCTGCTTTCCCTCATGACCTAATCTAAATGTAATTACCTCCAAAAGGGGATGGGCAGCTGCTAATGAGCCAAGAACTGAAATTGACTAATAATAGCTACAATTTTCCGTCACATCTTTTCCAGGAAGTTGCTATTAGGCTGCAATTCCAAAATAGTTACATCAGGCAATTTCTGCCAGTGAAAATGATGTTTAGGTGGGAAGACAGGTTCCTACTTGGCCATCTTCCCAGAATCCTCTCCTGAACACTGATTAAACTGGTATTGTGCTAAGTAGTTTATGAGGAATCTCATTTATTATTCTCAAGACAGAAATTTCTATAATTTTCCCAGGGCCTCAAAGTGGCTTGACAATCAAGTTTAGATTTAAAACAAATTATGACCCAGCCAGTGTTTCTCAGTGGTTGAGCATGGACACAAGATCCAAGAGTTTGCTGGTTCAATTCCTGGTCAGGACATCTGTCTGGGATACCCAGTGTGGGCTGTGCAGGAGGCAGCTGATTGATGCTGTTCCTCTCTCATGGATGTTTCTATCTTCTCAATCCCTCTTCCCTCCTCTCTAAAATGAATAAATAAAATTTTATTAAAAAATATTTATTGATTGATTTTTTTTTTTAACAGAGAGGAAGGGAGAGGGATAGAGAGTTAAAAACCTTGATGAAAGAGAAACAATGATCAGCTGCCTCCTGAACACCCTCCACTGGGGATGTCCTTGTAACAGAGGTACATGCCCTTGACTGGAATCAAACCTGGGACCCTTCAGTTCACAGGCTGACTCTCTATCCACTGAGCCAAACTGGTTAGGGCTAAATAAAAAATTTAAAGTAAAAGGAATTATGGGAGGCACTTCCAGAACAGTGGAATAGACACTATCAAAGTCCTCCTCTGACATAAAAACAATGAGAACATTGGCAAAAATCACTTTTTTATAAACTCAGGAAAGTAATCATCAAGGGTGATTAATTTTAAAAAAATTTCTGATTCTGGGAGGATGATTGGGAGGATCCAAGATGGCTGCCCAGGTAAACACCCAACCGCAGCCGCACACAACAATTTCAATAAAATACAACTAAAATATAAAATGGACATTGCCCAGAGCTACAGGAAAGTCAACTGGCTGGAAATTCTACAACAAGAAGGAAAGAGAAAACCAAAAGGAAAATCAGAGGAGCTGTAAAAGCCTAAGTTACGGAGACACGCTGCGCGCATGGAGAGGATGGAGCAGGAGAGGAGGGGGAGGCTGAGTGCCTGGCTGGTGTTCCTTAGCAGGAAGGAGATAAAAGCTCTGGATTGTGCTGAACCCCAGACCCGATAGCACTGAATGCCAGTTTTAGGCCAGACCCTGGGGACCCAGGCGCATACAGAGGAAGCCTGGGCTGTGAGGTGGAATCCCAGGGAAGCGGCGAAAGGCAGAGCCCCAGGAGGCATGCACACTGTGCGCAGAGAAGGGATGGTTGAGAAGGGACAGTTGGCTATGCCTTGGGATTGCCCTGGCGGGAAGGAGACAAAAGCTCCAGACTGCACTGAACCCCACTTCCAACCCCACCTCCAACTGAACCAAACCCCAGTTCCGGGCTCATTGGGGGAGAGACTAGACTGGTAGCAGGCGAAACTCGAGCGCACCTCACTCTCAGAGGTGCTTGCAGCGAGTACCGAAGGACCCTGAGAAACACTGAGACTCAGGAGCCGCATAGGGCGTGGCTGACGTGGCTGATGGAAGCCAAGGCTATAGGCCCCACCCTGAAAGTCTGCCCCATCCAAGCAGAACACAGAGACTTTTAAGGCTACCAACTCAGGGAAGCTGCAAAAATACCGAGACAAGGAAATAGAACATAAACGAAAGAAATGGAGGACAAAAAGCGACTGGATATAGAGTTCAAAACCATGCTTATAAGGTTTTTCAAGAATTTCCTAGAAAAGATCAATAAGTCCTATGAAGATATGAAAAGGGATCAACTAGAATTAATAAGGAATCAACAAGAAATAAGAAAGGATCAACAAGAAATTAAGAAAACATTGTCTGAAATAAAAAATATTATACAGAGTCCTAAAAACAGAATGGAAGATTGCAAGAATCAAGTCAAAGATTTGGAACATAAAGAGCCAGAAAACACTCCTCCCCAGAAGCAAGAAGGCAAGAGAATCCAGAAAGTTGAAGATAATGTAAGAAACCTCTGGGACAACTTCAAGTGAACCAACATCAGAATTATGGGGGTCCCAGAAGATGAGAGAGAGCAAGATATCAAAAACTTACTGAAAGAAATAGTGACAGAAAACTTCCCCCACCTGGTGAAAGAATTAGACTTACAAGTCCAGGAAGCGTGCAGAACTCCAAACAAAAGGAATCCAAAGAAGACCATACCAAGACAAATCATAATTAAAATTCCAAGAGCAAAAGACAAAGAGAGAATATTAAAAGCAGCAAGAGAAAAGCAGGTAGTTACCTATAAAGGAGCACCTATACAACTAAAATATAAAATATATACGATTGTCAGCTGATTTCTCAACAGAAACCATGCAGGCCAGACAGAAATGGCAAGAAATATTCAAGGTGATGAATAGTAAGAACCTACAGCCAAAGATAATCTACCCAGCAAAGCTGTCACTCAGAATCGAAGGTCAGATAAAGAGCTTCACTAATAAAAAAATTTAAAAAAAAGCTAAAGGAGTTCATCACCACCAAACCAGAATTATATGAACTGCTGAAGGGGGTTCTTTCAGAAGAGAAAGTAAATAAAGATAAAAACTATGAACAACAAATATGTAACTATCAACAAGTGAATCTAAAAACCAAGGAAATTAAAAAAAAATCTGATGAACAATATTAACTGTTGAATATAATAGAATCAGAGGTATGGAAGGGGAGTGAACTGACGATTCTTGGGGAAAAGGGGAGGAGGGATGTTGGAAGACACTGAACATAAACTGTGCACCTATGGATGAGGACAATAAAGGGTGGGAAAGAGCAGAGGGTGGGGTGGGAACCTGGTGGAGGGGAACAATGGAGGGGGGGAAAGAGGAACATTTGTAATAATATGAACAATAAAGATTTATTTTTAAAAAATCCCTGATTCTCAGAATAACAAGCTTTGTTGTATTTTAACTTGCCCTATTTTCATTCTTCTCTCCCTATCTCTATAGTAGCCTTGAAAACAAACCGCCAGAGCCCTAGCCAATGTTGCTCAGTGTGGGCCCGCAAACTGAAGGGCTCCCCAGTTTGATTCTGGTCAAGGGCACATGCCTGAGGGACTGCTGGAGGCAGCCTATCAACAATTCTCTCTCATCATTGATGTTTCTATCTCTCTCTCCCCCTTTATCTTCCTCTCTGAAATCAATACAAATATTTTAAAAAGAAAACAAACTGACCGGAAATCACAGTGCTTTGAAAAGCAGCAATCTAGGATCCACTTGAGGAGGAAGAACAGATTTGGAGTGCCCCCAAAAGTTCCATCCCTAGAGAATTGTCACTATTTGATCTGGCTAGCAGCTCCCTGGAAAAGCCCCATTTTCAGGGCTTTAAAAAAAATTAAATTTATTATGTTGCCTTAGCAGGTTTGGCTCAGTGGCTAGTGCACATGCCCAGGTTGCAGGCTCCATCCCCAATAGATATTCAGGAGGCAGCTGATCAATTATTATTTCTCATCATTGATGTTTCTATCTCTTTCTCCCTCTCCCTTCCTCTCTGAAATCAATAAAAATATATTTTTTAAAAATTACATTTATTGCAGTGATATTGTTTAATACCATTATATAAGTTTCAGGTGTACAATTCCATAATTATCATCTGTCTTATTGCATAGTGGGCTGACCATCCAAAGTTTAATCTCCTTTCATCACTACGCAGTGTGGGGCAAAAGTAGGTTTACAGTTGATAGCATGAGAAACATGCTTGTGTTATTTATTGTGTTATTTATTAATTACAGTATTATTTTCCAAAAATAACTGTAAACTTATTTTTTCCCCACCCAGTATATTTGCTCCACTTTACCCTCTTTCCCCTCTCCTCATCCCCCTTCCCTTTTGGTAACAACCATACTGTTGTCTGTGTCTACGAGTTTGTTTCTTACTTGTCTCAGAACTCACTCAATGCCAATAGCTTTATCCTCAGGGAATTAATCAAAACCAATCAGTTGAAATTGTTTATTATTGCAGTGACTGGGGGCAGCAATAAATGTTGGGGCAAGTAAAAGGCTTACTCAAAAACTTAAAAGGGAAATCTGGAGAATGAGATATCCAAGAAGAGCTCAGAAAAGCATATTTTAGAAGTCTTGAACCCCTTGCTCGTATGCAGAGTTGTGCATCTGCCCAGAAGACACTGAGAAGGCCCTAATTCTGAGGTTCTACTGAATTAGATATGAAGGCAGAGTTGAAAACCTTCTGCCAGGGAATTAAAGACATGCCCAAGTACACAAACAGCTACTCAGCAGAAGCTAGGACACTTCTTTGTTGAAAGAAAGGAAATCTCCATTTAATATTTGTTTACTATTAAAATAACTGGTTAGGTATTTTGGTGGCTACACATGAAAAAGAATTCAGATATTACAGAAATAGCACAGATGTCTTAGCTGGTTTGGGTCAGTGGATAGAGTGTCACCTTGAGGACTGAAGGGTCCTGGATTCGATTCCAGTCAAGGGCACATACCAGTACCTTTATTGAAGCTGGATCTCAGGCCCTGGTCACGGCATGTGCAGGAGGCAACCAATGGTTGTAGATCTCTCTCTTTGTTTCTCAACCTCCCCTCACTCTACATCAATGTAATATGAACTGCCAACCCTGGCTGGTTTGCTCAATGGTTGGAGTGTCAGTCCATGGAACAAAGAGTTGCCTGTTCGATTCCCAGTCAAGGGCCTGTAGCTCAGTTTGAAGCCCAGCCCTGGTCGGGATACGTTTGGAAGGCAACCAAACTATGTGTCTCTCACCTCAGTGTTTTTCTCTCCCTCTCGCACTCTTGTGCTCTCCCTGCTCTTCCCTTCCTTCCACTCTCTAAAAAACAATGAAAAAAATATCCTCTGGTGAAGATTTTAAAAAATATGTACAGCCAAACCACATTGATACTTCCAAAGTGATTGTGCACTTTTATACTTGTACTAGAGGCCAGGTGCATGACATTCATGCACAGGAGAGGCTCCCTCTCAGCCCAGCCAGACCCCGTGGGGGATGTCCAACTGCAGTTTAGGCCGGATCCTTCTCACAATCCAGGCTCCTAACTGCTCACCTGCCTGCCTTCCTGATTGCTCCTAACTGCCCCCACCCCCACCAGCCTGATCACCCCTAACCACCTCTGCATGCAGGTCTGATAATCCCTAACTGCCCCCTGCTGGCCTGGTCACCCCAACTTCTTCCTCCTACCCCCCCACCAGCCTGGTGATTCCCAATTGCTCCCCCCCCCCCCATCAGCCTGGTCTCCCCATGCAGCCTGCTGTCCAGTGGTTTGGTCATCCCTCACTCACCCCCTGTCCGGCCTGCTTGGTCATCTGTCTGGTTGTTTCAGTCATGATGGAACCTGGCTTTTTATATATTAGGATACTCATACATATACTGTGTGCGTGTGCGCGTGTGTGTGTGCATGTGCGTGTGCGTGCGTGTGCGTGTGTGTGTGCGTGTGTGTGTGTGTGTGTGTGTGTTAGATGCAATACGTTCTTGTCAACATTAGATATTGTCTGCCTTTTTTGGGATGTGGAGTGGAGTGTCTTGCTTCTTTCACTTAGCAAAATGCATTTATGATTCATCCATGACTACGTTTATATATAGTTTATTTCATTTTATAGCTGAACAGTACTCTATTGTTTGGAAATATGGTTTGTTTATCAAACTAAAGGACATATGCATTGTTCCCAACTTTTTGCGATTATGAGTAAAGTTATTAAAACATTTATATAATGGGCCGAAACCGGTTTGGCTCAGTGGATAGAGTGTCGGTCTGCGGATTGAAAGGTCCCAGGTTCGATTCCGGTCAAGGGCATGTACCTTGGTTGCGGGCACATCCCCGGTAGGGGGTGTGCTAGAGGCAACTGGTCGATGTTTCTTTCTCATCGATGTTTCTAGCTTTCTATCTCTCTCCCTTCCTCTCTGTAAAAAATCAATAAAATATATTTAAAAAAATTTTATATAATGGATATTGTATGGATATAAATTTTCACATCTCTTGGTAAATATTTGCGAACAGAATGCTGGGTTATAAATTAGCTGTATGTTTGGCTTGATAATACGTTAATAAACTTTTCCAGTAGGGTTATAGCAGTTTGTAGCCAGTAATGTATTTGAGTCTAGTTTTTCACATTTCACTAGCACTTGCTATTATTGGGATTTAAATTTTAGCCATTCTAATGGATATGCAAGTAGTCTTTTTAATTTTGCACTGCATTCTTAGAATGTACTGTTATCTTGTCATGCTTTTAGTTTGCATATTCTTTTTTTTTTAAATATAGTTTATTGATATTTTACAGAGAGGAAGGGAGAGAGATAGAGAGCTAGAAACGTCGCTGAGAGAGAAACATCGACCAGCTGCCTCTTGCACACCCCCTACCGGAGATGTGCCCACAACCAAGGTACATGCCCTTGACCGGAATCGAACCCGGGACCTTTCAGACCGACGCTCTACCACTGAGCCAAACCAGTTCCGGCGAGTTTGCATATTCTTGATGAGTAATGAGTTGAATGCCTTTTCATATATTTCTTGGCCTCTTGTTAAGTACAGTTGTCTTCTTTTGTACATTTTTTATTCATTTGTTTATCTTTTAATTGACTTGGAGGAGTTTGATTAAAAATGTATTTTCTGTAATGCTTCCTCTTTCAAGGGTATGTGTATGGCTTATCTTTTTATTTATTTTTTAAATTTATTTGAGAGAGAGAGAGAGAGAGAGAGAGAGAGAGAGAAACATTGTTTGGCTGCCACTCACACATGCCAGACCTGGGATCAAACTTGCAATCTGGGTATGTACCCTGAGTAGGAATTGAACCAGCCATCTTTTGGAGTATGGGCCACTGTTCCAACCAACTGAGCCACACTGGCCAGGGTTCTATTTACTTTCTTAATAGTGTCCTTTAATGAAAAAAATGTTTTAATTTTAATAATGGCTATTTTAGGCTGACTATTGGCCCTCCAAAGATGTCCATGTCTTCATTTCTGGAAACAGTGAGTATATTATTTTACATGGCAAAAAGGGACATTATAGATGTAATCAAGTTAAGGATTTTGAGATAGGGAGATTATCCTGGGTTATCTAGGTGAAACCTATGTAATCATAGGGTCCTAATAAGAGGGAGGGATGATGGTCAGAGTCAGAGAAAAGGAGATGTGGTGGTAGAAGCAGAGTCAGAGAGAGATTAGAGATGCTCTCCTGCTGATTTGAAGATGGAAGAAGGGATTGTGAACTAAGGAATGCATATAGGCTCTACAAGGTGAAGAAGGCAAGGAAATGTATTCTCATTAGCACCTCCAGAGGGAACAAAGCCCTATCTACACATTAATTTTAGCCAACCAAGACTTCTGATTTCCAGATCTGTAAGAGAGTAAATTAGTTTTGTCTTGTTGTTAAATTTGTTATAACAGCAACAGGAAAAAAATGAGTTGTATTTTCATTTTAATAAAGAACAATTTATCATCCCCCCCCTTTTTTTGTTAGTACTAATAGTATTCTAGTTAAGAAACTTTTGCCTGCCCAAGCTTATGAAATGACTTTATGCTTTGCTACAGAAACTTTATTGCTTTACATTTGTATTTAGACCTATGATAAATCCTGAATAAAGTTTGGGAGCATGGGGTGAGGTAGGCTCCATGTTCAAAGTTCTGCAGTTTCCCAGCCTTCTAGGGGGAAGGCGGGGATGTTTTCTTCTCTGGAATCACCCTGAGGCGCCTCCTTCAGGAGTTTTTAGGAAACTCCGCACTTTCCCTCTCTCCCAACTCTCCCCCCCCCCCCCCAGTCGTGTTCTCTTTAGGACGCATGCGCTTTCGACGGGGCGGCTGTGGGAAACTACAATTCCCAGAAGGTCATGTCAGAGGAGGGAAAAAAAAAAAAAAAAAAAAAAGCCTGTGGTCGGGGAGGAGGAGGGCAAAGCTGAAGGCTCGCGAGAGAACGAGCAGGAAGCGTCGCGCGAAGAGGGTGGAGGGGGTGGGGACCGCGAGGAGGAAGCGGAGGAGGCGCAGCCCCACAATACTGGGCGGGAGGGCGGGTGAGTGGTTTGTATCCGGGCTGCGAGCTCGGAGCCCCCGCGGACCCGGCCGCCTGTCTCTTTAACGCGGGAGGAAGCGATGCGGAGGGGAGGAAAATGGCAGAGCTGCAGATGTTACTAGAGGAGGAAATCCCGTCCGGCAAGAGGGCGCTGATCGAGAGCTACCAGAACCTGACCCGGGTGGCGGACTACTGTGAGAACAACTACATACAGGTGAGCGCGGCCGGCCGGGCCGGGCCGGGCCCGCCGCCGCCGCCGCCGCCGCCCGCCCCGCCGCGGCCGCGGTCCCCGCCGCAAGCCCAGGCGGCCGGCGGCCGCGCTGAGGGAGTCGCCTGCGATACAGGAAGTGGCGGAGGTGGTTGAAACCCATCGGAGGGGAGAGAGAGCACGGGCGGGGGCGGGGGAGCCCCGCCGCGGGCTCGGCCCCCGAGCGGCGGGCGGCAGCCTGCCCTCCGCGGGGTCGTGCGGGAGCCCGGCGGCCGCCGCGGTGCCTCCCTCCGGGAGGGTCCGGGCCGGAGGGCGCGGGAGAGGGACCGGCGGGAGGAGGCGCGGGGAGGAGCCGCGGGAGGGAGAGGAGCAGCGGGGTGTGTGTCCGGGGAGGAGGGGGGGTGCCGCGGGGGCGGTTATGTCAGTTCAACCCAGAGGGTGTGTCTCTTATTTATTTATTTATTTGCTTAAAAATTTTGTCATGAGTCACAATTACACAGACCTCCCCGAGGAGAGGAGGAAGCGGGTGGGAAACGAGGGAGGACGTTTAAGAGAAGTTCGTCTCCCAATTCCTCTAATTGGAGGTTTGCATCTGTCCGCCTGCCCGTTTTCAAGTCGGGCTCTTCCCCCCCCCTCCCCCCCCCCCCCGCAACGTTTTCACTTCCGCCCCACCACAGTGTATGTCCAGAGGTTGTTAGGGCTATCGTTATTATAAAACAAATGATTTTTAACTGCTTGGGAAATGTCTTAAATTCTCCCTTCCCCAAAAGTTATTGAATTGTTGGCTTCTTAAATAAACTAGAATGGTGTAATCGCCGGTTGCTTATTTCCTGAAGGTTTCTCTCTTTACAACTTAATAAATTGTATATAATATGCCTCCAAATTGATTACCGTACATATGCAGTTTTAGAACCATACGGTATTAGTTATTGTAGATTTATTAGGAAAAGTTGGGGGCCTTAACTACGACAGATACTTGTTTGTTTTTATTTCAATGATTGAAAATGAATTGTGGTGTGGTAGTTTGGTTTTATGGATCTTTTCATAAGCCGACAGTTTGTAGTTGAAGTAAAAAAAAAGCAGAATACTCTGTATCAATATAATAGCACCAAAAATTCTCTTGTTAGTGATAAGGCATGACCAAAATATGCTTTGAAAGATTAGGATTATTGCAATTCAGAACTAAAGTATTTATAGAAAGCCTCCCATGTGATTATCATTTTTAAGAACCAGTAGTTTCTATGTTGGCAAATGCTTTTCCTCCTTATTTTTAGAAGGAGATTCTGTTTTCAGAATATTTTGAATATTTCTCAGTTTCCATATTAGTAACATTGTATCTTCAGTAGCACTACTAGGAATTTATCTCACTTTTTTTTTAAACTTTTACTTGAGGAATTTTACTGATAAACTTGTTGAATAACTGCCATATCTACTGTATTTCTTGTTTTTACAAACTTTATATTTAGCCTTTTAAAAATACTCTGAAATCTAGGAGTGTGGATATAGTTTTCAAATAGAATAATAACTTTTATTCAACTTAACATGAAAAGCTTTCAAATTGAGGTAACTGTTAGTTTGCTGAAGGTATTACGGATTTTAATTGAGGCAAGGAGATAGGGGAGGAAGTTAATTTGCCCCCATTCTAGAAGTAATTTCTTTATAGAAGTCAGAAGATAAATACTTCACAAAGGTGGCTTTTTTTGTTTGTTTGTTTTGCATGTTGGAAAGTCTGACAAATATATGGTGTGGTAACTACTAAGTATTGGCAAATGCAAACATGTTTTATCCTGTCTGGTAGTTGGATAAACTATTTCTTTTCCAGGTAGTTGTCTGCTGTAAAGGTTCCCCCCTTCCCCCCCCCCCCCCCCACACACACACACCTGACCGCTTTCCTTTTCCTGCTACCATCATGTAACTTTGAAGCACTTTTAGACTTATTGGTAATATCCCTGATTATTTCTCATGTAGCCTCTTTTAAACATGCTAGTACTATTAGTACCATGGTACCAAGAGCCACCAGTAGTGGCTCCAATTTTCTTTTTTGTGGTCCTAAACTTTACATCAGTGAGGTATTTTGGTGTTACTGGGGGAAAGAGATGTTTATTTAGTAGCCTTTCAACTTTGGACTGCATGATGCATTAGGTGCCATCCTGAGGCTTAGAAAAAGATGAAGATTTTGTGGAAGTTGATGTTGTAGCTGATTTGTGAGCTGTTGTACTGCTAACTTTGGTGCTGTGCATAGGGAACCAAGAGAACTAGAAATACTCATTTGAATGTCTTTTGAGATCTTTCTGTATTCTTTGTATACTTAGTTGGGTTATAATCAACACCCTACATAAATAATCTTCTCTCAGGGAAAATATGTTGCTTACGTTTTGAGAATTTTCTTAAGGTTAAATTATTGCCTAGGTGATTTTTATATTGAGAATTCAGTTTTCATTTTGCTGTTTTTCTACAATTTGGAAGTACAGTCCAGTTACACCAAAGTATTTTTTAAAAATAGATTTTTATTAATTTCAAAGAGGAAGGGAAAAAGAGATATATAGAAACATGAATGATGAGCTAAACATTGATTCGCTGCCTTCCTGTATGCCCCCCACCAGGGATCCGGCCACAGCCCAGGCAATGTGCTCCTGACCGGAATGGAACCTGGGGTCCTTCAGTTGGCGTTCTGATGTTCCGTCCGTGGAGCCAAACCAGCTAGGCTAGATTTCTAAGGTGTTTCACTGACAGGTTCTTTTGGCTGTAGTGTGGTAGTGTGGTTGAGTCTTTGAGTTCTTCATTAGTTTTTTTTTTTACTTCCTAATGACTTTAATTATTAAATTGTACTATTAATAGCAAAATTTGTCCAAAAAATACATTCTCTCAAACAGGACAGGATTTTTGAAATTGTTTCAGGGAAATAACATTTAAAATAGAAAGTGTTTTTTATAGAGAGACAAAGAAAAATCTTTGCCTTTTTTCCATCTTTTGGCCAGTTTGAATGTTTTTAGTAGATTATGACAAGGACAGTTGGTCTTCAATTTGAACATACTTATCTAGACAGTTCTATTCACTCTACTAAAGGTCCACACTGCCTTTATCATGGAGACTATTGTGGGGGAATAGGAAGTGAGCTAAGCAAAAATGAGTAGAGACTGCTTAAGAAAGGTTTCTCAGAATGCAAATTGCTATGTTGGGTAAGGGCAGAAACATCTTAATTTAAAATTTTGACTTGGATTCCCTTCAATAAATGAGTTTTATTTAGGTTAACAAGTATATCTTAAAGTTTGGGAGTATAAAAGGGATCTCATCAGTGAGCTACCTAGTTTATTTCTTCCTCCTATGACATCAGATTATGCTCATTTGCTCATTGTGCACACTTCATCTTGGAGGAGATATTTTTGAGTAGGAGCACTTTGGTATAGGTAAAAGCTAAAATTTCTGTACTGAACAATTTATGCCAATTTATAAATGAAGTCAATTATTAAAATACTTATTTATCATGAGCAATTTAAGGTTCAGAGAAATTCAATACTTAAAGTTCCATATCTCATAAGAGATAATGCCTAGAATCAAATGCAGATTTTCTGATTGTATATTCTAAGTTCTATTTAATGAATGCTGAGTTAGGGTGCTTACTGCAGGATAGGGGATACAAAAAGATGGTAACAGAGAAGGTAATAGAGAAGGGATGAAGGTAATATACATACTTCTATTTATTGAGTACTTATTTTTGTCATAGATGCTGTTTGTTGATTTGTATTATCTTTACTCCTTGTAAAACCTCTCTATGATAGACAATATTCTCTTTCTCTCTTTTTTTAAAAGATATATTTTATTTTTTTATTATTTATTTATTTTTTTACAGAGAGGAAGGGAGAGGGATAGAGAGTTAGAAACATCAATGAGAGAGAAACATCAATCAGTTGCCTCCTGCACACCTCCTACTGAGGATGTGCCCACAACCAACGTACATGGCATGACCGGAATCAAACCTGGGATCTTTCAGTCCACAGGCTGACGCTCTATCCATTGAGCCAAACTGGTTAGGGAAGGCAATATTCTCTTAAAAATTTGGAAATTAGGACTCAAAAAAGTTAAATGAATTTTGCTGGATCAGATAGTAATTGGCAGCTAGGATTTCTGCCCAACTCTGACAGGTTCCACAGGTTCCACAGCTGTGCTCTTTCTATACCACACTGCCTCCAGCTATAAATGAGTCTAGAACTCAGGCTATGTTTAGAAATGTCATGGGATAGACTCTTGTTGGGCATGTCTGGAACTATTTACCTGACAACTATTTTACCATTTTTTTCTCCTGAATTCCAAGTGGCAAATATAACAACTGGTGTGTGTGTAATTTGCGATGGTTGCTTTGGCAATTGAAATGTTGAATTATAGGAATTATAGACTATTTTTCCCCTGAGCTCAGTGGATTCTTTTTCTTTCTGTGTATCCTTACCTGTTTTTTTTCTTTCTATCTTTTTTTTTTTTAAATATATTTTATAAATTTTTTACAGAGAGGAAGAGAAAGGGATAAAGAGTTAGAAACATCGATGAGAGAGAATCATTGATCAGCTGCCTCTTGCACACCCCCTACTGGGGATGTGCTCATAACTAACCAGAATCGAACCTGGGACCTTTCAGTCCGCAGGCCGACACTCTATCCACTGAGCCAAACCAGTTTCGGCCTTACCTGTTTTTTTTGTTTTGTTTTTCCTATTCTGATTCAGCTTTACTTTGATCATAAAATTTGTAAAACAATTAGAAGTTAACAAAACAAAATGTTTTGGTCCAGACCAGTTTGGCTCAGCGGTAGAGCGTAGGTCTGCGGACTGAAGGGTCCCAGGTTCGATTCTGGTCAAGGGCATGTACATTGGTTGCGGGCACATCCCCGGTAGGGGGTGTGCAAGAGGCAGCCGGTCGATGTTTCTCTCTCATTGATGTTTCTGGCTCTCTATCTCTCTCCCTTCCTCTCTGTACAAAATCAATTAAGTATATAAAAAAATTAAAAAAAATGTTTTGGAACATTTTGATTTCTACACAAACTAGATTCAGGCAAAAATAAACAAAGTGATTGTGGAGATTAGGACATATTGGAAAGTCTGGGTAGAACTTTTACAGTTGCACTTTTGTTTTTATTTATTTTTTTAATCCTCTGAGGATATTTTCCCATTGATTTTTAGAGTAGAAGAAAGAGGGAAAGACAGAATTATTGATGTAAAAGAAACATTGGTTGTGAGCAGGGGAGGAACCTGCAACCAAGGTACATGTTCTAAGAACTCCCATGGAATCCTTTATGTTTCCTCTGTAACACGCATTATTCCTGTTTGACAATTGATGCTGTTCTCTAAGAAAGCAGGTCTAGGCTTTTCTTGTATATTTCTGTATCTCCAGTGCCTGCCCAATGCCTAGCACATAAAGCTCTCAAAAGTTTACATGGACTGTACAAGCAGTGTGGAAACTTGGTTCTGTTTCTCATTCTATATTTTCACCAGCTTTTAACTATACTTAATCCTCTATAAAACGATATTTGAATCAGATTATGTCCAAAGTGACAATTCTGATGGTTTTTAGTAGTTTGTTTCTCACTTCCAGCCCTGCAAATCTCATGTTTTCATTAGTTTATTTTTGAGTTTTTCACTTTTCTGAGGGGGTAGGGGGAGAGATAAATCTTTCTCTTCAACAAATGGTGTTGGGAAAATTTGACAAGCACATGCAAAAAGATGAAACTAGACCACAAACTTATACCATACACAGGAATATATTCAAAATGGATAGAAGACTTGAGTGTAAGCTGTGAAACCATAAAAACCCGAGAAGACAACATAGGCAGCAAAATATCAAGACATCCTGTGGAGCAGAATTTTTGCCGATAACATCTAAGGCAAGAGAAGCAAAGGAAAAAATAAACAAATGGAACTGCATTGAATTAAAAGGCTTCTGTCCAGCAAAAGAAACCATCATCAAAATGATGGCAGGTGTTGCTTAGTGGATAGAGTGCCGACTTGCGCACTGAAGGGTTGGGTTCAGTTCCCGGACAAAGGCACATACCTTGATTTCGGGTTACTCCCTGCCCCCCACCCCCATCGAGGTGCCTGGGGGAGGCAACCAGTTGATGTGTCTCTGTGGGAACCAAGCCAGTGTACCCAGATAGTCAAGGCCAATGAGAGCATAGAGTCCTTGTAAATACACCAGAATGGCTAAGGTCTCCCTGAGCTTGAGAATCATCAGACTCTGAGCCTGGGAACCCTTATTAGCTTTTGATACTGGTCTCTGGGAAGCCTAACTGAATTGCACAGAAGTCCCTTTCTGTAGCAAATGCTGATGGCAAAGTGTGTCTCTTGTTGGAGCTTGTTTGATCGTGTATATAAGCTGTCACTGACCAGGGGAGAGAGCAGCTGGGCAGAGAGCTCGAAGAAGCAGAGATGGTAAGCACAGAAAATGTAGCTCCTATGTGTGTGGGAGAGGCTAGAGAGCTCAGAAGGAGCTGAGAGCTGGTACTGCCATGATATAAGGCTGAGAACTCATAGGGAGCTCAGATATAGCTACCAGGTTAACCAGCCAGTGTGCTGGAAGAGAGAATCTCAGAGACAGTTACTATGTGAGGCTACAGAGACCAGCCAGGGTGCTGGGCAGGGGAGACAGGAGAAACTGCCACGCTGGAGATTTCAGGTACCACTATGATGTAAGGTGGTGAGTCTAGGGGGCAGTGTGCAGCTGCTCAGATAATAGCTGTGGGTACAGAGACTAATGCTGCTTTTGTGGGAAAGATGTACATGTTAACCAGCTGGTGTCTGCCTGTGTGCCTGCATGGACTTTGCTGTGGAGAATTGTTTTGTCTGACAGCCATATGGCCACTGGCTTCTGCAATAAATACTCATTATTATACACCCGCAACCTGTCATGGCTTCTCTGTCTTCCCCACCACCAAGAATTAACCTGTGTTTTTGATACTTGTTGGACTAAGTTCCCAACAGTTATTACAGTGGTCAGGGTTCAAGAAGGACCTGCCCTGGCATAATTGGAAAGAATTGAGAAGAATACATGGACTCAGAATAAGTCAGAGTAGTAGAGCTGAGCAGTATTCCTGCTGTCTCTGACAGTCTCAGTGTCGTGTGTGTGTGTGTCCCCCCCCCCCCCCCGTTTCTACTCTTTGAAAAATATCCTCGTGAGGATTTAACAACAGCAACAAAAAATGAAAAGTGAACCCTAGGAGAACATATTTTCCAATGGTACATCTCATATAGGATTAACTACCCAAAATATGTAAAGAACTCATACAACTAAAAGGAAGTCAGTCCAATTAAAAATGGGCAAAGGGCCCTAACTGGTTTGGCTCAGGGGATAGAGTGGACTCAAGGGTCTCAGGTTCGATATTCCGATCAAGGGCATGTACCTTGGTTGTGGGCACATCCCCAGTTGGGGATGTACAGGAGGCAGCTAATTAATGTTTCCCATCAATGTTTCTAATTCTCTATTCCTCTCCTTTCCTCTCTGTAAAAAAATCAGTAAAATATATTTTTTAAAAAATGGGCAAAGGACCTGAATAGACACTTCTCAAAAGAGGAAATACAGATGACCAATAAACATGTGAAAAAATGCTCAATGTCACCAATTTATAAGAGAGATGCAAATTAAAACTGCGATGAGGTATCACCTCACACCAGACAAAAGGACTACCATCAATAAATCAACAAATACTGGTAAGCATGTGGAGAAAAAGTACACTAGTGCACTGCTGGTGGGAATGCAGAGTGGTGTAGCCATTATGGAAAGCTATGGAGTTTTCCCCAAAATTTAAAATGGAACTGCCCTTTGATCCTGCAATCCCACTTCTAGGAATATATCCTAAGAATCCTGAAACATCAATCAGAAAGAATATATGCACCCCTAGGTTCATAGCAGCACAAATTGTAATAGCTAAGATCTGTAAACAGCCCAAGTGTCCATCAATAGATGAGTGGATAAAAAAGCTGTGGTACATCTATACCATGGAATCCTATGCAGCTATACTAGTTAATGTGGATTTTATAATAAAAGAAAACACGATAATTTCAAGAGAACCATCAAAAGTGCTTTATTCAAAGTAACGTCCATCGCTAGCTAAACATTTCCCTCATCTTTCAGGTAGTAATTTGTGGATACCGTCCCAATAAAACTTTCCTTGTTTTGAGGCAAACCATTTAGAGACTCAATTTTCTACTTCTTTGTATGTTTTGAAGTGCTGCTCAGAAAGTGCTTGTGTCATTGATTGGAACAAGTGGTCATTTAAAGGAGCAAGGTCTTGTGAATAAGGCAGGTGGGTTAATACTTCCCAGGCAAAAAAAAAAAAAAAAAAAAAAAAAAAAAAAATATATATATATATATATATATATATTTTTTTTTTCATTGATTTCAGAGAAGAAGGGAGAGGTAGAGATAGAAACATCAACGATGAGAGAGAATCATAAATTAGCTGCCTCCTGCACGGCCTCTACTGGGGATCAAACCCACAACCTGGTATATGCTCTTGATGGGAATTGAACCTAGGACCCTTCAGTCTGCAGGCCGATGTTCTATCCACTGAGCCAAATCTGGCTAGGGCTAGGCAAGAACTTTTAACGTGTCTTTAACTGGTTTTGAAGTGTGTGATGGTGCGTTATCATAAAGTAAAATTACTTTGCGGTGTCTTCTGGAACATTCTGGTCATTTCATGATCAGAGTGTGGTTCATATTGATTACAATAGCTATCAGTATTAACGGTTTCACCTGATTTTAGAAGCTCATAATACACCACTCCTTCCTGATCCTGCAGAGCATCGTTGTTTTCTTTCCAAAGAAATTTGGCCTTGTAGTTGATGTTGATAGTTGACCTGGATCAACCCATGATTTTGTGCATTTGGGATTCTCAAAATAAATCCACTTTTCATCGCCAGTTACAATTTGATGAACAAACACTTTTGTGCCATTGAAGCAACATTTTACTGATGACTTCGGTTTTCCATTTGTCTTCCTCATTCAGTTGATGTGGCACCCATTTTCCTTCCTTTAAAATCTTTCACATTGCTTGAAAATGATCGGAAATTGTTTGCTGAGCAATGTTTAATCTTTCTGCAAGTTGTTTTTGAGTTTGACACGCATCTTCATTCAATAATGGTTGGTCTTCAAACTTTTTTGGTTGATCTGGACATTCTTTGTCTTTCACATCGAAATCACCACTTTTAAAGCATCTAAACCAGTGTTTACAAGCATCTTGAGATGGAGCATGTTCACCATAAGCTTCCCGAAGTATATGATAACTTTTTCTTCAAAATAAAGTAACGAATGAAAACTTCCGCAAATGCTCTTTTTTTTTTTTTGGCACAAAATTCGACATTTTTAAGTGTAAAATATCTATGATAACACCTTTAGAAAATTTGATACATGAAGTTTTGAAGCTTGTCAGTACAACAAAATAACATACATATCAAGTTGCATATATATAACTCCATCTATTGAAAAAAATTCACATTATTAACTGGTAAATAAGAAGGATCTCTTACCCTTTGAGGCAGCATGGGGGAACCTGGAGAGTATTATGCTATGTAGAGAAAGACAAGTATCACATGATCTCACTCATATGTAAAATCTAGTGAAAAAAAATAAACTGACAATAAAGGGTGAGACATGGAGGCATGGAACAGATTGACAGATCTCAAGGAAGGGGGGAACAGAGAACGGGAAGAGATTAATTGAAGAACTTACATACTTATACTTATGCATAGCCCTTGGACACAGACAATACTGTGTTGAAGGCCTGGGATGGCGCAGGGCGTGGGTGGAGGCAAACAGGGGGACAGATGAAGGTCCTCTGTAATACTATCAGCAATAAAAATGTGTATATTTTAAAAACCTCTGATTTACTTATTCATATATCTTTTGTTGTAGTTATGAACTATGCTTCCTACTAAATATTTTTTAAATCTTTATATTAAAATTAATTTTCTAAGTCTTACTGAAAAAAGGTTTAGGTGATAGTGTGTTAAATTAGAATGTCTGTCTTTATCTCTTGAATAATTTTCTGTGATATAGATCAACAGTATTGAACTCAGGACTCTTTCTTTTTTTTTTTTTTTACAGAGAGGAAAGGAGAGGGATAGAGAATTAGAAACATCGATGAGAGAGAAACATCGATCAGCTGCCTCATGCACCCGCCCCACTGGGGATGTGCCCGTAACCAGAGTACATGCCCTTGCCTGGAATCGAACCCAGGACCCTTCAGTCTGCAGGCCAATGCTCTATTCACTGAGTCAAACAGGTTTCGGCTCAGGACTCTTTCATGTGCTCAAAAATATTGAGGATGCCAGAGAACTTTTCTTTAGGTGGGTAAAATCTATCAGTATTAACTATATAAAAAATTAAAATGAAGAAGTTTAAAACATTTATTAGTTCATTTAAAATAACATGTAGCATCTGGCTGGTGTTTTTCAGTGGTTGAGCATTGACCCATGCACCAAGAGATCACTGGTTCTATTTCCAGTCAGGGCAGCTACCTGGGTTGCAGGCTCAATTCCCTTACAGGAGGCAGCCGATCATTGTTGTTTCTTTATCATTGATGTTCTATCTCTCCCTCTCCCTCTAGAAAATCAATAAAAGCATACTTAAAAAAACAACAACAAACAAAAATAAAATAACATATAGTCCTGTCTAGTAGGGTGGAATGTCTTCCGTGCACCTGAAGATTGTGGGTTTGATTCCTGGTCAGGGCACATTAAGATATTTTTTTGAGAAATAACCATAGATTTCCAAAGCAAAACAGTTTAATGAGAAGAATGGTATCCTATATAATAAAGAGGTAATATGCAAATTAACCCTCACACTCTCACAAGATGGCTGCCTATGACCAGGCCAGCAGGGGGGTTAGTGAGGGATGACTAAACAACTGAACAAGCAGGCTGCGTGGGGTGACCAGGTCGGGAGGGGGCCCTGAAGGATGACTAGGCTGGTGGTGGGGAGGTGCATTTGGGGTGATTAGGCTGGCGGGGGTAGGGGGGGCAATGAGGGGTGACTAGGTCGGCGGCAGGGGGAGGGCAGTTGGGGTGACCAGGCCAGTAGGGGGACAATTAGGAGCGACCAGGCTGGCAGGGAGGGTAATAAGGGGTGACCAGGCCAGCAGGGGGGGGAGGTGGGGGGGACGTGCGCCGTTAGGAGCAGGCAGGCAGGTGAGCGATTAGAAGCCAGCAGTCCAGGATTGTGAGAGGGATATCCGACTGCTGGCTTAGGCCCGATCCCAGGGACATTCCCCCAAGGGTTCCCAGATTGGAGAGGGTGCAGGCTGGGCTGAGGGGACCCCCCTTCC
Organism: Nyctalus aviator; assembly: GCA_036971965.1. Classification (NCBI taxonomy): domain Eukaryota; kingdom Metazoa; phylum Chordata; class Mammalia; order Chiroptera; family Vespertilionidae; genus Nyctalus; species Nyctalus aviator. Next base: position 114,119,137 of record CM072922.1, read on the forward strand.
TTGCACGAATTTTGTGCACTGGGCCTCTATTGGTTCTACATTATTGCCAATTTCTTTAGTAACTAATAGAAGAAAGCTAGATTCTCATATCTGTTCTGCATTTAACCTGTTGTTGGATTTTATTTTGTATGAGAATATTTGGCTTCATAGTTGGAAAGTATTTTCCATAGCCTATGCATTAAATTATGAATAATTTTCTTTGATGCTATATCATAATTTGTCAGATAGTAGGTTTTTAAAAAAAATATTTTGATTTTTTTTACAGAGAGGAAGGGAGAGGGATAGAAAGTTAAAAACATCAATGGGAGAGAAACATCAATCTGCTGCCTCTTGCACACCTCCTACCCTGTTTCCCTGAAAATGAGACAGTGTCTTATATTAATTTTTGCTCCCAAAGATGCGCTAGGTCTTATTTTCAAGGGATGTCTTATTTTTCCATGAAGAAGAATACGGTACACATTTATTGTTAAATGAAAATAAAGGCAATTTATTACCTGTATACGGTACGGTAGTACGGTAGTTGTCAACACAAACCAGACAAACTGTGAATCCTACAGTATCAAGAATTTACTCATTTATTAATGCAATAATGTCATCTTCTGGAACATCATCATAACAATCCAATTCCTAAATTTCCTGGTGAATTTCTTGTGACTCCATTTCTTTCAGAATCAGTGGACCAAATCTCTCATGTTTAGCCATAGCACTGTCTTTAAATGAGTATTTCTTGTCAAAGTAGCCTGCTCGCAGTGCATTTGCAATGCAGCTGTCCGCTCCGCCTCCACACAGCAGTGAAGTCAGGACTCCGCTTAATGTCACTGGTTGCTAGACAACAGTTGGGGCGACCCTAGCGACTAGTTTATGGTAAATTAATTTTCATTCTGAGACAGAGCCTAGGGGCCTTATTTTTTGGGGGATGCCTTATATTTCACTCAGAAGGAAACCTGTAAGTAGGTCTTATTTTTGGAGGATGTCTTATTTTCGGGGAAACAAAATAACTGGGGAAGTGCCTGCAACTAAGGTACACATGCCCTAGACCGGAATTGAACCTAGGACCTTTCAGTCTGCAGGCCGATGCTCTATCCACTGAGACAAAGTTAGGGCAGATAGTAGTTTCTTAAAGATTGGTTGCAATGTGGACTCTTGAAACCATATCAATGAACATTCTATACTCCATTACATTAAAAGTTGTTGCATGGGTCATTCAGAAAGGACTTGTTCACTGAGTGATGTAGATTTGAATATTGCCACATTTCATTATATTATACTAGAGGCCTGGTGCATGAAAACTCATGCACTGGGGAAGGGGGGTGTCCCTAAGCCCGGCCTGCGTCCTCTGGCAGCCTGGGACCCCTCAGAGAATGTCCACCTGCCAGCTTAGGCTTGCTCCCCAGGGGAACAGGCCCAAGATGGCAGTCAGACATCCCTCTGGCAGTCCAGGAGCCCTTGGGGGATGTCTGACTGTGGCTTAGGTTTGCTCCATCTGGGAGCAGGCCCAAGCTGCAGTCAGATATCTTCAGTCAGCCCGGTTGTGGCTCAGCAGAGCTCTCCCTGGGGGAATGCACTGACTACCAGGGGCAGCTCCTGCATTGATCGTCTGCCCCCTGGTGGGTCAGTGCATGTCATAGTGAATGGTTGTTCCTAGACTCGTTAAGATCAATTTGAATGTTATCCTTTTATTATATAGCATGAAAAACTAGAGGCCCAGTGCATGAAATTCGTGGATTGGGGGGGGGGTGTCCCTCAGCCCAGCCTGCACCTTCTTCAACCTGGGACCCCTCAAAGGATGTTCAACTGTCTATTTAGGATTGGGCCTAAACGGGCAGTTGGACATCCCTCTCACAATCCAGGACTGCTGGCTCCCAACTGCTCACCTGCCTGCTTTCCTGATTGCCCATAACCACTTCAGCCTGCCAGCCTGATCACCCCCTAACCACTCCCATGCTAGCCTGATTAATGCCTAACTGCTCCCCTGCCAGCCTGTTTGCCCCTAACTACCCTCCCCTTCAGGCCTGATCACCCCTAACTGCACTCCCCTGCAGGCCTGATCCGCCCCAACTGCTCTCCCCTACAGGCCTGGGCCCCACCCAACTGCACTTCCTTGCAGGCCCAGTCACCCCAACTTCCCTCCTTTGCCAGCCTGGTCACCCCTAATTGCCTTCCCTTGCAGGACTGATTGCCCACAACTGCCCTCCCTTGCAGGCCTGGTCCCTCCCAACTGCCCTCCCCTGCTGGCCATCTTTTGGTGGCCATCTTGTGTCCACATGGGGGCAGCCATCTTGGGTGTTAGAGTGATGGTCAATCTACATATTATTCTTTTATTAGATAGGATATCACCACAGATGTTATGACTCTTAATTGAACAGCTTCCCAAGCTCACCTTGATGGATACAAGTTTTCCAAAATTTCAGTCCCCCCCCGCCCCCCCCAAATTTATCTTGAAATTCAGATTGTTCTCTTGGCAACAAACATTTCCAATTGTTTTTCCTTCAAGTGATGGGCTCAATTAGTACATTTTTAGGAAAATGTTTGCCAGATATCCAATATAAATAGTCACTTTATCATCTCTTTTTTGAAGAATAATGAAGTCATTTTTTGGCATTCTATGGCTTGCTTATTTATTTTTATTAATCCTTACATGAGGATCTTTTTTCATTGATTTTTAGGGGGAGTAGAAGAGAGGGAAGACCAAGAGAAATATTGATGTGAGAGAAACACATCGATTGGTTGCCTCCTGCACAAGCCCTGACCAGGGTCCTGGCTGGGGAGGAGCCTGCAGTCAAGGTATAATATGTGTCATTGATAGGAATTAAATCCGGGACCTCTGAGCTCTATCCATTGAGCCAAACCAGCTAGGGCAGTTCTATGGCTTATTTAACCTGCAAATAAAGTGTAGAAGTGCTTTTTTCTAAAGGTAACCATCACACTTAGAATCCCGCAGAATTACTTTATGTAGACTACCCATTTTGTCACACAGAACCTTAAAAGGCATCTTAAGGGTCAAGATTGTATAAAGTTAGTACTTTTTTCTGCTTTATTAAGAACATTTAAAAAATATGTTTCTATTGATTCTAGAGAGGAAGGGAGAGGGAGAGAGAGAGAGAAACGTATACGAGATAGAAACATCATCACTGTTTGGCTGCCTCCTTTATGCCCCCTGCTAGGGATTGAGCCCGAAACTTGGGCATGTGCCCTAACCAGGAATTGAACCAGAGACCTCTTGGTGCATGGGTTGATGGACATTCAAGCACTGAGCCACACCAGCCGTGTAAGAACATTTTTAAGTGAAGCTAACTTTTTTCCTTTGAGTGGTAGTATAGAACTCAATGACTACTAGTACATTTGGTGACACTGTCTTCATTTGTGATAAGAAGCTAGTAATTTAGTCAACTTTGCTTTTGGATTATCAGTACAAATGTCAACACAGAAGAGAAGGCAAATGCAAGGCAGGATATCATAGAAAAATTAAAAGAAGGCAATTATTTTTACAGACCCAAAGAATATCTCAAAACAAACCTACAAAAAAACAAAAAAGCCAGACTCAGAGATGTTAACACAGCATCATAGTGCTTCAATAGATGTCAGTTGGAACTCAGAAATAAAGATCTGGAATGTGAACTCTTCCAAAATGAAAACTTACCAAGATTGTAATAAAATAAAATTGGAAAAATATAAGCAATTCTACCGAGAAGAATTAGAAGGTGGAAAGTCATTGGTGAATAAACTAAACAAGACTAATGAGAGGGTAGCAGAGGTCAGCACCAAACTTCTCTTGCAGAAACAGCAGATCTTTACTCAGCACTCCTAATATGAGGCCAGTCCTGGAGACACCTTCTGTTGGAAATCATAATAATAGTTCTGTACCTAAAAGAAATTCTATTTCAAGAGAAAACTTAGTGATTCCACCCCTCCTCCTAATCTCCATGTGCTTTTTTTTTTTTAAATGTTGATTTCAGAGAGGAGGGAAGAGGAGGAGAGAGAGAGAAACATCAGTGATGAGAGAGACAAATTGATTGGCTGCCTCCTGTACACTCTCCTAGGGATTGAGCCCACAACCCAGGCATGTGCCCTGACGGAATCGAACCAAGGATCTCTTGTTCCATGGATGATGCTCAGTCCACTAGCCACCACAGCCGGGCTCCCTGTGTGCTTTTTTCTTTACTTCTTTTCCTGTAGGACTTCCATTCATTTTCAGTGTGTGTGAATGATGGTTGTTTCGTATTTTCTTTTCTTTCCTTTTCTTTAAATATTACTATTTTTTTAATATATTTTATTGATTTTTTTTTTTTTTTTCTTTCAGAGAGGAAGGGAGAGGGATAGAAAGTTAGAAACATTGATGAGAGAGAAACATCGATCAGCTGCTTCCTGCACACCCTCCACCGGGGATGTGCCTGCAACCAAGGTGTACATGCCCTTGACCGGGATCGAACCTGGGACTCTTCAGTCCGCAAGCCGACGCTTTATCCACTGAGCCAAACCAGTTTCGGCTGTTGTTATGTATTTTAGTTGTAATTTTGATGTGGTTGTGGGAGGCAGCCAGTGTAGGTGTTTACCTATGCCAGTGGTCAGCAAACTCATTGGTCAACAGAGCCAAATATCAACAATACAACGATTAAAATTTCTTTTGAGCCGAAACCGGTTTGGCTCAATGGATAGAGCGTCGGCTTGGGGACTGAAGGGTCCCGGGTTCGATTCCGGTCAAGGGCATGTACCTTGGTTGCGGGCACATCCCCAGTAGGGGGTGTGCAAGAGGCAGCTGATCGATGATTCTCTCTCATCGATGTTTCTAACTCTCTATCCCTCTCCCTTCCTCTCTGTACAAAATCAATAAAATATATTTAAAAAAAAAATTTTCTTTTGAGAGACAAATTTTAAACTAAAACTTCTTCCAACACCACTTCTGCGTAATAGACTGGCATAGGCCATGGTATTTTGTGGAAGAGCCACACTCAAAGGGCCAAAGAGCCACATGTGACTCTCAAGCTGCAGTTTGCCAACCACAGATCTATGCCATCATCTTGTTTCTCTCTTGAGAGAAGGAAAAACAATGTCTATTGGAGGGTCCAATGGTGAGTGAAAGCCCAGTGATTTAAACATTAATAGAGCGTAGTGAAGAAAGAAGGAAGAGTCATTTGTGAGGAGTTAGGTAGGGACTAGGTCAAAGAAGGCTTTATAGGCTATGTTAAGAATGTTAGTCTTTTTTTCTGAGCCTGATAAAACATTGAAAGTTTTTTTTTTTAATTTTATATATATTTTATTGATGTTTTACAGAGAGGAAGGGAGAGAGAGAGAGCTAGAAACATCAATGATAGAGAAACATCGACCAGCTGCCTCTTGCACACCCCCTACTGGGGATGTCCCCGCAACCAATGTACATGTCCTTGACTGGAATCGAACCTGGGACCTTTCAGTCTGCAAACCGATGCTCTACCGCTGAGCCAAACCGGTTTTGGCAACATTGAAAGTTTTAAGCAATGCGTTTGTTATTAGTGGAAGTGGCGCTCTTTGGATACAGTGAGGGAAAGAATTATTATTTTTGTTAATCCTCACCTGAGGATATTTTTTCCATTGACTTTTATTTATTTTATTTTATTTTTTTACTCCATTGACTTTTAGAGAGAGTGGAAGAGAGGGAAAAAAGAGAGAGGAACATTGATAATATCTGATTTGTTTTCTCCTGCACGTGCCTTGACCGGGGCTCGGATTTGAGCCTGTACTTAACCAGAATTGAACCCAGGACTTCCTGGTTTATAGGTCAGTGCTCAACCACCGAGCATGGTCGGTTGGGCTAATGTTTATTTTGATCATCAGAGTTTTGTAATATTTCTTAATAGGCCTTGTACATACTTTGTTAGATTGTTTTCTTTTTAATGCTATTGTATCATTTTAATTGGTATTTAGATTTCTTCTTGGATAAATTATTTGGTTTGGATTCAATATGTGGTAATTTATTAATATTTTCCCTCTTTATTTCTTTCTACTTTATAACTGTGTATGAACAGACTATCCCTCTGTTCACATCTCAGATTTTTTAAAATTATATTTTTATTGATTTTAGAGAGGAAAGGAGAAGGAGAGATATTGAAACATCAGTGATGACAGAGAATCACTGATAAGCTGTCTCCTGCACGTCCCCTACAGGGGATTGAGCCCACAACGCTGGCATGTGCCCCTGACCAAAATCAAACCCAGGACCCTTTAGTCTGCAGGCCAATGCTCTATCCACTCAGCCAAACCAGCCAAGCCCATTAATTGATTCCTATACTTTAGTGATTCTTTCACTTTCATGTAATAGATTAAGGAATTAGGAAAATGTAGTTTATCAGGTAGTATCATACTGGTTTTGGTTGTTTTGTTTGCAAAATATGGTTAATGAATCACTAGGATTGAGATAGCCAAGATTGATTCTGTGAGACTGTATTGTAAGCTGTGTGAGGAAGTAGTAAGTCAGTGGTAGGACAAGATACTTTGGTTGGTATTTATAGGTTTTGTTTTTTTTTTAGCAGAAGTACTTGTTTCGCTCAACTCAGTTAATTAAGGATTGTGCTCCTTGTGCAAGTATTAATTGCCACTTTACCTTGCAGTTTGTGAAGCAATGCATTATACTACATTCCTTAATTTCCTGGCAAAGCACACTTATTTGGGTTTGAATTAAAGATGTGAATTTGTTACTTTGGTGAGGAATACTATAGAAAATTATTATATGTTTAAGTTTTGTTTTATTTATAGAATCCATTCATAGAGTATTAGTTGTTTTGTAGATCAAAAACATTCTTGCTTTGTCAGGTAGTTCAGTTGATTTAGAGCATCTTCCCGATATGCCAAAATTGTGGGTTCCGTTTTCAGTCAGGGCACATAAGAGAATGAACCAATGAATGTTTAAACAACAAATTAATGCTTCTTTCTCTTTTCTCTCTCAAGTCAACTAATACATTTTTAAAAAAAGGTAATTTATAGAAACATTCTCAACTGTCCTGAGAAAGCTTTCTCTATTGTCTTTCCCTTTTGGTTAATTAAAAAATTCATGTGGTATATTTAACATACCTTACTAAATATGTTCTACCACGCAGTTCCTAGTTTCCTTGCCCCAATTTACTACACAGTTTAACTCCCCCTTTCTTTTGTCTAATCAATTCTCTCCAATTTGTTGCCCTTATGTTATGAAGGTGTATAAGCCTTAAAGTAAAACCACTCCTATGAGTTACTCCAGTTTTCCCACATATATGCACATTGTATATATAAATAAAACGTTTTTTCTGTTAAAAAATTCATGTAATACACCGATTAGATATTGATGAATTGGAGTGTTTTTTCTTAGGGAAAATACTTTAGTAAGTTTCACTCTGACACATTAGAACTATACTTTGTTCACTCTTAAGTTATAGACTGGGATGAAGTGTGGCATAGTGGAAATACCATGCCTTTCCTTGGACAAGGTACTTTAGCTCATCAATCTCCCCACTCCCCTGCCTCCCCTTCCAACCCCCAGTGTTAAAGTGGGAATATTTAACATAAAGTTGTCTTTCTTGTGTGTGGTACAAAGTACATATTAAAATAGAATTCCTGTCTCTATTCTTGTCTTCTTTGTATTTTCCAATCCACTTTATAAAACTGCAGCTGAAGTGATCATTCTAGAGCTAAAAACTGGTTTTGTCTTATCTTCCTAAAAATCCTTCAGTGGTTCCCATTTAGCCTCAGGAAGTCTAAATTCCCCTAGGGCCTATAGGATTTCTCTAGCCTTGTGTTGTATTTCCCTGTTGGGCCTGCTGATTACTTAAGCTTGCTCACCTCCAAGCTAATGTTCTTGTTCATTTCATTCTGCTTTTGCTCTCTGCCCTTCCCTTTACTGACACTCAAGCTGCTTCTGTTGTTCAGAACTTTACTAGTAGGTAAGATAAAATTCCTATCCCTTAAGTGCATATGACAAGATTAAGAACTTTGTAAAGATCATTCAGGATTCAGATTTGGGTTTTAGTCCTAGCTTCTTCACTTACGAGTTAGAGTAAGTATCTTTGGTCAAATTACTATCTTTAAGCTTGATACTGCCCTTATCTGTGAAATCAGGATGTATGCTTAGTTTACTCTGTGAAAATATTTTGAGAACTAAATAGTTATATATAATGGTTAAAAGTATTATTATTAAGCCCTGGCTGCTGTTCTCAGTGGTTAGCGCGTTGGCCCAACCACCCAAGGATTACAGCTTTGATTCCTGGCCCAGATAGGGTCATATGCCTGAGGCAACCAATCAGTGTGTCTCTCACATTGATATTTCCCTCCCTCTCCTTCTCTCCCTTTCTCCCTCCCTCTTTTCCACACTCTCTAAAAATCAATGGAAAGCCCTGACTGGTTTGGCTTAGTGGGGTCCCAGGTTCGACTCTGGTCAAGGGCACATGTCCAGGTTCTAGCTCGATACCCAGGAGGGGGTGTGCAAAAGATAGCTGATCAGTGATTCTTATCATTGATGTTTCTATCTCTCTTCCTCTCCCTTCCTCTCTGAAATCAATAAAAATATATTTAAAAAAATCAATGGAAAAAATATGTTCCAGTGAGGATTAACAAAAACAATAACAAAAAAGTATTACTGCCCTGACAGGTTTGGCTCAGTGGATAGAGCATCGGCCTGTGATGCTGAAAGGTCCCAGGTTCGATTCCGGTCAAGGGCATGTACCTTGATTTCCGGGGGTGGGAGGAATGGGAGGGGTGGGAGGGGTGGGGGGATGGAGGGGGTGGGGGGGTAAGGGGGTGGTGGTGGATGTGGAGGAAGCAGCTGATCGATGCTTCTCTCATCAATGTTTCTAACTCTTTCCCTCTCCCTTCTTATTTTTAAAAAAAGTATTTCAGGATTCTATTTTGGGTATTTGTAAGAAGGGTGTATTTCTTAATGTTTGAGGAAAAATATTAAGTTGTGGATTGAATTATGCCTCCCACTATTTATATGTTAAAACCCTAACCGCCCATGCTACTATATTGGAGATAGGGCGTTTAAGGTAGTGATCAAGGGTTAAATGAAGTCAGAGGGTAGAGCATCCCTTAGAACTGGTGCCCTTACAAAAGAAGACAAGACATCAGAGATCAGTCCTGGTTTGCAATGTGAGAGGACACAGCAGGGTGTCCCATCTGCAAGCTAGAAAGAGACCTCTCACAAGAAATAATCCTAATGTTGAATTTTCCAGTCTCTAGGATTTCTGTTGTTTAAATCTCTGGTATTTTTGTTATGGCAGTCTGAACAGACTAATACAAATTAAAATATAATTGCCATGTGGGAAGGGCACACTAGATTAATTTCTCAGATAACATTTTAATGAGTAACACAATAAGCTGTAAATTAATGGGTTAGTTTAGAAAATAGCCTTAATGATTTGTTACCCTAATAAAATTTTTTTTGTCTATTTGACTAGGAGTACTACTACAAATTGTTACTGTTAAGTTTAATCAAGACTTTTTTTTGAAACATTCTTTCTTTACCTCATATAAAAGTTAAATTATTTAGAATGTATTTGACTGTAGATAATGAGTTTTAATTGGGTTGAAATATTAGAGAACATTATTTTATATTACAAGAAATTCTAAAGTGGGGTTGCCCAGGGTTGGCTAATTCTTTTTTTTTTTTAAGTTCTTAAAAACTTTATTTTATTAAAAATTTTTTTTATTAAGATGATATATGTGTACATATCTTAACCATTGGTCCCCCACCCCACTCCCATATATGCCCTCACACCCCAATGTTTTGCATGTTGGTTATTCTTTTTCATTTTTAATTTAATCTTTGTTTAGATTATTACAATTGTTTCTCCTTTTCCCACCCCATAGCTCTCCACCTGGTTCCCACCCCCCCTGCTGTTACCTCCACTCCCTCTCTCCCCCCGCTGTCCTCATCCATAGGTGTATGATTTTTGTCCAATCTCTTCCCATACCATACAGACACCCCTTTCCCCGCCCATTCTAAGCCCCTGATTCTATTATATTCACCAGTTTATTCTGTTCCTCAGATTTTTAATTCACTTGACTTTTAGATTCACTTGATAGATATGTATTTGTTCAAAATTTTTATCTTTACTTTTTTCTTCTTTTTCCTCTTTTTAAAGAATACCTTTCAACATTTCATATAATACTGGTTTGGTGGTGATGAAATCCTTTAGCTTTTTCTTATCTTTGAAGCTCTCTGCCCTTCAATTCTGAATGATAGCTTTGCTGGGTAGAGTAATCTTAGTTGTAGGTTCTTGCTATTCATCACTTTGAATATTTCTTGCCACTCCTGTCTGGCCTGCGTAGTTTCTGTTGAGAAATCAGCTGACAGTTGTATGGGTGCTCCCTTGTAGGTAACTAACTTTTTCTCTTTCTGCTTTTAATATTCTCTGTCTTTTGCTCTTGGCATTTTAATTATGATGTGTCTTGGTGTAGTCCTCTTTGGATTCTTTTTGTTGGGGGTTCTGTGCACTTCTTGGACTTGTAAGTCTATTTCTTTCACCAGGTGGGGGAAGTTTTCTGTCAATATTTCCTCAAATAGGTTTTCAATATCTTGCTCTCTCTCTTCTTCTGACACCCCCATAATTCAGATGTTGGTGTGCTTGAAATTGTCCCAGAGGCTTCTTACACTATCTTCATAGTTTTGGATTTTTTTTCTTTTTGCTTTTCCAGTTGGATATTTTTTTGCTTCTTCATGTTTCAAATATTTGACTTGATTCTTGTATTCCTCTAATCTGCTGTTGGATTTCTATATACTATTTTTTATTTCAGTCAGTATTGCTTAATTTCTAGTTGGTCCTTTATCATATCCTGAAGGGTCTTGCTAAATTTATTGGCCTTTTCTAGGAAATTATTGAAAAACCTTATAACCATGGGTTTGAACTCTATATCCAGTTGTTTCCTTTCCTCCATTTTTTTTTTTTTTTTGACATGTTTCTTTGTCTCTGCATTTTGGTTGCTTCCCTTAGTTGATAGAGTTGCTTTATGTGGTAGGTCTTATAGGGCCCAGTGGCTCAGCCTCCCCAGTTACCTGAGGTGAATACTCTTGGTGCACTTTTTTGTGGGCTGTGTGCACAGTCTTGTTATCGTTAATCCTTGATTGTTGTTGTTATCACTGGGGGGAATTGACCTCCAGGCCAATTGGCTGTGAGGATCAGCTATGTCTATGATGGGAGAACTTCTGTGCTGGAGACACCCTTATGAGACAAGACTTGCACCAATGGGGTTTGGTGCTCACTGAGTCTGCCCCCTGAGTGTGTCCCTTATGGATCTGAGGAGTTGTAATCTGGGTCCCACTCTGACCCCTGGGTACACTGGCTCTTGGATTTCCAAGGAGGTGCTAATTTAGCCTCTACCTGAGGCTATCCAGCAGGAGTTACAGAGAGATCTGCAGATTCTTCTTCTTTGTTTGGGTTTTGGAGGTACCCAGATGAGGCCCAGCTGTGAAGCAATGTAAGCTGCTAAGGAGCCTTGGGCCTTCTTTTGGATGTTCTGGATCTCACTGACTCAGTTGCAGTTTGTTAGGTAAGTTTAGAAGTCAAAGGAGCAGGCCATTTATCTGCAAAAGCCTCTGTGCTCAGCTTGGATGGGGCTGAGTCTCAGAGTGGAGTAATCAGCAATGGCTTCTTTGGTTGGGATCTCAGGGCAGAGCAAACAGTAATTGCTTCCCATCTGTCCTGCCCTCAGAAGCCCCTGGGTTTCAGGGTTCCGCAGTAATCCTGCAAGCACCTCTGAGAGAAAGCCGCCCTGGAGTTTCGCCCGCTGCCAGACAGTCCAGTTTCTCCCTGAATGAGTCTGGGTTTCCAGAGTCTCACAGGGAACTGGAGTTCAAAGCAGTTGGGAGTTTGTGTCTCCCTTCCTCTTGAAAAAGCCAGCCGCGTACTCACTTGCTAGCTCTTACACGCGCCTCTTTACCTCTGCCTTCTGCAGCTTCTGTAAGTCTCACTGTGCTTTTCTCTTTCCTTCTAGTTGTAGAATTTCCACTCAGCCATTCTTCCTGTGGTTTTGGATAATGTCCGTTTTGTCTTTTAGTTGTAGTTTTGAAATTGTGCGAGGCAGCAGTTTAGATGTTTACTTATGCTGCCATCTTGGTTTCTCCTTTTTTTTTTTTTTTAAGATTTAAAAAAATTGATTTTTAGAGAGGAGGGAGAGGCTGTGAGAAACATCAATGGGCTACCTCCTGCACACCCCAGATTGAACCTAAAACCTGGGCAAGTGCCCCCAGCAATGGAACTGGCAATCTTTTGGTGCATGGGACAATGTGCAACCAACTGAGCCACGCCATCCAGAGCTGGAGCTTTATTTTATTTTATTTTATTTTATTTTATTTTATTTTTTCATTGATTTTTAGAGAAAGTGGAACGTGGTAGAAAGGGAGGGAGGGAGAGGGAGTGGGGCAAAGAGAAAGAAAGAGAGAGAGAGAGCGAGAAACATTGATGTGAGAGAGACACATTGATAATTGCCTCCTGAGAGCGTCCCAATTTGGGGGTTGGAGAATGAACTGTAACCCAAATACATGCCATTGACAGTGAATCGAACCTTCAAACCTTTGGTTCTCAAGCCACTGATTCAAGATGGCCAAGATTGGAGCCTTATTTTAAAAGATGTGTTACTCACTCTGGCAGGGTAGCTCAGTTGGTTAGAGAAGCTGTTGCCAACTGATAGTCCATGAAGTCCAAAAGGTTGGCGACCGCTAGTTTAAGGAAACTTTTGGAGCCGCAGTTGCCAACCCGCGGTCAGCAGACCACTGATGTCTGTGAGGTCTGACAGGTTGGTGATCGCTGTGTTAGAGCACTATATTAATACACCGTGGTTTTGTGGGTTCAATCCCCAATCAGAGCACATGTCAGAGGCAACCAATGTATGCATAAATAAGTGGAACAACAAACTGATCTTTCTCTCTCCCACTCTTTCCCTTTCCCCTTCTCTCTCAAAACCAATTTAAAAATCAATCCTCGCCGAGACCGGTTTGGCTCAATGGATAGAGCGTTGGCTTGGGGACTGAAGGGTACCGGGTTCGATTCCGGTCAAGGGCATGTACCTTGGTTGTGGGCATATCCCCGGTGGGGGGTGTGCAAGAGGCAGCTGATGACTCTCTCGCATCATCGATGTTTCTAACTCTCTATCTCTCTCCCTTCCTCTCTGTACAAAATCAATAAAATATATATTAAAAAAAAATCAATACTCAACTGCGGACATTTTCCTCATTAATCTCTAGAGATTAAATAGTGGCAAGAATACCACTTAGCCCTAGCCGGTTTGGCTCAGTGTTTGGAACATCAGCCTGTGGACTGCAGGATCAAGGACACATACCTTGTTGCAAGTTTGATCCCCGGCCCTGGTTGTGGCATGTGCAGGAGGCACACCCCCCACAGGGGATGTGCCCGCAACCAAGGTACATGCCCTTGACCAGAAATGACCTGTGACCCTTGAGTTTGCAGGTGGACACTATCCACTGAGTCAAACCAGTTTTGGCAAGTTGAATCATATTTTTAGAAGGGGAACCAAAATTATCATCAAAGCTTAAAAAGCTGACCATATTCATTTAACCACAAGTCAAACATTGAGCTTGAAAGGAAGCCATACTTAATTGTTTTGTATCGTATGTATTTCATACTTTAGTAAGATGGTTTCTAGCATCCTCTAAAACTGACAAATGACTTTTTGTTTTTTGTTTTTAATTTTCTAATGTTGCTACAAACTCTTAGAATTATTTTATGTATAATTCTGTTAGTGTTACCTTCATTGATGTTTACTAGCACATTGTCCCATCTTTGGCCCATATAGCAGCTTATTCCAATTGATTCCCGAGTCCCTTTGACATGGCCCTAGTGTGTAGTCCTTGGTTCTTTTACATTCTTTATGATATACATGTTCTAAGTGCGTATTGTACATTTCTTGTCCTAGACCTGAAGCCATCTAAGAGTTCTGGTTCCTTGCTTTGGAGAGTGGTATGAGATACCACAATTTGAATAGTAAGTGGTCTTGCATGGCTGCTAGATAGTCATTGTTTCTAGGCCTTTTTTCCCCTCTCCTCCCCTCCAGCTTTACTGACACATAATTAACCAATAAAATTGTAAGATATTTAAAATCTATGTCATGATAATTTGATATAGACATAGATTATGAAAGGATTTCTCCCATCTGGCTAATTTAACGTATCACCTCACATAGTTATATATATATATTTTTTTTGTGTGTGTGTGTGTGTGAAAACATTTAAGTTCCATTCAGCAAATTTCAATGATATATAATACAGTTTTATCAACTATAGTTATCATGTTTTATACATTTAGGCCTTTTCATTGGATATAGCTAGGGTATTGATACATGATACAATATGATAAAATACAAATTGGTTTCAAACTAATATTTTCAGTTTAAATCCAGAACTACAGATTTTTTTCCCTTAACTTTGTTCGTTTGACATCAGAATTTCTTTTGAACCATGCCAGAAATCTCAGTTCTCAATGACAAATATAATGAATGACTTCCTTTATGCCACATTACACAAAAAACAATCTCAGAATAATAAGTTCAAACTACCATCAGCAGTAAAGTAGTTGAAAAAAGTTTCAGGGTTTTTTCTCTCTCTCATTTTTATCCTAAGGATAAATCCCTTTAAGAGGATATAATCAGCATTGGCTGGTGATTCTCAGTGGTTAGAGTATCGGTCCAAACACTGAAGGGTTTCAGGTTGGTTCCCAGTCAAGAGCATGTTCCTGGGTTGCAGACTGGATCCCACACCCCAGCATGTGCAGGAGGCAACCATTCACTTCCTCCCTCCCACTTTCTCTAAAAATAAGTGGAGCCCTGGCTGGTTTGGCTCAGTGGATAGAGCATTGGCCTGCGGACTGAAGGTTCCCTGGTTTGATTCCCATCCAGGGCACATGCCAATGTTGCAGGCTTGATCCCCAGCAGGCGGTGTGCGGGAGGCAGCTGATTAATGGTTTTCTCTCATCATTAATGTTTCTCTCTCTCTCTCTCTCTCTCTCTCTCTCTCTCTCTCTCTCTCTCTCTCCCTTTCTCTTTGAAATCAATAAAATACACACACACACACACACACACACTGAGTGGCCAGATTATTATGATCTCTGAACACATAATAATCTGGCCACTCATTGTATATCCTATATAATAAAAGGCTAATATGCAAATTGTCCCCTCGACCAGGAGTTTGACTAGCAGGCAGGCCGGCCAACTGCCCATGTCTCTTCTGTTGGCCAGGCTGACCAGACCCCACCCATGCATGAATTCATGCACCAGGCCTGCCTTGATTATTATGCATTCAGAGATCATAATAATCTGTCCACCCAGTGTACATATATTAAAAATAAATGGAAAAAATATCCTTGGGTGCGGATTAACAACAAGAAAAAAGATATAAAAATTTCAATTACTATAAATAAATTACAAAAGAAGAACATACAATTAGCCTTGTCAGGTGTGGCTCACTTGTTTGGGCATCATCCAGTACACCAAAAGGTTGCAGGTTGGATTCTAGGTCAGGGCACATGCTGAGCTCTGATAGGGGGCATGCAGGAGGCAGTTGATCAATGTTATGCTCTCATATCAATCCCTTTTCCTCTCTCTAAATATCAATAAAGAAAGGGGAAAAAAGAATATACAATCAAATGATTGTGCTTTTAAGTCACTTTTAGAATTTTTCCTTTCTGTTTAAGCCACTAGTTTGAATTAGATGAGGGTCCTTGATTAATTTTACATTTAATTTTGATGAATGAATTCTCTTTTTAAAATCTAACTTTAACACTGTGTAAATTATTTACATAGTTTCTAAAATCTACAAATCAAGGTAATCCTAATAAAAGAATAATATTCAAATTGAACATTATTCCAACATACTAGATGGCTGCCCCCATGTGGACACAAGATGGCCACCAAATGGCCAGCAGGGGAGGGCAGTTAGGAAGGACCAGGTCTACAAGGGAGAGCAGCTGTGGGCGATCAGGCCAGCAGGGGAGGGCAGTTGGGAGGAACCAGGCCTGAAAGGGAGGGCAGTTGGGGGCTATCAGGCCAGCAGAGGAGGGAAGTTGGGGGCAAACAGGCTGTCAGGGGAGCAGTTAGACCTCAATCAGGCTGGCATAGGAGTGGTTAGGGGGTGATCAGGCTGGCAGGCAGAAGTGGTTAGGGGCAACCAGGAAGGCAGGCAGGCGAGCAGTTGGGAGATGACTGACTGCCCATTTAGACTCGATCCTACCAAGCAGTCCGACATCCCTTGAGGGGTCTTAGATTGGAGAATGTGCAGGCTGAGCTGAGGGACACCCCGCTTCCATGCATGAATTTTGTGCACTGGGCCTCTAGTGTTTAAAGAATTTTATTCATGTTTGTTCCAACTAACCCACTAATCCATTTTATATAATAAAAGCATAGTATATATAAGTAATATGCAAATTGACTAGCATGATATCACAAAGATGGCGGTGCCCATAGCCACAAGATGGGGCACCCAGTCCCCTCAGCCCTGCTGGAGTTCCCACTTCTTTCACAGAAAATGGGTTGCCTTAAAAGTTGGTTAAGCTTTTTAGGACAAAAAGCATTCAAAATCTTTGAAAAGGGTGTTCCAATATTTGTAAAAGTTTAGACTAGATGATTCAAGGTTATTTCCACTACAATCTTCTATGATATTAACATTATGAATTCACATTGTACCAGCTGTATTGTATGTAAGCAGATATTTAAAGGAATGGCCATTATTATTAAAACAACTCATAAAATCACACTGTTTGTATGTCAAGAACATTCTGTGTGATTTTCCTAATGGCTGGAGTATATGCCCTTAAACCAGCAGTTGGACATCCCTAAGGGGTCCCAGATTGGAGAGAGTGCAGACTGGGCTGAGGGACACTCCCCTCCCCCATGCACAAATTTTGGGCACCGGGCCGCTAGTATGTAATAAAAAGTTTTGCCTTGGTTAGTTTGCTTAGTGGTTACAGTGCCAGACTGTGCACTGAAGACTCCATGTCTAGTCAAGGGCACATACCTCAGTTGAGGGTTTGCTTCCTGCCCCTATTCTGGGAGTGCAAGAGGCAACCAATCAATGTACCTCGCATGTCTCTTTCACATCAATGTCTCTCTCCCTTTCTCTCCTCCCCACCTCCTTCTCACTATTTTCTCTCTTCCCGCTCTTTTTGCTCTCTCAGAAAACCAATGGAAAAAAATGTCCTTGGGTGAAGATTAACAACAACAACAAAAATGTTGGTTTACTCCTTAAAAAATATAAACTATCTTTCTCCCTTTCTAGTGAAATAAAAGTGTTTTATAAACATTTTTTTTCCATCTTGTTTTTCTTCACCTTAGCAGTACTCTGGGGATCATGGTGTAGTGTTAATATATTCCTCAACAATCCTTATTATAGTAGTCCCTACAGGAGATACTCTCCAAGATCTCTCCAGATGATATCCCAAACTGTTTCTGTCTCATCATTAATATTTTTTCCTATATTTCATATCTATGACAACATTTAATTTAGAAAATAGTTAATAATAGTAAGATATTAACAATAACTAATAAAATAGAACAATTTAACAATATACTATTATAAAAGTTATGGCAACATGGCTTCTATTCATGTCTTCCATGAAAAATTTAACGCCTTTTCCATCTTAACACATTACATCATGTAATGTGGCTATAAATTTTATAGTTTGAGGTGCTATGACAAAACTAACATGACTTTCATTTTCCTTCACAATTTCACAGATAGAAAATTCATTCTTACTTAGATCTTAGCAGCCTCAGCATACAGTTGTTTATTAAGTCAAGAATTTTTACTTTTTCACTTAAAGGAAGCACTTTTTGGCTTCTCTTTTGTATATCTGAATTGCAAACATCACTATTGTTCTTTGGGACCATTAAGTAAAATAAGGGTTACTTGAACACTAGCAGTTTGTTAGACTCTTTCATTTTTCCCCCCCTATTGATTCTTGGCCTTTGAAAAGGGAATTCCAATATTTATAAAAGTTTGGACTAGACGATTCATTTTTAGATTATATAAATTAATGCTATCTAACCCTTTGTGATATACTAGTAAGTTGTTATCACCCACCCTCATGGCCAAAGACAAGTTTATTAATCGTCTTTAAACGTCACTCTGAGCTTTGCTTTGAACTTTGTGTATCACCTTACTCTGAGTTATATGAGTTTGGGAAGAACCAGTGGGTAGAGAATTGAGTAATAAGATTCACAGTAGTTTTTATGGAGATCAGAGACTTTATCATAATGAATAACAAGAAGGTTATATTTCCAGTGGTGATTAATGTAAACAGGAATATAAGGTTGAATGGATTTAGCCCATATCATTGTTAATGAGTGTTGGCGATTTTGTTTGTTTGTTATGGTTAAGTAGAATCTCAGGATGTCATCAGATCGTGAGCTAAGGTTCAACAAAAGACTGAAGGGAAAGTGAAACATAGAAGTTTATCACTGACTGACAGGTCCAGGAGAAGGTACACAGTATGCCTTGAGGATACTCATGAAGAAGCCAATGCAGGGGTGCACAAAGAGTGAGCAGCAGGACCTGGAGCAGATGCCTTTATTAGGGTCAGTGGGTGGAGTGCTTTGGGGTTCCTAGGCTAAGGCTGGATTGGTCAGTTTAAACCAAAGAGAGTGGGGTTTTTTTTTTTTATAATCTCTAATGGGGATGAGGATTTACTTACAGGGAAATAAAGGGGAAGGAGGTGGGAGGCAGGGGATACTTTATCACAAGGGGTTTTGGGTGAGTCATATCAATATATACGTGTATATATATGTGTATATGTGTGTGTGTGTGTGTGTGTGTATATATATATATACACAGTGATTCTTGAAGGCTATTATCTAGGGCATGTGCTTTTTTAGAGGAGCTAGTGTCAGTTCAAGAGCCCTTCAGGCCAGTTACCACGGCAGTGACATTATGGAATAGTTTAAATTCTCAGTAAGGGTTGGGGAGCTTGGGCAGACTTAAGGTTCTAAAGATGTAATGCGATAAATTTATGGTTCAGGAGCTTTAAGCAACTTAGCACCTCCTGTTATTGTGTGCCTTTGATGTTAATTTCTTGGTAGTTCCTTTAGTGGACCTCAGCGGACGGGCTGCTCAGGAGAAGTAGTTTACATCTGGCTGATAGGGATTTCTGCCATGGCTTTATAAGTGTCAGACAGTCTATCATCAGAATGGTCCAGTTTTTTATTTTTATTTTTTATTCAATTGGGTTTTTCTGTTACAAAGAACTATAAGCTTGACTTTCTATAGAATATGTGTTTAATGAATGTTAACATAAGTAAGTATTGGTTGTTTTTGTTCTTATTTCAGGCTACAGACAAGAGAAAAGCGTTAGAAGAGACCAAAGCCTATACAACCCAATCCCTAGCTAGTGTTGCTTATCAAATAAATGCATTGGCCAACAATGTACTCCAATTGCTGGACATCCAAGCCTCTCAGCTTCGGAGAATGGAGTCTTCCATCAATCATATCTCACAGGTAACGGCTTATAAATAGCTTTTAGCTTTGAGGTCAGTAAACCAACTCTTCCTTTTTTTTTTTTTTTTTTTTTAACGTTTTTTCTTTGTGTGGTAAAATATACACAACATAAAATTTTATCATTTCAACCATTTTGAAGTGTATAGTTCATTGGCATTAGGTATATTCACATTGTTGTGCAATCATCACCACTTACCCTATTTCTCTTATAAGATCTTTTTTGAAGTAAAGTAAATTGCACACAAAGCATACAGTTTTATCAAATTTAATTATACATTATCTATGAGACCATCAGTACATTCAAGATAATGAACATCCTCCCCAAATTTCTTCTTACCTTCATACTCCTTTGCTATCCCTCTTGTTTTCCATACCCTGTCCTCAGGCTTTCTGTCATTATGGATTAGTTTACATTTTCTGAAATTTTATATAAATGAAATCAGATGTTATATTTTATTTGTTTGTCAGGCTACTTTCAATCAGCATAATTATTTGGATATTCATTCATGTTGTATATAAAAATAGTTCACTCCTTTGTATTTTTGAGTACTATTCCATTGCTCCAAATTTTCTTTATCCATTTATGGGTATTTTTCGGAATATATATATATATATATATATATATATATATATATTTTTTTTTTTTAATTTGTGCTTGTGCCATGCACTTTTTAAAAAACATATATTTTTATTGACTTCAGAGAGGAAGGGCAAGAGAGAGAAAAAGATCCAGATGAGAGAGAATCATCAATCAGTTGCCTCTTGCATGCCCTTCACGGGGAATGGAGCACGCAACCAGGGCATATGTCCTTGACCTGAATCGAACCTGGGACCCTTTAGTCCACAGGCTGACAGCTCTATCTACTGAGCCAAACTGGCTAGGGCAAGTGTATATTTTTATTGACTTCAGAGGGGAAGGAAAAGGGAGACATAGACAGACACATCAATGATGAAAGAAAATCAATCAGCTGCATCCTGCAAGCCCCCTACTACTGGGATGGCCCACCACTGGGGCCTGTGTTGTGACTGGGAATTGAGCCATGACCTACTGGTTCTTAATTCAATGCTTAACCAATGAGTGACACAGGCTGGGCTATCTATTTACATGTTGATGGACATCTGGATTGTTTTCAGGTTTTGTCTATTACAAATAAAACTGAATATTTGTGTACAAGTCTTTATATGGTCATGTGTTTTTATTTCTCTTTGGTAAATTAGCTTCTGAGTAGAATGGCTAGGTCACATGGTACATGTTTAACATTATAACCAAATTTATAGCCAAATTGTTTTCCAAAATGATTATACCATTTTACCTTCCCATCAACACTAATGAGAGTTTTAATTGCTGCTTGTTCTCACCAGTGCTGTGGTCAGTTTTTAAAATTTTAGCCATTTCAATAGGTATGTAGTAGTGTCTTATTGCGGTTTTAATCTCCCTTCCTCTAGTGATTAATGATGTCAAATATCTTTTCATGTGTTTTCTGTAGGTTTCAGTATTTAAGCCTTGCATTTCTTTGTCAGATTTATTCTAAAATATGTCATTTTTTTATGCTACTTGGTATTTTAAGTCTTGATTTTTTTCTTCCTTATATATACAGAAATACAATTGGTATTTGATAAACTTTGCATGCTTGTTAAAGTCACTTAATAGTTATAGTATTTATTATATAGATTCCATTGGATTTTCTATGTAGAACATCATGTTTATAAATAAAAAGTTTTATTTTTTCCTTTTCTATTTTTCTTGCTTTTTACTTTTATTTATTTTTGCCTTACTGCACTAGTTTGAAGCTTCAAGACAATGTTGAAATAAGAGTAGTGAAAATGGTTATTGTTACCTTGTTGCTATTTTATTAGAAAGCATTCAGTCTTTTACATAAGTATAATTGTAGTATATGTTTTTCAGAAATATGTTGTATGAAGTTGTTTTCTAGTGCTAGTTTGCTGAGAGTTCTTATCAGAAATGGGTAATGGATTTTATAAAAAACTTTTTCTTTGTTGAAATGATCATGTTTATATTTTTTAGTCTGTTATATGGTGAATTAAATTTTTTTTTCTTTTAAATGTTAAACTGGCCTTGCTTTTCTGGGATAAATTACTTGACTGTGTTGTATTATCTGCTTCAGAGATTTTAGACTTATTTTACTAAAATTTTGTTAAAAATTTTGTTTCTATGCTCCTGAGATTTATTGATCTAGTTTCCTTGTAATATCTGGTTTTGGTGTCAGTATCTTCAATTTTATTAAAAAAACACATATGTGTAGAATTGATATTCGTTCTTTCAACGTTTGGCAGAATTTATCAGTGAAGCCCTCTGGAGCTGGAGTTTTCTTGGTAGGGAGATTTTGAACTATTATTTAATTACTTTAATAGATATAAGGCTCTTCTGCTTATCTGTTTCATATTAATGGATCTTTGTATTTTTCCAATATTATTTGGCCCTTTCCCCTAAGTTGCGATTTATTTGCATAAAGCTGTTAATAACATTCTCTTCTCCTTTTGAAAAATATAGAAGCTAGCCGAAACCGGTTTGGCTCAGTGGATAGAGCGTCAGTCTGTGGACTGAAAGGTCCCAGGTTCGATTCAGGTCAAGGACATATGCCTGACAGTCTGGTCTCTCCCTGACTGGGTCCCTCTATCAGAGCAATAGGGTGGTTCTGTTTTCCTCCTGAACAAGAAAGCCAGCAGGTATTAGCTGTCTGCCCTCTCTGCGTGCCTCGAGTAAGCCAGCAGCGAACTCGGGCGGCTGGCTGCCTTTTCTCGCGCACAGATCTCCGCACCTTTACAGTTCTTGAGGCTCAGTGTGCCTTCTCTCTCCTTCCTGAATAGTAGAGCATCCTTTCAGCCAGCCATCCGGCACTTCAAGGCGATGTTCCCCCTGTTTTCCAGCTCTAAAAATTGTTGTGGTAGGCTGCATTCAGGTGTCTACCTATGCCGCCATCTTGGTTTCTCTAAATTCAGTTTTAAAAATATATTAATCTTGCCTATTATTTATTTGTACGGTCATGCCATTTGTATGGACTTACATATTTTATATTTATTTGAATAATCTAGTGCAAGGACCAGTAAATTATGATTGTGTGGGCTAAATATGGCCCCCACTTTTTTTTTTTTTTAAACAAAATAAAGTTTTATTGGATTATGGCAGCATTCCTTTGTTTACATAGTGCTATTGCTGCTTTTACCACTACAGTGATACAGTTTAGTAATGACAGATGGCCTTTACATATGGCCTGAAAGCCTAAAATATTTACTCTTTGGCTCTGTGCAAAACAAGTTTGCCAACCCTTCATGTAGTGTTATGCAAACATTTATTTCAAAAAAATTAAGTATTCTTGGGATTTGATACCAACTTCTCCAACTACTAGTAAATGACTTTTTTTTTTTTTTTTTTTTTTTGAGATAATTTTTCTGGAAGTTGATTTGCTGACAGTTCTGAAGAAGCCAGAAATTGTGAGGAATTGGGCTTGTATAGATTACGTAATGATAGTAGAGGTTAGCTTGGGTAAGAAATGATGATAGAAGCACTCAAAGAGATTTTGTATACTGCAGTACTATTGTATACTGCAGTACTATTTTATTAAAAAAACACATATGTTTTTTTACTTGTATACTGCAGTACTATTTTGACACTAACCACTTGGAATCAAGACTGCCCTTACCTCAGAGGCCAGTGGCGAACTGGATCTTCATTCTACCCCCAATTTTGACCTTCTGACCACTAATCCCACACCCCCATCAAGTTTGATGATTTAATAGAATGACTCAAAGAATTCAAGAAAAAATTGTCCTTAATGATTACTGTTTCATTTTAAAGGATACAGATCAGGACCAGCCAAATGAAGAAACACACAGGGTGAAGTCAGGGATGGTCCTGAACAGAGTTTTTGTCCTCCTTTCTGTGAAATCAGGGTACATTACCACCTCTTACCTCCCCCCCCTTCCCCAAAGCACCAACCAGGAAGCTCCACTAAACTTTGGTGTCCAGAGTTTTTATCAGATGTAGAGATTTTTTATCATTTCATTGGCCACATTCAACTCAGTCTTGCCTGGCTGCGTAGCTCAATTGGTTGTAGTGTCTTTCCAATATGCCAAGGTTGTGGTTTCTATCCCTGATCAGGGCTCATTACAGCAGGAAGCTTGGGGAGTGTTACATCCTGGAGGGGGGGGTGGTGTGACGGTAAGAGATCAACCGAAGGACTTGTATGCATGCAAAAAAGCACAATCAATGGACACAAGACACTGAGGGTGTACGGTAAGGGTATGTGCAGGGGTGGTGGTGGTGGTGGGGGGAGAGCCCGGAGGAAGGTCATTGGGGAAAAAAATGAGACACTTGTACTACTATTTGTAATACTTTAAAGAATAAAATAAAATTTAAAATTTCGGGGAGAAAAAAAAAAAAACAACACACCAAAAAACCCCCCAAGCTGAAACCGGTTTGATATAATTTTAAATATATTTTAAAATTATTCAGTGTTTTTAAATATATTTTATTGATTTTTTACAGAGAGGAAGGGAGAGGGATAGAGAGTTAGAAACATCAATGAGAGAGAAACATTGATCAGCTGCCTCCTGCACCCCTCCTACTGGGGATGTGCCTGCAACCAAGATACATGCCCTTGACCAGAATCAAATCTGGAACCTTTTCTGCTCTATCCACTGAGCCAAACCAGTTAGGGCTATTTTTGTTGTTTTTATGTTATGTCTTGTTATGTTACTTATTTATTAATCAGTTTATATATTATTTTCATATACATTTTACTAATTTTCTTTAATCTCTGACACATATAATAATATAAGGCTAATATGCAAATTGACCGCATGGTGGAATGACTGGTCCCTATGAGACGCTATAACCGCCAGCTCAACACAGGAGCTTCTCCCTGATGGTCAGTGCACTTCCACAGGTGGAGCACCACTCAGTCAGAAGCCTGGCTCATGGCTGGCAAGGGTAATAGCATTGGCAGGAGTGCTAATGATGTGCCTAAGTCTATAGTCAGACATCCCCTGAGAACTCCGACCCTTCCTCTCTCCCCCTAGTGCATGAATGTCGTGTACCAGGCCTCTAGTCTATTATAGAGAAAGGGCGAATAGTGATATTAAAATATTACTTCTAATTAATTTCTTTCCAATTTGCATGAATTCATGCACCAGGCCACTAGTAAGATATATAATAAAAGCTATTATTTCATTTTGTTTTTTTCTGCATGCAAGACTTTTAAAAAGCCTTTATACATATTAACTCATTTAATCCTCATAATAACATTGTGAGGTTGATCTAACTTTTTTGTTTTAAAATTTCATCTGTTTTGTAAGAAAAATTAGGGAATAGGTGGCTTAAGTAACTTGCCCAAGGTCATACAGTTAGTAAATGGTAGGTGTAGTCTTTTCAATCTGTGCAATCTGGTTCCTGAACCATTATAATACCTGGCATTTCTATAGAATTTAAAATATAGGATTTAAAAAAAAATGTTTTAAATTAATTTTTAGAAGAGAGAGGAAGGGAGAGAGAGAGAAAGAGAAACATTGATTGCCTGCTTCCTGCATACTCGTCAGTTGTGATCTGAGCATGTGTCCTGACTGGGAATCGAATAATAACCTTGTGGCTTACTGGTTGACACTCAACCATGAGGTACTGAGGCAAGGCTATGCTTTTAATAAGAGAGAGACAGCCAAAACCAGTTGGCTCAGTGGATAGAGCGGCGGCCTGCGGACTGAAAGATCCCAGGTTCAATTCCAGTCAAGGGTATGTACCTTGGTTGTGGGCACATCCCAGTAAGAGGTATGCAAGAGGCAGCTGATCGATGATTCTCTCTCATCGATGTTTCTAACTATCCCTCTCTCTTCCTCTCTGTAAAAAATCAATAAAATATATTTTAAAAAAAGAGAGAGAGACACATGAAATGTTAAAATATAAATTATTACTAGAAAGGAATAGTAGGTTGGGGAATAAGTACAAATTCATGAACTGATATTTAAAAGATAAATTGTAATTTAATGTTTTCTTAAAACTCCATATTTACCTTAGATCATAGTTTGCATAAAAATGGTTATACTTAAATTAAGCACATTTTTTTTTGATGCATGTATAGTTATGTGGAGTATTCTTAATATTCTTAAGAAAGAGGCGACTTAAAAGTGTCATTGGCTGTTACTAAAACATTTTATATAGGTCAAACTTTTAGTTACATATCCAATTTTTTCCAGTATGAAATATATATTTCAGAATATATACACTGATGCCAGTGTTTTATATTATGTTTTCCACCAAAGTCTTATTTTGTAGCTCATCTTTTCTAAATAGAACTATTTTATAGTGTTTATATAGGTCATTCTGAATCAAGTTAACTTCACAGTTGATTGGGACCTTGTTTCAAGCTTATTGAACAAAGCTCTGTAATTCCTCATTTGGGCTTAGGGCCATTTCCAGAGCCTGGTCCAAATAAGCACTAACAAAGATTGTCTCTTTCTTGGGTAAAGGCTTTCTCTGTTTTGCTTGTATCAGAGCTCTTACACTTTTTCTACTTGTTTCATACTACTCTCTTTTTTCTATTCAGGTCAGAAGTGTTTCAGTTTTTATTCTGTAGTTCTTATTTTAGCAAACATTTATTGTGCTTTTAAACTCACATACAAGGTTCTTTGCTTGAAACCTATAATTCCTTCTCTGAGGGAAGAGGCATTTGTGAGGCTAGTCAGCCTTCCAATATAATACAGAAAATATGTGCAATATTAAATAGTTTTGCCATGTCATAGTTCTTTCTTGCCTGCTTTTTTTGTCTTTTGATAATTAAGAAAGGATTTTTCTGGAAGATCTTTAAAAGAAGAATGCCCTAATACCCCACCCCCAAATTGGTAAAGGAAAAGTAAGAGAAAATAATTGAAATAACATTTTGATACAATAGTTTTAAATAACCATATCTTAAAAGATAACTTGAAAATATTATCTTTTTATGAGATTCATCTGTTTATTTTAACACTAGAGGCCTGGTGCATGAAAATTCATGCACTGGGGCGGGGGGTACCTCAGCTCAGCCTGCCGCCTCTTATAGTCCAGGGGCTCTCAGAGGCAGGAGGCTACCCAGCGATCAGGGGAAGGTGACGCCCCCATCACATCTCATTGCTGGCAGTGCAAGCCTCTGCTGGCCCTGGTTACCTGAGCCTCGGGCGGCCCTGGGCAGCTGGGCAGCTGCCATCCATGGCTTGCCTGCACCTCAGGCCAACCCTGGGCAGTCATATTATCTCTCCCTTTTTAAAATATATTTTATTGATTTTTTTACAGAGAGGAGAGGGACAGAGAGCTAGAAACGTCGATGAGAGAGAAACATCGACCAGCTGCTTCTTGTACACCCCCTTCCGGGGATGTGCCCACAACCAATGTACATGCCCTTGACTGGAATTGAACCTGGGACCTTTCAGTCCGCAGACTGACGCTCTACCACTGAGCCAAACCGGTTTCAGCTATATTATCTCTTTATATGATTTAACTTTTTATTTTAACATTTGTTTTAAAAACATTTCTTTCTAAATGGAATAACTTGGAATATTTTAATTATTCCTTTAGTACCTTATTCAGTTTCTAATTTCATATTGTAAATGGCTGCTTGGTCTTTAAAAAGAAATTGTGAGATTGTTTTTCAATTTCATTAGTCCAGTGGCCGGCAAATTCATTAGTCAACAGAGCCAAATATCAACAGTACAATGATTGAAATTTCTTTTGAGAGCCACATTTTTTAAACTTCTTCTAATGCCATTTCTTCAAAATAGACTCACCCAGGTCTTGGTATTTTTTTGGAAGAGCCCCACTCAAAGGACCAAAAGTTGCATGTAGCCTGTGAGATGCAGTTTGCCAACCACAGCCTTAGTGAGTGAGTGAGTGAGTGAGAGAGAGAGAGAGAGAGAGAGAGAGAGAGAGAGAAATCGTTGCTTCACCTATTTATGCATTCATTGGTTGCTTCTTGTATGGGCCTGACTGGGGATCAAACCTGTAATCTTGGCATATCAGAATGCTGTAACCAACTGAGCTTTCTGGCAAGGGTTGTCTTTAGTAACTTCTTTTTTAAAAAAACTTAATTGTTCAGAGTGTTATAGATGTCCCCCTTCTTCCCACTCTCATTGTCTCCCTCTACCCGGTTCTCACCCCTCCCCAGGACTTCACCAACCTATAGTGATTACTCCCTCACCCCCTCCCCAAAACTTATTACTGTTCCATGTTTCCACGCCTCTGATTCTATTTTATAAAAATGTTTTTATTGATTTCAGAGAGGAAGGGATAAGGAGAGAGAGAGAGAGAGAAATATTAATGATGAGACAGAGAATCATTGATCACCTGCCTCTGGCATATTTCCCACTGGGGTTTGAGCCTGCAACCTGGGCATGTGCCCTTGACCGGAATTGAATCTAGGATCCTTCAATCCACAGGTTGACACTGTTCGTTGGGCCAAACCAGCTATGGCTGGTTCTATTTTGTTCAACAGTTATTTTGTTCATTAGGTTTCTTATTTATTTATTTATTTTTAAAAATATATTTTATTGATTTTTTACAGAGAGGAAGAGAGAGGGATAGAGAATTAGAAACATCGATGAGATGCTGAAACCGGTTTGGCTCAGTGGATAGCGCATCAGCCTGTGGACTGAAGGGTCCCAGGTTTGATTCCGGTCAAGGGCATGTACCTTGGTTGCGGGCACATCCCCAGTAGGGAGTGTGCAAGAGGCAGCTGATCAATGGTTCTCTCTCATCAATGTTTCTAACTCTATTCCTCTCTCTTCCTTGCTGTAAAAAATTAATAATAATAATAATTATATATATATATATATTAAAAAAACAAAAACAAAAACAAAACAACATCGATTCTCTATCCACTGAGCCAAACCGGTTTCGGCTGATTTTTTTTTCTTCTTACTGCTTTTAAGATTCTTTATTTTGTCTTTAACCTTTGGCATTTTAATTATGGTGTGTCTTGGTGTGGGCCTTTTTGGGTTTCTCTTGTTTGAGACTCTGTGCTTCCTGGACTTAAGTCTATTTCTTTTATCAGGTAGTGGAAGTTTTCTGTCATTGTTTCTTCAAATAGATTTTCAATATCTTGCTCTGTCTCTTCTTCTGGCACCCCATCATGCACCAGTGTTGGTACACTTAAAGTTGTCCCAGAGGCTCCTTATATCTTCATATTTTTTGGATTATATTTTTCTTTTTGCTCTTTTGACTGGGTGTTTTCTGCTTTTTCATATTCCAAATTTTTGATTTGACTCTCAAAATCCCCTACTCTAATGTTGAATCCCTGTAAATTATTATTTACTAGAGTCCCAGTGCATAGATTTGTGCACTGGAGGCGTCTCTTTACTTGTCCTGCCCCCTCTCACAATCTGGGACCCCCTGGGGGATGTTGGACTACCAGTTTCAGCCCAATCCCCACAGGCCTGGCTGAGGGACCCTAGCAGTACGCGAATCCATGCACCAGGCCTCTACTATGCATATAAAATCTTTGGTTAATCTCTTCCTGCCCTCTCCCCTTCCCTCTGAGATTCATCAGTCTCTTCCATGTTTCCATGCCTGTGTATTGAACGTCTGCCCCCTGGTGGTCTGAGTGTGTCATAGTTACCAGTCGAACGGTCCCTTAGGCTTTTATATATGTAGAATTCAGTTAGTGTATATTAATTTCTGATTGATCTTTTTTCATGTCTTTGATGTTCTCACTAAGATCCTTAAATTCTCACGAAGTTCTTTGTAGCTCTCATTAAGATGCTTGAGGATCTTTATAACCATTATTTTCAACTCTGTATCTGGTAGTTTGCTTGCTTTCACTTCATTTAGTTGTTTTCCTGGAGATTTCTTCTATTTTTTCATTTGTGGCATGTTTCTTTGCCTTCTCATGCCTGCTTCCCTGTGTTTGTTTCTTTGTATTAGGTTGAACTGCTATGTCTCTTGGTATTGGTAGAGTGCCTTGTGTAGTAGGTGTCCTGCAGGGTTTAGAGGCTCAGTCTTCCTAGTCACCTAAGCTAGGCACTTTAGGTGCGTCCCTGTGTGGTCTGTGTGCACTGTCCTGTTGTAGTTGAGTCTTGATTGGTGTTGGCCAATTGGCTGTGAGGACCAGCAGAAACTACAGTAGAAGAGCTGCTTGCAGGAGACACTCCGATGGAGCAGGACTTGCTTCAGGGAGGCTTTGGTACTTTAAATATTTAGTCTTTTCATTGAGTGTGTCGCTCATAGATGTGTATAACTGTAATTGGTGTGGTCTGAAACCACTGGATACACTGGCTCTGGGGCCTCCAGGGAGATGCAAAGTCAGCCACTGCCTGTTCATTGCCTGAGGCCACCTGGCTAGAGCTAGAGTGATCTGCAAATGGCTGCTGCTTGTGTTGGACTTGAAAATGCCCAGTAGAGACCAAGCTGCTAATCCAGGCAGGCTGCTGCTGGTGCTAGTCCTGGGGGCTATTATTGAGAGGTATGAGGCAAGCTGAAGCCAGATTCTGCTTGTTTGAGAGATTTTAGGAAAGTCTGAAGCCTGAGCCAGACAGACCATTAATATGGAAAAGCCGCTGCAAACAGCTTGGGTGGGGCTGCAAATTGGGTGTTGTCTCAGGGAATCACCAGGGTGGAGTAAACTGTGAGCTAGGTTGATGGAAACTCTGGTTTGGCACCTGCCAGTCACCTCTGAAATGATGGAGGTCTCAGTATAGGAACAAATGACCCATGCAGGCACCCCTGCCTGGGAGAAAGTTGTCTCCATGTTCTTGCCCCTTGCCAAAACAATTCAATTGCTCCCTGTATGTCCCTGGGTCCCCCAATCAGCTGCCCCATTGCTTAAGCGCAGAGGGAGTAAGTCTGAGTCAAGTTCATGAGCCAGTCCTTTAAGAGGAACTGCCTGGTCTCCATTAGCTTCTGTGTCACTCAGACATAATCTCTTTTGGTTTATATAGTCTGGAGTTTTATGGACTTCTCTTCACAGCATTGGAATCCTGGGTTGAGGGGTCTGGTTTGGGCTGGGACCCCTTGCTCCTCATAAGAGGCCTCTGTAGCCACGGTATCCCCCCTGATTTAAAAAAAAAAAAGCCACATGTGGGTGTAGGACCAATCTGTTACTTACCTCCACGCCTTCTGTCAGTCTCAATGTGCTTTTTTTCTTTAATTCTCTAGTTGTAGGACTCCCATTCTGCTAGATTTCAGTCGATTCTGAAGGATAGTTCTGTATTTTAGTGGTAATTTTAATATGGTTGTAGGAGGCAGTGGATACTGTGTTTACCTATGCCATCATCTTGGTAGGACCTTTTTTTTTTTTTTTAATATATTTTATTGATTTTTTTTACAGAGAGGAAAGGAGAGGGATAGAAAGTTAGAAACATCGATCAGCTGCCTCCTGCAAAGCCCCTACTAGAGATGTGCCTGCAACCAAAGTACATGCCCTTGACCAGAATCGAACCTGGGTCCCTTCAGTCCACAGGCCGATGCTTCATCCACTAAGCCAAACCAGTTAGGGCTTGGTTGGACCTTTTTAATAACTCTTTTAAAAGTAGCCCAGTTTATTTTTATTTATGTTATTTTAAATTTTCTCTAATCTCTCATCTGGTGTTGTATTTTCATGCCTTTTTGACTTTGCTTATGCTGTTCCCTCTGCTTGAATTTTTCTCTGCCCCCTTCCTCCTCTCTTTTTTTAGAGATGCCAAATATGGCTGGCTAATAGAATAGAGGTTTCTTTTTAGAGTCTTTTAATGTTATTCTATACATATTAAATCATTTTTCCTCTATTCTGTTTGTACTTTGTATGCAATTAAACACCTTTGAAAAATTATACTTAATATATTCAAAATAATAAATATATGCTATAAAATTTGTAATAGTAAAACAAACATCTGTGAATCAACCACCAAAGTTAACTAGAAAACGGCTTGCCTTTCCCTCACTCCATTCAGCATTATGTAAGATTTATCTGTGTTTCATATAGAGTTCATTCATAGTAGTTAATTTATTTTCATTAATATATATTTCAATTGTAAATATGTCACTTACTTGCATTTTCATTTAATGGATCTGAAATTGTCTTTCTCCTTTGTATAGTGTGAAGTAGGGATCCATTTTCAGGATGGCAAACTAGTCACTCTATTTGAGTAATACATTCTTTCTCACTATGCCATCTCTGTAAGATAATCAAGTTTATTTCTGAGTTCTCTCTTTTGTTGAATTGGTCCATTTATTTAATCCTTTTAAGAACCTCACTGTCTTACATGCTATGGCTTTATAATAAATGTAAATGGGTACGACCCCCTAACCTTATTTTTTATTTCTTTTTTACCCATGCCTTTGTCATTCTTTCCCCTTCACTTTTCCATGTATATTTTGAAACTATGAAAAAACTGTTGAAATTTTTTTTGGGAGACATTGTAGGTCAGTTTGGGAAGACTTGGCACTAGTAATACTACATTGGATGGGAGTGGGGCAGTGAGAGAGGAGGAATGGTCATGAGAATGTAGCTGTATGTTGTATCTGGCTATGAAAGCCACATGATTAAAATATATATATATATATATATATATATATATATATAAAAAAATTGATTTTTTACAGAGAAGAAGAGAGAAGGATAGAGATTTAGAAGCATCGATGGGAGAGAATCATCAATCAGCTGCCTCTTGGCACACCCCATGCTGGGGATGTGCCCGAAACCAAGGTACATGTTTTTGACTGGAATTGAACCTGGGATCTTTCAGTCCGCAGGCCGGTGCTCTATCCTCTGAGCCAAACCTGTTTAGGCAACCACATGATTTCTTATTTAGGCTAATCTTTCAGATTCCCATTTCATTATTTTCAAATGTGCCTTGACGGTTGGCAGGGGTAAAGGCAGAGGCAACAGAGGCCCCCAGGCTGCGACGGTGGGCAGAAGCTGAGCCCCTTGCATGAATTTCGTGCATTGGGTCTCTATTGATCCAATATTTGTATATATTGTGAAGTGATCACCATAATAAGTCTAGTCAACATTTGTCCCCATTCATAATTATAAAATTACTTTTTCTTGTGACGAGAAGTCTTAAAATTTACTCTCTTAGCAATGTTCAAATATACAATATAGACATTTATTTTATAACTGGAAGTTAGTGCCTTTTGACCCATTAACCTTCCCTTCTTGCAACCACCAACCTGTTCTATTTATGAGCTTATTTTTGTTCTTATTCATTTGTTTTTTAGATTCCACATATAAGTGGCATCATACAGTATTTGTCTTTCTTTGTTTGATTTACTTCACTTAGCTTAATGTCCTCAAGGTCCATTCTTATTTTGATCATACTGGCTGCAATTTCCTACTTTCACAGCCAATGTACTGTATTTTTCCATGTATAAGGTGCTATTTTTTTTCTAAAATCGTTAGACTGAATTCGAGGGGTGTCTTATACACGGAAGTCAGCCAAGGAGGGAGCCCCATGGGTGTGTAGCTGCCATACCTTGTCAAACAGGTTTCCTCCAATCACAAGCCTTATTGTTACTAATGACAGCTGATGCCATAATTGGAGGTGGGAGTGGAGAGTGCGCAGATGCAGCAGGGACTGGAGTGTTTTGAGCCCATAAAGATGTCAAATAATAAAAATATAAATACCAGTAAGCGATTGTCTTACTCTGCAAAATTCAAAATGAATATAATCAGCTATGCAAAGGATATGGAAATAGAGCTGCAGAGAGACAATTTGGACTTCCTCCCACTGAGTGTATGATCAGACAGTGGAGAAAACAGGAAAAACAACTTTTTGAGAAGCCAAAGAAGAAGGCATTAAGAGGGAAACCAGCAAAATGTTTAAAATACTGATTTCTTAATTTCGGTTTGGAAAATTGGAGAGCATCTTATACATGAGGGCATGTTATACATGGAAAAATACACTAGATACCTTTCTCTATAGGGGATAGAACCTATGTGTTTCCCTTTCTCTCTAACATACCAATCTTAGTACTTGTTGTTCACAGGGCCAACCTGCTAAGGCTGATCGTCAACTTGGTAGAGGGTTGAAGTAAGTGGGGCTACTCTCTTTGAACCTACTACTTACTGTTACTTAGCCTGAAACTGCCTCTTCAATCCAGCCTCATTAATAGGCAATAAAGTAGAATACCATTATTGCTTGGTTGACCATACAAATTTGGTCAACATGTTGACTCACAATTCCCATGGACTTTTCTCAATTCCTATTAACTAGCCTCTCATTCTATTTCTAAAATGATTTTTCCTGTCAGATTCCATTGTCATTGCCAAAATTATCAAAACTTGTGAAGGGTTTGAAATTTCACTCTTCCTGGAAAGCTAACCAGTTAGTCTGCCACTGAATCATGGACCATATTAAAGGACACAAGACTCTTGGATTACAAAAAGGATGTCATTATTCATGGCAGCAGCATTAGCCAGAATGTCAGCATTGGTGCCAGATAACCAGCCCCATTGTTCATAGGATTCTGCAAAGATAGCCAAGTGATGTTTGCCCTCTGAATTGAGCGTATTAAAACGAAGGAACTCTCAGCTTAGGGGATCAGATATTTTATAATGAGCAACAAGCCTTCCTTACCTTTGCTGTGTGTATATAGACACTGTTATCTTCTAAGACTATTTACTATATAAACAACAGGCCCAGTGCACCTGGGAAGGAAGGAGGAGCCTGGGGAGGAGGGTGGGGCCTGGGAAGAAAGGAGGGGCCTAGGGAGGAAGGAGGGGTTGGGGAAGAAGGAGGAGCTTGGGGAGGAAGGCGGGGCCTGGGGAGGAGGGAGGAAATTCATGCACAGGTATAAGCATCAGTTGGGTCACTAGCTGCTGCTGGCTGTTCGCTGGGGCCTTCTTCCTCGGTTGTGGGCTGCTTCGGTACTGCCCCCTGATGGTCAATGCATGTCATAGCAAGTGATCGAACTCCCAGTCAGTTGAACTCCTGAGGGAGCACTTTGCATATTAGGGTTTTATATATATATATAGACTAGAGTCCTGGAGCACGAAATTTGTGTATGGGGGAGAGGTTGTCCCTCAGCCGGCCTGCACCCTCTCCAGTCCGGGACCCCTTGGGGGATATCAGACTGTCTTGATATGGAGTGGCATGCAGGAGACGACCACCAGAGACGGATAAAAATTTATGAGCCTTTAATAAACTGGCTAGTGACAGACCGAACTGCAGTGCAGACCATAGGTATTATAGCAAATTTATACTCAGATGCCCCTCAGGAGAGTCTGGCGATACCTGTTGAGAGCCTCCCTTCCCCGGTGAGTGTTGTGAACCCATTGTGGCCTTCCAGATGGAAAAATAGCCTCAATCCTCCCTGGGTCTGTGGTGGGTTGGGCATCTGGCCCAAGGACTAACTTTCTCCCTTACCTCTGACTCTCTTTCTTCTTCTGAGGTAGAAAGGGTCTGAAGTAGCTGCTGGCAGTCGTCCCAGGTTGGCTGGTGGGTGAAAAAGACCGACTCCTGGAGCAAAATCAGACCTTGGGGATTCTGGGAGAACAATGGGTTTTAGTTCTTCCAGTTACACAGGAGACCATAAAAGGCTGGCGGTCCGGTGGGCCATAAGGGGTCCAGGTTTGGGTGTGGGGCGGACTGAAAGGGTTGTTTGTGGACAGAGTCTGAGTGGGAGGCCAATTGTCCAGGAACCCCCAGGGGCCATGAACTTGAGTCTGGGTTTTCTCTCCAGGTGGAGGTGCCTGCGGGAGCGCAGGGTAGAGGGGTATTGCTAGGGTTGGGTTCCCAGGGCCTTCTCCCGTCTGTCCCGTTGATAATGATGGTGCCGTAGACGGCAGAGCAATGGAACTAGGAGGCATTTGTGAGGGTATTGGGGCCTCCCACAAGGCCGAAGGGCCCACCTCTGGTTGGGGCTCTGGAGGGGTAACGTAAAGAGGAGGCTGGTGGTCAGGGACCCCATCCCCTGGATCATTTGGTAAGACCTTATAGTCTACCTTCTTGTCTCAATTAGAGGGATGAGCCAATAAAATGGTCTGTCTCTGTCCCAATTTCCTTTCTTGGCCCTGGCAATTTTTCAAACATCAGGGTTTTTCAGTGAGGATGTCAATCCATATTTAAAGGGATTTGGTCAGGGTGACCTGGATGTCCATAAATAATATGATGAACCTTATAAGCCGTTCCTAAATCAAAACCCCAAATGTGGGCCATTCTAATTCACACAATCTGCAAATCAAGACTATTAACTGACGTCTCGTAGTCTCCTCCTTGCCATTTGAAGTCCTGAAAATTCTTAAGAAAACATTGAAAGGGGGTAGATGTAGATGTAGATGACTGGGCCTTACCCATTTTAACAAAGACAAGGACAACAAAGACAAGACAAACCAGACATCTGCATCCTAAGGTCACATGTGACAGGGACCCCAGGCGCCGTTGCGCCCAGGTGTCTGGACTCGGAGGCTCCGCTGCATCCAGCCCTCCTGTAGTCCACCAGGGGAACGTTCCACAAACAGAAACCAGGTGCCTACCTCCTCACTGGAGGTCCAGGTGGCTCTTAACTTTCGGATCATGAATTTAGGAGGAGACACTCCGCCTCCCTGGAACCCAGGACCTGGAACCCAGGACCGAGACTGGAGTGTCCTCACCTGGAGCGTCCATTGGCAACAAGTATATCTCGCTGTGGCCTCCAAATGTTATGGGGCGACCTGCAAGAGATGACCATCAAAGACAGAGACCAAAATTTATGAGCCTTTAATAAACTGGCCAGTGACTGTAGTTGCAGCACTTCACTGCGGTAAAGGCCGAACTGCAGTGCAGACCACAGGTGTTACAGCAGACTTAGAATCCACAAGAGGGAGTTAGGACAGTTACAGTGACAACCCAACGGCGACAAAAGCTATTTCAGCCGTTTCCAAGGAACTCGGGGCACAGGTGTAACGCCTGGGCACGCTCGGCCGGAGCAGGAACTGCCACCTCCCTCTCAACTCCAGCCGCCCACTGTTTGTTCGGAGACCTTCTCCACCGCCCTCTGACCTAAGGCATCCTGCCTCCAGGCAGCGGGGAGCTGTGCATGTTTGCAGCCCAGAACAGCATCCTGCCTCCAGGCAGCGGGGAGCTGTGCAATGTTTGCAGCCCAGAACAGTCTCTCGCCATCTGGGACTGCTGGCTTTTAACTGCTTGCTTACCTGCCTGCCTGCCTGATGGCCCTTAACCCCTCTGCCTGCCTGCCTGATTGCCCCTAACTGCTCCTCTACTGGCCTGATAGCCCTTAACTTCTCCCCTGCTAGTCTGATCACCCCAACCACCTCTCCCTCGCCCTCCACCCAGGACCCAGGATTCCTTCCTCTGGCCTGTTGTAGGCACCCAGGACTCTGGCTTCCCTTCCTCTGACTCAGGAAATATACTCAGGATCTGGGCTGGCTTCCGCTCAGGCCAGCCACAGCTACAGGGGACCTCTCCCAGCCTGCAGGCACAGTGCTGGCACCTGGGACTATGGTGTTGAGTTTCTGAGCCATTGCGGTGAAAGGAACATTTGCATATTAGCTCTTTATTATAGGGGACCAAGTGACTTTTCTTGTAAGATGTGCAAAAGTGCAGGACACCCAAGGAGAGTTGTCTTCGTGTACCTTATTTTGGAGTTGTGAAAATGTTTTTTGATAGAGGCTCTTTCCCATTCGGCTTTAAAAATTATGGTGAAGCCCTAGCCTATAGGGAGCAGTTATAGGGAAAAGCCTTGGACTGACCTGTTGCAAAGCCAAAAACAAGTCCCAGCATAGAGGGCACAGCCCTCCTAGCATAATTAATTTTCATCTTGTGATGCTTCCTAGATCCTTCCTGGGTAGTGAATGGGCTGTGGGAGGTGCAGCAAGTGCTGCCAAAACAAGTGCAACTTACAAGAACAGTGTAAATTACCTTGTTTACCTCTGACTATAAAATAAAGTATCAGCTTGTAGTCTGGATCTTTTCTGTGTTCTCAGCTATGCACAGAAGATCCACCTATACCCAGCTTATTCTCTTTGTCTTTACTTCATCCTTCGCCAGTCCTCCCTCAGGCTTGCGGAACCCTTAGCTGTGCTGGAGGAGCACACTACCGTGTTTCCCCGAAAATAAAACATACTCCGAAAATAAGACCTACTTACAGGTTTCCTTCTGAGTGAAATATAAGGCATCCCCCCGAAAATAAGGCCCCCCCAGGCTCTGTCTCAGAATGAAAATTAATTTACCGTAAACTGGTCGCTAGGGCTGCCCCGACTGGCGTCTAGCAGTCACTGACATTACGCAGAGTCCTGACGTCACTGCTGTGTGGAGGCGGAGCGGAGGTCGGAGTGAGCACGGGGTGGGAGAGAAAAGGAGACTTTCGCAGATGCGTGTAGAAGAACAGGAGGATTAGAGCAGACAGGACGCGGCGAAGGTGCTGAGTGCTGGTCTGTCTCTGGTGACACTACCTGATGCTCACGGCCGCCCTCATGATGACTGAAGGTTCTCAGTCAGTGGCAGACCCTGCTCCAGCCCAGATCCAGGCCCCAGCAAGCCCAGTGACAGTCCCCAGGCAGGCCCCAGAGGGTAAATGTCTGATAAAGGGGAAGGGGGGATGTCTGGTGAAGGTGTTCCATGGCATAGGGGTGGGGGTAGGGGGATCACTTAAAATGACACAGGAGGATTAAAGGGGGCAATCAAAATGACACAGGAGGATCAAAAGGGGTTACTAAAATGTAATTCCCCCTCTGATTCTCCTGTTCCATTTTGATTCCCCCCTCTAATCCCCCGTGTCATTTTAAGTGGTCCCCCTCCCCCCACCTTGATATCCCAATTCCTTTTTTTTACCCCTAGAAATGAGCCAAAAAGAAAAAGCTACTCCGTGGAGTACAAGAAAGGAATCATGGAAGACTCTTGGGGCCAAAATCTTACTGCTTTCAGCAAAGAGAAGATGTTGAGTATCTGGTCCATAAACACTGGTCCGAAAATGGCGAGCAGAGTATGGTAACCTCATTGAACAAGTGGACAAGGGAAATGCTAAAAAGCCCAAGTGTGGATCAGGTCAGCAACCATTATTTTCCAAGCTGGAAGACCTGATCTGTGAATGGGTTGTTGACAGGAGAGCAAAGGCTTTGGTTGTGAATAGGGCTCAGATTCAAGAATTTGTCCTTGCAATGGCACCATTGTTTGACATAGTCCCCGAAGACTTCAAAGCATCACAACACTGGCTGGATAATTTCCTTCAGCGAAGTGAGCTGTCTTTAAGAAGATCTACAACATTGTTTAGGTTGGAAGATATTCAAGTTATTAAGCGAGCACTTGCATTCAAGTCCTTTATTGATGATGCTGACTTCTCTAAATACAATCTTTCCAACATGATTGGTATGGATGAAACTGCAGTGTTTATGGGCCAATCATCTCAAACAACAATTGAACAGCGGGGTGCCTCCT
Source organism: Nyctalus aviator (assembly GCA_036971965.1). Classification (NCBI taxonomy): domain Eukaryota; kingdom Metazoa; phylum Chordata; class Mammalia; order Chiroptera; family Vespertilionidae; genus Nyctalus; species Nyctalus aviator. The sequence goes on from CM072922.1 coordinate 114,157,907, forward strand.
TAGTGCACATTCCCTCCACTGCTTACGAAAGTGCAGAAAGTGCACGTGTTTCCTGTATTTTGGCAATTCCTCTGGATGGCACTAAAATCCCACCTTTAATAATTTCTAAGGGCAAGAAGGAAAAGATTTAATGTGTTTTGGGCGTTTTTATTCTTGAAACTGAAAAAGCCTGGGCCACACAAGCAGTTATAAGAAAGTGGGTCGATTTAATGCTGCCGCTTGTTATGCGAGGGAGCCAAAGAGGTCTGCTAGTCTGGGATGCAGCCAGCACTCACCGTGCTAAAGACAGGAAGACATTTCTTCATGAAAGAAAAATAGATCAGATAATGATTCCCACAGGAATGATGGCCTATCTCCAGACTCTTGATATTGCAGTAAACAAGCCATTCAAAGACAATTTTTGCATGGAAATTAATGACTACATTGAAAATAGAATGTAGAGAAATCAGCGTGGAAACTTTGTGAAACCTAAACTGCAAGAAATTGTGACTTGGGTGAAGAAGTCATGGGAGAAAATCACTGACAGTTGCATTGCAAATGCACTGCGAGCAGGCTACTTTGACAAGAAGTACTCATTTAAAGACAGTGCTATTGCTAAACATGAGAGATTTGGTCCACTGATTCTGAAAGAAATGGAGTCACAAGAAATTCACCAGGAAATTCAGGAATTGGATTTTTATGATGATGATTCAGAAGATGATGACATGATTGTCATTGAATAAATGAGTAAATTCTTGATACTGTAGGATTCACAGTTTGTCTGGTTTGTGTTGACAACTACCATACCATATACAGGTAATAAATTTCCTTTATTCATTTTACAATAAATGTATACTGTATGTATTTTTCTTCATGGAAAAATAAGACATCCCCTGAAAATAAGACCTAGCGCATCTTTGGGAGCAAAAATTAATATAAAACACTGTCTTATTTTCGGAGAAACAGGGTAGCTGGTTTGGCTCAGTGGATAGAGTGTAAGCCTGTGGACTGAAGAGTCCCAGGTTCAATTCCGGTTCAATGCCTTGGTTGCAGGCTTGGTCCCCAGTGGGGCGGCGTGCAAGAGGCAGCTGATCAATGATTCCTTTTAAAAAAATATATGTATTTTATTGATTTTTTACAGAGAGGAAGAGAGAGTGATAGAGAGTTAGAAACATCGATGAGAGAGAAACATCAATCTGTTGCCTCTTGCACACCACCCACTGGCGATGTGCCCGCAACCAAGGTACATGCCCTTGACTGGAATCGAACCCGGGACCTTTCAGTCCGGAGGCCAACGCTCTATCCATTGAGCCAAAATGGTTTCAGCTGATCAATGATTCTTATTATTGATGTTTCTATCTTTCCCTCTCCTTTCCCTGAAATAAATTTAAAAAGAAGGAAATAAATAAAATAAATACATCTTAAAAATTATGGTGAAATGAAATCTTAACTGAACATTAATATTAAACTTGTGGGGTTTTTTCATAACTTTACCCCACTCCTTTATTTCAGTTAAGTTCGTGTCCTTGCTTTTCCTCACCTTGATTACCATAATTGCCTAACTGGTCTCATTAGTCAGTAGTCTTGTTTTGTCTGTTATCAATACCTGTGACATCTGCTCTTACGTTTATTTTTTACTATTGTCTAAAGTATACAGTTCTTTCTGCCTTAAATAATTTCCATATTTGCCTATTCATCCTGAAATACCTAACTCCTCTATAAAGCCTTTAAGTGAACCCATCTTAACCTAGTTTAGTACCTTGCTCTGAACACCTTTAATTTTTTCTTTGTTAATTCTCACCTGAGGATATTATTTTTTCCATTGCTTTTTAGAGAGAGGGAGGGAAGGGGAAAAAGAGAAAGAAACATTGATGTGAGAGAGACACATTTATTGATTGCCTCCCACATGAGCCGGACCTGGGGGTGGGGAGTGAACCTGCAACTTGGGTATATACTCTTTACTAGGAATCAATCCTGCTACCCTTTGCTGTGCTAGCTGAGACTCTAACCATGGATCCACACCAGCCAGAGTTGAACACCTTTAATTTTTTTTTAAACCTTATTTTATTTTATTTACTTATTTTTTATTAAATTATTATCTCTGTACATATTTTAACATTGCCCCCCCCTTCCCATGCATACCCTCTCTCCCCAGAGTTTTGTGTCCATTGGTTGTACTTATATGCATGTATACAAGTCCTTCGGTTGATCTCTTATCTCCCCCAGATCTCCCTACTCTCCCCGCTGTAATTTTACAGTCTGCTTGTTGCTTTACTGTCTTTATATCTGACTTTTGGTTTGTCAGTTTATAATGTTCTTTAATATCCATAAATGAGTGAGGCCATGTGGTGTTTCTCTTTCATTGACTGGCTTATTTCACTCAGCATGATGTTCTCTAGTTCTATCCAGGTTGCTGCAAATGATGAGAATTCCTTCTTTTTTATGGCAGCATAGTATTCCATTGTGTAAATGTACCATAGTTTTTTGATCCAATCATCTGCTGACGGGCACCTAGGCTGTTTCCAGATTCTAGCTATTGTAGATTGTGCTGCTATGAACATAGGGGTGCATATATCCTTTCTGATTGGTGAACACGTTTAATTTCTAATAAACTGCATGTGTCACTACTGCACTTATCTCATTGTTTTAATTGATTTACTTTTTTTTTTTTTTTCCTGCATCCTCACTACATAAAGTGGTAGTTACTTTGAGTATGACTCTAGTCCTTTCACACAAACACCAAATCTTTAGGAAAGAAAATTGCTTTGGAATCAAAGCCATTAAATCATGTTTTTAATTACTTTAAAGCTATTCCCTGTTTTGAGCCTTGAGGATATTAATTTGCTTAATTTTGAAGGGAAAGATATAGCAGTCACTGGAAAATAGATATGATACAGTTGTATGGTTCAACCTGTTTATGATCCAAGATATATGACCATCATATTTATTATTTATTATACTATAACTAGTAATATTCTCTTACATTATTTATATTAAAATACAGACGGTGGACATTCATAAAGAGAAAGTGGCTCGAAGAGAGATTGGTATTTTGACAACAAATAAGAATACATCAAGAACTCACAAAATAATAGCACCTGCAAATATGGAGCGCCCTGTAAGGTATATTCGGAAACCTATTGACTATACAGTTCTGGATGATGTGGGCCATGGTGTCAAGGTAAGCATTTTTACTGCATTAACTTAAAATAACTTATTTATCCAGTAAATGTTTTGGATAGCAAAATGCTGATAAAGATTTTCTTGGGGAATTAATAGATTTTCTTAGCTAGTAATTAGCATTATAATTTTCATCAAATACTTATTTAATATTAGCTATGTTTTATTCAAAATTTGGGCAGAATTTTGGGATAGGCTATATTGAAGAAGCTGTTAAAACTTGAAGTGGCTATTCATTAATTGAGCTATTTAATCCTAGACTAATATTATAAACTAGAGGTCTGGTACATGACATTTATGCACAGTGTTGGGGGGAGGTTGGTTCCTCAGCCTGGCCTGCACCCTCTCCAATCTGGGACCCCTTGGTGGATGTCCAACTGCCAGTTTGACAAAAATTCAAATTTGTTGTAAAAAAAATGGTAGTTAGACATCCCTCTCGCAATCTAGGACTACTGGCTCCTAACCACTTGCCTGTCTACTTGCCTGATCTCCCCTAACCACCTTTGCCTGCTGGCCTGATCACCTCTAACTGCTCCCCTGCTGGCCTGATTGCCCTAACTGCCCTCCCCTGCTGGCCTGATCATCCCTAACTGCCCTCTACTGCCAGCCTGATTGCTCCTAACTGCTCTTCCCTACTGGCCTGATCACCTCTAACCATCACTGCCCTGTTGTTTGGGCCCTAGTTGTGGGTATCTGATTTCCTCCTCCCTCCTGTCAGAGTCTGGGGTGTGCAGTGGGACCCAGAGTCAAGTCCTGTCCACCTGTGCCTCAAAATCATGTGAGACCCAGAATCAGCTGTCTCCCCCCACCCCCCCAATTGGGTGAGACCCAGACCTAGCTGGCCATATCCCATCAAGCCCTGCCAGCGTATCACATCTCCTGGTGGAGACGCAGCATCAGTCACATCCTCGGCCGGTACACAGCCTTCTGCTGACCAGTTGTTATGGCATGAGGGTGTGATAACCATTTCCATATTAGCCTTTTATTATTATAGATTTGTGTTTTGAATGCCATATCCTGCTTTCTCTCTCTTTTGTTAAAAAAGTATTTTTATTGATTTTAGAGAGGAAAGAAGAGATGGGGGAAGGAGAGAGAGAGTGATAGAAACATTAGTGATGAGAGAGAATCATTGATTGGCTGCCTTCTCTACCCCTCTATTAGAGATCAATCTTTTAGCGTGCAATCTTTTCATATGTCCTTGACTGACATTGAACCTGGGTCCTTTTCGTGCACAGGTCGATGCTCTTATCCACTGAGCCAAACCAGCTAGTACTTAATTTCTCTTTTTTAAAAATATATTTTTACTGATTTCAGAGAATAAAGGAGAGAGAGAGAAAGATAGAAACATTGGTGAGAGAGAACTTCAGTTGGTTACCTCCTACATGTCCTTCATCAGAGATTGAGCCCACAACCCAGGCATGTGCTCTGACTGAGAATCTAACCAGTAACCTTTTGGTGCATGGGTCAGTGCTCAACCATTGACCCACACTTGGCTTAAATTCATTTTAGACTAGATTTTAAAGATATTTTAGACTAGATTGATCTATAGGATTTGGATTTTGAGAGGCTGGAAGAACTTTTTTGTATTATTATTTTACTTGTCTTTGGATTAAAAATTATGTATTTCTTACACATGTATATGTGCGCGCGTGCACACACACACACTCACACACACACACACTCACTTGTTCTGCTTTTGCCCAATCTTGATTTTTCTTCCTACCAATGCAATATACACTCATGAATAAAGTTTTAACACTATCTTAGAATTTAATACCTTCTATTGTTCCTTTAATAATAATGGTTTAATACACAGTACTTAGCAGAGTATAAGATGAAACAATACTTTACAAGTTCTGGGTGGGAATATTCAACTATTTCATCATCTGTGTATAAATGGGTAGTGTAAATACAGCATGATCCATACTGAAAATATACTGACGTGAGTTTTGGCTGTCTATTTTTTTTGTAATAAAGGTATTTTAGACTTGGGGTTTTTAAAACTTTAAAAAAAATTATGGTAAAATACCACATGAAGTGTAAAGTTCTATGGAATTAAGCACATTCATATTGTTATGCAGACTTTTTGTAAATGTAGTTTTTTCTTTTTAAATTACAGTTGACATACCAAACAATATAAGTTTTAGGTATAGATCTCAATGATTATATAACTAAGTGATCAACCAGATAAATATTATACTCATCTGACACCATGTATAGTTATTAGATTACTAGAGGTCTGGTGCACGAAATTCGTGCACAGGTGTGTGTGTACGTGTCCCTTAGCCCAGCCTGCACCCTCTCCAATCTGAGACCCCTCAAGGGATGTCCGACTCCCATTTAGGCCTGATCCTAGTGGCAGTCCCAACTGCTTGCCTGCCTACTTGCCTGATTGCCCCTAACTGCTTCTTCCTGACAGCCTGATCACCTCCTAACCACTTCCCTGCCAGCCTGATTGACGCCTAACTGCTGCCCTGTCAGCCTGGTCATCCATAACTGCCCTCCCTTGCCAGCCTGGTCGCCCCTAACTGCCCTCCCCTGCAGGCTTGGTTTCTCCCAACTGCCATTCGCCCTCAACTGCCCTCCTCTGCTGGCCTGATTGCCCCCAACTGCTCTTCCTTGCAGGCCTGGTCCTTCCCAACTGCCCTCCTCTGCTGGCCTGATCTCCCACAACTGACCTCCCCTGTTGGCCATCTTGTGGTTGCCATCTTGTATCCACATGGGGGTGGCCATCTTGTGTGTTGGAGTGATGGTCTATCTGCATATTACCTCTATTGTATAAAATTATTGACTGTATTTCCTATGCTCTACTTTACATCCCCATGACTAATTGTTACAACCAATTTGTACTTCTTAATTCCTTCACCTTTTTCACCCATCCCCCAATCCTCCTCCTATCTGGTAATCCTCAAAATGTTTTCTGAGTCTGTTCTGCTTGTTTGTTTAATTTAGTTTTTAGGTTAAATTATTGATATGTATTGTCATCTTATTGTTCATATTTTAAATATTTTTCCCCTCCATTTCTTAAATAAGTTCCTCTAACATTTCATGTATTTCTGGTTTGGAGGTAATGAACCCCTTTAGCTTTGTCTTGTCTGGACAGCTCTTTATCTGTCCTTCCATTCTAATTGATAACTTTGCTGGGTAGAGCAATTTTGGTTGTAGGTCCTTGTTTTTCATTACTTTTAATATATTTTGCCAATACTTTCTCGTCTGTAGTTTGTTAGGAAATCAGCTCACAGTCTTTTGGGAGCTGCCTTTTTGGTAACTAATTACTTTTTTCTTGCTGCTTTTTGTTGTTTTTAATCCTCACCAAAGGATATTTTTTCCTTTGGTTTTTATTTAGAAAGAGTGGGAGAGAGGGAGGGGGAAAGAGTGAGAGGAAAAACATTGATGTGAGAGAGTCACATTGATTGGTTGCTTCCTGCACATGTTCGGACCTGGGCTGGGGATCAAACCTGAAATCTAATTACTGCCATCTCGGTACAGGCCTTTGAATGGGAATTGATGGTATGGGTCATTGTATGGGCTAGGACTCTATAACTACTGTGCATACCAGCTAGGGCTCTCTTGCTGCTTTTTATTTTTTTATTTTTGTTAACCCTCATCGGAGGCTAGTTTTCACTGATTTTTTTTTTTTAAAGGGAAGGGGAGAGGGAAACATTGATGTGAGAGAGACATGTTGATTGGTTGCCTCCCACACACACCCAAATCAGGGCCAGAGATTGAACCTGCAACCCAGGTACATGTCCTTGACTGGAAATCAAAACCACAACCTTTCCGTGTTGGGGGGCAAGGCTCTAATTTAACTCACACTGTCCAGGGCTCTTGATACTTTTAAAATTCTCTGTTTGTTTTTAACCTTTTGCATTTTAATTATGATGAGTCTTGGTGTAAGTTTCTCTGGGTTCATCTTGTTTGGGATTCTCTATGCTTCCTGGAGTTGTATGTCTCTTTCCTTCATCATGTTAGGGAAATTTTCTGTCATTTTTTCAAATTGGTTTTCAATTCCTTGTTCTTTCTCTTGTCCTTTTAGCACCCCCATGATGTGAATGTTGGTATGCGTGAAGTTATCCCAGAGGCTCTTTACACTATCCTCATATTTTTGGATTTTTCTTCCTCTTCTGATTGGGTGTTGTTTTGCTTCCTTATATTCCAAATTGCTGTTTTGGTTCTTGGCTTCATCTACTCTACTGTTGATTTCCTGTAAGTTATTCTTCATTTTTATTAGTGTATCCTTCATTTCTGACTGGTTCTTTTTTATGGTTTCCATGTACATTTTTGTGCTGGTGAAGTTTTCTCTAAGTTTATCCACTCTTCCCCTAGCTTCTTTGACATCCTTATGAGCAGTGTTTTGAACTCTGCATCTAGGTATCTAGTAGATTACTTGTCTCCATTTTGTTTAGTTCTTTTTCTGGAATTTTGTTCGTTCTTCCATATGGGACATGCTTCTTTGTCTTTTAATTTTTGCAGCCTCACTATGTGTTTTTTTATGTATTAGGAGCGTTTCTATGTCTCCCTGTCTTGATAAGAGTGATCTAATGTAGCAGGTGTTCTGTAAGGTCCAATGGCACAGCCTCCCTGTTTACCTGAGCTGGACACTCTAGGTGTGCCCCTTGTTGGATTATGGTATACCCTCCTGTTGTAGTTGAGTCTTAATTGCTATTGACACATCAAGGGGAGGGATTTATTCCTAGGTTGATCAGTTGCAAGGTCGGGCTATGACCATTGTGGAGTATTAGCTGTGCAGGGTCCCATCCCACAGAACAGGACTTCATCAGGTCTTTGGTGTCTACTACTGAGTCCATCCCTTGAGTGTGTGGCTTGTGGAGGTGATTGGGTGGTGCTTCTGAAGTTGTCCAGTGGTGTATTGGTTCTAAGGACTGCCCAGAGGTATAGTCAACATTTGTGTTCTGTTTGGGGCCACCCAAAATGAGCTACAAAGCAATCTGCAGGTAGCTGGTATATATGGTAGGCTTGAAGGTGAGGTCCCAGGAGCAATCAAGCTATGAACCAAGGTTGGCTGCCACTATTGCTGGGCCTAATACTACTTAGTGAGAGGTATAGGGCATGTAGAGGCCAGATGCTGCTTGTTTGAGGGATTATTGGAAAGTCTGACACATGAGCCAAGATTAGCTATTCGTTTGTAAAAGCCAGGGAAACAGCGCGGGTGGCCCTGCAATTTGGGTGGGGTGGGGTCTTAGGGCAGGGCACACTCTTTCAGACAGTTTGATGGAGACCCGGATATGTCGTCTGTTGGCTCATCAGTGGCCTCTGCCAGCACTCCTGTCTGGGAGAAAGCTGCCCCTCCAGCTCTTGCCCTGATGCCATACAGTTTAGTTCTTCTCCGTATGTCCCTGGTGCATTTCAGACTGCTGTCCCAATGCTGGAACTGAGAGTCCAAGTAAGTCTGTGTGTTCCTTTTTAAGAGAAACATCTGGGTCTCCAGTAGCCTTCCATTTCAGCCACAGTCCTCACTGTTTTTTGTTTGTTTGTTTTTAAAGTGAGAAGAGGGGGGGGAGGACACATTGATGTGAGAGCAGAACATTAATAAGCTGCCTATATATGCCCCCCACCAGGGATCAAGCCCCCCACCAGGTCATGTGCCCTGACTGGGAATTAAACCAGCAACTTTTTGGTGCATGGCCAATGCCCACCAACTGAGCCACACCAGCCTATTCTGAGTATTCACCCCTCCTACTAGTCTTGAAAGTGGTTTCTTCTTTATATCCTTAATTATAGGACTTCCCTTCAGCTAGATTTCAGGTGGGTCTGAATGATGATTGTTCTGTAGTTTAGATGTAATTTTGATGTGGATTGGGAGAATTCAAATACCACATTTATCTACCCTGCCATCTTGACTGGAAGCCTTAAATTCTATTTTTAACTGGGGTAGGAGGATGAGTGGTCTGTCAGAATAGTGTATCTAAGAAGCTTTTATGTGGCATATTTGTTCATATTTTGTGGTTGTGTTATACAAATACAAATATTTACTTTTTTCACTAATAGTCTCATTGCTATTTTATTTCTCCACTTTTCTGATTTAAAAAAAAAAAAAGATTATTGTGCTCTGGCCAGTTTTGCTTAGTGGTTAGAGCATCGGCCCTGGACTGAAGGTCTCAGGTTTGATTCCCAGTCAAGGGCACATAGCTGGGTTGTAGGTTCAATCCCTGGCTTCCAGTTAGGGTGCATGCAGGAGGCAACCAATCAATGTGTGTCTCTCACTATTTCCTTCCCCTACTCTTTACCTCTTTCCCTCCCTCCAACCTTCCCTTCTGCTTGCTAAAAATCAATGGGAAAAATATCCTCAGGTGAGGATTAGGAAAAAAAAAAAGATTGTTACTTAACTAAATATTTCTAATATATCTTATCTCCAAGGATAATAATAATATTCAGGTTTAATGTCTAAATCCAGGTGTGAAATGTAGTGGCTAGGTAGAATTCCAGACATTGTTTCCAGATAAAAATAAGCAATATCATTCTAACGACAGGGCACATTTCTCTTTAGGATGATATCCTTAATGTTGTCTTTATGATCACCTAAAAAGTCTTAGATACATATTTAGAACAGCACATATTATGGAAAGAACTTGAAACCCTTAAAATCTATAAAAAGTAGATTCTACAACATGACAATGTTCTTAAGTGGCATTGCACTTACAATGATGCTTTAGGACTGTACACATTATTTCATACTAGAGGCCCAATGCACAAAATTTGTGCCCTCATCTCCCTGGCTTTGTCCGGAAGGTCATTCAGCTGTCTGGTCTAATTAGTATATCACGCTTTTATTCTAATTAGTATATCACGCTTTTATTATTATAGATTATTCATATATGTACATTTGTTCATATTAATACAAGTGTATATATTATTTGATATATAGGCTAGATGCCCAATGCACAAAATTCATGCAAAGGTAGGCCAGCCTTCCCCTGGCTACCGGCACCGGCTTCCCTGTGGCACCCAGGACCCGGCTTCCCTATGGTCGCCCGCAGGCACCAGGCTTCCCTCACCGCCCCAGCTTCGTCTGGAAGGTTGTCCAGAAGGATGTACCATCTAATTAGCATATTACACTTTTATTGGTATAGACTACTCATTGTTTCATAGAAGTAGCCTTTAAGATCAAAACAGCTTTGCACAGTGTGTGTAGCTTAGTGGTTGAGCATCGATCTATTAATGATTGGTTTAATTCCTGGTCAGGGCACATTGCTGGTTGTGGGCTTTTGTGAGGAGGCAGCTGATCTATGATTCTCTCATTATTGATATTTCTATGTCTCCCTCTCTGAAATAAAAAAAAATATATTTAAAAAATAAAGTTAAAAAATAGATCAAGCAGCTTTTCTTCAGTTTTGAATTTGGGCTTAACTGGTTCAGAATGTGTTGGCCTGCTCAAATTTGGATCCACCAGTTTACAAGCAAGAGGGTTTCAAGACTATTGTGTAGTTAAAATCTGGCTAAGGTATTACTCTGCATAGTGATTTTGTTTTTAGACATGGAGGTGTTAGTTCATTTTTCTGAATTTGAAGCAACCTGTTATTTTGAATTGTAATATTTACAGTTTACCACTTTAAAAAATTCTATACTACTTTTCAAATAATGAAAACTCATATTTATGCATATATTATTCAGTATAGTCTTAGGTCTTGTACACTGATGTATTAAGGTAGCCTTACATACCATGTGTTATGGTATTTGTTTTCAAATTGAAGTTTATCATCTGTGATTCATTTGGATAAACTACAGAATTAAGAAATTATTGGGTCTGTATGAGTTTGGCATAAATAAGTGTTAGTTTCCTTATGAATATATTCTTCTTTTGAAAAATATGTGATACACATGAATATTTCCCAGCTGCTTATGATATCTTTTTCTTTACAAAATATTTAAAGTAATGGCTGGGTAAAAACTTATTAACATGAATTGAATAACTGTAAACATAAACCTGTCCTATTAGGTATAACATTTAGAATTAATTTCTACTTTTCCTCCCCCCTTTTTTTGCCAACGTAAAGTGGCTAAAAGCCAAGGTAAGAGATACTACTTATCATTCGATACACAGTTTTACCTCTATATTGATAGAGGCTGCAGAGCCACTAAAATTTGAAAACTCTTCCTTCATCTGCCTGCTTTTTCCCCATATGATTTATATAGATTAAATATACTCAAACTCAGTACAAGTAGCTACATTTAGCTTGGATGTGTTAATATATCATCGATATATTGACATCTGCATTTATATAGGAACATTAATTTTGCTAACATGAATTGCTTTGCTTATTTTTTGATAGTTGCTTTGCTTTTATTGACATAAATAGTAGGTTTCCCAGACATCATATATGATTTTGTTCCTGAATTTTTAGGATAAAGATGATTTTTTTCAGATGAATATTTTAACAAATTAACACTGAGATCTTTGGTTTAAATTCAGGCACACATTTTTAAAAATTTTAGGAAACTTAATATTTAAATGCAGATAAGTTTGATCTCAGTGAACATGTTTAACAATAAAATAATTCATAAAATCCAATAATTTCACCTGTATTTTGCCATAGTTTGGTATGAATAATAGAAAAAGCCACGTGCAATTGGTTGCTTGATTTTTTAAACTATAGAACCAAAGTCTATTGTTAAAACTGTCTGGGAATCCTTACTTCACATTCTGATATTAAAAATAATAATAATAATTTCGTATCAAAACACCAAGAGAACAATTTGATATAAAAATAAAAGCTCTTTTTCCTGTATTATAGCATGGAAATAACCAGCCTACAAGAACTGGCACACTGTCGAGAACAAATCCTCCTACTCAGAAACCACCAAGTCCTCCCATGTCAGGCAGGGGAACATTGGGGTAAGAATCCACGTACATTTTACAAGAAAATTCATATACTAAAGGAAAAGATGATTCTGTGACTTAAGTAAATGTATGGGTTCTTGCTATGGACCCCTTTCAGTGTAACACTACATTTTACAAATTCATTTGGTGCTTATTTCCATGAGCAGAATCCAAAATGAATCTACTTGTTTTATAATATTCTCTTCTGTGGAAGTCTGTACTAGATAAGTTATTTTGTATATGTAGAAATGAGCATTATTTATTAATCTTTTTAATTCCTTAAAAAAAAGAGAGAAATTTGATTTGAATTTATTTAAAAGGAAATGACCAATGTATTCATTCTATATGATGCTTTCACATTTATTTACAATATTTACATTACAGAACTTTGAGTAAGTAAGTTTTGTATAGTTTGGCTTGGTGACCTGCAGCTTTTCTGTTTCCTCTATTACTTTCCACCTAAGATTTAGAGGCTCTTTACCTGGAATATTTCTAACGGTGCTTGTGCTAGGTAATCTTAGGGCCCTTCATAGTTTTTATTTTATTTATTTTTTAATCTTTATTGTTGAAAGATTACATAGATCCCCTTTTCTTTCCCCATTAACCTCTTCCAGCTCGCTCCCATTCCCTGCCAGGCCATCAAATCCCCCTCCCCCCCCCCATTCTCTGTATCTACGGGTTATGCATATTTCTTACTTGAGTAGCTTTGCTTTGTGAGGAAGCCAGTTGGGGAGCAAAAAAGATAACTGTTGGTGGTGTTTTCCTTCTCAGTTCTTTGTGCAAAAAAATTTGTGACTATTTGGTAGGGCACTTCTGAAAGATTGTTCACCTTAACATAGAAAATGATATATTAGAGCTTTTTTATTTTAGTGGAAGTCTAGGAAATAATTATTTCATAGTAATAGGGATCAATAATCAGCCTTTTTAAATAGACTCTTGGCTTTTATTTTCACTCAGTAAACTACTTACTCCTGCAAAAAACACATGAAATTATTAAATAAAAAAGTTAAAATAATTAATTGAAAAATTAATGGTATTACATCTACAGTCAGAATGTGCTATACTTGTCTATTGTCTATAAATTTCCATAATAAGGTAGGAATAAATTGCAGAGGAGATATTTAGTTTTCATAATGTATAAGGACAGTGGCTTATGAGTGATTGAACTGGAAATAATGCATATGTCAAAGTGTGATATTATTGAGCATTTCAAAAATTATAGCTATTATATTTAGAAACTAGAGGCCCAGTGCATAAAATTTATACACGGGGGTGGGGAGTCTCCTCAGCCCAGCCTGCATCCTCTCCAGTCCAGGACCCCTCGGAGAATGTCCGACTGCTGGGTATCGGGTATAAATCGGCAGTCGGACATCCCTCTCACAATCCAGGACTGCTGGCTCCTAACCACTTGCCTTCCTGGATGCCTAATTGCCCCTAACCGCTTCTATCTGCCAGCCAGATAGCCCACTGACTGCTCCCCTTCTAGCATGATTGACACCTAACTATTCCCTTGCCAGCTCGATCGCCCCCAACTCCCCTCTCCTGCTGGCCTGATCACCCACAACTGTACTCCCATGCAGCCCTGGTCCCTCCCAACTGTCCTCCCCTGTGGCCATCTTGTGACAATGTGGGGTGGCCATCCTGTGGCAGCTATCTTATGACAATGTGGCGGTGGTCATCTTGTGACGTGAGGGTATATGGGGCAATTTGCATATTACCTCTTTATTATATAGGATAGGATTAGAACTTTTAAATTACTCTTTCCGATGCTTTTCCTAAGAGAAGGTAACACATTTTAGTTTTTGTGAAAAGTAACAAAATTTTACTCCAATTAAGAATTGTTAAAAACAACCTTTATTATTAAAAGTATTTTTAAAACTTGTTTTCTAATTTTGGCTGAGTAGCTCAGTTGGTTAGAGAGTTAACCCAATATGCCCAAGTTATGGGTTTGACCTGTCAGGAATATATAGGAGGCAACCAATGAATGCATAAATAACAGGTTGATTTTTTTTCTCTCTCATCATAAATTAAAAAAAAAGACACACACTAGCCTTCTACTTGGTTACAAAGGTACATCACATTTGGGGGAAAATGCCATTTTATTTTATTCATTATTCTTATCTTTGGTACTTCTTCAGACGGAATACTCCTTACAAAACCCTGGAACCTGTTAAACCTCCAACAGTTCCTAATGACTACATGACCAGTCCTGCTAGGCTTGGAAGTCAGCATAGCCCAGGCAGAACAGCTTCTTTAAACCAGAGACCGAGGACACACAGGTAATCCTTCAGGTTGAGTCTTTGACCATTTGCAAGTTGAGGTTATTAACTGGTCACAAACCCTATATAGTTGCTGAGTAAAGTACTATACTGTTAAACATAGTGTATAAAAGTTGAGGTAATAATACTGTTACAACTTCCTTTTTTTTTTTTAGATTTTTAAGTATATATTTATACTATAAGCAGATTGCTACTATTTCTTCCTTTTGTATATTGGAAGAGGTACAGATATATATTTGGACATAAGCTAACGAATGTTTTTTTTAAAACTTTTAAAAAAGATTAAGGTTACTAAACTACTCTTAAATATAGTGCCCCAAAACAGTGAAAATGTATACAAACTTAACAGCTCATAGCTCCATTGATGTTTATTTCTTTTCATATTTAACTTATTGGAGTTAATTAATACTATTCAGAATGTGTGTACATTTTTTGAGAGCATTCTGTATTTTGGGATACTAAGTTAAATGTCAGAAATTATACAATGTGATTTAAGCTTTAAGAGATTGCAAAAAGGAAGACCTAGCTTAGATCTGAGAAAGAATTAGTTAAGAGAGTTGGTATACTCTAGAGCGGCAGCTGCCAACCAGTGTTCCGCAGACCGCTGTGGTCCGTGAAGTCTGAAAGGTTGGTGACTGCTGGTTTAAGGAAACGTTTGGAGCAGGTTGGCGATTGCTGCTTTAGAATATGTTATTGTATATATTGTTTTATAAAATTTCTAGAAATCAACTGCTTAGTGGGTTTTTTAAAACTTGGTTTTGGAACATAACATAAATTTAGAAAAGTATTAAGTATGTAACTTAATGAGTTAAGACTATTTGAACACATTGGTGTAACCATCACCCAAATAAGAAAATGGAACATTACCAGCAATCCAAAAGTCCCCCTTAGACCCTTTCCTAACTATCACCTCTATCTTTATTTTATTCCTTAGTTTTATCTCTCACTTAACTTGGGGAAGAACCTCTCCTTACCTTGACTGTTGGGTTGGTGTATTAGAGATAAAACTTAGCAGAATTGCCCAGCCAGCATTGCTCAGTGGTTGATCGTTGACATATGAACCAGGAGATCGTGGTTGATTCCTGTTTGGGGCACATCTCTGGGTTGGGGTTTCAATTCCCATTGTGGGTGTGTCAGAGGCAGCCCATCACTAGTTCCCTCTCCATCTCCCTTCCTTTCTGAAATCAATAATAATAATTTTAAAAACTTAGAATAATTTAAAAATATATATATTTTATTGATTTTGTACAGAGAGGAAGGGAGTGAGATAGAGAGTTAGAAACATCGATGAGAGAGAGTCATCGATCAGCTGCCTCTTGCACACCCCCTACTGGGGATATGCCCGCAACCAAGGTACATGCCCTTGACCGGAATCGAACCCGGGACCTTTCAGTCCCCAAGCCGACGCTCTATCCATTGAGCCAAACCGGTTTCGGCAAAACTTAGAATAATTTTTTGAGTTTTAACTAAAGAGGGTATCTGACTTAGGTTCTATGTAATTGTCATTTGTTGTTATTGCTGCTGTTACTAAATAAACTTATATTGGCATCTGCAGTTACTGTATCAGGTCAAGCTCAATGAGTACCACAAGTGTTCTTTTTTATATTTGTTATTGAATTTATATTAAAGCATTGTTTTTATCATTTAGTAATATTCAGCAACCAGTTATTAAGAGTTACTTCATTAGATGCTAGGGATATACCAATATAGTTCTTTCTTTCAGAAGCACTATTCTGTTAAAACAGTCATCGATAAACTTATGAAGGGCAAGATTGTCAATACTTTTGGGATTTGTCTTCATTACAGTTACACAGCTCCCCATTGTAGTGTGAATGCAGGCACGGATAACATGTAAATGTCCGAGTGAGTGTGCATTCCAGTAATATTTTATTTATGGCAGTGAAATTTGCCTTTTGTATAATTTTAATGTGTTATAAATATTCCTCTTTTGATTATTTTTGGCTACTTAAAAAGTAAAAAACATTCTTAGCTCACAGGTCATAAAAACCAGATTATCAGTTTGGCTTATGTGCTATAATTTGCCAACCCCCATGTTAGAAAAAATCCAGTGATTGTGGAATAGGATAATTAGTGGGGAAACACTCATGTCTGTGATGTATTGGTGTTGCAAAGCAGTGTACCTGGCTTGGAATTAGGGAGTTCTTCACATTGAAGCTATTTTTGTAATAGAAACAGCTTTCTTTGTTTTTATTTCATTAACATGTGCTGATGTAATTATAGAATGATCACATGGGAGAAAAATATTTTTTATCTAGGCAGTACAAGTCTTCTTCCTGTTAAGTTTTTTGGGGCCTATTAGGCCAATGATGTTGGTTTTAAAGTATAATATGGAGCCTAAGACTACACATGCACACATGTACATTTGCATACATGTACATACACACATTGCTTACTAAAAAGGACTATATAATGTGAGGTCTTATACCTAAAGAGATAGTAAATCCATAGGAATTGGAATAGTAGGGAATTAATTTGTATAGGACGGAATTGGTTAAAGTTGAACAGTAATGACTATTCTAGAATGCCTCACAGTGAAACCTCATTGCTGCTTTTTTTTGTTGTTTTGCTCATTTTCCTCATATTTGCTCAAATTATGTTTTAGCACCATTTTTTGAGATGAGTGGAGGTTTTTATATTTACAGATTAAAATTGGTTATTCTTTTACTTAATTTTCATAGCATCCGTACATTTTAAAAAAAAGAATAGTTTATTGATTTCTTTTTTAGAAAGAGAGGAAGGGAGTGGAAGGTGAAACATCAATCAGCTGCCTCCTGCACACCGCCTACTGGGGATTGAGCCTGAAACCCAGGCATGTGCCCTGATGCAGTATCCAACTGGCAACCCTTTGGTGCACAGATGACATCCAGCCAACTGAGCTATATCGGCCAGAGCAGCATCTTGTTCATTTTCTTTTGTGGCATCTGTCACACTGTTTGTTAATTTTCAAAATTGATTTCAGGAAAGAGAGAGATAGAACCTGGGCATTTGCCCTGACTGGGAATCAAACTTTGAGCTCCTGGTTCATAGGTTGATGTTCAACCACTGAACCAAATCAGCCAGGCTTTCACACTGTTTTTTAATGTCTATTATTCCATTCTTAGCTGTGAGCTCCATGACACCATGGTTCATGTCTGCCTTATTTACTACTATTCATAGCAGGTTTTAGATAAAACCTTGTTGACTTATTGTATTTAAGATTTTAATTTCTCAACAAGATGATCTCTTCTGAGAGTTCTGAGTACTATATTAAGGTTATTTTTGTTTCCAATAAATTGAGTAGAGTGAAACATAAGAATCACATTGGTTAGAATGTCAGTTCACATAGTGATGGGTCCTTGGTTCGATTTCCAGTCAAGGGCATGTACCTGAGTTGCAGGCTCAATCCTAGGCTCCATTTAAGGCAAGTGTGAGAGGCAACCAATCATTATTTCTCTCGTATCTCTCACCCCTCTCCCTCTCCCTCTCCCTCTCCCTCTCCCTCTCCCTCTCCCTCTCCCTCTCCCTCCCCCTCCCCCTCCCCCTCCCCCTCCCCCTCCCCCTCCCCCTCCCCCTCCCCCTCCCCCTCCCCCCCCCTCCCCCTCCCCCTCCCCCTGCCTCTCTTCCCCTCCCTCCCCCTCCCCTCCCCCCCCCTCTCCCCCTCCCTCCCTCCCCCTCCCCCTCCCCCTCCCCTCCCCCTCCCCCTCCCCCTCCCCCTCCCCCCCCTCTCTTTCTTTCTCCTGCCTCTCCCCTTTCTTTTCTTTCCATTTTCCTCCTTTCCTTCTATCTTTCACTCTTTTAAAAATCAGCGGAAACAATATCCTCGGGTGAGGATTAACAACAAAAAATTTTGTATTGAACAATTTCTAAATTGTTTTTTTACATATCTATATATATAAAAACCTAAGTGACCATTACAACTGAATGACCAGAATGACCAGGCAACCAGTAGCTCTGACATGCACTGATTACCCGGGGGTGGGGGTGGGGGGCAGATGCTCAACACAGAAGCTGCCCTCTGGTGGTCAGTGCACTCCCATAGGCAACCATCTGTGGTCCCTCCCTCCCCAGCCAGCCAACCTCCCGCAGTACCTTCCCTTCCGGCTGGCTGGCCCCATCAGCCCCTGGTGCTAAACCATTTGTAGACGACCTGCTTCAGGGTCGGGGTTTCATATGTAGCAGAGCAGCTCCCTCACTGCAATCTGTTGAAAGTCAATCCTCGACAAAAGGGTTTGTCTCACTCCCTTCCCCGGGGGCTGCTTGCCTGCCATGGTGGTGGTACAATGCCAAGGAGGACAGGCAGGGTACTGTGCGGTGGAGGAGCACCAATGATGGCAGTGTCAGCATCGCCTGGCCAACTGTCATCTCCTCTCTCTTTGGGCCCTGGGTTGGAATGGGGAACTGGGTGGGTGGGTGGGTGGTAGGTGCAACCCCTTTCCCAGGGGGCCGAAGGCTGGCTTCCTCTTGGGGGCCAGCAGCCAGCCTCCCATGGGCTCTCCCCCTGGCCGGCAGGCTCTGATCAGCGCGGCTCTGAACGGCCTAGGGACCCCAGGCATGCACAAATTCGTGCACCGGGTCTCTAATATATCATAAAAGGGAGTAGTTAGTGGCTTTGACTTGATTATTATTATTTTGGGGGGGTTAAATCACTAGAATTTCTTTTTTCACAATTTTTTCTTTTCTTTGCAGTGGAAGTAGTGGGGGGAGTGGAAGTCGAGAAAACAGTGGAAGCAGCAGTATTGGCATTCCCATTGCCGTGCCTACACCTTCACCACCCACTATTGGATCAGGTATATTATTTATTAATCCATTTTAATAAGTGGTAGTACTTATGAGCTTGATTATGAAATCCTGAAATAATTTAGTATATATTAGATCAAATTATTTATTTGTGTGATTGTTGCTAGGACACAAACACTAACAACAAATTTAAGGACATTTTTGGATTAGTTTTTACACAGTCTTTAAGTGTGTTTTTTGTCTGTTTTACAAGTTCTTTCTTCTTACATATGAAGCATATAGAACAGCTTTATTAAATAACTTTTTGGCCATTCTGCCTTAGAAAGAATTGTCTTGGGCATAGTTAAGAAAGTTTATTATATGAAGAACAAGTTAATATTCTTGATCTCCAACCAAAGGATTAGTGACTGTATTGTGAATTATGTATTAGTAAATTTTGATATTGCTTTTTAGGCTAGTATCTCAACTTTGTTAGTTGATTTTGTGTCTTTACTATATTTATGTATGATATTCAATATATTTATTTCAGTACAATACCATAAGTAACAAATGGGATTAAAAAAGGAAAAATTATTTTACTTTTTAGATTACATAAATTTTTAAGAAATTGTTGCAAAGCATTATATTAGTCCCTTGATTTTTTAGTAAATACAATGAAGACTATATAGGGAAATTCTTAGTTATTTGAACATGCTTTGTAGGAAAATTCTTAGTTATTTGAACATATGGGTGTGTGGTGTCTTTCTTTTTTCTTCTTACACAATCCACAGTCATTGTACTTTCTTACTGTTTCAGAATGTTTAGCTCTCTTTCTTGTACTCTGACCTGCATTATAAACTATCTTATTAGAAAATGTTTCTGTCTCTCCTCCTCCTGGAGCTCCAGCCCATCTCTTCTCCCAGAGAGCACTGTGCTAGGTGAGACTGCACAGCCATTGGAGCTATTTAATTTACTCTGCATAAGTCATAACAAACTCCTCTGTTAGTCTACTAGCCTTTAAAGTTTCTAGGTTGTAAGTGGTAATGCAAAGGTTAAAGTGTTAAATCTAACTCACACTAATTTCTTCTGGTGAAAGGCCTCTGAAGTTACACACCAAACAAATACAAAATAACTCTCTATAATAAGAAAAGTTTCTATGCTTAGCTTATATCCAATTTAATGTGGTTTTTATTTGTTTTTTGTTTAGATAATTTTCTAGGGAAATTATAGCAGTGTTGATTCAAAAACATTTTTAAATTTATAATGTAATTTAAAAAAAAATGAAACTTTATTTGGAACTCCTTGGTATATACAACAGTCAAAGTATTGGAGGACAGGAGGAAGAAAAATAGAAAAGAAATAAATGTGTGGGATAGGGTGATTGAGACTTTCCTATGAATCACAATTTGAAAAGTACTGATATAGCCCAGTACTTAAGATATCTGAAGATGCCATGGAACTTTTTTTTTCCTCCAGGAAAATACATTTAAATTGTTCCCAAGTTGAGGATGACTAGATAGAGCATATAAAGAATTTCAAATACAGACTCCATATAAAACCAATAGGCCTAGAAATACACATTATTAGTAATCTAGATAGAAATGTTTAATGACGTGTTTCAGATAATGAGAGCTATGTTTCATGTTGTGAAATAAAACCATCTAATAGCATCTTTCAAAATATTTGCACTTGTATTCAAAGGAAAAGGGTCAATAGGAGGTAATATGAAGAACCCAGTAGAAATTGTTTACAGAAAGTTCCTGTGGGGAAAAAAATCTCTCAACCTGATTGATAATCAAGAAAATGAAAATGAAAATCACAGTGACATACTGTTTCTTATCTTCCAGGTAGCTAAAAATTAAGAAGTCCTCTAGTACCAAATGTTGGTGAGGAAGTTCAGTAATAAGAAAAAGTACATTGCTGGTCAGAATTTATTAACTGTTACACTCACTGGGGAAAGTCGTTTGTTAGCTAGTCAAGTTGAACAGGTTTCTATCTTAGATTTATCAGTTTTATTTCATATTTACCCTAGAGTACTGGTTCTCAAAATATGATTATGGGACTTAGGAGGGTTGCCAAGATTCTTTCATGGAGTTTTTGAGGTCAGAACTATATTCATAAAATTGTATTTACCTTTTAAATTCTCATTCTGGTACTGTACTTTTCCAGAGACTGTATAACATATGATAAAATCATTACTTTGACAGCTAATGGAATGTGTATTTATGTATACATATGTTTTAGAGATATATCAGTTTTAATTTATATTACTTTTATTATAACCCATCTTGACCAAGCTTTTTGAGGTTCTTTAATTTTAAAGAGTGAACTCAAAGACCATGAAGTTTAAAACCACTGTCCTAGAGCAGTGGCTTTCGGAGTGTGACACCCAGCATAACAGCAACATCACTGGGGGAATTTGTTAGAAATGTGAATTTTCAGGTCCCATGTAAACTTACTTAGTCAGAACTCTGAGGACTAGAGCCCAGCAATCTGTATTATAACAAGCTTTCAAGGTGCAGTTCTGATCAGTACTCAAGTTTAAGAACCATTGTTCTAGTAAAACTCAAGAACCATATTTAGTATGGTTCATAGTAGCATTATTAAGATTAGCAAAACTTGGGATGTAACCAAAATGCCTAGTAATGGAATGGATAAATTGTGAATGTTTACATGTGAATGTAGCTATAAGAATTAATAATATATTGATATACTTATCAACATGGCTGATTTTTTAAAAATATCAAAGGAAAAGAGCAAGCCAGCAGAATACATAATTATTTTATTATAAATATTTATAAATTTGCAAAATCTTCGTATATTATTTAAGATTCTATATCTGTGATTCTTTTTAAAGCTATATATAGTAAAGAAATAGAATGTTTAACACATACCTTTTGGAGTTGTGGATCCAGAGGGGATATACAGGAAACTCCAGTATACTAATAATAATCCATTTCTTGAAGCAGGGTATTTATTTTATTTTATTTAAAAAATTATATGTGTACTTATAGAAATAGTTATATATAATCATTACAAATATTATATAACATATTAGCATATACTATTTGCATATATGTATGTATATGTATAATTTACATAACATATATACATACGTATATCAATCATATACCCTTTGGTATTATGGTTTATTTTGTAATAAAATATTAAAATAGATTCTAAAATAGGCATAGTTTGGAACTTCTGAAAAAATTGGTTTTGGGTTTTAAATCAGTAAGAAAAACAACTTGGATTTCATACATTTTTATATAGGCAGAGAAATATATAAATCATTTTAGTGAGGATTCTATTAAAATTAGCTTCAGGCTTCTTAGCTTTCTAGAAAATCTAGTTGTCCAGGGTTACTCATAAAAAGCTTTTGAATCTACTATTATTTAAAAAATGTGTTTCTGTTTCAAAAATGACAATGTGGATGATTCAAATAATTAGTGACTGCCTATGTCTTGGGAGTTCCAAAATGTTAAATATTAGCACTTTTAATGAACAACCTCTGCTATACAGTTTTATTTAATAACTTTTATCACCTCTAGGGGAGGTTAAATTAGGCAACTGAATGAAAATAAATTAGGGTGTTGTCTTCTTACATAGTCACGGTTAGATGTTTAGGTCAGGCAAGAAAATGATACTGTTATCCCAAAGTAAGCTTTGGAAAGTATAGTTAACTTTAGAGGCTTTGAACTTTTTTATTAACCTTTTAAATATTAAACTTTTGAAATGTTGGTCAAAATGACTGAATAAAATATTAAGCATTATTAATACTTTAGTAAGTTTAGATATGCATGATAATTTTATACAAAAGATTGCTTTGAGTGTAGGAAGAAAACTTCCAAGTATAGAGAAAGAGAATGGATTTCTATAAGAGCTTTGAAACTAGAAGTTGTAGTTTCCTTAAAAGTGATTTTACTATAATATGTATTGATAACTGTTGATACAATAAACATTCAAATTTTATTACAATATGTGGAAAATAAACATAACTCTTTAAATTTTATAATTTAACCTGGATTTGGCTGGAAAGGAAGAAGTTTGTAAATCAAATATTAATATATTCACATTTAAAAGCTGATGTTTTCCACTTCAGACTGTCCTTTGGTACATATTTTGTTAGAGACAAAATCATTTCCAATAAAGAGGGAATATGCTAATTGACCCTCATGCCATCGCAAAAGATGGCAGCACCCATAGTCAATAAGGAGGGAATATGCTAATTGACTGCCCTGCCCTCAAAGATGGCAGCGCCCAGTCTGCTCAACCCTGCTGGAGCAGCAGGTGTGTGTTAAGGCCGGGCCCACCGCCTCCAGAGTTCCCTAATCCTCTCAGCTGCCCAGGACCGCACAAGGCTCAGGTAACCAGGGCCAGCTGAGGCTTGTGCTGCCAGCAGCAGCAACAGCAGAGGTGTGATGGGGCATTGTCTTTCCCTGATTGTCGGGTCACCTCATGCTCCTGAGGGCTCCCGGACTGTCAGAGGGGGCAGGCCGGGCTGAGGAACCCATTACCCCTCCAGTGCATGAATTTTCATGCACCAGGCCTCAAGTTTACATACAAAATTTGTGTGTTGTAAAATAATACAGGAAAAAATTATAAATAATTTTAGCGAAATATTAGGGATTATGCTAAATTAAATGGCTTAAGAATGTAACTTTATTTACTTTTGCAGCTTCCCACACTATCTGTTTTTCCTTCTTCAGAGATGGAGCTATTTGTATTTTATCTTTACTTTTCTCTTTATTTTTGCTATGGGCTTTAAAAATAATAAATATTTCTTACTGTGAGTCCTCCTCTCTTTGTTCTGCTGTTGGAGGTGATATGCAATGCTCAAATTCTTTGTTGGTTGCCTTTGACTAATGCTTTTCAGTGGCCCCGGGCTCAGCTCCTGGTTCCCAGTATGGCACAATGACCAGGCAGATATCTCGACACAACTCTACTACTTCCTCGACATCTTCTGGCGGATACAGACGAACTCCCTCTGTGACTGCTCAGTTTTCTGCTCAGCCTCATGTTAATGGAGGTCCACTTTATTCTCAGAATTCAAGTAAGCTTGTGCTTTGCAGGCATACAGCACCACTGAGCTCCTTTTGAGGGAACTTATTTGAAATTGTTATTTTGCCAGTGATAGACAACAATTGAAACCATGCCACTTTATATTTATTTAGTTGTTTCTTGAATCATACTATTTAAAAAACAATTGCTTATCATTTTTGCTCAAATAATTTAGGCTTAGTGTACTTTATACTAAAATTGAACTGATGCTTTAAAATGATATTTTTGTTATAAATAGAACTAGAGAAGAAAAACTAAATTGAATTTATTTTTATTGGCATATATGAGGCTGTTCAATAAAAAGAATTTAAAACATTGTGAGTATTTTTCTTTTAAATAAGAAATTGCTGGCTATCACTTTTAAGCTTGCTAAACTATATTGAAATCAATTAAAAACCATTAAAAAAGTTAGTGATATTTGCTTATTATGTCTCTGAATAATTATAACAGTGGAGAGGCTTTTAAAAAATTTTCTTCTTCACCTTGAATTGCACATCTCAATACTAACTGCAATCAATGTTTAAAATCTGATAAGATTAGGATACAGTTTGGGCATATGATGTCAGGGAGTTTGAATTGCTTGTCGTTATTAGTTTCACTTTCCATATCAACATGCTTAATCCAAAAAGGAAAACCAGATCTGAAATGAGCCTATTATCCAGTATTTGTTATTGGTTTGAAGGGTGATCACTGGACTAGACTGAAACACACTTTCCCCATAAAGCTTTTGTAGCTTCTTTCTAGAACTGTATGTTTTATAGGTTGACTTAGAAAACACTGAGTAAAATTGGTAGTTACAGAATAGTATTGGGGGATGTGAAGCAGATAGGGGATTAGTATATCTAATAAAGAGGGGATATGCTAATTGTCCATCACACCCTCATCCAAGGCGCCCATAGCCACAAGATGGTGATGCCTAGTCCCCTCAGCCCCGCCAGGGTGACAGACCCTCGGCATGGCTGGGCCTGCTACATGCGCCTGCCTCTGTAGTCCCCCAGTACCCTCAGCCCCCCAACGTCCAGGGCTGGCCTGAGGCACAGGCAAGCCTCGGATGTGGCTTCCCAGCAGCCCAGGGCTAGCCCCAGACTTACCTGTGCCTCGAATGTCGGCTGACTCACCAGGCACAGGCAAGCCTTGGATGGTGGCTGCCCAGCCGCCCAGGACCGCCTAAGGCTCAGGTAACAAGGGCCGACTGAGGCTTGTGCTGCCGGCAGTGGCAGTGGCAATAGCAGAGGTGTGATGGGGGCATCGCCTTCCACTGGTCATCTGGTCACCTTCCGCCCTTGAAGGCTCTGGGACTGTGAGGGGCAGGCCAGGCTAAGGGACCCCCCTTCCAGTGCATGAATTTTCATGCACTGGGCCTCTAGTATTGTAATAGCTATCTATATATGGTATCAGGTGGGTACTAGACTTATTGGGGTGATCACTTCATAAGTGATATAAATATCTAATCATGTGCTTATAAACCTAAAACCCACATAATATTGTATGTAAACTCTAATACAAGAATAAAGAAGTATTAAAGAAAATTAAAAAAACACTTAATATTCCATGTTAACATAGGAAGTTGGTTTAAGTTCTTTTTATTTATAATGCATGTTCCGAACATGTTTTTTTTAAAAAGTATTTTTTATTGATTTCAGAGAGGAAGGAGAGGGAGCAAGAGATAGAAACTTCAATGATGAGAGAGAATCATTCATCAGCTGCCTCCTGCACACCCCCTACTGGGGATCGAGCCTGCAATCCAGGCATGTGCCCCCTGCCGGAATCGAACCCAGGACCCTTCAATCCACAGGCAACACTCTATCCATGGAGCCAGCTACAGCCTAAATATGTATTTTAAAGCAGAGCTGGGGAAAGTTACATTATTGGGGTTTTTTTGTTTGTTTGAATTTTAGAATTAAAGGTTAATTGTATTATAGCAAAAAAACAACAACAAACATATGAATTGAATACCACTTTTGCAAAAATGTCAGAATTCATAGATAACCCTAAAATGTCTATTTTTTTTCTTCTTTTTTTTCTTTCTAGACATTCTCATTTAAAAGACTAAAATACTTTATCAGTTAGAATTTTACCTCATATTTTCCCTGGTCTCCTTTGGTAGTGAAAGGTACCTAGTGTCTGAATATTCCATATATTATCTGATTGTTAACCTCACTAGTTTTAGAAACATTTTTCATTTTACACTGCACTTTTAGAACCAGTCTTTATGTTTATCTTTTTCTTTTTCTCAGTTGGACATTTAAATTTACTCTGCAAATAGGGTTTTTGGTGACTTCACATAATATATGATGGTGTAGTTTTATTTAACAGTACTGGGGAAGGTTGTTTATTTGCAGACAAGACATTTTATTGCTGAATGTCTATCTTTAGCTTCAAATTTTAAAAATATTATGTGTTGTCAAATTAATCATTCTTCAGTCTGAATTACTGTTGGTGTTGTAATAGTAGATGTAAATGTTTTTAGTGTTTTGATGTGCATATTTCCTCTTCTTTCTAAATGTGATGGTAATGATTAGTATCTTCACAGCAAAGCTTTTCTTTTTCTTTACATACTAACCAGCATGGCCATTTCTAGAAGAAGAAAAAAATCACCTAATAAACATGTGGGAGTATTTAAAAATAATAAACTGTAACATTTTATTCATTGAAGTGCCTTCTATATACAAAATATCAGAAGGACAAGGACCATCCTCAGTGAATTAAATGCTATTTTTAGCCACACAGTGAATGTTAATTGCTTTAAATTATTGCTTCTTTAAACACTGAACCTCTCAAATTTTTACACTTACCAATTTTAAACTTGGATTAGTTAAATGACCTTTGGGAACCAATAAATTGTTTTTCTCTGTCAATTTATTGTCACTTGTTGTGACTACTAGTAAACTGAATTTTATTATCTATTCCTATTGACTTTTTTGAGCAATCTTTGGCAATTACTGTCTTGTTATGAGGCAAAATGGTAAAAATATGTATGTATATTTCTTTTTATTTATTTTAATTTTTTTAGTTTGCTAATAATTTTTACAATGTTTGCTGTCCACATGAACACTTAGTATTTATTTTTTGTAAATTATGTCCTTTAGAAAGAAGTTAGAATATTTTCCCAGCTACTAATGATTTGTTAGAAATTATTTACGTGCAAATAATTGCCTATTTTAAAGTATTGTTAGATCAGGTTTTCTTTATCAGAACAGTGATAAAAAGAAAGAAGGTCACTTTTGAGAGATACCTTATTCTTTGAAATTCAGCAAAAATTAGTGTGGGATATAGTAAATTTAGGAGTGATGTCTTTAAAAATGTCAACTTAAAGGGTAATAATACTTGTTTTACAAACAAGGGTTTTTCCTAGAGAGCTAGGTATGTATTAATTTATATATAAAATAAGAATTCTTTAAAAGAAAACTGTGATATAGTTACTTATATGTGGAATAAATATCTGTTTCATAACACACTTGGGTTCTAATTAACAATATTACCCTAAAGTTGGTACAGCCTGTAGGTTATAGAAATATGGCAAAGATACAATATCCTAGAAAATGCTATCAGTATTCACTGTTAACGGTTTTGTTTTTGTTGTTACCATTTTTGTTTTTGTTTTTTTTAGTTTTTAAAAAAATATTTTTTATTGATTTTAGAGAGGAAGGGAGAGGGAGAGATAGAAACAATGATGAGAATCATTGAATGGCTGCATCCTGCACGCCCCCTATTGGGGATGGAGCTGGCAACTCTGGCATGTGCCCTCAACTGGAATCGAACCTGGGACCCTTCAGTTATATCCACTGAGAAAAACGGGTTAGGGCTAAAGTCTTTTCTTAGAATTTGAAGTTTTCATTGCATGAAAGTGAATGTGAGGGTAAATTTAAATCTCTCC
This sequence comes from Nyctalus aviator, assembly GCA_036971965.1. Classification (NCBI taxonomy): domain Eukaryota; kingdom Metazoa; phylum Chordata; class Mammalia; order Chiroptera; family Vespertilionidae; genus Nyctalus; species Nyctalus aviator. The sequence goes on from CM072922.1 coordinate 114,185,838, forward strand.
CAAACAATATGATTAGGATTAAGTTAGAAGTTTTTTTTTTTCCCCAATAAAATTAACTAGTTGGCTAAACACAACTCAGCTTTAGATTTTCTCTTTTGTAATGAACTTGAAGGTTCTGCAGGTTTTTGTTTTGTTTTTGTTTTGTTTCATTTGCAAACTGTTCTTTGCATACTTATGTTTGTGGTCCTTGTAACTGACTTCTGCTTTTTGTTTCCTTTTCTTTCCTTTACCTGTTTTACTTCCCCCATACTGTGTTGTTGTTATCAGTTTCTATTGCTCCACCTCCTCCCCCTATGCCTCAGTTGACTCCACAGATACCTCTCACAGGCTTCGTGGCCAGGGTGCAGGAAAACAGTAAGTTTCAAAAAACTGAGCTATCAAAGGGAAGAGGCTGTCTCCTTATAGCATGCATGGCTGATGAGTCATCCTTTTCCTTACTTTTACTGAGAAGCTAATCTTACCTTGAAAATAGGTGCAGCTATGATATTGAAACTGAAGAGCACGATCTTTAGTTTTTTCTCTTGTGTGCATGATTACTGACCTATGTAAATTTCAAAACTGCAACTCTCTTACGTATTTATATGATCTAAAACATGAAATTTGCAGATTCTTAAGGAAAGTATAATCAAACACAAAGGAAACTACTAGGTTCCAATAATTATTAGAAGAATTAGAAAGAAAACATTTGGTATTCAAATTCATCTATTGATTGTTTTGTGAGATTTTGTTTATTACTTAATTGGGACAGGTTGGTTGGGTTTTTTTTAGTTACAAAAAATTTTTGGAGAAGGCTTTGTAACCATCCTTAGATTTTTGATACATGAGTTATTTTTAATCTATATAAAGATTCATTGTTAGGATAAGAATGAATATGCATGCAGGAATAAGTAAATTACAGTTCACTATATGTATTCGTCTGAGTGATTGTCATTATAGAGCCCTCTTCATGTTTTGGCTAGCTACGTGCAGGCCCATGGGGATTATTTATGAATATGCAAATCTGTCTTTTTATTTTATTTTTTTTTTTTTAGGGCTTCTGTGAAGGAAGGTCAGGGAGTTCTGGGAATTCTTTTAAATATATGGATTTAATTAGAATAGATAGTTTATATTGCTGTCTGATTACTTTAAGGTTTTGGAAGATGTATAATTATAGCCACACGATCATAGTGAATGTTATTTGACAAAATGAACAATACCACTATCACAAATTTTATTAGGCCAAAATAGCTATTAAGATTAAGATGGTAAGATGGTCAAGTAGTAATTTACTTTATTAGGGACTATCACCATCCAAATAAATCTCAGAATGGTGTGAACAAATGTGTAACACATTTGATCAACCAGTCTTCCAAGTGAGTACATTGTGGCAACTTTAATTGTTCAGCTTCTGCTGACCCTTTTGTGTTATTTCCTCCATTCCTCCAGTCAGATAATTGTGAACTTAGTGTTAAGTGTTAGTCTTTGGGAAGAATACAAATAGTTTAAGACAGAGTCCCTACCTATAAGAAATGTATGATTTAATGGACATTTTATAAAACATTATAGTTTCAAAATATTTAAATTTCTGAGTGCAAATCAACTTTGAAATCGGTGTTTAAATATATATAAATAAGTGAATCTTATTTTTAATAATAAGTGAATAAGAGTAAATTGCTGGTCTTTAATGCTGTAAGAGTTTAAAAATGAAGCCAGTTAAACTTTTTGAACTGCCTTACAGCCAAGAATTTTTAGGAACTATTTAAAAATAACCATAATGAACTATTTAGTGTGATCAAAGCTCTTTGGTAACTTTAAATAGAAATTCAGAATTAATGTACATTATTCTAGGTATTCCTAGCCTTTGCTGAAGAGGCCAATGGTACTAGTTTAGTCCTTTCACTAAACAGATGAACTTGAGTCAGTCATTGTCTTAGTGCTGCAGAATGCCCAACTTTATTTGCCATCTGTTTTCTTTGAAAGCATGTTAGGAAGATTGGTGAGAAACTGTATCACCAGTATCTTAAATTTATTAATTTGTTTATTTAAATTCATTCCTCACCTGAGGATATTTTTTCCATTTAGAGAGAGAGTAGAATGCAAGGGGGAAAAGGGGAGAGAGAGGAAGGAAACATCTGTGTAAGAGAAACACATTGATTGGTTGTCTCCCACAGTAGAAATAGAGAGCTTTAAGGGCTATTTGTGGGCAAAAATAAAATAGATCCAAGCATTCAAGGGGAAAAATAAGTTATAAACATTACAGAATGAGCATTATCATACAAGGTTTATTTTCTAATAGCCTTGTTCATTCCTCAACAGGATAAAATAGAAATTCACAGCATTGAAGTGGAAATAGGGCTATTTAATCTGCAAATGTTTTAAATCTTAATCTTTTGGTTATATTATCAGCAGATTATTCCAAATAGGGTGGAGTAAACCTTAAAACCTATATTACAGATAGATTATAACTCCTTTTTTAAATAAAATAAGAATAGCCTTAGAAATTGGTATTTAGATTAGTATACTGGTATTCTGAATTTCTTTCCTGCAGATATTATGTAATTCCTGTGTTAATTTGTATTAGAACACTTTCATATATCTTTAACTTTTAAAGAAATGTGTGGATAAGAAATTTAAATTAAGCGTTAGTTGTGTTCCAGTTTTGAATTCCTTAATGTTGGGAGCATTTGTTACTTGGTTTCATAATAGTTCAGTGAACATAGTTCTAGCCTCTACATTTTACCATTTACACTTTTGATTATTTAAATTACACACACATACCACAACCATCTAGAATTGGAGGTATGAGTTGGTTGTATTGTTTTGCATGATATGTTACTTTCTGTGTATTTGTTTGTTTTAATTACCTTATTACCACAAAACTTTACTTTTAAAATCTTCGTTGTGGATGTATTCTTAGAATAGATCTTCAGGATTTTGACCTCCCCTTATCTATGTTTATATTTTATTAGCAATAAGGCAAAAATCTTAGCTTGATTTCTACATTTAAAAAGTTGATTATGAGTACAAACATTTAAAAAAAACACTTTAAGACATTTTCTACTAGTTGAGAATTATTTAATTTTTAATTTAATTTTTTCTTGTTAAAATTTACATGAAAGAATAAAAAACCCTATACATAGAGCAGACCTAATACCACCAACTTTTCTTTCTCCCTTAAGACAAACAAAATAAATATCTACCCATTGGAAACTTATTTCTGGGCAACTAAAGATATTTAAGCTAAAATCAGGGGCATGAATATTCACAATGAATAGCCATCAGACCGTTAATGTAATTTATTCATAATGTTTACTGTAGTCCAAATGACAAAGTGACATGGTAGGTTTATTTAAGGAGTTTAACTAAAGAGTGACAGTTGTTTTGACCTGAGCCTTGGAATAAGGAAACTTCTTTACTCCTGTAATCTTTTATGAAGAGATAGTCTCCTAACCTGCATCCATTAATTTGTAGTACTTCCTAACACCTTTATTTTTAGCTCATTTTATTATAGCAAAATTATTCTTGAATAGTGGAAGCTTTAACACACCAAGCTTTTATTTCTAATCTTGCATGTTTTATTATAGTGCATGCTTTATATGAGTTAAAGCTTTCTTAAATTCTTTTAATTTATGAATTTCCATTTAGTCTCATTTTTTAATTCAAGTTATCTGAATTTTTTCTAGTTGCTGATAGTCCAACTCCACCACCACCACCTCCACCAGATGACATTCCTATGTTTGATGACTCTCCACCTCCGCCACCACCACCTCCAGTGGATTATGAAGATGAGGAGGCTGCAGTAGTTCAGTATAATGACCCATATGCAGATGGGGATCCTGCTTGGGCCCCTAAGAATTATATTGAGAAAGGTAAGGTAGAATCATCTATTAGAGTAAAGGAAAACAACTTAATTATATAATTTAGAGCTATGAAGAACATTTAATCCAGTGTTTCACAACCTTTTGGATAACTTTACTAGTCAAGATAATATAGTTAAACCTTATTTCCTATACATTTCCAATTTGAAGAGAGGATTCTTTATATTTTAAATTAAAAGTGTGTTATAATGTTAGCTATACTTTTTCAAATGACATAATGCTTCTAGCCGGAGATTAACTTGTCTGTCTGCATTGTATAGATGAAGCAATTAAATCACATACACAAAAATGGAGTGAAATGATTTACTAGTTCTAGTCATATAATTAGTAAATATTTAAAACCAAATCTAAGTACTTACCATAAAAATAGAAATCTTTTATATCTAAATACTTTAAAATCTGGGATTATTATGAGAACAAGCTTTCAATTAAGTTTCATTAGTTGATCTTATAAAAGAGAAGATAATCACTAGAATTTTATATCATGAAATTATGTATAATTCCAATGTCCAAATTTACATAATTTACCTGACAGTCACCTTAATTATCTTTTAAGAAACAGTGTGTAGGGGGGAAAAAATCCTGTTTTTAGAGATTTTGCTTTTTTTTTAATCCAAATATGTGTTATTTAAAATTCTGAATTTGTATAGTGTTCAAAAAATACTTGTAATTTAGTTGACCACATTTGATTACATTTGAAATGTATTCCTTTCCATTGCTTATATTGGATTAACTGATCTTAAGCAAGTAGCTGTAGCTCTTGAGACCGGTTCCATTCTCCCTGCCCAAGTTTTAAATACATAGTTAAAAGTAAATTTCCTATTTTCCTTTTTTATATTTTTTAAGAGTAAATATTCTGCATGTAGTTCAGGAAGTTTTGAATACTCCACTTTCCATTAAGATTTTTTGTATGTTCAAGTAGACATAACTTGCGGTCTGCCCTGGCTGGTTTGGCTCAGTGGATAGAGCATTGGCCTTTGGACTGAAGGGTCCCGGGTTCGATTCCAGTCAAGGGCATGTACCTCAGTTTCAGGCTTCACATTGGCCGAGGCCCTGGTCAGGGCTTGTGCAGGAGGCAACCAATCGATGTGTTTATCTCACATGGATGTTTCTTTCTCTCTTTCCCTCTCTCTTCCACTCTCTAAAAATCAATGGAAAAATATCCTCAGGTAAGGATTAACAAACAAACAAGAAATAAGTTGTGGTTATTATGAGAGTGGTAAACTTGAGTAGTCTTGAGTTGTGTTTTTACTCATATTTCTGGGTTGGAAAGCAAATTTAACTCTTAAGTATCAATAAAATTGGATAGAGCGTTGGCCTGTGGACTGAGGGGTCCCAGGTTCGATTCTGGTCAAGGGCATATGCTTTGGTTGCCAGCATAGCCCACCGGGGGTTGTGCTGTGCGAGAGGCAGCTGATCGATGTTTCTCTCCCATCGATATTTCTGGCTTTCTGTCCCTCTCTCTTCCTCTCTATAAAAACTCAATAAAATATATTTTTTTAAAAAATTAATTCATTATGACTCTGAATACAAAGAAATTAATGTTACCAAAGGTAAACCATAAATAATAGTATTAATGGACTAATTAATAGTTTACTTTTAAATTATCACATTATTTTCTTTACTATAGCTAGCAGTCAATCAGTTCCTTTGGGGAGGGTTAAGACAAAAATAATACCAGGATAATAATTTAATATTATTTATCCTTTATGTTTGGGGAGTTTTAAAATCAACTTTATATGTCAGTGAGCTTGTGATCACAATACTAGGATTCTGCTACAGGATTAAAATAGACTTGTTGAGTTACTTAATACAATGTTTTTGTAAAGAGGAGAGAAGATTGCCTATTTTAATTTAGCAAATAATGATACCGTGTTTCCCCGAAAATAAGACATCCTCTGAAAATAAGACCTAGTGCATGGAAAGATAAGACATCCCCTGAAAATAAGACCTAGCGTAACTTTGGGAGAAAAAATTAATATAAGATACTGATTTATTTTCGGGGAAACAGGGTATCGATTAGTACGTCAAGTCTCTTATTGTAATTCCCTAATTCAAAATAACTGTGGGGACTAACCATCTTTTTTGGTGGAAAAATAAGTTCTAGAAAATCTTAAATGTTTTAAGAACTCTGCATTTTAAGAAAAACTACACAAGGGAAATCAATGAAAAAAATTCATTTCACATTTACTAGAAAAGTACATATAATTTCAGCATCATTATACTATGAAGGCACAATGAAGGAATAATTAAACTTATGAACCAGTAGTTTAGGAAACTAGAATAATTTTTATGCCTTTTTTTCCTATGATACTGTGCAAAGAAAGTGAATATTTAGAACTCAAAATAATCACAAATACTATAAATTACAAATAGTTTTCTCAGTCTTAATTAATGCCTCCTTACTCAGTTATTTCCCCTTAAAAAAATCCTGATCTTTAAAGTGCTGTGTAAAAATATTCTAAATATAGCCCCATAAATTATATGAATATTTTCCTTGGATGAGTAGGATGAGATTTATTTCCAGGTATGTGTATTTTCAATTTAGATATCTGGTTTAATGATTGGTTAAGCAGCTTTGCTGCCTAGTTGTTATTGTGAAAAATTGTTTTGCATACTGTTGGCACTTAGTAGATATTTGAACAAATGAACTGAAATATCTAATAAACCCTTAAAATTCAGAGATCTTCCCTAAATAGATTGGTAGAAACTATTGTTTTGTCTAGTCTAATCAAATAGTCAGTTTGGCCCCAAGATCAAGTTATTGATTTAGGTACATGGTTAACCACTGGTATACCTATATTTATAGATGTAAGAGTTAAGAATAATGCCCTGACTGGTTTGGCTCAGGGGATAGAGCATCGGCCTGCGGACTGAAGGGTCCCAGATTCCATTCCAGTCAAGGGCATGTACCTTGGTTTCGGGCACATCCCCAGTAGGGGGTGTGCAGGAGGCAGCTGATTGATGTTTCTCTCTCATCGATGTTTCTAACTCTCTATCCCTCTCCCTTCCTCTCTAAAAAATCAATAAAATATTAGAAAAAAAATATTCATAAAAAGAGTTGGTTTTGCTATGCTATAGATTTAATTAGCATTACATTTTAAAATTCACATTATGTTGGATATAATGCATTCACTTATTTCAACTCTTTTTTCCATAGTTGTGGCAATATATGATTATACAAAAGACAAGGATGATGAGCTGTCATTTATGGAGGGTGCAATCATTTATGTAATAAAGAAGAATGACGATGGCTGGTATGAAGGAGTCTGCAATCGAGTGACTGGTCTGTTCCCTGGGAACTATGTTGAATCAATCATGCACTATACTGATTAAAATTTTTTGCTTTTAAAGTAGGTTCTTATTATTCAGTCATACTGTGGGACTAATTAATGGTTAACAAAACTGTCTTAAAATGTGCCCATATTTTCAGGACATGCTGTTTTATTGATATAATTGAATGTCTACCTTGTAAGCATAAATCTTTGAGGCAGTTTGTGTATTGCTAAACAGCAATTTATACAAGAGGCTGTCCATAACTATTTATGCTTATATACTTACACAATGTTAACTTTATGACCAGCTTAAATGTTCTGGGGTTCTGGGGTATAATATTTAACAAATCATGATTCAGATTGTACCATTGTTTCAGTGCAGCATGGTTACTAATGCTATGTCAGACTAATATTAAAATCAGAAACTTAAATGCTGGGTGCTGGTCATACCTTTTGTTTAGACTCATTCTTGAACTATAACTATTTGTTTAAAGCATGCATACAAATTAATTATTGAAATATACTTCTTAAAAATCCAAGATGCTTCCAATTTGTGTGATATTTTCTTGGAGTACTCGTACTTAGGTCTCTTGAAATGATTCGAGTCTCTAAGGTTTCCATGTGAAACAAACAAAAAAGGGTTATCTGTAATGTTGTAATTTGTAACTAAGTTTTTTAATGAGTGAATTTGCATTATAAATTTTTTCCACTCACAGATACATAAGTGAACCAAAGGTTTTTGTCCTTTCCTTCACTGATTTGTTTTTAAAAAAAATAAATAAAAGATACTGATTTATTGCAGAATTATTGTTCTATTTTCTTAGCATATGAGCTTCAGCCTTATCTCAACCTGTCCCAATATCAAATGTGACTAATTTTTGAAGATTTAAAATCTGAAACTTAATTACAAGTCAATCTACTTAGTTGCTTTTCTAAAGTAATTTTTTTCAGAACTAAGAAAATGTGTAAAAATATTCACTTCTGTGGGTAAAATTCTTAAGGATTGTTGTTATTATTCCTTCAGTTTTTCAGTGGACTGTTGTTCAATGAAAGGAAATTACAAGTATCTTTTACATACTGTTTTGTATAAGTGGATGCAATTGATTTTTGAATAGGCACTATTTAATTCATTAACTGGTACTAGAAATATAAAGATTTTAAAAGTAATTTGAGAAAAACTGGGTCATATATTAATCAGTGAATAGGGATATACCTGACCAACAGATTTGTTTTTTTTTACGTAAGTGAACTGCAACACGTGCACTTTGTGTGTCTCCTCGTAAGGGAGGTATAGAGCGATGTTTTGTGTACAATTCTGTATTGCCTAGGATATTAAAATAGAGTGCTCAAATGTGGGTTTCTGTGTATTGAGGAATTTCAAATTGCAGTTTACGTACTGAGCGTTACAGACTATAATAGCATAGTAAATGGTATGACTAGTGTAAAACATTTTATTTCTGAGAGTTAAAGGCCATTGCTACCAAATCAATGTGACTGTTGCATATGCATTTTGCCTTGATAATTTTAAACATGATTTCAGTATCACTAGTGATCAGATAGCTACATTTTTCATTTCATTTTTTCCAAGTGGAATGTTCTCTTAATTTTGTATATAACTCATCTAAATTTTATGCGCAGTCTTTTATAATAAACCATTCTCTCATATGAAATTTTGGATGCTGATTGAAATGTAGACTTCACAATTCTCTGACATTTACTCCTATGGTGAAACAAGATAAACATTTGAATTTTAACATTATTTATTTGTTTAATGGCTTTACATGTGACTATTAACAGTGTAAACAATACCACATATAACCATCAAGATGCCTCAATTAGAATTTACAGGGCTAGAATAACAGTTTCAAATGATTTAAATATTTTAAAACTTTTCTGAAAAACTTTGCTAATAAAATAATTGCCCATCATTAAGGTTGAAATGACTTTTTAAAATGATTTTTGGTTATGTGCACAAGAAGCAAAGTATATTCCACAAAATTCTTTAGGCACAGTCTGGTAAAATAGCTGCCAGAAATAACAGAAAGACTTGTCATTTATCTCTTGTGAGTACAGTTTCTGAGAGTTGAATGAGGGCATCTCTTTCTGGGGATGGTCGAAGTTTGCTGATTTCTCTCACGGCTTCGTGGCAGTAGCGCTGGGCGAGGTAGGTTGTTTGCTGCACACCATCACTCTGTGAAAAACAGGAAGAAACAGAACAGATGTGTGTTACCTCCTGGATCAGCTCTTAAGTTCATTATAATGAATTAAAAACTATTTTGAGATTAGTTAATAGCCAAACTATGTTTCTATGTTTGAACTCACTGTTCTAGCTTTCCCTGCCTAATTCTTTTAGGCCCTTTTCTCTGATTAAAGCAAATTTTTACTCTATTAGCATACAAAGTAATTCATTAATATCAAGTCGCCATCTGTTTTCCTTTTTTAAATACTAGTAGCCCTGCACATGAATCTGTGCACCAGTAGCTCTCTGTGGAACCTGGCCGCTCTGCGCCTGCTGCCCAGAGGCCCTAGGAGGCTGAGGCGGAATGCTTGCCTTGTCGCCATGGTAAAGCAAACATTCTGCCAGGCTGCTCACACTGCCTTCTCTCAGCGGTGGTGCTGGTGCTGAGAAGACTGGGTGCTGTCACCTTGGGGCTATGGGTGGAGTGAGTTAATTTGCATATCACCCTTGTATTAGATAGGATATTTTTATTGTTGATTGATAGTACTAGTTATCTCCCATTTCCACCTCCTTCCTCCCAGTCCCTTAGCCATCTATTTTTAAGTACTAGAACTTTAAAAAAAAAGTTATAAAATATCTATACAATACATTTTTAAATGAAAAAAATCTTAAGTGGAAGTTAAAAAAAATGTACATAATAAAAATGTACACAAGAGCTAGAGCTGAGTTCTCTTCTAAAGACACCAGCTTTTTTATCGTTATTTTTAAAATTTAATTATCAATATTAGTTATCTACTGCCTATATGCTAAGAAAGATGAGGATTTAACCTACACATCCTATGATCCAAATTTGATTATACAGGGTAGGGTGGGGCAAAAGAAGGTTTACAGTAGTGAGTAGATGAAAGTTTATTATTTATTAGTGTAGGTGAGGAAACCAGTGCTCCCATTTTTCCCATTATTTCAGAGATGGGAGAGTAGAAACATCAGTGATGAGACAGAATCATTGATCAGCTGCCTCCTGCACACTCCCTCCCCATTTGGGATTGAGCCCACAACTCAGGCATGTACCTTGACCAGGAATCAAACCATGACCTCCTGGTTCATAGGTTGGTGCTAAAACAGTGAACCACAGTGGCCAGGCCCATTCTTTCCACTTTGAACTCTACCTTCACACTACATACAGGTTTGCATTCTATTTTGTAACCATGTGTTGTTTTTTCCCCTAAAAGTTGCACACACTTTACATTATCAAAAGCTTACATTTCCGTAATATAAAAATGGGTATAGTATGATCAGGTCAGCAATTTTATTCCCTTCTCCATGGTTCCCAGTTCATGATGCCTCTGTCACTGAGTAGAATATTCCTCACATGTTAAAGGCCTCTGATTTTCTATATTCTACCACTAACACAAAGTGACACATTTTAATTGGCTGTGCCTTACTGCACTATAAGAACACATTTGCAAATGCAACTGCCTCCTTTTCTTCCTCTTTGGCAATGGAACTCAAATTCCTCATATTCCTAATTCCTTAATCATTCTGTTTGTTACATATATACTTGTATGTGTGTGTGTATGTGTATAGCTCTTGTACAATTTCCATTGCAGGATGACTTTTTATTGAACTCTTGGGTTCATCGTTTTAGAATTAATTTCTTCCTCTTGGGATTTTCACACTTTTGCTAAAATACATCCACAAATAACTTACCCAGGAAATGGATATTAGAAGCAAGCTGTTTAGTCCTTAAGTGTGATAATGACTTGCATTCAGTCATTGGACTAGATACAGAATTGTAGGTTTAAAATGTTTCATTACCATTTATTTGGAAGGCTGTGTTGACAGTCTGCTAGTAGTTGTTACAGGATTGTGCTGATGCTCTTAAGAGCTTTCCTCATTTTCTTCCTTTGCTGTTTTACATCTTGGATGATTTTCTCAATTCCACGTTCCTACTTTTCTTAGGCATTAGTTTTCAGTCGTTTAAAAATTCTCAGAGCTCATTCTTTTTCATTGTTAAAAATATCCTGTTCTTGTTTTATGAGTGCAGTTATTTTTTGAATCCCCTTAATTATACTTTTCTTCTTCGTTTATCTTAGTCCTCTTTCATTCAGCAAACTTTAATCAGTTATTTAGTAATCCTACTAACTACTACTGTGTTTTCCCGAAAATAAGACATCCTCTGAAAATAAAACCTAGCGCATGGAAAAATAAGACATCCCCTGAAAATAAGATCTAGCGTATCTTTGGGGGGGGGAAAATTAATATAAGACACTGTCTTATTTTTTGGGAAACAGGGTAGTTGTCCATTCATATTTAATGAGGGAATAGTGGTTAGGAGCTCTGGGTGGAAAGGGAGCTAGAATTGGATAATTTGTTGTGAAGTTTTCTCTTGGTGCTTTGATGCAGACTTGTTTTACAATAAGAGCTACAATTAATTTGTCATTAGTCCCATTTCTCCCGAGCCTTTGGTAATATTGTTATTTCTGAAGCCAGATCCTCTCCCAGGTACAGCAACTTTATCAGCTACAGCCGCCTCTCATATTGAATTTGTACTGCCAAACTATCCTCCAAAAGGGTGGTAATCCATAGCAAATTATGATGCTTAACAGTATGGGGAGTTAAAAGAGAAACATACTCTTTTGGAGGAATTTTGCTTTTTGGAAATTAAGGTAATTATTTGGAATTCTTCCAAATATTGTACTAATTATAGCTCTCAGACCACATTTGTTACTAAAAACGGCTGGATTCATCTCATTAACTAGATCTACTAGTTCCAAGTGATTTTAGATTTGGATGAGATGCTACATGCAGCATACTTCAAACTATGCAATAAATGTTAACTTGTATAATCATCTGACTATAGCATTCACTTCTTACTAGTATATTGTCCCCCCACGATAATCAGCTCCTTCATGATTGGGGCATTTGTTAATTTGTTATCTCTTTCTACTGCCTGGTGCCTAGGACAATTGCCTTTTTATGTGTAAGAACTCCATAGCATCTTTTTTTTTTTTTAATTTACCTTAGCATCTTACTTCATTAAAAAAGTTTGGTTGGTAGGGAATACCTTTGATTTTTTTTACTTTGGCCTACCTTTATATATTTTCAGATTTTGAAATCTGAAGTCATGACAATATAAAAGTAGCTGCTGTACTTGGCTAATGACACAAATGGAAAAGATCTTCAAATCACATTAAAGCATCTCATATACTTTGGGGGGGAAAAAAAGAGCTCATTCTTAAAAGATAATTATCAAAACAAAATATTCGGAAAGATCTGGCTTCAACAAAAAGCTCAGGATATGTGGCAATATATTAGAAATAAGCTTATAGCTCCTACGGTGAAATAGTTGTGTGCCTACGTTGGTTTAATTTTTTAAGTTAAAATATCTTTAATCACACCTTTATGGCAGTTACATAGGATAGAGTAGGAAAAAGCCAATTTTGAGTAGATTGCAATACTACTGAGGGCCTGGACTAGGTTGGAGGCACGTCTGGTGACTTGGAGAATCTTCATGCTGCTGATGGATGTGGGGAGACTGGTCGCAAACTAATGGATCTCAACACATTAGAATCACTTGGGTAGCTTTCAAAAACTGTGAATGTCCAATCCCTACCCAAGGCCAATTAAACTAGCAACACTGGAAAGAATTCTGGAAGAAAATGAACAATACAAGTTTTTCCTACTGAAGAGTTTTTGTCAAATCAAGGATGGATTAAACTTGGTCTTGTATCTGAAATGTAATTGTGCTGATGCTCTTAAGTAATGTTATTGTTATTTGTTTGGTTAAAAAAAACTTTCCCACATTGTATCTGCTGATGCCTTTTTTCTTTTTTAATGATCTTACCTGTAGTACATATTGTCGAGCTCTGTCCACATCTCCTGGCAAACTGAACCGTCTCATTATCAAAGCATTCATTTCTGGGAACTAACCATAAAGAAAGAAAAATCTATTTATTGCTCCAGGCAGAATCAGATGTTCTAATACTAGTTTGAAACAGTAGGGAAAAACAAAAAGGTGACTAGTTCATGCTGGGGAGCAGTACATTGTAGCAACTAAAGAAGCAGAGCTAAGAAAGATACCCATTTTCCACGCCCACAGATAGGGCGGGGGCACAGTATTCATTCCGATGTTATGTTCGGTCCGTGGCCCACTGCTAAGCAGTAAAATCTCCTGACTGCTTTTATGGTTCTCGAACTTTTCATTGCACCAGAATCACCCTAAGTTTTTAATTCTGTTGGGGTGGGGGAACATGCATTTCTCTCAGGTTCTAGTGTCTGCCAACATTTTCAGAATCACTGGGTTAGGATGAGGGTGGGAATTAGGTATTGTACTTTTAGTATTAAATTGAGTGACATTTGGCCCAGATGTTGTGGTTCAGTGGTTTAGTGTCCAACCATGAACCAAGAGGTCAACAGTTCAATTCCTGGTGGAGGCACATGCCCAGGTTGTGGGCTTGGTCCCCAGTAGGCGGCATGCAGGAAGCAGCCAATCAATGTCACTCTCTCATTGATGTTTCCATCTTTCTATCCTTTTTTTCCCCATGCCCGCTTGCTCTCTCTCAAAAAAGTAAAAAAATAAAAATCAATAAATGGAGTGACACTTAAAAGCTATTGGGGTTTCTGAGCAGCGGGTATTACAAGTGGAGCTCTGCCTTAGCAGCTTGTGGAGTGGACTAGATCAGTACCGCGGTACTCGCTGCTGACTGCACACTGGAATCACTTTGGGGATTTATAACACACTTTCCTGGACCTGCTCCCGAAGACTGACAATATTGGCTTGGGTCTGGCCTTGGCATCAGGATGGTGAAAACTCTCCAGGTGTTTTTATTGTGCAGTCAGGGTTGAAAAACCATTGCTTAGAGGAGAGAGGGGTAGAAATATCAGTCAGGTTACTGTAGTAAATTATAAAGAAGACCAGTGTTAAGCTGTTGGTAATAAGAGGAAAAGAGAAAACAGGCACAAAATGCATTAAAGAAAAGCCTATCCAATAGGACACGTAGCACCAATTTAAGAGAACTGTCACCAATAGGAGGACTCGGAAGCCAGGGCACCGCCTTCCAGATCCACCTCTTGTGTAAGTTCTGCCACAGCCGAGTGGCTTCCTCAGTGTCGTGGGTCCTAGCCTCCTCATCTGTGTCATGGAGGAGCTGAACTACATGATCCGAAATCCAGTAGCTGTAACAGCTTATGGCTCCACAAAGTAAGAAGGCAAATGGTGTTTGGACTTGGATACGTCAGTGCTTACAGCAGTTACCATAGTTTTTCCCTGGCAGTGAGCCTGAAGGGTGAAATAAGTTGTTACACTGAAACCACCACCACTGTGTTAGTAATCCTAGAAACAAAAATAGGACAGAGAAAACCTCAAACAGATGACAGATGAGGAAGTGAGAGTGTTCCTTTCAGAGCTAAGTATGTGTCAGAATGAAGTTCTAAACAGGTAATAGGCTTCTAATTTACTCGTAATATTTAAAGAGCCAGCAGCTGGTTAGTTATTAAATGAAGACCAGTAATTTGCTTTAGTTACTGGTCTTTTAAGAATAAAATAATTTAAGCTTCACAGGAAACAAACCAAGAAAGCTCAAAGCAGTCTATTTTAGCAGTTAAAATTTTAGACACAGACTTTAACAGTTGTTAAAAGGCATTTTAAAAAGCATTTTTATTGATTTCAGAGAGGAAGGGAGATGGAGAGATAGAACATCATACAGATGCATCGATTGGCTGCCCCCTGCTGGGGACTGAACCGGAGACTTGGGGCATGGGTCAACACACAACCACTGAGCCATACCAGCAGGCTAAAAGGCACTTAAAAAATTATCTTGTTGAAAGTATCACAGATACCCTCCCCCCATTTCCCCATTGACCCCTTCTAGCCCACACCTTTACCACACTATTGTTTGTGTCCATTGG
Organism: Nyctalus aviator; assembly: GCA_036971965.1. Lineage (NCBI taxonomy): Eukaryota > Metazoa > Chordata > Mammalia > Chiroptera > Vespertilionidae > Nyctalus > Nyctalus aviator. The sequence continues at coordinate 114,201,059 of CM072922.1, forward strand.
TTATGCATGTAATCATATAAAATCATATAAATTGGTTAATCTCTTCCCCCCCACCCTCCCCTCTTTCCCTGAGATTCCAGTTTGCTCCGTGCTTCTATGCCCCTGGGTCTATTTTGTTCATCAGCTTATTTTTGTTCTTTAGATTCCACATATGAGTGATAGCATGTGATACTTGTCTTTCCCTGATTGGCTTATTTCACTTAGCAAAATATTCTCTGGGTCCCTCCATGCTGCCTCAAAGGCTAAGAGATCCCTCTTGTGTACTGCTGCATAGTATTCCATGGTAGAAAAGCATTTAAACAATACCACCTTCCAAAAATGGCTTTTTAGAAGCTTATATTTTCAAAGCTGATGCACTACTATCCTGGGCATCTAATAAAAATCACCTTGTTTATGGTTATGAGTTTTTCCTGCAATACCAACAAGTGTAAAATGTGCCGACTACATGGCTTTTTAATTCCTTTTACTATAAAAGGCACTGATAAAGCAAAATTTGAAAAAAAATATTTGCATTAAATGTCCTTTCTTTGGAACATGTATTGTGTGCAGTTTTACTATGCAAATACCAAACTCTTCCCCAGACACTCCTCTGTCCCCTTCATGTGTATTGGAGAAGAAATGAGAAACATAATGGGAAGGACAGTTGCCTGCCTGCAGATTTACTGAGAAATAAGAAAAACTTTGTTGGCCCAGTGTCTTTTTTTTTAAATTTGGAAATCCACATTCTAACTCTGAAATCTAAGCTATACCATAAACTAAACTACAAAGGATAAATAAACTGGAGCTAAAAACAACTTAGGTTACTCTTTAAGGCACCAACTAGTCACAATAGCAGAAGCCTGTGCAGCCGGTGCAGGGGCTGGTGATGGTGATGGCAGCTGGCAAGTACAGCTATGGTCTGACATTTAGGTCTGGAGACTTAGTAAATAAGAGAAGCAGAGGAAGAATGGAAAAGGACATTTAAGAACTCACTAATGTAGTCTCACACAAACACACACACCACTTCCATTTTGTTTCTGAAGATTTCAAAATCTGAGACCTGTATCCTTTTTAAAGATTTAGGCTCAACCCAGTTTGGCTCAGTGGTTAGAGCGTTGGCCTGTAGATGGATTTGATGCCGGTCAAGGGCATGTACCTCAATTGCAGGCTCCTCCCCAGCCTAAGCCCTAGTCAAGGTGTTGCAGGAGGCAGCCAATTGTTGTGTTCCTCTCAAATCGGTATTTCTTTCTGTCTTTCCCTCTATTTTCTACTCTCTCTAAAAATCAATGGAAAAATATCCTTGCATGAAGATAAGAAACAAAACACATAAAAAATTTAACCTGAGGTTTTTGTTCTTAAAATCTGTACAGCACTTCCTCATGAAAGAACACTGTCATCACTGGCATCTCTCTAGAAATCTCTTAAACCCCTTGTATCAACTGTTATTAAGAAACCCGTTTGGCCCTAACCATTTTGGCTCAGTGGATAGAGTGTTGGCCTGCGGACAGAAAGGTCCCAGGTTAGATTCTGGTCAAGGGCTTGTACCTTGGTTGTGGGCACATCCCCAGTAGAGGTGTGCAGGAGGCAGCTGATCGATGTTTCTCTCCCATTGATGTTTCTGACTCTCTATCCCTCTCCCTTTCTCTCTGTAGAAAATCAATAATATATATATATATATATATATATATATATATATATATATATATAAATTTGAGAGAGAGAGAGAGAAACCCCTTTAGAGACTATGGAATCTTAGAGGGAAGGCAGGGGAGGCAGGGTGGGTGGGAAGAGATCAACCAAAGAACTTGCATGCATATATGCATAATCCATGGAGACAGATACAGGGTGGTGAAGGCCGAGGTGGGGAGTGGGAATGGCTAGAAGATGTCAGTAGGGAGAAGAAGGGGACATATGTAATGCTTTCAAAAATAAAGATTAAAAAAAAAATCCCTTCAGAGAGATGTTAAATAGTGAATTCCAGAGAGAAAGTTTCTATCAAATTGCTGGATCCAACAAATGCCAAGTTCCCCGTGCTAAGTTAAAAAGGAAAGGCCACTTCCCAAGGGTGATTGTCTTGGTCCAAGTGAGACTCAGTGTCACAAATGGAAAAGTTCAAACATAGATTTTTCTAATATGCAAACAAAGCTCACCTGCATGTGGACAAAGAGCACAAACATCTTAGAGCTAACTTCTCCACTAAATGGCTAGGTTAATCACAAGCCATGAAAGCTGACACACAGGCCCTTCTGTGAGTGTTGTCAGTGCATTTCAGAGCCATGCCTCCTCTGTGGGAGACCTACGGGGACCAGCTCACAGGCACTAGCTTTTACAACACGGGCAGCACCGCTGTACTGTGCAGTAACCTGAACAGTGGTCTTAGAAGACTTGGAGCGTTCAACTGCCTGCTGTGCTCTCTACTAAACGCTTAATTTTAGTCAAGTTTGAGCATCACTTTCTTATTTGTAGGATGGATATAATACCAAAAAAGGATTTGTTAGAGATAATGTCAAAGAATCCTTTGCAAACTATGAAAACAATGTATTTTCGTTAAAGGGAGATACTGCATGTTCTATGTTATTTTTGGAACTTGTTTTTCCCCAAAATTCTGGCCAAGAATCCTTTTTTTTTGACAGTGTAATCTTTAGTAGAGAGTAAGCTTATTTGAAAATTATTTATAAATGCACAAGAGACCCGTCATTTGGTCGTCCCTCACTAAGCCCCTGCAGGCCTGGTCCCTGACGCAGCCTGCTTGTTCAGTTGTTTGGTTGTCCTTCTCTTACCCCCCCACCTGCTGTAGGCAGCCATCTTGTGAGGGTTAATTTGCATATCACTCTTTATTATATGGGAAGGAGTAAGACTGCTTTTCAGTAGACTGTGAGGCGCTTCGGGAAGAGGCCTGTCCCGTAGTCCTCTAGAAAACCGCAGAGCCTAACTAAAGGGATATGGACCAAGTTGGTTGAATCTCAGTGCAATCAGTCCGTCTTATTCTTTCTTCTTCACTCACATTTACTCCCAGGCTCTGAGGAGGAGATTGATTTTTTTAAATTGTGTAGATGGTAACTCGTGACTGATCTTTCTAGTCTCAGGCATACCTTTACATGGCTCATGAATACTCTACTTTTGTGGCTTTATGATAAAGAAAATGTTCCTCACTCATGCTTTATCCCTCACTCAAGGGGATTTTATAAGTTTTTTCAGAACTTGGCAATGTATTAACATTCTTGAGTTTTGGGTTGGCGAGTTAGTCTCAATAGGAGAAAAGACCCTTTTATAGCACCTTTCACTTCTCTGCCTCAAAATTCTGAGGGTGGAGCCCACTAATGCGGACAGATGCTTCCACAAAGTGGTCTCATCGCACAGCCCTCATCCCTCAACTGACTGTTGTCTACTAGTATGTTACACAAGGTAATCTGGCCCAGTCCCCCAAGCCAACAACCTCTTCTGAGAAGAATTGTCCTGGCTATGGCTGTACTAGATTGTGGGAAAAAGATTATATATCTTATCTTTTTTTTTTTTTTTTTGTCAGAAACAGATCAAAAGCAAGGTCACTGGTTTCTATAATATTCAAATAGAATCACTGAGTTCCATGGAAGGCATGATTTATCTTTGTGAGTTTTGGGGAAGTAAAGAGGCAAAATTTCTAAAATACCAAAAGTTACTAAAGTTTCAGACCAAAGAACTAATTTTTAATTTCACGGCATAGTGAGAAACATCTTACAGCTTTGTAAAATAATGAATTAAATATTACTAAGATGAAATCTATTAAGATGATGTCCAAATACAAGCCAATGTCCCACTTCTTCCACATGACATTTGGCTGTGCAGGCTATGGGACATCTGGCCTGCACGTCACTGCAGAATCTTTAAAGCCTCCTAAGTTCAACTACATTAAGAATATGAAGGCAGCTTTACTTACTTCCTTAATTGACAGCCCCTCAATCTGGAGGAAGAAGCAACTATGTTCTAGCAGTGCATTCCACTGACTTCTTGACATTTTGAGGCAGTGCCCGAGGCTCTCTGAGAGCAGCAAACAGTCCCATTAAACTTCTGGAACTGGAGAATTTCTCAGAATTTCTTAAGCTTGGAGGCCCTTCCTGTGCCTTTGTAAGGGATTCTGAGGCACACCCAAAGTCCAGCCCTATAATCAAGATGTGGAAACCACCTTGTCAGTGCTCCAAATACATGGAAATAATTATAATACTATCTTAAATGCATACAGCACTTAATTTACAAAGTATCTCCATGAAACTTATCTGTTAATCCTCACAACAACCCTAGCATGAAGGCTGTAGTCATCTCAGTTTTACAAAAGGAAACATAAAGCTTAGAGGTGCAATGATTGTACCCAACATCTCAGTCATAGAGCCCGGATCAAATCTAGATAGAGGTCTCTGACCTAGATGCTTTCCTAAATATTATCTAAACTTCCCATTAGCTGTGCCTGGAGGATACTGGTTCTGTAGGGCTGCACAGCAGTGTGTCCAAGGGACTTGTCCAAAACCTACCTGCTGACAAGCAAATAAGACAGGGCCAGTGGCTAACCCGAGCTTCAGATCAGCTGATGTTGGCTTGCCCATCTGCTCAGAACATGAGGTGAAGTCCAGTACATCATCTATCAGCTAGTGAAAGGACAAAAAGAATGTCATAAACACCACCATCCCAACTTCACAGCCATGCTTTCCACCGTACTGGTGGGACCGTCTTACATAGCGGACCAACCTGAAAGGCTATTCCCAAATTTTTTCCATATTGATAGGCAATCTCATGCACCACTGGGTCAGGGCATCCTAGGACAGAGACCTGGAACAGAAAAATTCCGAGTTAAGTGGCTGGCAGGCAAGAGCAAGGCAGCCAAACACTGCATGGTGGGAGTCAGACACCCGTTCCCTTAAGAGGCAGTGAGGCTAGATGGTGTACAACCAGGAAATATTGCTATCAGGAGACCAAACGTGCAAGCACAGCTGACCCTTGAACAATGTGGAGTTATGGGTGCTGATCCCCAGGGAGTAAAAATCCACATATAACTTGTTTTTTTGTTTTTGTTCAATTAATATTCACCGGAGGATGTTTTTTCTATTAATTTTTAGAGAGTGGGAGGGAGGGAGGAGAAAGAGAGAAACACCGATTGGTTGCCTCCTGCACGCAACCCAACTGGGCAAGGCACTGAACCTGTAACCCAGGTACGTGCCCTTGACTGGGAATCGAACCTGTGACCTCTTGGTTCATGGCTTGACTCTCCATTGAACAACCCCGGCCAGGGTCATATAACTCCCCCCAAAATTTACCTACTAATAGTCTACTGTTGACTGAAACCTTAGAAATAACAGTTGATTAATACATATTTTGCATGTTATGAATATTACGTATATTATATACTCTATACTGTATTATAATCAAGTTAGAGAAAGGTGTGAAGAAAATCATAAGGAAAATACATTTACAGTATTTACTGGATAAAAACCTGCATGTGAGCAAACTCACACAGTCTAAACCTGTGTTGTTTAAGGGTCAACTGTGATTTTTTTTTTAAATATATTTTATTGATTTTTCACAGAGAAGAAGGGAGAAGGATAGGGAGTTAGAAACATTGATGAGAGAGAAACATCGATCAGCTGACTCCTGCACACCCCATACTGGGGATGTGCCTGCAACCAAGGTACATGCCCTTGACCGGAATCGAACCTGGGACCTTTCAGTCTGCAGACCGACGCTCTATCCACTGAGCCAAACCGGTTTCGGCTATACCTGTGATCTTTTTTTTTTAAATATATATTTTATTGATTTTACACAGAGAGGAATTGAGAGGGACAGAGAGTTAGAAATGTCAATGAGAGAGAAACATTGACCAGCTGCCTCTTGCACACCCCCCACTGGGGATGTGCCCGCAACCAAGGTACATGCCCTTGACCGGAATCGAACCTGGGACCCTTCAGTCCTCAGGCCGACGCTCTATCCACTGAGCCATGGTATAGTGGTGAGCATAGCTGCCTTCCACTGAGCCAAACCGGTCCCGGCTATACCTGTGATCTTAATGAAAGGATTTTAGTCTCAGTTAATTTCCTTAAATTCTAAGAAAACTATCCTTTCTCTCCCTTTTTTCACAGGATAAACCCTCTTTGTCACTGCTTAGGAAAAACCATGCTACACTAGACTAATTTTGAAATGCGAAATAAAGAAACTTCAATATGTGAAATTCTAGCTTCTAGCACTTAACAGTTGTTCCAATTGTTGGTTTTCTTTGTTATCTTTCTAGTCCTTATTTTTAGGGATATGGTATCTAATATAATCATACACACAAAGATGCCATACATATTTCCCCATTTGTAGACCATTTTTAGTGATTCCACTTATTTCTGAAATGTTTGTAATTGCCTAAAGCCTCATGCTTCAGACATAAATATTGTTCTTTCATTATCAAAGGATCTTCCTTGGTCCTGCGGTCTCCTCCATATTTGTTTGTTTTTCTTTACGGTGGGGAGAAGTAAGACTTTTAGCTAAGTCTTTCTTAAAACTCCAAAAAAAGTAGCTGGCACCAGCCACCTGGATGCAGTTCCTACTGCTCTGCTGAGCAGGCCCAGGCCCAGTTTTAGGGAACAAAGACAGCAAAAACCAAAACGGGAGAAGGGCAAAGAAAGGGTCTACATTTATCCCCCACAAGAAAGCCAGATAGAGCTCCCAGAAACAAAGGAAGTGCTGAAAGAATCGTATCCCATTGTGTGAGCATACCATGATTTCCTCGGCCATCAGGCATTTAGGTGTCCAATAGTTCACAGTTACAAATACTAGGGATATGTTCATCAGACACAGGAGCAAGGTTACAAGGCCTTCCCCACTGGTTATATTTGGGGCAAGTGGGCATTAAAATAAATAACAATAAAGGATTATAATCCAAAAAATAAAATAAGAAACCACGAGTTCATAGACAAAAATCTTCCTTAAAATAGCCCTGGCTGATTCGGCTCAGTAATTAGAACATTGGTCCATAGGTTTGATTCCAGGTCAAAAACAAATACCTGGGTAGCAGGCTTGATTTCTAGTCCCTCAGACAGGGTGCATGTGGAGGCAACCAATCAATGTGTCTCACACTGATGTTTCTCTCTCATTCATTCTCTCTCTCTCTCTCTCTCTCTCTCTCAATATTTGGAATATTTCTACCCATGTATTTCTACATATAGAAACTTTTATTCAGAGAGTTCATTCTAATTTTGTTTTTATTATTCTAATAGTGCTAGAATTTAGGAATAAATCCCATGAAAGTGGGTAGTTCTCTGCTTTGTCCCTCCCCTCCACTCTCTCTTAAAAAAAGAAAAAAAAGAAAAGATAAAGAAAAATCCATGCAAAAATATTCTCAGGTGACAATTAAAAAAAAGTTCCTTAGAATAAAATACCAACTCAGTATAGAAATGTGATGTAGAGAGATAATAGGATCTCTCTACATTCATTTGGCAACCAGCACAGTAATAACTGTCTCAGGAAAGGATTATAAATAGATGAGAAAACCAGAGTCTGGGAGTTTGAATTTGAAAGTGAAGAAATCTGGCAGACACCACCCTAGTCAGGTGACCAAGTGAACCACACTAGTAGTAAAATAAGAGCTGTTCCAGAACAAAAGAGACTACAGATACACGTCAATTAAATGCAACATGCGAGTGTGGATTGGATCTTGGACCAGAAAAAAATTGTTTCCATTTGTTATAACAGTATTAGGACAACTGGCAAAATCTGAATAAGGTTAGATAATAAAAACATAACCAAAAACAGTATTCTATAAATATGACCCACATAAAGTTCTGTGGTGGCAATCTGTATCATTGAAAACTAAATAATAGAAAGATAGCTTATTGATTCCAGCCACATGCACCCACATAAATTCAGAAAAGAGGAAAACTGAACGTAGGAATACCATATCCAGTTCTTGGTTCAAATCCCAGCTCAGCCACTGTCAGCTGGACTGAATAACACTGGATGGCAACCAGACCTCTCAGTCTCATTCCCATCAGATTTTCTTGAGGACAAGTCATACCTTCACTGGAAAGCTACAGAATGTACTTGGCATGACTGTATATAAATAAATAGCCAACTAAGATTACTTCTACGTTCATATCCAACCAGTGCCACAAAACAATCCTAGATAATCCTCTCTTAGATTTTATTACTATTTCCACTAAAATACTGTGAGTGGTTAAAAACAGAGTGTAGTAATGGTGTCCTTAGTAGAATCCTAAGAGAAACATGCAAATTAACTATACCTCCACTATGCCCCAAAGCCATGCCCACAAGCCAATCAGGAGTGAGTATACAAATTAACTCAACAAATATGGCAGTGACCATGGAGCTGGATCCATGGAGTCAGGCTTTGGTTGCCCCCGTGATGGAGGAAGCCAAGCTTCCTGCCTGCGTTGGCCTTTGCTCAAGGCTACAAAGTTTCAATTATAGAAGATAAATAAATCCCGACAAAAATGGTGGTGGCCATGTAGCTGCAGCAAGCAGGAGGCTTGGGTTGCCTTCAGAGATGGAGGAAGCCAAGCTTCCCACCAGCCCTGGCTGGTCCTGGTCTCCACCCAAGGCTACAAAGTTTCAATTATAGAAGATAAATAAATCCCAGATACCAGGGCATTCACTTAGGTTGCTAGGGGGCGTGGCCAGCCTGCAAACCCCTGGCCCAGGCCGCCCACACCCCAAAGGAACCCCCACCCTGATCCAGGACACGCTTTAGGGCAAACCAGATATCCCCCACCATGCACCAGGCCACTATCCTATCTAGTAAGAGTAGTATGCAGATTGACCATCACTCCAATACACAAGATGGCTGCCCCTATGTGATCAATGATGGCCACCACAAGATGGCCAGCAGGGGAGAGCAGTTTGGAGTGACCAGGCCTACAAGAGAGGGCAGTTATGGACAATCAAGCCAGCAGGGGAGGACAGTTAGGGGTGACCAGACAGGCAGAGGAGGGAAGTTGGGTGTGACTGGGCCTGCAGGAAAGGGCTAGTTGGGAGGGACCCAGGCCTGCAGGGGAGGGCAGTTAGGAGGGATCAGGCCTGGAGGATAGGGAAGTTGGGGTTGACCAGGCCTTCAGGGAGGGCAGTTAGGAGTGACCAGGTCTGAAGGGGAGGGCAGTTAGGGGCAATCAGGCTGGCAGGGGAACAGTTATGCATCAATCAGGCTGGCAGGGAGTGTTTAGGGAATGATCAGGCTGGCAGGCAGAAGCGGTTAGGGGCAATCAGGAAGGCAGGCAGGCAGGCGAGCAGTTGGGAGCCAGCAGTCCTGGATTGTGAGAGGGATATCCAACTGCCCGTTTAGGCCTGATCCTACTGGGATGGGGCCTATATGGGCAATCTCCCAGATTGGAGAGGGTGCAGGCTGGGCTGAGGGACACCACCCCTCCTTGCATGAATTTTATGCACCAGGCTTCTAGTGAATTATAAATTGCTAAATTTCTTTCAAGTTCTATACCATCATGGAATTCTATTAGTTCTCTAATAATCTTGATGTTTAAATTCTCTTTATCTCCTTTTGACCTATGTAATTTGCTTTGCAAGCATTCTTCTGGAGTCCACATATACTTGCATTTTAAATACCAGGGCTATATAAAAATAGCAATTTTGAAAACACCTTTGGAATATATCTACCCATATACACTTACATATAGAAACTTTTATCCAGAGAGCCCACACTGATTTTGCTTTGTTATTCTAATAGGCTGGAATTTAGAAATACATCCCATGGAAGCGGGTAGTTCTGGGATGATGCCAGCACGCCTCCTAGTGGACAGAATAATACATTTCATATTTAATAGGGTGAGCCATGTTAACACTCGCATCCACTGTTCACTTGCTAATCTGTGAAGAACAAGGTGCTCTTTATAAACATTACATATGCTATAATGTCTTGGCTTCCTAAGAGAGGTCTGTGACCACAATTAAGCCTTTCTTGGATGAGTTGGGCCTATCTCTTTGGCCCCTTCATAGGATTTAATCACTGAGGGTATTGGTTCCTGTGCTGGCTCCAAGTGATGCTACTGCCACGTGCCAATGGGATGTCTACTCTGTATGGACAAATGATTCTCAGTGTTTCTAGTTCTAACAGTCCCTCTACCTGCTAGTGCTTCTAACTGCAGGCTCAAGTTGGTGAAACCACCAGCAAGCTTCACTGAACACACCAGGGGCCTCTTAAGGATGGATCTTGATCTTCACAGAAACTTTGGTGATCAAGGGTATGATCAATTAATGGAACAGCTTTATGGACCCTTTTAAGTAGGTCATTCTTTTTAGTTGGCATTCGTGTCTACCATATTTTCATCCATCTCTCTCCTTTTTAATCCTTACAAAGAATATTTTTAGAGTGGAGAGAAGGAAATGGGGGGGAGGGATGAGGGGGAAGGGAGCGGGGGAAGAAAGAGTAAGAGAGGGAGGAGAGAAACATTGATGTAAGAGACACATCCAATGATGGCCTCCCACACGCACCCCAACCAGGGCATGGGATCAATCCTGTAATGAGGTACATGCCTTAGACCAGGAATCGAATTAAAGACCCTTTGGTCCATGGGCCAATGCTCTAATCCCTGAGCAAACAGGCCAGGACACATCTCTCTCTTTTTTAAAAAACTTTCAATTTCTTGGAAATAAAAATAGCCCCTTTAATAAAGACAAAAGTGGTTGAAATCATGGCCAACATGTTCTACATAATTTACATTCCTTTGGGTTTCAATTAGATCTTTTTTTAGGAAGAAAATGTTGTCCTTGTTCTTTTCTGGCTCACAATTATCAATTTCTTGACACTTTTCAAAACAGAGACACAACTGGCACGGGACTTTTTTTACCCAAGGCATGAGGAAAAGCTCTTTAACTATAATTATGTTAAGAGTGTATCATGACAGCAATTGACATTTGCCCCTTACTGGTTTTCTTGTTGCTTTAATTACAAGGAACTATTACTTGCCCAGGTTTCATCTGTTACATGTTAGGCTGAGACATATAACAGGGATAATTCTATGGAGCGAACTTACATTTTTTATGGGCTAGCACTGGACACCACACATTTTTAGTCTATAGATTAAGGACAATGCTAACTGAGCTTTTAAAAAGAAAAGTATGGATAGCGGAGGGAAGGCCAGGGAGAAGGCTAAGTAAAGAAAAAGTTATGGTTCACAATTTATATTCTGAAGAAAAATGGCTTGTTTATATTTCACGTAAAAATAATAGAAGGATCTACTACTCATAAAAAAACCATAAAACACTAGTACAATCTAGTATTATAGTTAGACATTTTTTCCTGGGTAACCCAGCACTTCATAACTTTTTAAAGGCATACTTTTTATGGGACAGTAATCATGAAAAGAATTACTCATAAGCTGTCCAAAAGATAACATAGTTTGGAAATTAGATTTAGTGACTAAAGCTTATTTGGATTAAACACTTGCCAGGGGTGGAGGGGGAAGAGAATAAAAAGTGAATATCTGCACCCTTTCCTGATAAAAACTCTTAACAAGGTGGGAGTACAAGGATCATACCTCAACATAATAACAGCTATATATGAAAAACCCACAGCCAACATGATACTCAATGGGCAAAAACTAAAACCATTCCATCTAAGAACAGGAACAAGACAGGGATGCCCACTCTCGCCACTCCTGTTTGACATAGTACTGGAAGTACTAGCCATTGCAATTAGACAAGAGGAGGAAATAAAAGGCATCCAAATTGGAAAAGAAGAAGTAAAGTTATCCTTATTTGCAGATGACATGATATTGTACATAAAAAACCCAAAAGACTCCATAAAAAAACTAATTGACTTAATAAATGAATTTGGCAATGTAGCAGGATACAAAATTAATGCCAAGAAATCCATGGCATTTCTATACACCAACAGTGAAAATACAGAAACAGAGACTAAAAAAGCAATTCCATTTACCATCGCAACAAAAAAATTAAGATACCTAGGAATAAATTTAACTAAGGAAGTAAAGGACCTATATGTGGAAAACTACACGACACTGAAAAAAGAGATAGAGGAAGATGTAAAGAGATGGAAGAACATACCATGTACATGGATTGGTAGAATCAACATCATCAAAATGTCCATACTTCCTAAAGCAATCTACAGGTTCAATGCACTCCCCATTAAAATACCAACGACATATTTCAGTGACCTAGAAAGAACTCTCCAAAAGTTCATTTGGAACAATAAAAGACCCCGAATAGCCACAGCAGTACTGAGAAAGAAGAGTAAAGTAGGAGGGATCTCAATACCAGACTTCAAACTGTATTACAAAGCCACTGTTCTCAAAACAGCCTGGTACTGCCACAACAACAGACAGATCAATGGAATAGAATTGAGAACCCAGATATCAACCCAAATCACTATGCTCAATTAATATTTGACAAAGGAGGCAGGAATATACAATGGAGTCATGATAGTTTGTTCAATAAATGGTGTTGGGAAAATCGGACAGACACATGCAAAAGAATGAAACTAGATCACCAACTTACACAAAAATAAACTCAAAATGGATACAGGACTTAAACATCAGACGGGAAACCATAAAAATACTAGAAGCATCCACAGGCAGCAAAATCTCAGACATATGCCAAAAGAACTTCTTCATTGATACTGCCCCTAGGGCAATGGAAGCTAAAGAGAAAATAAACAAATGGGACTACATCAAAATAAAAAGCTTTTTTACAGCAAAAGAAACCATCAACAAAACAACAAGAAAGCCCACTGTGTGGGAGAACATACTTGCAAATAATACCACTGATAAAAGTTTAATCTCCAACATTTACAGACAGCTTATACAACTAACTAAAAGGAAGATGAATGATCCAATTAAAAAATGGGCAATGGACCTAAATAGAATATTTTCAAAAGAAGACAAAAGGAAGGCCAAAAGGCACATGAAAACATAATCAAAGTCACCAATTGTCCGAGAGATGCAAATCAAAACAACAATGCGGTACCATCTCACACCTGTCAGAATGGCCAACATCAACAAATCAACAAACAACAAGTGTTGGCGAGGTTGTGGAGAAAAAGGAACCCTCGTGCACTGCTGGTGGGAATGCAGACTGGTGCAACCACTGGGGAGAACAGTGTGGAGTTTCCTCAAAAAACTGAAAATGGAACCCCCCGTTTGACCCAGTGATCCCACTTCTAGGAATATATCCCATGAAACTAGAAACACCAATCAGAAAGGATGTGTGCACCCCTATGTTCATAGCAGCACAATCTACAATAGCCAGAATTTGGAAACAGCCTAGATGCCCGTCAGCAGATGATTGGATCATAAAACCATGGTACATCTACACAATGGAATACTATGCTGCCATAAAAAAGAAGGAATTCTCATTATTTGCAGCAACCTGGATGGAATTGGAGAACATCATGCTGACTTAAATAAGCCAATCAATGAAAGAGAAACACCACATGACCTCACTCATTTATGGATAATAAAGAACATTATAAACTGATGAACCAAAAGATAGATATAGAGACAGTAAAGCAACAAGCAGACTGTCAAATTACAGCGGGGAGGGGAGGAAGATCTGGGGGAGATAATAGATCAACCAAAGGACTTGTATACATGCATATAAGTACAACCAATGGACATGAAACTCTGGAAAGGGAGGGTATGTATGCGAGGGAGGGAGGGGGGCAAAAAGAAATCAATAAAATATATTAAAAATAAATAAATTAATTAATTAAAAAAGAAAAGAAAAAAAAAGTGAATATCTGCATAGCAAAAGAAGACAGAAATATGAAAACAGCAGAAGTTCTCCACTGTTTGGGGTTCTTTTCTCAATGACCTCTGGGGTTTGTGGTACTATTTTAAGGTTCTCCAGTGAATTTTTTTCTAGGAGAATTAACTCTCAAGAAAGAGGCTTTTTTTTAACTTGAAAGAAGACAGAACGTACATACTGCTTTACAACTGTTGGCTATCAGACTTGCAGTCTTCTTGAAGGTCTTTTCAAGGTAGTGTGCAAATCTTTCATTCTCATTCTCTTTTGACCCTAGCTGAAGAAATTCACCTAAAAAGAAGGAAAGGGATTATTTGAGACATGGGTTTTACTGCCCACCTACATACTAAGATGGAATAAAAAAAGAAAAGTTGGAATTAACCTACCACGCACCAGATCTTCAATAACTTGGGTTAAAATAGATATAACAGTTGTGTTTCCAATTCGTGCCAGAGCTATAGATGCTGCAGAAAGAATCAAATCTCCAGCAAGAACAGCCTAGAAAAGAAAAAACCTTTCAGAGAAAAGTGTCAGGGCAAGGGTGTCAGTCGACAATGAAGCTGACTTCTCAGAAGCTACGGAGTGAGAGGAAGGGGCCATCTTAGATCTGAGTTTTCCCCTTCCTCTTGCTCAACGGCATTTTGTGAAAACAGTTCCAGGTTTGGGACATTGTTTGGACTGGATTAGCTCTCAGAGCTTACCCGTCTAGCTCTCCAATCGGACCTAAAGAAATGTCGGGAGATGGAAGGCATCTTACCCTCCAGCTTCATCCCCCAGCCCCTACAAGAGCAGCTGCTCTCCGTTGGTGATGCTGGACCACTTCCTCAAACCGCCTTGCTGTGCCTTTGCACTTACTGCTTCATCTGCCAAGTCCTTCCCCTTCCTCCAGCACTCGTTTGTGAGTAGATGTCATACAGTATTTGCAACTAACTATAAATTAGACATAACTGAATTACATGCTATAATCAAATACACTAACTTTCATACCAAAAGGTATGCCCAAGTGTTATGTTATAGAGTAACTAGTTATAAATGCTAGAGTTCATAGAAGTTTTAATTTATAGACTTTTCAACAAACCACATTTTAAGGTTTTATTGTTTACTGCTTCTCTAGTATCTAAAATTAATGATGTTCACTATGTTTGCCAATGAACTGTCATTTTATAGAACATATCTTGAAAAGCCATTTTATAATTATGAGATATATGTGCACACACAGACCCATCCATCTATACTGCATCATTAGCAGATCTCTAAGCTTTTACCTCTTTCCTCTCCGGGCCCTAGGGTTCCTGGAGGCAAAAGTTCTAGCATATGGAACTGAAGCTGCTAGCCTGGGCTTCCTGGGGTGAGGGGTTAAAGGCAGGCATGTCTGGAACTCAGGCAGGGAAATGTGGACTCATAGAGGTGGCACCGTGTGACTTTTTACATTTTATTTTATCACTATCATAGTAGTTTGGACTGAGGGACAGGAAAGGGGAGATTGGCAGGTGGCTTTGTGCGGGGCAGACCAGTCTCACAGCTCAAGGAGGCAGATGGCAGCGAGAACCACCTTCCTTCACCCACACTCGGAAAGAGGCCCCAACAACGGAGGCTGTTATAGAGGGGACTGGTCAAGGAGAAGACCTGCATTTGTTCTCTTAATCTTCTTCCCTGACCAAGAGCCAAATTAGGCTTTAAGAACATTGACTGACAGCTGACCACCAGGACATATCAGTTACCCACCTTTTCTTTTTTTTTCTTTTTTTTTTTTTTATTGTTCATATTATTACAAATGTTCCTTCCCCCCACCCCCACCATTGCTCTCCTCCACCAGGTTCCCAACCCACCCTCTGCGCCCTTTCCCCACTCCCCATTGTCCTCATCCATAGGTGCACAGTTTATGTTCAGTCTCTTTCCACATCCCCTTCTCCCCTTCTCCCCAAGAATAGTCAGTTCACTCCCCTTCCATACCTCTGATTCTATTATATTCAACAGTTACTATTGTTCATCAGATTCTTTTCAATTCCCTTGGTTTTTAGATTCACTTGTTGATAGTTACGTATTTGTTGTTCATAATTTCCATCTTTATTTACTTTCTCTTCTGAAAGAACCCCCTTCAGCAATTCATATAATTCTGGTTTGGTGTTGATGAACTCCTTTAGCTTGTTTTTATTAGTGAAGCTCTTTGTCTGACCTTCGATTCTGAGTGATAGCTTTGCTGGATAGATTATCTTTGGCTGTAGGTTCTTACTATTCATCACCTTGAATATTTCTTGCCATTCCCGTCTGGCCTGCATGGTTTCTGTTGAGAAGTCAGCTGACAATCGTATAGGTGCTCCTTTATAGGTAACTACCTTCTTTGCTCTTGCTGCTTTTAATATTCTCTCTTTGTCTTTTGCTCTTAGAATTTTTATTATGATGTGTCTTGGTGTGGTCCTCTTTGGATTCCTTTTGTTTGGAGTTCTGCGCGCTTCCTGGACTTGTAAGTCTAATTCTTTCACCAGGTGGGGGAAGTTTTCTGTCACTATTTCTTTCAGTATGTTTTCCATATCTTGCTCTCTCTCATCTTCTGGGACCCCCATAATTCTGATGTTGGTTCACTTGAAATTGTCCCAGAGGTTTCTTACATTATCTTCAATTTTCTGTATTCTCTTGCCTTCTAGCTTCTGTGGAGGAGTGTCTTCTGGCTCTTTATGTTCCAAATCTTTGACTTGATTCTTGCGATCTTCTTTTCTGTTTTTGGGACTCTGTATAATATTTATTATTTCAGACAATGTATTCTTTATTTCTTGTTGATTCCTTATCATTTCTTGTTGATTCCTTATCATTTCTTGTTGATTCCTCATTAATTCTAGATGATTTCTTTTCATATCCTCATAGGACTTATCCATCTTTTCTAGGAAATTCTTAAAAAATCTTATAAGCGTAGATTTGAACTCTATATCCAGCCGCTTTTTGTCCTC
This sequence comes from Nyctalus aviator, assembly GCA_036971965.1. NCBI lineage: Eukaryota > Metazoa > Chordata > Mammalia > Chiroptera > Vespertilionidae > Nyctalus > Nyctalus aviator. The sequence continues at coordinate 114,217,720 of CM072922.1, forward strand.
CATTTCTTTCGTTTGTGATCTATTTTGTTGTCGCATTTTGCAGCTACAGATGGGAAGGGTTTCAGGGTGGAGCCTACAGCCTTGGCTTCCGTCAGCCCCGCCCTATGTGGGTCCTTCAGTACTCGCTGCCAGCACCTCTGAGAGAAAGGTGCCCTCGATTTTCGCCTGCTGCCAAACAGTCTATGCTCTCCCCCAATGAGCCAGGTATTGGGGTTCAGTTCAGTTGGAAGTGGAGTTGGAGGTGGCGATCAGAGCAGTCTGGAGGCCCTGTCTCCTTCCCGCCAGTGCAATCCCGCGGCACAGCCGCCCGTCCCTTCTCTGCACGCACTGTGCGCGCTGCCGGGACCTCCTTTCGCTGCTTCCCCGAGGTTCCGCCTTACAGCCCAGCTCCCTCTGTGTGAGCCTGGGTCCCTGGGGTCTGGCCTAGAAATGGGGTTCAGAGTGGGGCCCAGCACAGTCGGAGTTTTATCTCCTTCCCGCTGGGGAACGCCCGCCAGGCACTCAGCCGCCCTCCTCTCCGGCTCCGTCCTCTCCGCGCGCCGCGTGTCTCGGTACCTTAGGCTTTTCCAGCTCCTCCGCGCTTCCTTCTGGTTTTCTCCTTGCTTCTTGTTGTAGAATTTCCAGTCAGTCGACTTTCCTGTAGTTCTGGGTAATGCCCATTTTGTATTTTAGTTGTATTTTATTGAAATTGTTGTGTGCGGCTGCGGCTAGGTGTTTACCTGGGCGCAGCCATCTTGGATCCTCCCCCACAACCTTTTCAAAATAAAACTGTACCCTCTCTTTACCAATGTTCTGATTAATGGAATTCTGTTAATGAGACACAAAATCTTTAATCTACAATTTGAAATAAAAACCTCACAGCCCTAGCCAGTTTGGCTCAGTGGATAGAGTCTACTTAAGGGTCCCAGGTTCAATTCCCAATCAGGGCACGTGCCTGGGTTATGGGCTCGATCCCCAGCAGGGGGTGCGCAGGAGACAGCCGGTCAATGATTCTCTCTCATCATTGATGTTTCTATCTCTTTCTCCCTCTCCCTTCCTCTCTGAAATCAATTAAAAAATACTTAAAAAAAAAAAATCTTACAAATGGAATTGCAGGACTCGATTATACAACAAAGTGAAGGACATTAAAGCAAAACTAGCATGTGAAGATAACAATGAACACACATTTCTTCTCTTAATAAGGGCAAAGAGAGCACAGCAGGCGCCAAGTACCATGCATGCGTGAGCGAGGGGAAGGTGAGAGGAAACCTTTCCCATCAGTGTTAGGTCTGCTCACAGGCGGGCAGCACGGAGGAGTGTGTGGGGGAGATGGCTCCCAGAGGCCTGCACATTGTACTTTTATTTGTTCAACTGCATCCCCATCCTTTGAGCCCATGCCTGAAGCATCTCCAACAACACTCTCCGTTTTGCATAGCTCCTTCAAAAAATGCTAATAAAATAATACAGAAATACGTTTTAAAATATATGAACCAACCCCAATTATAGAGCCTCTATTTCAAAAGGTAAAATTATCCTTGTAAAAAAGTACCTTTGGCCGAGACCGGTTTGGCTCAATGGATAGAGCGTTGGCTTGGGGACTGAAGGGAACCGGGTTTGATTCTGGTCAAGGCATGTACCTTGGTTGCGGGCACATCCCCAGTGGGGTGTGTGCAAGAGGCAGCTGATCGATGACTCTCTCTCATTGATGTTTCTAGCTCTCTATCCCTCTCCCTTCCTCTCTGTACAAAATCAATAAAATATATTTAAAAAAACAAAAACAAAAAACCCCTGCAGCCTAAGCAGAACTTAAAAAAAAAAAAAAGTACCTTTGGTATATATTTAACTTTTTTAAAATTTTATTTTAAAAGTTTTATTTACTTATCTTTAAAGTTTTATGACACTCATAATGTGGGAATCAGCCCAGATGGAAAATATATGATTCCTCATGAAATAAGTGTTTTGGATACATTGAGAAACCACTTTCCTTATAATCATATGAAATTCTATAGAAAATTGAGAATAACCAGAAATATTTTTCTGTGGTATTCATCTAACTTAATAGAGTAATATGCAAATTAACCGCCACTCCACTACACAAGCCACATCCACCAGCCAATCAGTGAATATGGAAAGTAACCCAACAAAGATGGTGGTTAATTTGCATACACGGAGGGAGGGAGGAGTGAAAACTGTAGACAGCATAGAAGGAAGAGGGAGGGAAAGTGGAAAGCAAGGTGGCTGCGGCTGCTGGAGGGAAAGCACTGGCAGCGCTTGGGGGGCGGGGCAGGGCGGGGCAGGGAGGCAGTGGCGGGCACTGCTGAGTCAGGAGTGGTGGCAGTGCACTTGCCTTGGAGACAGTGACAGAGGTGGCCCCGCCTGCCCACCGCAGTGGGAGAGGTGGGAGGGCGGGAGAGGTGGAGGCGGTAGGAGGGAAGCCCACCGGAAATCTTGCAGGAATATTCCTGCAAAAGGTGCCTAGTCTATTATAAAATACCTATATAAGTCATGGCCTTGATCAGTATTGCTCAGTGGTTAAGTGTGTTGGCCTGTGCACCATAGGCTTGATTCCTGCCCCATCACATTGCTTGCAGGAGGCAACCAATCAATGTCTCCCTCCCTCCCTTCCTTTCTCTCTCCCCAAGCTTCCTTTACACCCTCTATAGAAATCATTGGAAAAAATATCCTCCAGTGAGGATTAACAAAACAAAACAAAAAAGAAGACATGGCTGAAACCAGTTTGGCTCAGTGGTAGAGTGTTGGTCTGCGGACTGAAAGGTCCCGGGTTTGATTCCGGTCAAGGGCATGTACCTTGGTTGTGGGCACATCCCCAGTAGGGGGTGTGCAAGAGGCAGCTGGTCGATGTTTCTCTCTCATCGACGTTTCTAGCTCTCTATCTCCCTTCCTCTCTGTAAGAAATCAATAAAATATATTTAAAAAAAAAAAGACATGAATACTATTCTAAAAGTTGGTAGACCACATTTGAAGAAGCTTAATTTTTTAGTGAGACAAATATGAAAAATAAATGTAATCCAAAGAACATTAAAAAACAAAAAACCATACCTTCTTTTCACCCCATATCTTATTAACTGTGTGCTTTCCTCTCCGGGAACTGGCATCGTCAATGACATCGTCGTGAACGAGACTAGCAGTGTGGATCATCTCTGCAATTAAGGCTATGGAGCGCTGGCTGGCTTGCACATCTCTAGTTAACAGAAAGTAATGCTTTTTAACAGTTACTGCCTATAACCTTCTCAGCATTCATCTTGTGAAAACTGGACATCAGATCTAGGACAAAGAATTTTATTTCTCTAAGCGAAACCGTAGAAAACAGACATTTCTATCACTTGGAGAACATTTGTTTTACACCAAGATTGTTTTACTAGAGGCCCAGTGCACAAAATTCATGCATGGGTAGGGTCCCTAGGTCTGGCTGGCGATCAGTACCAATCAGAGCCTTCCAGCTGCTGGCTGGGGACTCCCTTCCCTGGCTGCCAGCTGCTGGCTAGAGCCTTCCTTTGTTCTGTGCCGCCTCCTGGTGGTCAGCACACATCACAGCAAGCAACAAAACTCCCGGTAGAATTCCCATAGAAACACTTTGCATCTTAGGCTTTTATATATATAGATGGATACTGCATTAAGAAGTAGAATGTGTATGATTAACAAAAAGAGGACTAAACATTGCAGAAATCTTGCCATCAGGCTGAAGAATCATCTTTCTGTCTTATATAGTGATCTTGGTCAGCTGATCAAGTTTACAATTAAATTTTAGAGATGGAAGGGGGAGATAGATGAGGAGAATTCTAGAAAAGTGTATCAGAGAACCAACAGTCAAGCTGTTCAAAGCCTTTAATTCTGTCTTAAGTGCTTAGTATGAAGGCCCATTAATAACCAAAATAGAATTTTTGTAAAAATGTTCTTCCAACTTATATTTAAACTTTACATTAGGAATTTCTACTTTTGTTTTCCAGATTTAACACTAACTATAGGATAAACACTCTCAAGAAGATACACAGATGTTGAGTTTTACAGTTAAAAGGGAATGCACCCCAGTTTCTTTTTAATAATCATTATCACCATCACCATCTATGAGAATTTTAAAAAACTGATTTTAAAGAAAATCAGACTGGGGAAATAGTCAACTAAATTTTCATAATCTGAAACATACACCTGTCTTAAGCACATGTTAACCAAATGTTTCACTTATCCTAACAGCTTACTTTTCAACTACTATCAAGTTAATTCTTAGGGGAGAAAAAAGTGAGAGGGATACTAAACCATGACTTTTTCTTGAAAAACCTAATCTTGAACATCTGTAAAAGACAGTGCTCATTCTGATTCCTCAAACCTGGCAGAAAAACAATGAAAAATGAAATGTACTTACATTAAAGATGCTGGAACTTAACTACAAACACTAAATCAGCGAGGGGATATCTCTTGATTTTGCTTTAAATACAATTTTATATTGTGATACTTCACTGGCTCCTCTGAAGTAAGATGTTAGAACCTTTCAACTGCTTTTAGCCCTGAAACCAATTGCTGATTATTTACTAATTTGTCACAATTAGAACAGTTCTAAATACTTCCAGATCACAACACATTCTTTCAAGAGGGAAAAAGTAAAGCAACAAAAGGGAGGGAGAAGTCATTCTGTAAAACCACTTTCTTAAAATACAAAAATGGCAGTTCAGATGGCTCCTACGAGCTGTTCTGAATCCCTCAGTGAGATACTCACAGAAGCCATAGTAGGAAGCTTCGACGTTATGTATTCTTCAGGTAAATTTATTGAGCCCTATCTTATTTGAGTTTAATGCATAGGAAATATATAGACTTTTACAGTTTTTTTTTTAATATACAAAACACAAAAGGCTAGTTTTTAGAATATTTTATCAGCTGGATTTCTAATAAAATATATACTTCCTACTGGTTAGTAGTGGAACTACCTCAAAAAAAAAACTGGTAAGACCTCTAGCCTTTCTCATAAATTTATGAGTTGGGTACCACATTCGTTCCCATAAACCATGCCAGCAGAGAGAGGTTCCTCCTGGAAACTGCACTACAACGGCAGTGCTCACTGACACTACAGTTTTTGTGAAGATATTAAAACAATAAAGATTTCTTAAAATATTTTTTAATTTCATAGACAAAATGACTATATGAAAATGGCATTTTGCATGGTTAAATTCTCAACAGATGAAATCAAGATTCTTGCTTAGAATGTTATTTGGCATATTTTAAATGCTTTATAATTTTATCTCATGCATTTTCCCCTATACAATTAGGTTTTAATGTGTGTCAGCTTCTATCTGGAAAATACTGCCACTGCTTATGCATAGCACAGCATAATGGTGGGGCAGACACCCAAAATGTATAGACTATAGGAAAGTTTCACACTATCTTTAAGATGAAATTTCCAAAGTGCAACACTGAGCCATGCCTTTAAAAAGCTGGGCACCATGTCTACTTCCTGCTGTGAAACAGCTGCCACGCCCTCCCAGCCTCTAGGAGAGGCGCTAAGAAAGCCCAACAGGTGAGACTGCAGGAGCAGAGGAGGCCTGAGTCTGAAAGCTGGCTATGTCCTCTGTACATCACACCTGCAAGAGTGTGTGTGATTCATACCTTTAGGACACTTGTTTTTTTCTTTGTTAAAACTAAAACAAAAATTTTATAATGAATAATTTTAAGCACAGACAAAAACAGATATAATGACCTCCCCCACACATTCCGTCCAGTTTCCATGTGATTAAAAAATAACCTGTTTTCCCCAATTTAGACTAATATATAATGTGAAGTCTGAAACAAATTATAAGTGAACCCCCAAAGAGGAAAAATTGTCTATAAAAAGAAATATCAAACCTTGGCAATGTATTATGTTGGTTTGGAGTAAAGTAGTGAAGCAAATAAAATATCTGGTTTCACTTTAACAATAGAGACAGAGAGCTCCTATTCCCAAATCTAGAGGTTGTACACACTGAGTTCCTAAGTGGCATACAAAAGGCTCTAGTTCTATTTTAAAGTGTTCTTCTCTTTGTCTCTCCCGACAATTCTAAAAATTAGTGTTTCACTTGGCCTTTTAGAACTTTGGCAAGCTCACGGTTTCTTAAATATCTGTCCCTGGTCCACCATATGGGAATCAATACTCTAAAATGCAGGCGAAGACCTCAGACACTGAATCTCAATCTCTAATGGTGGGGCGCAGGAACTGCATTTTTCAAAAGCATGCCATGTGATTCTGATGCACAGTTTAGGGAACACAACTCTTTCTAGTGGGAGTAATAATTTAATTTTCTGTAAGCCAAATGGAAGCTTTTCTTAAAGGTTTTGGCACAGGCTCAACCTTTGCTGACTCACTGCAGCACCACCTATGGATTATGGGAAAGTGGGATGAGGGTCTGTCCTGTCCTCGTGGGTGACCTGAACCTTGGGCATCAGGTCAGAGGCCCTCCCAAGTCTCTTCACAGCTGGAGCGCAGAGAGGCTGCTGCTCTGGAAAACAGTCATGGCAGGGAGGCCCTTCTTTCTCCCCAGCCTCCGCGTCACTAGGGGTTTTAAAGATATGATTAGAATCTCATCAGTTTGGCTCTCAGCAAGCTCACTATTTAAAATGCAAATGAAGTCTGTCTTTACACAACTCTCAGGATGTGAATTGCATTTCCTAAATCCTTGATAAAGACATGTATGATCAAGTTTTCAGTATGCTAATTATATATCCATATAGACTACCTTTATCTGCCACTGAATTGACATGCTCCAAGTCTGCGTCCTTGTACTACTGAGGCTGTGGAACGTGCTCTTTACCCTCTGGTCCGCTCTGTCACATCCATCTTTTTCAGCAAGCAAAACCACACCAGGCCCAGCTCTCCATTTCTCCCCAAACCCCTCTCTGCTTTAAGTGTCATGGAACTAACAGCTAGATATTTAGTTCAGTAAGAGCCTCATCTACAAGAGTCCTGCGAGGCAGGGGTGAGGGGGTGAATTTAGGAAGGGTCCTTATTCTCAAGGAATTGAGGCTTGGAGAATAATGTAGCTGGGAAACTACTATCCAAATGCATGCCTCCGCATGGCGCACAGCCTAGCCCCTTGTGCCTTCAGCAAGCCCTGCTCTGATCACCTAAGGGCAGAATGACACTGCAGCTAAGATGTTCCTGAAGAGGGCAGTCTTGAAGTTACTTTGTAAACTAGCAACGCCTTCTCTGTGTTATGTTCTCCCATGTTTAGTAAAGCAAGCTGAGAAATCTTTCACCTACAAGAATAACAGCTGACAGGAGGTAGAGCAGTGCAGACTATTTTCCTGTTCATGTTATCTCTGAGGGTAATGAACTGTATTGAGTATTAATCTGAGAAATAAAAAATATAAACAGCCGAAACTGGTTTGGCTCAGTGGATAGAGCGTCGGTCTGTGGACTGAAGGGTCCCGGGTTCGATTCTGGTCAAGGGCATGTACCTTGGTTGCAGGCACATCCCTGGTAGAAGGTGTGTAAGAGGCAGCTGATCGATGATTCTCTCTCATCGATGTTTCTAACTCTCTATCCCTTTCTCTTCCTCTCTGTAAAAAAATAAAATATATTAAAAAAAAAAAAATATATATATATATATACACACACACACACATTTTCCCTCGATGAGTTGTTTTCAACCAGGGATGGTTTTGTTTCCCCAGGGAACATTTGGCAATGCCTGGAGACTCTGTGGGCTGTCCCCAGCTCGGGGTGGGGTGGGGTGGGGGGTTTGGGGGGGGACTCCTGGCACCTGTGGATAGAGGCCAGGGGTGCCACTATCTTAGGTCAATGCACATTGACAACCCCTCCCCCCACAAATAAGGTGGCCCGAAACCCCAGCCAGGCCAATGCTGAGAAACCCGCTCAGAGTCTAGACCACATGCCATGCACTTCGAGTCTGGCTCAGAGGGAGCACTGCTGCGGCTCTGCCTTCTAAGTGAATTGGAACTGGGCCGGATGATGGTTAAAAGCTCACTGCCAGAGATTTATCTCACTGCTTGTACAAACCATCTGGGAGCTCACCAAAAGCCTCAGGGTGACTGGGAGGCACCCTGAGCACCGAGCGCCGTGCTGGAGCTGCAAGGGTGCAGCAGCAGGCACCACGCTGCGGTGTGCAGAGGGAAGCACCCGCTACGGAGCAGCATCTGATGCTCACTCTGACCGCATCCTTAAATTTAGTGCTGACAAAGGCATTCTTTAAAATATATGTTGAACCAATGAACTTGTATGCACATATGTATAACCTGTGGACACAGACCTGGGGAGGAAGGATGTGAGCGGGCTGGAAGAGGTTAAGTTAATGGGTGGGTGGGGGGGAGGGATAGATGGGGGGGGAAGGAGGATCTATGTAATACTTTCAACAATAAAGATTAAAAAAAAAAAAAAAAGGCAGATCCTGGCAACTCACTAACATTAGATGCCCCACCACACCCTATGTAAGAGCTTATCTGCAATGAAATGTCAAGAGTGGCATTTTCAGTCTTAACACCTGCCGTTCTCTCAGATTGCCACCTATTTGATTAATAAGCGCACCATAAGCATTCAAACAAACAAATAAAAAATGGCTGAAGATGGTAAATTTTATATTATATGTATTTTACCACAAAATGTGAAAAAAATCAGAAAAAATAATATGTTGAGGAAAGGGACTATACTACACATGTTCGACCCTAGGGAAACGTATAAGTACATTATGGTCTACAGGAATTTCCATCAATAGAATACATGATGTGAAAATAACAACTATGAAAACTCTGCGGCACCATGATGAAGACTTTAAAAAACAATGGTAAGGAAACAAAGCAGAACGCAAAATTATTTGCATACTGTGGGACTGACTGGAAGAGGGTGGGGCAGAGGAAATGGTAAAGACAGCTGCATTTGGTAATATGGTTACATCCTCTTTCCTTTTAAGACTTCCTTTAATACTAAAAGTTGCTGTTTTAATATTTTAAAATCTAAATATATTCAAAACACAAAAGCTAAGGATCCACAGTCAAAATGCCTTTGGTAAGCCTCAGACAGCAGGCGCTGCAGCGGGTGTGGTGCCCAGAATCACGGCAAAGCTTATCACGTCAGACCCACCAACCTTCGGACTAGCTGGCCCGTGTGGACAGTGATTACGTGTATGCATACATCCTGGTAGTCTCTACTTCTGAACAAGAAACCAAATCTGGCTTTTAGACTTCTTTCTAAAATGCTTAGTACAGCTAAGTCGTTCTTCCATGAACATGAAAAAGGTGGAAAAGGAAGGTGCCCAGACCAGATTCCAGAGTGACTCAGTGGCTCCTACTCAGAATCCAGTCATCATACATAAAGCGAATTCTCAGGCGCAGGGTACACCTTAAACAGGAAGCTAAACGGTGACCTTGAAAAGGAAGGCCTGCCAATAATAAGGTGACAGTGCAGCAGAAGTAGGTGACTCACCGGGAGTTGTTATAATGGCTATTACATGCTCGGGCCATTAGCACCACGATAACTGGTCGAAAGGCTTTTCCTTTTCCATCAAAGTAGTACTCAGACATTTCCTTAAGCTCTATTGGAGATATGAGCAATTCCTGAAATAAAGAGTCTGTGTCAATATGGCATCATAATTGCATAGTCACCAGGATTTCTTTTACACAACATGGATTTGATTTCTGTGATTTCATCTTAATTGAGAAACTCAACCCTCAGTTGGAAAAAGTTCCTCAATGGCATGGCCAAAGCCCTGGCTGCCCGGTGCCGGGGCCACACGCCATGCCTGGCTTGACTCCAAGCAGCGCCAGTGTGAGAGCGGGCGCTGCCCCGGCGACGCCAGGAGCAGCAGGAAGCGGGGAAGCTCTGGTGGCCCAGGCCGCCGCCCAGTGACAGCGGGAGGGGGTAGGGGCTGGCAACAGTGGGGAAGAGGAGGGGAGGGGACGCAGACGGAGGTTTGGGAGCCAGTGGCTGTCCCGGGAGGGAGAAGCTGTGCTTCGGCAGGAAGGTAAGATGGTGGCCGGGGAGAAGCGGCAGCGGCAAATTCAAAAGGGAAGTGTAACGTGGTTTGTCTGATGAGAGGAGCTTACAAATGAGTTGGGAGACAAAACTTTTTTTTCTTTTTTAAAACTGATCTTGGAGAGAGAGAACAACATTGATTAGTTGTTCCAATTACTTACGCATTCATTGGTTGATTCTTGTATGTGCCCTGACCTGGGATGGAACCCGCAACCTTGGTGTATTGGGACAACAGTCTAACCAACCGTTTTTTGTTGTTTTTGTTAACCCTCACCTGAGTATATTTTCCCATTGAGTGGAAAGGAGGGGGAGAGTCAGAGAGAGAAATATCAATGTGAGAGACACACTTGGATTGGTTGCTTCCTGCACGTGCCCATTTGGGAATCGAGCCTGCAACCAAGGTACATGCCCTTGACCAGAATTGAACCCATGACCCTTCTCCACGGGTCAACTCTCTAACCACTGAGCAACTGGCTAGGGCTATCCAACTATTTTTAAAAAGAAATATTCAGTAAAGATCGCAGTCATATCTTGAATAATGCTGTACATTAAATACACTGTAAGTTCTAAGTAGAAGAGAGCAGTGTAGGCTAAAAAAACTAAACTTTTCCCGGAGGAGATCAGCTTTGACCTGGGATTAAGGATAAAGTAGGCTTTGATTTGTGAAGAGGAGAGATCCTTCCAAGTGATGGAGGCGTTTGTGTTTTACCTGCTGAACAAGGACTTGCTGGAATCAATCATAGCTGATCCCTCAGAAGCAGTGGGAGCTAAAATTGGACCCAGAGTCCTGGCCGTTGGCTTGTGCACCAAAGGGTTGGGGGCTTGATTTGGGGTCAAGTGCATGTACCTCAGTTGTAGATTCCATCCCTAGTCAGGGGAAGTGCAGGAGGCAACCAAACAATGTATCTCACATCAATGTTTCCCTCTCTCTCTCCCCTGTACTCTCTCTAAAAATCAATGGAAAAAATATCCTCAGGTGAGAACTAACAGAAACAAAACAAGACACACACACACAAAGGAATGGACCCTCCTAGGCACAGGAGATACCATACAGCAGGTCAGTCATTAACTAACTAAGTTATAGACTGAGTGCCAATGTAGAGGTTACAGGGATAAGATGGCCCCTTGCCTACAGGAGCTCAGAGTCTAGATGGGGAGAAGTAATAAAACAGTAACTGCAATAAAACACAATAGCATGACGGGTGCTGACCCTGAGATAAGCGCAGTTACCCTGGGATCACATAGGAGGCACCTCTGGCCATTTTACATGCTTGGGCCATTAATTAGTATGATGATCATTGTCCAAAAGGCTTTTCCTTTTCCATCAAAGTAATATTCTCACATTTAAATTCTACTAGAGATATGAGTAGTTCAGGTGAAAATATGAGCAGGCTCTGAGTGAAAGAGGAAGGAGGACAGCAAGAATGAGAGCAACAGAAATGGGGGTGCCTAACCTATGACAGTGGGACTGGAGGCAGGAGACAGACTAGGGCAAGCATGTCAAACTCTTGGCCTGCGCGCCACATGTGGCCCACAATGAACATTTTTGTGGCCTAACCAATATAAAAGTATGTAAGAAATGTTTTAATAAAACTGTTGTAACTTAATTGTTACAGTATCTTGTTACACATAATTATTAATAACAAACTACAACGTTCGCTGATGACTGGTAACTATAATTGTGTTGCATTCATATATTTCTCTTACACACTTTGTGGGCAGGCGCACCTTTTCTCTCCACTAATACCAGCAGCAAATACTTTAGCAGCCAACAGCCACATCATTCGTCTTGTACTGACTTGTTTGGTGTGCACAACAAAAATATTGTTTTTGGAGAAAAAGAAAAATAGGTTTATTTGCATTACACTTAGTAATTTGTACAGTTATTCAGTGTCTAGTAAGTTAATGTTCAAGAAAAAATATTAATTTTTATTAAAATGTTCTATTATTTTGTTAACAATTATTCATTTATTTCAGCCCTTTGTACTCAGCATGCCTCTATAGAAATAAACCTACGTTTCTATGAAAACTGAAGCTTTTGTTTTTGCGGCCCACATAAACTTAAATTTTGTTTATTTGGCCCATGTTAGCCTTTGAGTTTGACATGCTTGGACCGGGATATGTGGAGGGGGAAAGAGATGGAAGAGTGGAGGATCCTACTGGGGATCTTGGGAAAAACAGGAGAAAAGACAGTTAGGAGGGGGAAGTAGAGATTCATATATGTTAAATTTGAGATAGTCATGGACACTACATGGAGCTGCCAGTGAGCAGTTAGATGTATGGTTTTCAAACCAATGATTTAATCTGGAATAGAGATATTTTGGGGGAGTTGTAAGCATGGGAACAGGTATACTGAGGACACAGAGGGGCCAACAGAACCCCAGGAATGGCAACATTAAATGGGATGGGTGGAAGGGATGGACAAAAACTCAGGAAGCAGGCTGAAGAATGGTCTAAGAATCAGAACACGGCCAGGGGAAAAGTTTCATGGAGTGGGAGTGGTCCACAGTGATCAATGTTCAAAAAAGTCAAGGAAGATAAAAACTGAAGTGTCCACTGGGTTTATTAGAAGAAAGCTATTGAAGACCTAGGCAAAGGCAGGTTCTGAGAAGAGGCTGGAAAGAAAGGCCTAGTGTGATGGTGGAGTGAATGTGAAGGAGCAAAAATAAAGACAGAGGAAGAGCATACTGTGATGGAAAGGAAGAGGTAGGACACCAGGACAAGGAATGGTCCTTTAAAAGATAAACACGAGCCCTAGCTGCTTGTGTTCAGTGGACAGAGTGTCGGTCTGTGACAGAAGGATCCCAGGTTTGATTCCAGTAAAGGGCATGTGCCTAGGTTGCAGGCTTGATCTCCAATAGGGGTTGTGCATAAGGCAGCCGATCAATGATTCTCATCATTGATGTTTCTATCTCTCTCTCCCTCACCACCCTTCCTCTCTTAAGTCAACAACAAAAAAGACAGCTCTAGCTGGTTTGGTTCAGTGGATAGAACGTCGACCTGTGGACTGAAAGATCCCCAGTTCGATTCCAGTCAAGGGCACATGCCGGAGCTACGGGTTCAATCCCCAGTAGGGGGAGTGCAGGAGGCAGTTGATCAATGATTTTCATCATTGATGTTTCTATCTTTCTTTCCTGCTTCCTTCTTCTTTGATATCAATAAAAATATAAAACAAAACAAAACAAAACAAAAAACCTAACCACAAACAAACTGGAGACCCTAAAAGGCATAGGAAAGAGACACAAAGAGCGAGAGTTCTGCAGGCCAAGGAGAACAGGCCACCGTAGAGGCAGTGCCCAAGGTGCGGGGATGAAGCTTAACTAGAGGTACAGGGACTGTCCCGGAAAGGAAGGGACGTTCACGTCAGTAGATGGCACAAAGGAGCTTACACACGGATAGAGCAGGCACTGAGGGAGAGCCTCCTTCTCGGGCTCTACCTGGTCTGTCAAGTAGGAAGTGGTGTTGCTGTGAAAACTGCCGGGTGGGAAGCTTGATAAGGATCGAAAGGGGAAGGAGGCTGAGGAGGGGCATGTGGACATTTCTGGCAGCATTTGGGAATACAATGAGGTTGGGAACCACTGGAACTGTTTGGGAGGAGAGCACTTAATGATGAACACAGCCCGGCAGCTGACACTCAGGACCAGATAAGGGAGAAGACAGACAGCAGGAGCCACTAGGCTGCGGTGCTTCAATAGTTGTGGAACAGGGGAAGTAATTGGAGAGAAAATGTCAGACAGCCCACTTGTCAGGTAAGTGCTACCTGTACCATTTCCTTCAGGTACCAACCTCTGCAACACCCGCTTTCTGGACGTAATGTGTTCTGTCCTCCATATGCCCCACTGCCGTTGCTCAAGAAACTTCTGAAACCTGACTTACGAAGTCTGCAATGGCTCTGTACATATCTGAAACCAGCGTCCTGTTTTCATAATTCTAAAAGTTCAACATACTTATCTCTCTCTAAAAGTTCAACATACTTCACAGCATCTTCAAAACTTCCTTACCTTCCTAATGTCCTCATACAGACCTTTCAAATATCTCCTACCAAGCTGAAAGGGATCGGTGTATTTCTCACCACTCCGAGGTTTACTGTAACAGAACACGGCCGATGTTGTGTGATGGAGCCTGGGACAAGCACAAATGCACAAAATGTAAGTCTGAGTGTAATTTTATAAGAATTATACACACATTTGCAAATATATATATGTATATATATTTGCAAATGTGTGTGTGTGTGTATATATATATATATATATATATATATATATTATTCAGATAACAGAAAACTTAAGCTCAGATACTTGCTGGAAATTAAGCATTAATCTAAAAGGATCATTATAAATTAGGAAAACATACAGAATTTTATCCTTGCTAAATAATAGTACTGTTTGTTTATTTTTATAACCAGGACCTCGAGAACTCACAAAATCAAAGACTAAACCATGTTTCTTGTGTTCTGAGTTGTTTTATTATATTCCCACTAGTGGCCTGATGCACAAAATTCATGCATGGGGCGGGGTGTCAGCCTGCACCCTCTCCAATTGGACATCCCTCTCACAATCTGAGACCACTAGCTCCTAACCGTTCACCTGCCTTATTGCCCCTAACTGCCTCTGCCTGCCTGTCTGATTATCCCAACCTTTCTGCCTGTCTGATTGCCCCATAACTTCTCTGCCTGTCTGCCCAATTGCCCCTAACTGCCTCTGCCTGCCTGCCCCTCATTGCCCTCCCCTGCCGGCCTGATCAACCCTAACTGCCCTCCCTTGCAGGCCTGATTTCGCCCCCAAATGCCCTCCCCTGCCAGCTTGATCTTGTCCCCAACAGCCCTCCCCCGCTGGCCTGATCTTGCCCCCCCAACTGACCCTCCCCACCAGCCTGATCTCATCCCCAAATGCCCTCCCCTGCCAGCCTAATCTCGCCCCCAACTGCCCTCCCCTGCCAGCCTGATCTCACCCCCAAACGCCCTCCCCTGCCAGCCTGATCACCCCTAAAGGCCTCTGCCATAGCCCTACCACCATGGCTTTGTTTGGAAAGAAATCGATGTCCAGTTTATCTGGTCTAATTAGCATTACCCTTTTAATGGTATAGATAGGTTATATAGGATAGGATTGCTTAAATGGGGGGATAAGCCTTTTTCATCAGGAGAAGAGGCTTTTGGCAGCAAAAATACACAATCCCTATATCTGGACTGATAGCCAGCCATATGCAGTATACTGCCAAACTGGTCATTAAAAAATTAAACCACTTTCTTACGCCTTACACCAAACAGCTGTTGCCCTTAAACCCCCTCCTCAGCCTCCACCTTAGGTTCTGCCTTTGCAATTCACCCAGATTAGGTTATGATTGATCAGTCTATGCCAGTCGGCGTCAAATGTTCCACCTCCTAGGCAACCATTGACTCCTCGCACTTCACCCAAATTTGGTTCTGATTGGTCAGCTTCTATGCCAGTCAGTGATCCCAGGCCTATCAACGGGCTTGATCAGAGAGGCAGAACTAAACAGCAGCCCCAGTGGAGGCCAGAGAGAACGAGAAGCGCAGTTGCTGGCCAGGTCCCAAGAGAAAGAGAGAGGCAAGGGCTGATCAACAGCAGCCTCGGAGGCTATGGATCAGACCCTGCATCTCCCCCAGGCCTCTCTTTGGGCCTGGTCTGCAGCCCCCTCAGCAGTCCGTGCTGGATGGCGGTACCCACTGGCCCAGCACTGACTTCCAGTCAGTCCAGCCTTCAGTTGTTTTGGACGTTATGAACCCTGGGTTTTTATACATTAGGATATTTTTTTTTTAAAGAAAGAGATCACACAAAGCAGATATTATAGCAGTTATCCAAACAACAAATTCAGTTTGTTGGACTAGACCAACAAATTTAGAATAGAAATTTACTGACAATATGGCTAATAATTTTGGTAGTTGCAATACAAATGATAAACTTACCGTGATATACTGTACATATTTAGACAGGCAGATGTTAAACTCTTCACAAGATAAAAACAGGACATCTATAAAATAAAAATATGAAGAAACTTGTAAGAATATTCATAAGAAACTTTATTATATCAGATAAATAAAAACTCTCCTAGGATAGGCTGATGGTTGCCAGAGGGGCAGGGCATTGGGGAACTGGGTGAAAAAGGTGAAAGGATTGAGAAGTACAAATTGGTAGTTACAAAATAATCACAGGGATGTAAAGTATATTTGATCTTAGCCAAAAGGCTGAGAAGCAATGGGGGATATAAAATAAAACAAAGGGAATATAGTTAATACTGTTGTAATAACTATGTATGTTGCCAGGTGGGTCCTAAAAATATGGGGAGGAACACTTTGTAAAGTATATGACTGTCGAACCACAATGCTATACACCTAATACTATCTAATAAAAGAGTAATATGCAAATTGACTATACCTCCACCACACCACAAGCCATGCCCATCAGCCAGTCAGGAGCAAGTATGCAAATTAAGCCAACCAAGATGTCTATGGCCACAGAGAGAGCAGGAGGAAGGCTTGGGTTGCACCCGGCAATGGAGGAAGCCTATCTTTCCACACACCCTGGCCGGCCCAGACCTCCACTTAAAGCTACAAAGTTTCAATTATAGAAGATAAATAAATCCCAATAGAAATGGCTGCCGCCACAAAGCAAGCAGAAAGCTTGGCTCTGCTCCAGGCTACAAAGTTTCAACTGTAGAAGATATATAATTCCCAGATACCAGGGCCTCCACATGGGTCACCGAAGGGGCGTGGCCAGCCTGCAAATGACCACAGGCCCCTTGCCCAGGCCACCCTACGCCCCAAAGGAAACCTCACCCTAATCCGGGACACCCTTCAGGGCAAACCAACTGGCCCCCACCCATGCACCAGGCCTCTATCCTGCCTTTAAAAAAAATAAAAAAAAATATATATATATATATATTATTGATTTTTTTTACAAGAGGAAGAGAGAGGCATAGAGAGTTAGAAACATTGATGAGAGAGAATCATCAATCAGCTGCCTCCTGCACACTCCCTACTGGGAATGTGCATGCAACCAAGGTATATGCCCTTGACTGGAATTGAACTTGGGACCTTTCAGACTGCAGGCTGACGCTCTATCCACTGAGCTAAACCAGTTTCAGCCTCTATCCTATCTAATAAAAGAATAATATGCAGATTGACCATCACTCCAACACACAAGATGGCTACCCCCATGTGATCAAAGATTCTACCTCCATGTGGACACAAGATGGCCACTATAAGATGGCCAGCAGGGGAGGGCAGTTGAGAGGGACCAGGCCTACAAGGTAGGGCAGTTGTGGGTGATCAAGCCTGCAGGGGAGAGCAGTTAGTTACCAGGCAGGCAGAGGAGGGAAGTTGAGGTTGACCAGGCCTGAAGGGAAGAGCAATTGGGTGGGACTCAGGCCTGCAGGGGAGAGCAGTTGGGGGGGACCAGGCCTGCAGGGGAGGGCAGTTAGAGGTGACCAGGCCTGCAGGGTAGGGCAGTTGGAGGTGACCAGGCATGAAGGGGAGGGCAGTTAGGGGCAAACAGGCTGGCAGGGGAGCAGTTAGGCATCAATCAGACTGGCAGCAGAGTGGTTAGGGGGTTGATCAGACTGGCAGGCAGAAGTGGTTATGGGCATTCAGGAAGGCAGGCAGGCAAGCAGTTGGGAGCCCATCAGAATTGGGCCTAAACAGGTATATGGACATCCCTCAAGGGGTCCTATATTGGAGAGGATGCAGGCTAGGCTAAGGGACACCCCCCCTCCATGCACAAATTTCGTGCACTGGGCCTCTCTCTCTATATATAAAATGCTAATATGCAAATAGACCAAACAGCAGAACAACCAAACAACCAATTGCTATGTCGTGTGCTGACTACCTGGAGCGCATGTGGAACATGGCAGGCATTGGCAGCAGGTGGCACAGCGCATAACATGGTGGGCATCAGCTGAGCAGGTGAGCGAGGGCACCAGACCAAGGCGGGGTGCCAGGTGCTGTCATCGAGGCAAGCCTTTGGTGGTTACTAAAAAGTCTTTGCTCCTGTGTGCTGCAGTCATGCGGTGCCTGCACCCACTGCTGGCCCCGATTGCCCCTAAGGGCTTTTCTACCTCGCCCTGTGATTGGGGCAGCAGCCGCCACTCACACTCGCTGCTGACGGCTGGCTCCAATAGCTCTGCGCCGTCAACATGTGGGATCAGAGGCGGGAGCGGGGTTGTCAGAAGACAGGGGACCGGGGGCTGTGGCAGGAGGGGCCAAACAGGGGTGTGGAGGATGGGCTGAGACCCGCCTCTGTGCCCACTGCTCCTTTCAAGGTGCATGAATTCGTATTTATATTTATTATTATATTTATTCAGTATGACATCTGACCTTTAACCTGGGATGAAGAGTTAAAATGACATAGCTAATACAGAGTGCTTTAACCATTAGGCAATGTGACAGTTGTTAAAAGCATGGTCTTTGGAAGATGGATCTTGGTTCAAAATTTAGAGAGTAAAGCTCTGAGCGTATTACACTGTATACATCTAAGTACCTATTCAATCAAGCTTTTTCAGAACAGAGTGCAGTTTAAAACTTAGGAATTATTTAAGACTATCTTAGGGCAATGTTTCCAAAGTAGGATTAGAGATACTCAGAACAGCATTACAGTAGCCCCTCCTTATCTGTGGGGGATACATCCAAGACCCCTAGTGGGTATCTGAAACCACAGATATGTCATGTTTTTCATTAAAACACACACACACACACACACACACACACACACACACATTGAGTGGTCAGATTATTATAATCTTTGAATGTATAATAATATGGCCACTCAGTGTATAGCCTATATAATAAAGGCTAATATGCAATTGTCCCCTCATCCAGGAGTTCGACCAGCTGGTAGGCTGGCCAACTACCCATGTCCCCTCCCCATGGCCAGGCTGGCCGGACCTCACCCATGCACAAATTCATGCACCGGGCCTCTAATATAAGTATGTACTAATAAAAGGATAATATGTTAATTAGACCAGGCATCTTCCAGACAACCTCTCGACATCCCTCCTGACAAAGCGGGGCCTGGGACAAGCCACCTGCCCTGGGTGCCAGTGCCTGCGGTGGCTGCCGGGGACAGGGACAAGCTGTGTGGTCTGGGGGAGGGACAAGCTGCCTGCCCCCATGGTCCTGGATGTGGCCTGGGTGAAGCCGCCCATCCATGGTCTCCTGCAGGTGGAGCTGGCCCAGGCAAAGCCGGCCTCAGTCCTGGGTGCCTGCAACTGGCTAGAGGAAGGGAAGCCCGGGTCCTGGGTGCCTGTGGCGAGCTAGAGGAGGGAATCATGGGTCCCGGGTGTGGGGCCAAAGCGGAGGAGGTTAAGGGTGACCAGGCCGGTAGGTAAGCAGTTAGGGGCAATCAGGCAGGCAGGCAGGTGGAGTGGTTAGGAGCCAGCGGTCTCAGACTGCAAGAGGCATGTCTGACTGGCAGTTGGACATCCCCTAAGGCAGTGGTTCTCAACCTTCCTAATGCCGTGACCCTTTAATACAGTTCCTCATGTGTGGTGACCCCCAACCATAAAATTATTTTCAATGGTACTTCATAACTGTAATTTTACTACTGTTATTAATTGTAATGTAAGTATCTGTGTTTTCCGATGGTCTTAGGTGACCCTGCTAGCAGTTCGCAACCTGTGGGTTGAGGCAGATATTATGAAGTAGTAACACAGCCGAAACCAGTTTGGCTCAGAGGATAGAGTGTCAACCTATGGACTGCAGGGTCCCAGGTTCGATTCTGGTCAAGGGTACCTTGGTTGCGGGCACATCTCCAGTAGGGGGTGTGCTAGAGGCAGCTGATCGGTGATTCTCTCTCATCGATGTTTCTAACTCTCTATCCCTCTCTTTTCCTCTCTGTAAAAAATCAATAAAATATATACATATATATAAAATAAATGAAGTAGCAACACAGTTATGAAGTAGCAATGAAAATAATTTTATGATTTGGGGGTCACCACAACATGAGAAACTGTATTAAAGGGTTGCAGCATTAGCAATCTGTCCTAAGGGGTCTCAGATTGGAGAGGGTGCAGGTTGGGCTGAGGGACCCCCCATCACTGTACACAAATTTTGTGCACCTTTCTACATAAAAGAAACACTTTACAGCTTCCCTTTGGCATATATGAATTGCCAGCATCACTATTCTTATATATGGAAATAATTATTAAGTAAAATAAGGGTTACTTGAACACAATCATTTTGATACCATGACAGTCTGATAACTGAGAAGTCTGCTCAGTGACAAAGGGATAGGGTAGTGTATACAGCCTGGAGACACTACTCAAAGCGATGGTTCATATCTGGATAGGAAAAAGTAGGAATGGGTGAGAATTCATCCAATTGCTCAGAACAGAGTGCAGTTTAAAACTTATGAATTATTTATTTCTGGAATTTTCTGTTTAATATTTTTGGACCACGGTTGACCACAGGTAACTGAAACTGGAATGCAAAACCATGGATAAGGGTGACTACTGTAAAGTATTGAAAGGGAGTTGTGAAACTAGAACTGTTGTCACTTAGGTGTACTAATACTAGCATTAGCAACAACCAATTGTCCAATTCTGGTTTTGTCCCCTCAGTCCATCACATACTCTCCCTGAAAGTCAATCTTGCCTTCTATAAACTCTATAAACTTACTTTGTATTTTATTGACTTTTTTACAGAGAGGAGAGGAGAGGAATAGAGTTAGAAACATCCATGAGAGAGAAACATTGATCAGCTGCTTCCTGCACACCCTCTACTGGAGATGTAGCCACAACTAACGTACATGCTCTTGACCAGAATCGAACCTGGGACCCTTCAGTCCACAGGCCGACGATGCTCTATCCACTGAGCCAAAAACGGTTAAAGCAAAACTTACTTTTTAAAAAAAGAGAAAAAGCTGAGTAAGAATCAAAGATATATTAACAAGTGATTTGGCTTGATCTAATGCATACTGGTTTTACCTGATTACAAGACTTGTTCACATTACCAATGGAGAGGTAAGGAGAATGTACAGACACCAGGAAGTAGCAGAGCTGTGGTGGAGAGCTGGAGGTGGCTTTATTATTGTTGCTCTTTGTCCCCAAGGACTATCAGGCCCTAAGAGACTTGAACTTACCAAACAAAAGCTTGAGGCAGATACCAAAAGCTAATGTATTAATTAACAGTGAAATAGACCACGGACACACAAATCAGGAATACAGGGCATTGGCATTCTCAGGGAAGTCCCTCCTTGTGATCACTAAGACATATCCTCTCCAGGAAAGCACCCTTTCCATTGCTATGAAAGTTGCTGGGGAGGGGAGGAATTATAAAAAAGGGAGCATCAAAGAAAATAAGTATCTTATCCAGTGGCATAGATAGGTGTATCCATCTCTCCAAATGATGTCCTCATTTGTGGTACCAGAATCATCTGTGACCTGGCCGGAACAGCACTAAAATGGATGCCAGCAAGTCCTAAGGCTCTTTTCCCATATTCTCCCTTTATTATAGACTAGAGGCCTGGTGCGCAATCTGTGCACAGGTGTGGGGGTGGGGGTGTGGGGTTTTCAGCCCGACCCACACCCTCTCCAATCAGGGACCCCTCAGGGGATGTCTGACTGCTGGTTTAGGCCCTATCCTACAGGCCTAATCACTCTCGCAATCTGGGACCGCTGGCTCCTAACTGCTCACCTGCCTGCAGTTCTGATCCCCCTAACTGCTCTCCCCTGCTGGCCTTATCACCCTAACTGCTTGCCCCTGCCTGCCTGATTGCCTCTAACCACCTCTGCCTTGGCCCCACCACCATGGCTTTGTCTGAAAGGACATCTGAAAGACATCCAGTCTAATTAGCATATTACCCTTTTATTAGTATAGATATCTACTGGCCCAGCTGCCATTCTCTCACCAAATGCATAAGACATGATATGTACCCACTTTGGCACTATTTCATATTGGTAAACTGAGTTTGATGGGTACATGGGAATATGAAATGTACCAAATCGGACTGAAACAGAAGAATCCTACATACACACACACACAGAGAAAAAAACCCTCGAGGAATGAGAGGTGAACACATACAACTACTATGTGACTAGAGAGCCTGTAAAAAGGAGTGAGCCCATAGATTGTGGGCAGTTATGCTCAATAGCATGGGCCTATGGCAGGTTGAAAATCAATCACTAAAAAGTGCAGAAAGGACTCAGAGCCATTGAAACGTGTCATATTACAAGAGCTACACTGCCTGAAAAGGGAGAAAAAAGAGTCTGGGTCTACAGGCAATAGGGAAGAGTCAAAACCACGGTTAGTGCCGAGATTGTGACTCTACCTCAAGAAGTCATAGGTCAAATTAAAGATGACCCCAAGGTTTCTGTACTTGACATCCTCAGGGCTTTTCTCTTTGCACCCGGTCCAGGTGAGCTCTCCCTCCGAAACAACTACGTTCGTCTGAAAACCTGTCCGCCCTCGGATCAGACCTATTTCCTCCACAAGACCTTTTAGACCCTCCGTATCTCAGCGGGTTCAGAGTGCCTTTTGCTCTAACATCCCGGTGAAGATCTGCACTCCCGGAGCCACGGCTGGAGGTGTACCCACAACTAAAGTACAGTACATGCCCTTGACCAGAATCGAACCTGGGACCCTTCAGTCCACAGGCCGACGATGCTCTATCCACTGAGCCAAACTTACTTTTTTTAAAAAAGAGAAAAAGCTGAGTAAGAATCAAAGACATATTAACAAGTGATTTGGCTTGATCTAATGCATACTGGTTTTACCTGATTACAAGACTTGTTCACAAAGTCTTGATTACAAAACTTGTAACGCAAAAGGAAACAGCTGCAGGCGATCTCCAGCCTGGACTTAGACCGTACGTTAGGAGACTGACTATATGACCCCTCCTCCGGCCTTTCCCCTGGCTCCTCACGGCTCCCTCCCCAACCCGCAAATCCTCTCCGTCTCCGGGAATCGCTCTGCAATTCGGCCCGGCGCGCCCCTACTTTGGGCAGACAGATGCTGGGAGCCCCCCTCCGCGCCCACCCGGCGGCCCGGCCTCCCCGCGCAGCCCGCAGGCGCACGTGCCGCCGCGCCCATTCATTCCGCGCGGCTGTCATTGCGCCGTGACCTCTGCGCGCCCCCCGCCCGGCGCGCCCCGCGCTCACCTGCGCGCGGGCGGCGGCGGCGGGCGGCGGCGCGGGCGGGCCCTGGCGGCCCGGCGCTCCGGGCGCGGGGCTCCGCGCCGCCGGCCTCCAGGAGCAGCCGTGCCGCCACCGCCACCAGCTCGAGGCCATGGTTCGGGTCTGAAAGTCGCGGCGGGCGGCGGCTCCGCCCTCGGCCTGAGGGTCCTCCTCCGGGACCCGGAGCCGGAAGCCCGGCACAGGAAGAGCTTCAGCCCCTCCTCTCGCCCTCCCCGCTATCCCCCTCCGCGCCCCTCCCGGCGGGGCCGCCAGCGCACCCTAGCGGCGGCCGCGCGGCCTTGGGCGCCTTCCGCCGGCACCGCTGGGCCTTGGGGGAGGCCACGGGAGAAGGGGTGCGCGGCGGCTGGGCCCCTTCGCCCCCCAGACGGCCGAGGGTCCGGGAGGAGCTAGTCGTGACCCTCTCCCTGGCCAGCCGCCTTTTCCGGACGCTCCCTGGGGTTCACGGGGAGTCGGTAGCTCCAACAGAGCAAACAGTTCATTGGGGTGACCGGCTGTTAGCAGAAATGCCACCGTGCGCCAGCCCTCCAGTCACTAACTTCTCTGCATATTCAGGCTGAAGAATGGCTCCAAGAATCGGGTTCCCGTTTTGCTGCTTCAGCCGGAGGCTACAGATTCCGCGGCTGCTGCTTGCGTGGGTGACCTGCCTCGCTATTGCCATCGGCACCTTATTACAACCTGGCCTTGAAGAATACGCCAGGCTTTTGCATCATTTCAGTAACAAGTCAAACCGGGAGCAGGGCTATTGTGAAACACAAGCTAGATTAGCTTCGTCTCTAGACTTTTGGACTCTCTCCTCTGAAAACCTCATAGGTATGTGGTGGCTTAGTTGAGCCGTCTTGCTCACGTCTGGATGTATGAGCGCTCTTTGTGGGTGCACTGAGCTGTGGGAGTTTGTTTAATATTTAGTAATGTTGAACCTGCTTGTAGCCAGCTCTGGGGATACTGGAGAATGTACGAGATTAGTACCCGATATGGGTTAGAATAGTGATTTTCATCTGCTGTGCTGCAAGGATTTTTAAAACATGCAATTCCTGACTAGTCAGAAGTGTGGACGAAAAGGGCCACATGCTGACCTGACAAGCTCAGGGGAGGCCTGCATGGCAGTCTTGCAAACTCGGAGACCTAAAGTCACCACAAAGGATGGTCTGAAATTAAACTTTAACTAAAAGCTGTTATGATGGGCAGTTACATCCTAGGCCAGTATCTTCACTGACAAGGTCAACCTTTACCTTAACTGAGCCTGTCTGTCTTTTTGCATCTACGATCACATACCCTTGAAATGTGTGGATAACTTGTAACTTTCCTTTTTCTGGAGCCCCTGGGGCACAACCAAATGTGGTGGGTGCCGGGACAGATACCACAAATTCCTTTGTTGTCATGTTAATTGTTCCTGCACCCACCTAAGTATGTGTCCATCATTTCACTGTTTATCCAATCCCAGATGATCCCCCCACCCTTTGCTTCATCCCACCTCCTTAATCTATCACCAATGAATTTAATGCAACCCACCTATGTCCCTCCTGTGATGGCAATGTTTAAATACAAATGTAACCTGCCATTCTCTGGAGCATTATCTCAATTCGCTGACATATGTTGATAGTTTGGCTTCCCAACATATGTTGACAGTTTGGCTCAAATAACCTCACAGAAATTATTTACAGGTTTCAATGTTTTTTTATGTTAACAGAAGCACTGATCTCTTTTCCCTTAGATTGTCAAATAAAAAAATGGCAACAACCAAGCTAATAGCCAAATCAAAATTATGTCTTATTTTTTGTCAGACCGGAAATACACATGTGTGCTATGAGATGAAAAGGTTGAAAATCACTGGGTTAGAAAGACCTTTCCAATTCTATTGCCAGCTCTTTTCTTGTGGTCATGAGAGAGTGTATTTATAACATAAATTCAAGATAGAATTAATCATTCAACACATGCATACAAACACATAGAGCCAATGAGAGAAAGTGTAAGGTTTAGGGAAGAAACTTAGTCTGTCCTCAAAAAATTCACTTTGAGAAACAGACCAGTCAGGACTCAAGAGGCAACTGCAATTCTCTGATATTTTTCCTTGTTCTTCTGAACCAGGTTTTTTGCATCACAGGGTAAGTATCTCTGTAGCTGAGCACTTATTTATCTTGTAATGTATTTTTTACTGAATAAAATTATAGAGTAAAGAAATTTCTCAATCTAATTTTATGAGCCCTTCTCCCCCAATCGTGAAGAATATTATTTTTAGAAAAGGTCTCAGGTGCTTTACAAATGAAGGTTGTTAATACACACCTGTGGCTTACTAGTATCTTCATAAAGCCTTATATATTAAATATCCAACAGGTAGGATTTGCCAAAGTAAGTATAGTTATACATATTTGTACTTGCAACAATTTTATTATTTAGACTAGAGGCCTGGTGCATGAAAATTCATGCACTGGAGGGGAGGTCCCTCAGCCTGGCCTGCCCCCTCTCACAGTGCAGATCTCTCAGGGGTGGGAGGTGACCCTGCGATCAGGGGAGGCGATGCTCCCATCACATCTCTGCTACTGCCACTGCCAGCAGCAGAAGTCTCGGCCAGCCCTGGTTACCTGAGCCTCGGGCACCCCTGGGCAGCTGGACAGCCGCCATCTGAGGCTTGCTTGTGCCTTGGGCCGGCCTTGGGTGGCTGGGGGGCTGAAGGGACTGTGGGACTCTGGAGGCAGGTGCGTGGAGCAGTGGACTTGCCTGGGGGCGGGTCTGGCCTTGCCCTGCGCCTGCCACACCGGTGGGGCTGAGAGGACTGGGTGCCACCATCTTTGACTGTGGGTGCTGCCATCTTTGAGGGCATGGCAGTCAATGAGCATATTCCCTCATTGGCTGTGAGCACCACCATCTTTGTGAGGGCATGATGATCAGTTAGCACATTCCCTTTTTATTAGATAGGATACCATCATTTGCCCTTTTTTATAGGAAACTGAGGTAGAGAAATAGAGTGTCTTACATAAGCTCACATAGTTGACCAATATAGCACAACATTATTTAGAAATGATTTTTCCCCAGATTAAAACAAAATACCTGGTCCTTAAAAAGATGTAATATGACAAGAGTAACTAGGGAAGGCAGATGAAATTCATGAAGGCTTTAACACCATAGTATAACTAAACTGATGAACAATAACCAACCAATAAAAGAAAAAAATAACCCACCAAAAGGACATAAAATACCAACAAATCTTTTGACCCAATTGTGCCAAGTATCAGTCTAGGAAGTTAAAAACATAGTCTGAGCTGTAGCTGCCAAACAACTCCCCTTTGCATAAGCTTAAAATGACCTTTTTGATTGCAGTTATACAAACGAAACAACCAATATTGACTAATAAAAATGGAATCAGTATAATTGAAAGCATTTTCAAAGTTATTTCTGTGTTGGGGACTTGGCTACACATTGAGACATTTTCTTTCTGTGATGATGATACTGTTCAAGACATTATGGTAGGACCAGGTTTTATAGATTATATACATCCTATATAATAAAGAGGTAACATGTAAATTGACCATCACTCCAATCCACAAGATGGCCACGCCCATGTGGTCAAACATGGCCAGCAGGGGAGGGTAGTTGGGAGGGATCTGGCTTGAAAGGGAGGGCAGTTGAGAGGGACCAGACCAGCAGGGGAGGGCAGTTGAGAGGGACCAGGCCTGCAAGAGAGGACAATTAAGGGCAACCAGGCCAGCAGGGGTGGGCAGTTAGGGGCAATAAGGCTGGCAGGGGAGTAGATCATGCCGACAGCGGAGTGTTAGGGGCAACCAGGCAGCAGGCAGGTGGGTTGTTGGGAATACCGGTAAGCAGTACTGGTTTGTGAGAGGGATGTCTGACTTCCCGTTTAAGCCTGATTCCATCAGGATAGGGCCTAAACTGGCTGTTGGACATCCCTTGAGGAAATATACTGTTGAGTTTTCCCATTGATATTTAGAGAGAGTGGAAGGGAGGGAAGGAGAGAAAGAGATACATCAATTGGAGAAGGTGCAGGCTGGGCTGAAGGATGCCCCCCGCCCCCCACTTAGTGCACGAATTTTGTGCACTGGGCCTCTAGTAATATTATATACTTACTAACCATGTCTTGGTTCATAGTACTGAATAAAAGCATATCATCCTGAGGATATAGCAAATGATCAACTAATTATCAAGGTAACTGTTGGAAGAAGATTTATTGAGAGAAGAGACTTCAAACAGTTGCACATAAAGGTTAGCAGCTTTAGGGGATTTCATATTCTTAGGAAAAATTGAATTCTAAAGAATTTTGGAATTACTGATTTCTCTGAAATGTTAAAAAAATAAAGGTTAACATTGGAATTTTTGCTGGTATTTTTAGTCTATGACTCATTAGTTGGTTAAACTGTAACAAGTGTGAGGGTTGGGTCTGCTGAAGCAGTTCACCTTTTTTGTTCCATGGCCAATGATCACTAGGTAGTCAATCATCAGCTACCTTGCCAAAACGTGAATCAGTACAAAATCGTAAGTACTAATGGAAATTATATACTGCCAATGCTCTACTAAAATATTATTTAACAACCTATTTCCACACAGAGGCTTTCCTAAAAGAGAAGAAAATATACTGTTAAGTTTTCCCATTGAGCCAAGACCGGTTTGGCTCAATGGATAGAGCGTCGGCTTGGGGACTGAAGGGTCCCGGGTTCAATTCCGGTCAAGGGCATGTACCTTGGTTGCGGGCACATCCCCAGCAGGGGGTGTACAAGAGGCAGCTGATCGATGACTCTCTCTCATCGATGTTTCTGACTCTCTATCTCTCTCCCTTCCTCTCTGTACAAAATCAATAAAATATTAAAAAAAAAAAAAAAAAAGTTTTCCCATTGAAATTTAGAGAGAGTGGAAGAGAGGGAAGGAGAGAAAGAGACTTCAATCAGAGAGACATATCAATTGGTTATTTCCCCAAAGTGCTTTGACTAGGGCTGGAATCCAACCTGTAAACCAGGTATGTGCCCTTGACCAGGAATTGAACCTAAGACCCTTTGGTGCTCGGGCTGACACTAACCACTTAGCAACACAGCCCAGGATTATTAAATAATTTATGACATTGACATCTTGACAACATAACTTCTAATCAGTGACATAGGCTTTTGTGTCCCTTTGTCTTGTAGTTTTAGTAATACACCTACTTTTTTTTTTAATTGTTTTTTATTAGGAAAATATTAGAATTAAGATTTATAATTAAGATTTTTAAGAATTTTACTTAAAAGTGTGTTCAGTAGATCTAAAGCCTGTGCAAAGCTCTCTCCTCTGCAGTTTTTTAAAATAACATATATGTGCTTTAGTGCCTGACTCTATGAAACATACTTTATCTCAGAGGCAATTTAAACTCCAGCCTTGCGAATAGGCATGCTATCAAAAGTTTTGAATTTTCTGGTGGAATTGGAAGTGGTTTTGTACCTTTAGTAAAGTATCCACATACTTTAATTATGATTTCTCCGAAAGGCAGAAAGAATGTGATTAAATGCCTAATATGTTTTTATTGGATGCCAGTGAATTGCTTAATATTATATTCTAATACTGTAATGCATCTTACCTCCATTTTATTTGTATATTTTTTATTTTTAAATATTGTACATCCTATTGGTTTACTATAAGTGAAAATCTTTGAGGACAGTATATGCCTTGTTTTAAACTTTTTTTCATCTATCTTTTTGGACAGTTCCACATACTATTATACTATATTAGAGGCCTGGTGCATAAAATTTGTGCACAGGGGCACGGGAGGAGGGAGTGTCCTTTAGCCCAGCCTTCTCCAATCTGGAACCCCTAGAGGGGTGTCCGACTGTCCATCTGGGATCGGGCCTAAACGGGCAGTTGGACATCTCTCTCACAATCAGGACTGCTGGCTCCCAATTGCTCGCCTGCCTGCCTTCCTGATTGCCCCTAACCGCTTCTGCCTACCAGCCTGATCACCCCTAACCATTCCTCTGCCAGCCTGATTGATGTCTTCCCTCCTCTGTTAGTCTGGTCACCCCTAACTGCCCTCCCCTGCAGGCCTGATTGCCTCCAACTGCCCACCCTTGCAGGCCTGGTGCCTCCCAATTGCCCTCCCCTGCTGGCCATCTTGTGGTGGCCAACTTGTGTCCACATGGGGACAGGATCTTTGAGCACATGGAGGCAGCCACCTTGTGTGTTGGTATAATGGTCAATTTGCATATTATTCTTTTATTAGATAGGATAGAGGCCTGGTGCATGGGTGGGGGCCAGCTGGTTTGCCCTGAAGGGTGTCCCGGGTCAGGATGGGGGTTGCCTTGGGGCGTGGAGTGGCCTGGACGAGGGGCCTGTGATGATTTGCAGGCTGGCCATGCCCCCTGGAAACCCAAGTGGAGGCCCTGGTATCTGGAATTTATTTACCTTCTACAATTGAAACTTTGTAGCCTGGAGTGGAGCCAAGCCTCCTGCTCGCTCCATGGCCAGCAGCCATTTCTGTTGTAATTTATGTATCATTTATAACTGAAACTGTGTAGCCTTAAGCAGAGGCCTGGGCCAGGGTGTTCAGAAATCTTTGCTTCTTCCATTGCTGGGGGCAACCCTTGCCACCTGTTCTTTCCAGCTCTGTAGCGGCCGCCATTTCTGTTTGGATTTGGTTACCTTCTATAATTGAAATTTTTTAGCCATTGCCTGGGAAATCCAAGCCTCCCTCCTTCTCTCTGTGGCTGTAGCCATCTTGATTGGGTTTATTTGCATACTCGCTCTGATTGGCTGGTGGGCGTGGCCGTGGGCATGGCTTGGTATGTAGCAGGGGTGGGGTATGGTAAATTTGCATATTACTCTTTTATTAGGATGAATTTTGGCTAGATAATAGTTGAAAATTATAAAAGAACCTTTAAGCAATAAAGTATAAAGAAAACAGTGTTTTAAGTTGATTTTCTTGAAGACCATAGCCTTTTTAAGGAATATTAATGATATAAATGTAACAAATGAGAACATTAAGAAGATTTTGTTTTGTTTGTTTTGTTTTATCAGCTGTGTTGCCAGTTGATCCTGTTAAAGAAAACTATGTTCGTAAAGTGAAAAACTGCGTTTTTTCAATTGCTTTCCCTACTCCTTTTAAATCAAGAGTACATCTTGTGGCAGTTTCAAAGGTTAGGTTTTATTTTTTCACAACACAAATACTTAACTTACTACAACTTTAGTCTAAAAAGATATTACTATTTTTTCAGAGTTAAATTGTTAGTCTTTGTATTTAAAATTCAGACACTTGGAGAATGTCATTCTTAGAAACCAGTTTTTGATACTTATTTCTAGAGCCTAATTCTCAGGTTCATCTTCAAATTATCTTACAAGGTACAATTAAATGAGTTAAGTTCTTAGAAATGGGTTTTAATAACAAATTCTAAATTGTTCTCTCATGATATAAATGACATTTACTTTTTCTAGTTTCTTTAAAAAATATATGCTAGGAAAAATGTTATTTAACAATGTCATAAGAAATGTATAAAACTTGTAGAACTATAATGGAACAAATTTTATCAAATAAATAATCAGAACATATGGTACATCTCTTATGAAAAAATATTAATGTATTTTTGGAAGAGGTCTAGTCTTTTAATTTTCTTTCTTCCCTTAAGTCTCTTTTCTTAAAAATTAGTAAAGGATTACTTAAGTTGGTAAGGAGTTTTTGTTTTTTTTTCCACCTCTTAGGAAGTTCTAGAAGATATTTTGGACCTTGATTTATCCGTCTCAGAAACAGATGATTTTATCCAGCTTGTAAGTGGCAAAAAGATAGTATTTGGATCCATTCCATTGGCTCACAGATATGGTGGCCATCAGGTAAGAGTAGCATCAGATGAATTGCTTCCCTTATGCAAACATAAACAGTTGGTGGAAATGTATTTTTTAAAGAAGTTATTTTGCATTAATTTCTCCAATAATAGCATATTAACAAAAGGTTTCTAAAAGAATTGTCATCGTAAGATATTTATAGATTAGCTGATGTGATTTCTTACTGTGATAAAGCTAGAGCCTAAATTTCTTTAATGAGATTGAGAAAACTGGGCCAGCACAAATATAGAATTTTGTGAGAGTTATTGCTACAGGACTTATTCAGTGAAGTTGAGGCAAGAGATTCAGGCAAAGTCAGGTAGCACAGTATGTCAGTATAATAGCTTCAGAAGGACAAATATATTTTAATTTTGCTGAGATAGCTGTAGAGCAAAGTTTTAGAACTGCTAGAAATGATATCAGGGTTAATTGTAGATATTATAGATGCAAAAGCAATTAAGAAGGTACCTTCTAGAAATGAAGCAAATTGTTGAACCAAGTTCAGGTATGGTCTCTAATAATCTTTTTTTTTTAAAAAAAAAAAAAAAAAGAAGAAGAAGAAGCTCAGCCGGTGTGGCTCGGTGGTTGAGAGTTAACCCATGAACTAGGAGGTCACAGTTCCATTCTCTGTCAAGGCATATGGCCGCGTTGCAGGCTCAATCCCCAGTGAAGGGCATGCAGAAGACAGCCGATCAATGATTCTCTCTTATTGATGTTTCTATCCCTGTTTCCCTCTTCCTTTCTCTCTCTGAAATCAATAAAAACACATTAAAAAAAAAAAAGAAAAGAGAAAGAACACAGAACCAATTGTTGAAATTGCTGTGACTTTCCTTTAAGCTCGAGAAGATTAACACTTTTCTCTGTGTGTGTGTGTGTGTGTGTGTGTGTGTGTGTGTGGCTGGTTTACTCAGGAACAGTTTTTAGGACAAAGAGCAAAGTATAATAGGGTTGCAGTAAGGATTAAGTTAGGAGATATATGAAAAGGGCTTTCATGATAGCTATTTTTATAATTAGTATCAAGCTCTGTTTGTTGTAGTTAATTCCTTTCAGATTTTTATTGCTTCCATGTTTTCTACTTAAGCAAAATTAACAGAGAAGCTAGGAAGCAAAGTGGCATGACCATCAGAATTGAAAGGACACAATGGGTCATCTAGAATAAACATGAACCTCAGTGTTCTGATCAGTAATGTGCCTGGGTTGACCAGGATCATCGCAGCAGTTGTGAGAAGTGCTATGGGAAAGAAATCTGCTTAATTTTATTTGATCCACCCTTTTCCAAACATATTTGACTGCAGGAGTCTGTGATTGCTTTGTTTTTAAGAAATAACTATCAACATTTTGCTGAACTATGTTTCTCACTGTAGAATCTTCTGGACTAGATGACCCTTACAGTTTTTCCCATGGTTGAAAGTCATTTCCATATAGGGTAAATTTATCAGCATTTATATCAGTACTCACATGTGCTATTAAAGTACAAATACAAACCTTAAGCCCTGCAGAGTGTTGTTAAGCTACACTTTTTTTGTACTTTTTGGGGGTTGTAAATTAGATTATACTTTTATCAATTTCATATTTCTCCTCTTGCTACTCCTCCCTGATTTGAAATTATAAATACTTATTTTTAAGTATGGCTTTGCCATTTTGAACTTAAAGTCCAGTAAATGCTTTCTCTCTTTTTTTAAAAAAAGTATTTTTATTGATTTTGAGAGAGAAAGAGAGAGAGAGAGAGAGAGAGAGAGAGAGAGAGAGAGAGAGAGGCATCAATATGAGAATTAAACATCAGCCAGCTGCCTCCTACATGCCTCCCACTGGGGATCAAACCCGCAATCCTTGCGTGTACCCTGACCTGGAATCGAACCCAGCAACTTTTCTGTGCATGTAATAGTGTCCAACCCACTGAACTATGTCAGCCAGGGCAGTGCTTTCTCTTTTATTAATAATTCCTGTTTCCCGATTTCACTCCCAGCTTTGGGTTCACCATTCTTTCTGCTTACCTTTCATGGTGTGGGATATATCTAACATATTGGCAACGTTAGAACTTTCCAGAATATGCTAACAGCACCTCTCAGACTTGTGCTTATAGACATATTCCACAGCTAAAATTGATAAATGGTGGCCCATTCCTAGTTAAGATAAAAAATTAAATTATTGAACACCTTTTTTTTCTTCTCAATTTCATATTTCTCTTCCAGAACT
Source organism: Nyctalus aviator (assembly GCA_036971965.1). Taxonomy (NCBI): domain Eukaryota; kingdom Metazoa; phylum Chordata; class Mammalia; order Chiroptera; family Vespertilionidae; genus Nyctalus; species Nyctalus aviator. The sequence goes on from CM072922.1 coordinate 114,250,796, forward strand.
GTAAATATTGTTTAAATATTCCACAGCTGTTTATATAACTTCTTTTAAATGCCAGTAGCTATGATGCTGAGTAAAACCTGTTCCCTTTGCTCAAATTGCTAATATTTGGGGAAAGGGGTAGGACTAAACAAATTCCAATAACATTAAGTTGTGATATAGGTAAGTATAGGAGTTATGGCAATTTATAGGACCTCCCTCCTAGTCCCAGAAATTTAGAAAAAGTTTTCTCGTGGAAGTAACTTCTATGTGGAGAATGGAGTGACATCTGAATTAGCAAAAATTGTTGGCAATAATAATAATTAACATTTTTTGAACACTTGAGAATGTCGGACATAGTACATAGCATTTGCACATACTATGTATGTATGTAGGTGAAAGTTTACAAGTGTATGTGAAACAGAGTTTATTCTTTTTTTTGTTTTGTTTTTATTTTAAATTTTATCGATTAAAGTATTTCTCCCCTTTTGCCCTCCTCCACAGAGTTTATTCTTGTATTATTATTTAATTGTTGTATTATTTTCCATACAAACAATTGTAAACATACTTTTGCCCATCCCTGTATTAATGATGCCCATCCCTGTACAATGAGGGTTATCCCATTTTAAAGAAATGAAAGGTTAGTCCCAGTGAGATTAAGTAACTCAAACAAATTCCACAATCAGTTGTAGCATAGCTAGGAGTTTGGAAATAACTTATCATGCAAGTTCAAAAACAATTTTTTCAGGTACAAGTGTGTTCCTTATTTTATATTGCAAATGTACAGTATAGGAAATTTTTCTACTAAGAAATTGTTCCTCGTTCGTATTATGGAATTAAATAGATCAGTTCTAAGTTTTCTGTACCTAACAAATTTAAACTCATCTATAAGGTGAAAAAAAATTGATTATATGTCTTAAATTTATATTTTAAAAATAAATTTCATTTACGTTTTATTGATTGAATTTTAGTTTCACTTTTTATTAGAGTTGTTGACTATTGTAATCTCCAAAATACAATACATCATTCTCAGAAAATTTTTTTATTTAATAAAGTTTTATTTTTCAAAATGAACTGTCACACCTATTGCTCATGTATCTTTTCCAGCAGCGGGGGCATCCCCACCTCTGGTGTTTCCGGTGTAATTGCTTGAGCTTCGTATTTTGAGGCTAGTTTAATAAGTCCTTTACTAAGGAGCTCCTGAAGGGCTGCCCTGGTCAAAGAACCGTGAATCTTCCGTCTCTCCGAGACCTCAGCTGGGGTAATAAGCTTGTCATTGGGAATTCCTTACCGAGTTTGTCACATGTGCTTTGTCACACAAGACCAGGTTATTGAGCTTGTCCCAAACTTTGCCTTTGGACCACCTCTTCTAGTTGGCCTTGCCTCTCAACTTCTTCACATGGTCTTTGGTCTCTCTTGGCTGATTTTCCTGTATCTTTCTTCTTGTCGTCCTTGGGAGACTCGGAGAGCAGGGCACCGCTGCTGCCTCACAAGATGTCAGCCCGAGAGCTCATTCTCAATTTTGGTGAAATAACCTTGGCTATAAAATTACTATAAAAACTAATAGGGGCCGGGACCGGTTTGGCTCAATGGATAGAGCGTCGGCTTGGGGACTGAAAGGTCCTGGGTTCGATTCTGGTAAAGGGCATGTACCTTGGTTGCGGGCATATCCCCAGTAGGGGGTGTGCAAGAGGCAGCTGATTGATGACTCTCTCTCATCGATGTTTCTAACTCTCTATCTCTCTCCCTTCCTCTCTGTATAAAATAAAAAAACACACCAAAAAACAAAAAAACTAATAGGGATTAATAAACATAACTGATTTTCCTATTTCCCTTTTAGTTTGGAATATGGGCAGATCAGCTTGGGGATGGAAGAGCCCATCTTATTGGAATTTACATGAACAGGTACCACATATTTTCTTGAATAGCTTTTCTGTTAAATATTTACATGAATTTTCTAATACTTATATATTTTTTGAAGGCTGGGTGAAAAGTGGGAACTTCAATTAAAAGGCTCAGGAAAGACCCCCTACTCCCGGTACAGTTTTTGTTTTGTTGTGTGTGTGTGTTTACTTCTCTAAATTAAAACTGATGTTGTCTTTATCACTGAAAATCTTTTAATCTATTCCCCGTAGAAATGGTGATGGCAGAGCTGTACTGCGTTCCTCAGTGAGAGAGTTTTTGTGTAGTGAGGCTATGTACTATCTTGGAATTCCAACCAGCAGAGCTGCAAGGTAACTCCTCTTTCTCTGAAGCTAACTTTCAGGACTGGATCATTTTATCTCCAGAAAGATCTTAATAAATTGAGCAGATAAGTTTCTGCTTATAGTTTCTTGTAGTTTTAGGTGTTGTTTTTTTTATTAATCCTCACCCAAGGATATTTTCCCCATTGATTTTTAGAGAGAGGGGAAAGGAAGGAGGGAGGGAAGAGAAAGAGAGAAAAACAAAGAAACATCGATGTGAGTGTGCCCTGATGGGGTGGGGATCAAACCTGAAATCCAGGTACATTCCCGTGACTCAAAATCAAACCCTAGACCCTTTGGTGTGTGGGCTGAGGAACACCAGCCAGGGCAGTTTTAGGTGTTTGTTTGTTTGTTTGCTGTTAATCCTCATCCCAGGATATTTTTTTCCCCATTGATTTTTTCAACTTATGTATTTTATTTTATTTTATTTATATTTAAAATCTTTATTGTTGAAGATATTACATAGGTCCTCCTTATTCCCCCATTAATCTCTTCCAGCCCGTTCCCATCCCAACTTCTTCTTCCCCAGCCCCTCACCATCCCCTTGTCTGTGTCCATGGGTTATGCATATATGCATACAAGTTCATTGGTTGATCTCTTCCCACCCACCCTCCCCTTCCTTCCCTCTAAAGTTCAACAGTCTGTTCATGCTTCTCTGTCTCTGGGGCTATTTTTAATCATCAGTTTATTTGATTTATTAGAGTCCACATATGAGTGAGATCATGTGATACTTACCTTTCTCCGACTGGCTTATTTTGCTTAGCATAATGCTCTCCAGGTCCCTTCATGCTGTCTCAAAGGGTTCTTTCTTTTTTATTGATGGGTAGTATTCCATGGTTAAATGTACCACAGCTTTTTTTTTTTTTTTTTTAAATACATATATTTTTTTATTGATTTCAGAGAGGAAGGGAGAGGGAGAGAGAAATAGAAACATCAATGATGAGAGAGAATCATTGATTGGCTGCCTCCTGCATGCCCCCTATTCGGGATCAAGCCCACAACCCGGGTATGTGTCCTTGACCAGAATCAAACCCAGGGCCCTACAGTCTACAGTCCGACGTTCTAGCCACTGAGCCAGCTAAGGCGTACCACAGCTTTTTATAATCCACTCATCTGCTGATGGACACTTAGGCTATTTCCAAATCTTAGCTATTGTAAATTGCATTGCTATGAACCTAGGGATGCAGGTATTCTTTCTGATGAGTGTTTTGGGTTTCCTAGGGTGTATTCCTAGAAGGGGGATTACTGGGTCAAATGGGAGTTCCGTTTTTAATTTTTTGAGGAAACTCTATACTGTTTTACATAATGGCTGCACCAGTCTACATTCCTAGCATTGTTCTAGGGTTCCCTTTTCTTCACAATATCACCAACATTTGTCGTTTATTGATTTGTTGATGATAGCCATTCTGACCGGTGAGAGGTGATAGCTCATTGTCGTTTTGATTTGCATCTCTCGGATGATTAGTGATGTGGAGCATGTTTTCATATGCCTCTGTGCCATATGTATGTCCATTTTCAAATAGTGTCTATTTAGGTCTTTTGCCCATTTTTAAATTGGATTGTTTGTCTTCCTTTTGTTAATTTGTATGAGTTCCCTTTTCGGATGTATCATTGGCAAATATATTCTCCCATATAGTGGGCTTTCTTGTTATTTTGTTGATGATTCCTCATTCAGTGCAGAAGCTTTTTATTTTAATGTAGTTCTATTTGTTTATTTTCTCCGTAGTTTCCATTGTCTTAGGATGTGTATTAGTAAACATATTGCTATGAGAGATGTCTAAAATTTTGGTGCTTATAGTTTCTTCTAGGACTTATATGGTTTCACGTCTTGCATTTAAGTATTTTATCCATTTTGAGTTTATTCCTGTGTATGGTGTAAGTTGGTGGTCTAGTTTCATTTTTTTGCATATATCTGTCCAGTTTTCCCAACACCGTGTATTGAAGAGACTGTCTTGACTCCATTGTGTGCTCTTGTTTCCTTTGTCAAATATTAATTGTGCATAGTGGCTTGAGTGAATTTCTGGGTTCTCTGTTCTGTTCCATTGATTTATCTACCTGTTATTGTGCCAGTAGCCATTTATTTTTAGAGAGAGTGGAAGGGAGGGGGAGAGACAGAGAGAGAAAAACATAGATGTGAGAGAGACACATCGACTAGTTGTCTCCCGCATGCACCCTGATTAGGGCTGAGTATGGAGCCATTGAACTTGCAACCGAGGTATGTGCCCTTGTCCACAATAGAACCCGCTGCCCTTCAGTCTATGGGCTGATGCTCTAACCATTGAGAAAAACCAGGTAGGACTTTAGGTGCTTCTTGATAGCTTGCTTGTAGTTAAAGTGTAACTTTAATTATTTGATTATCTTATGTTCCAGTCTAGTTGTAAGTGATGATGAAGTATGGAGAGATCAGTTCTACAATGGAAACATTGTGAAAGAACGAGGTAAAACCAGTTTTTAGATTATTTATTTGTATAAAATTCGTCTAAGTTTTTTTTAAAATTTTTTATTTACTTTTTTTGGTGACATTAATAAAATTGTATAGGTTTTAGGTGTACAGTTCTATAATATATCATCTGTATGTTGTACTTACCCCAAGTCAAGTCTCCTTCCATCACTATTTACCTTCCCTTTACCCTTTTCCACCTCCCCTACTCCTGCTCCCCCTTTTTGTCTGCGTCTATGAGGGTTTTTTTCTTAATCCTTTTACCGTTTTTAGCCCCACAACCTCCCTTCCCTCTGATAGCTGTCAGTCTGTTTACTATCTAATCTGTTTCTATTTTGTTTGATATTTTATTTTGATCATTAGATTCCACATATAAGTGAAATCATATGATATTTGTCTTTCTCCGACTTGTTTATTTCACTTGCTTATATACTCTCCAGGTCCATCCATAGTGTCGCAAAGCATAAGATTTCACTCTTTTATACAGCTGCGTGTATTCCAGATGTGAACGTGCCACAGCTGTTTTATCCGCTCATCTACTGATTATGCTTGGGCTGCTTCCAGGCCTTGGCTATTGTAAATTGCACTGCAGTGAACACAGGGGTGCAAGACTAAGTTCTTAAAATAGATTTTGGACATCTTTTCAAATCTCCCTAAAGAATGACCCCTAGTTCTTCCAGATATTTCAGCATTATGATATTATAATAGAATTTCCTTTCCCACATTCTTACATCACTAGTCCATCCATTTCAAACAGCAAACATCTGGGAAGTGAACAAGAAATGTTTATGGACAGTTGACAAAATGTTACAAAGCTAGAACATGAAAGTTCATATGCTTTCCTCCTAGGAGAGCCCTCGGACCTTCCCCTAGAGTCGGGCTGAACTTACATCCAATAAAATCAATTAAATTTTTCCTCAACCTTAAGTAGGTTAGAAAAAAAAAATAGAAAGGGGATGAGAAAGTGTGCTGTAGAACAGCAAACAGGGAGAGAATAAGAATTTGACTCTGAACCTTTGAAGAGAAAGGGGTCCTAAAAATCAATAATAAACATATTTAACAGCTTAAAAGGCAGAGCTACCAAGCCCTGCTGACAGCCTTCTATGCTTTATTGGGTCACTGCATCACAGGGCAGCATTTTTACCGAGGTTCACAGTGATTCACCAGAGCACATAAATATATATATATATATATATATATATATATATATATACACACACACACACACACACACACACACACACACACACACACATATTATTTCAGAGAGAAAAGGAGAGGGAGTGAAAGATAGAAATACCAGTGGTGAGAGAAAAATCATTGATTGGCTGCCTCCTGCACACCCCACACTAGGGATTGAGCCTGCAACCTGGGCATTGAGCCTTTGACCAGAATCAAACCTGGGACCCTTCAGTCCACAAACTGATGCTCTATTCACTGAGCCAAAACGACTAGGGCACCAGAGAACATTTTATGTTCTTTATACTTAGTGTATAATATGTTTTGATAGGCTTTTCATTAAAAAAAAATCCTCCCAAAGTATTCATGCTTAAATGAATTAAGGAATATATATATATATATATATATATATATATAGCCCAGTGCACGAATTTTGTGCATGCAGGGTCCCCCTCAGCCCAGCCTGTGCCTTCTCCAACCCGGGACCCTTCGGGGGATGTCTGACTTCAGGTTTAGGTCCAATCGAGATCAGGCCTAAACCAGCAGTCGGACATCCCTCTCACAATCTCGGATCGCTGGCTCCTAATTGCTCACCTACCTGCCTTGCCTGATTGCCCCTAACTTCCGCCCTTCCCCGCCAGCTTACTTGCCCCTAATTGCCCCCCTCTGCTGGCCTGGTTGCCCCCAACTGCTCCCCCTTCCAGCCTGGTCGCCCCATGCAGCCTGCTGTTCAGTCATTTGGTAATCCTTCACTAATGCCCCTGTTGGCCTTGTCGTCCCAGGCAGCCTGCTGGTTGTTACTGTTACTGTGATAGCATCCTGGACAATTTACATATTCATCTATTATTAGTATAGTTTGTTAAATGTTTTTATTGATTTGAGGGGGGGGGAGAAGGGAGAGTGATAGAGATAGAAATATCTATGAGACAGAAATATTTATACGCTGCCCTTGCATGTCCCCTACTGGGGATCAAACCTGCAACATGGACATGTACCCTGACTGGATTGAACTGGTGATCTCTTGGTTCATGAGTGAATACTCAACAACTGAGCCACACTGACTGGGCAAGGCTTATGTGTTTTTGTTTTTGTTTTTGTTTTTAAATATATTTTTATTGATTTTTTACAGAGAGGAAGGGGTAGAGATAGAGAGCTAGAAATGTCGATGAGAGAGAAACACTGACCAGCTGCCTCTTGCACACCCCCTACCGGGGATGTGCCCGCAACCAACGTACATGCCCCTAAACGGAATCGAACCTGGGACCCTTTAGTCCGCAGACCGACGCTCTACCACTGAGCCAAACCGGTTTCGGCGGCTTATGTGTTTTTATGGCTTCTCTCCCCTTTAATTTCATCTGGATAAAATGGACATTATTGCACACAATAGATTCACTTTATTTCTTCAGTTGGGGGCAACCAGTTGGGGATAACAACTATGTAGATCTTTTTGTTAATGGTGTTTGGAAATGGGAGTCCAACCACAGGCTGTTCCCATGATGGAAACAATACTTCTGTGGCTGTACTTTTTTATATTGTTAATCTGAATTCCAAACCACAATCTTATTTCTCCTTTTTAGGCTATTACTAGAATTTCCATATCTAAATGTTCACATATATACACATATTGTGCTTTTATGCTATTTACCCAGCAGCCAATGTGGTATATTGAGAAAAGTGCTGGACAGGCTAACAGAATATGTGACCAGTTCTGTGGGAATTGATTTGAACTTGGAGTAAGTCACATTCTGGCCCTGTTTCTCTTACTTAAAATAAGACTTTTAGATTAGACACATTTTGTGTCTTTTAGTGCTAACATTCAGTGATTCAATGCCTTTCATTACATAGACATTAGGATAGCTTAATGAGTTCTTATGGTTTCTAAATGACTACATTTTTATTGCTAAAAAAAAAAACCCACATGAAAATAAATATCTGGATTAATATTGTGAATACATTTTGACTATGGTAATTCAGTCAATCCAGAAAATACTAATTGACCCTTTTTCTGTGCCTACCATTGGACTAAATTCTAGGGCAGTTGTTCTCAACATTTTTAATGCTGCGACCCTTTAATACAGTTTCTCATGTTGTGGTGACCCCCAACCATAAAAATTATTTTTGTTGCTTCAGAACCACTGCTGTGGAGCCTAAGACCATTGGAAAACACAGATATTTACATTATGATTCAATAGCAAAATCACAGTTACGAAGTAGCATTAGAAAGGTTGAGAACCATTGCTTTAGGGGGTCCAGGAATAGTAAGTATATGTTGTACTCCTGGTCTTAAGAAGTTTAGTCTCCATAGAGAAAAGACTTAGATACATGAAACAGATGAACAATAAAAGATCTGAAGTCAATAATAGGGAGATCATTTTAGCTTTATGGAAGAAGTGGGAATTATGTTTTAAAACATATTTTTAAATTTATTGATTTTTAGAGAGAAACATTGATTTGTTGTTCTACATATTTATGCATCTATTGGTTGATTCATGTACATACCCTGACTGGAGATCAAAACCGCGACTTTGGTATGTCAGGATGATGTTCTAACCAACTGAGACACTCACCCAGGGTTGGGAATTGACCTTGAGTATGAGGTTAGGAAAGGTTTCAGTGTGGGGTGAAGAGGGTGTGAGGTAGGTGTGAGCAGGGGAGGGTGTGAGGTAGGGTGTGAGGGTGTGAAGAGGGTGTGAGCAGGGGAGACCAGCACAAAGGCCCAGGTAGCAGGAAGTCTATTGAAGAACAGCACCCACAGAGCAGGAGCCCCTTGCATAGACTTCTTCTTGATATCTAAGCACGTGTAAGTACAGCATTTCCTAAAAGCAAGAAACACGAATTCTATTTATTAATTGTATTACTAATGTCTGTAATCAAAACAGAAGGCAGTAATACGGAATTACAAACAAACCCAAATACAAAATGCATAGATTCACTTTATTTCTTCAGTGTATTCATAGTTAGAACATATGCAAACATTTATTTATTGAAGTTAATTTTTAGTAGTTACACAAATGAAAAGCACTTGTTGGGACTATGACCTAGAAAGCTATACTTATAATAGTATAATATGCAAATCTGTCAGGATGCCATCACATCTCCACCCCTTGTGCCAGGAAGGAACATGAGGTTCATGTCCCCGACCTAGGCAACGGGCCCTAGGATGTGAGACTCGAGTCCTTACCCCATCCATGGGCTCGGGACGTGAGCCTCGTGTCCCTGCCCCCTGCACTGGCCTGGGGACATGAGGCTCGTGTCTCCAACCCCAGCAACAGGCCCTGGGACATGAGGCTCATGTCCCTGCCCCTGGCAACAGGCTGGGACTTGAGGTTCACATCCCTGCCCCTCTAATTCCCTTTTAAAGTGCATGAATTTCCTGCGCTGGGCCACTCATAACTCAATAATTCACTAACAATTAAGGAATCAGTGGGATTTTGATGTTTGGAGCCTAATGATTTAACTGAGCAGTCTTTAGCTAGGTCAGAGCTTGATATTTCAGAAAGTTTTGTGGCTCCTAACATTCTGATTCAGGCTTAAAAAATAAAGAAAAAATTCCTTGATCCTTTCCAGGGTGTAAGTTAGTTGTTTTTCCAATACAGATATTCAATTCTTTTATATTAAAATAATTTTATTTTTTAAGAAAAGCATTTAGGTTATGTTTGCAGTTTGAAATAGTTTTTGCTGAAATAAATGTTTCTTTTGCAGGTGCAGTAGTGCTTCGCGTTGCAAAATCATGGTTTAGAATTGGATCATTAGAAATTTTGACTCATTATGGTGAACTGGATTTACTAAGGTTAGAAAATGACATTTTTTAAGTGGTAGAAGACAATTAAAAATGCTTATTTATGTGTTGGGAAGTTAATTTGTGTATGTGGGCAAGGGTGGGGGGTGGGCAGGGAGAAAAGAAGCAAGGATTTATTGATTGCAGCAAAAATATACTTAGGAGAGTGAAAGAAGGAAGGGCATAGAAGCGGCAGCAGGAGAGCCTTAGCTCTCTGGGAGGACAGAGAAAAGGGGCTGTTGGAGACAGGATCAGGGGGTAAGCCCAGGATAAGCTGCTGCTGCCCATTGCTCTCCTGGTTGCAAGTCTCATGGAGTCCTTAGAGGTTAGAAGATATGTGCCTTGAGGGAAGGAGAGGGGAAAGGGAATAAGTATATTTACTTATAGATATTTATTTATTTAATCATCACTGGAGGATATGTTTTTATTTCCCTGGTGTGTGTGTGTGTGTGTGTGGGGAGAGAGAGAGAGAGAGAGAGAGAGAGAGAGAGAGAGAGAGTGAGAGATCCCCTTGGTTGCCTTCTAAGCACAGCTTGATAGGGGATCAAATTCAAGGTATGTGCCCTGACTGAGAATTGAACCTGTAACCTTTTGGTATATAGGATGACACTCCAACCAATTGAGCTACCTAACCAGGGCATTAATAAATATTTTTAATACTTGTAATATGTCTAATATTGTGTGGGTTTTCTGGGAGGATAAAAAGAAAAGTGTAAAGAAAAGTGATGTACAATATTATATTAGTTTTAGGTATATAACCCAGTCATTAGACATTTATATAACTTATTAAGGGGTCAACCTGATAAATCTAGTACCCATCTGACACCATACATATTTATTATAATACTAGAGGCCCAATGCATGAGATTCATGCATGAGTAGGCCTTCCTTCCCCTGGCTGCCAGCACCAGCTTCCCTCTGACATGTGGGACTGGCTTTCCTCACAGCCCCAGATTTGTCCAGAAGGTCGTTTGGAAGGTCATTTGGCTGTCTGGTCTAATTAGCATATTATGCTTTTTTTCTAATAGTATTATAGACTAGAAACCCGATGCATGAAATTCATGCAAGAGTAGGCCTTCCTTCCCCCAGCTGCCGACACTGGCTTCCCTCTGGCACCAGGACCCAGGTCTCCCTGCAGCTGCTGGCAGGCACTCAGGAACTGGGCTTTCCTTGCAGCCTTGAGCTTCATCCGAAAGGTCATCCAGAAGGATGTTTGGTCTAATTAGCATATTATGCTTTTATTGTTATAGATTATTATAGATAGACTAGAGGCCTGGTGCATGAATTCATGCATCAGTGGGGTCCCTCGGCCTGGCTGATGATGGGGTTGGGCAGACAGCTGATGGGGAGTGGCTGTGGGAGGTTGGCAAGTCATGAGAGTTTCACTGTGGGAGTGCACTGAACACTAGGGGGCAGCACCTGTGTTGAGCCTCAGTTCCCTGGTGATAAGTGCACATCATAGCAACTGCTTGACAGGTCATTTGGTTATTCCATCACTAAGGCATATATATATATATATATATATATATATATATATATAGAGAGAGAGAGAGAGAGAGAGAGAGAGAGAGATAGATATATAGACATATAGATATATATTTAAAAAATGTTTTTATTGATTTCAGAGAGGATGGGAGAGGGAGAGAGAGATAGAAACATCAATGATGAGAGAGAATCATTGATTGTTTGCCTCCTGCACAACCCTACTGGGGATGGAACCCGTTACCCAGGCACGTGCCCTTGACTGGAATTGAACCTGGGACCCTTCAGTATGCAGGCCAATACTCGATCCACTGAGCCAAACCAGCTAGGGATATATATAGATTATTGACCATGTTCCTATGCTATACTTTATATACCCATGATTATTCTGTAACTACCAATTTGTGCTGTTTGTTTTTTATCTTCATCTGAGGATATTTTTTCCATTGCTTTTCATAGAGTGTGGAAGGGAGGGAGGGGGGGGAGAGAAGAAAGAGAGAGAAGACACATGGATGTTAGAGAGACACATCAACTACACCCTACCCCCAGCCCCAAAATGGAGGAGGGGAGCAAATCAGCAACTCAGGTACATGCCCTTGACCAGGAATGGAATCCTCAATCCTTTGGTGTGCAGGCACCTGCCAGGGCCAGTTTATACTTCATAATCACTTTACCTTTTTTATGTATTTTCCCAACCCTCTTCCCATCTGGCAATCATCAAAATGTTCTTTATATCTGTGAGTCTGGTTCTGGTCTGATTCTTCATTTATTTTGGTTTTTAGATTTTACATATAAAAGAAATCATATGGCATTTGTCTTTGTCTGACTTATTTCACTCTAGGTCTATCCATGTTGTTGAATATGGCAAAATTTCATTCTTTTTTATGGCTGAGTCATATTTTGTTATATGTATGCACCACTTCTTTACCCATTGGTGACACCTTAGGTTGCTTCCATCTCTTGCCTATCTACGTATATATAAAAGCCTAAGTGACTGGTCGACCACTTGTCCAGTCCCTGGTCACTATGATGTGCACTGATCACGAGGGGGGCAACTCCTGCATTAAGCTTCTGCCCCCTGGTGGTCAGTGCACTCCCACAGCCAACCTCCTGAGGCTGGCAAACCTCCCATGGTCTTTTCCCCGGCTGGCTAGCCCCAATCAAGACTGGGCAAGACAGCCCTGATTGCTGGCCAGGCCAAGGGACCCCATCTATGCATGAATTTGTGCACAGGGACTCTAGTTGTAAATAATGCTCCAGTGAACATATGGATGCATATGCCTTTTCAATTTAGTGTTTTCGGGTGTTTTCAGATAAATACCCAGAAGTGGAATGGCTGGGTCCTTCATTGTCTCTTTTTATAGACTTTGTTTTAAAGTCTAGTTTGCTAGTGAAGCTTTTTTTTTTTAATTCATTTCCATTTTTATGATATCTTTTCCCTCCTCTTTACTTTCAGTTTTATGTATCTTTGATCTGAGTGAGTCTCTTATAGACAGCATATGTAAGAGTCTTCTTTTGTTATCCATTTAGCTACCATATGTCTTTTGATTGGAGCATTTAATCCATTTGCATTTAAAGTAATTGTTGTTAGATATGTATTTATTGCCATTTTATTATTCACATTTCTAATCTTTATTTTCTTCTTATTCTTTTTTTCCCCTGGCATTTCTTTTCTTTTTTTTTAAATTTCTTTATTGATTAAGGTATCACATATTTGTCCTCAACCCCCCATTCCAATCCCCCACCTCTCCCCACTCGTGTCCCCACCCCCTATTGTCTTTGACCACTGGTTAGGCTCATATGTTAAAGAAGACCCCTTAATGTTTCTTATAATACTGTTTTGGTGATGATGAACTCCTTTAGCTTTCTCTTGTCTGGGAAGTTCTTTATCTGTTTACTCTAAATGATAGCTTTGGTGGGCAGAAAAATCTTGGTTGTAGGTCTTTGCTTTTCATCATTTCAAATATTTCTTGCCAATCCCTTCAGGCCTGCAAAATTTCTGTTGATAAATCAGCTGACAGTCTTTTGGGAGCTCCCTGTAGGTAACTTTTATCCTGCTGATTTTATGATTCTCTTTGTCTTTAACCTTTTGCATTTTAATTCTGATGTGTCTTGCTATGGGCCTCTTTGGATTCATCTTGTTTGGGACTTTCTGCACTTCCTGGACTTGTATGTGTGTTTCCTTCACCAAGTTAGGGAAGTTTTCCATCATTATTTTTTCAAATAGGCTTTCAATTTCTTGCTCTATCTTCTCTTCTTCTGGCAACACCATGATCTAAATGTTGTTTCGCTTGATGGCGAGAAGCTCCTTAAACTAACCTCATTAAAATATTTTTTTCTTTTTGTTGTTCTGATTGTTTTCTGCTACCTTATATTCTAAGTTATGGATTTGATCCTCTGCTTCATCTACTCTACTGTTGATTTTCTGTAATGTATTCTTCATTTCAGTTACTATATTCTTCATTTCTGGTCGGTTCTTTTGAATGTTTTCTATCTTTTCGTTGAAGTTCTCACTAACTTCACCTACTTTCCCTCTAAGTTCTTTGAGCAACCTTATAACCAGTGCTTTGAATTCTGCATCTGGTAGATTGCTTATCTTCATTTTATTTAGTTCTTTTTCTGAAGTTTTGTTCTGTTCTGTCATTTGGGACATGTTTGTCTCCTCATTTTGGCTGCCTCTCTGTGTTTGTTTCTGTGTATCAGGTAGAGCTACTACATCTTCCTGTCTTGGTAGAATGGCCATATGTAGTATGTGTTTTGTAGAGCCCTGGGCCACAGCCTTCCCAGTCATGTTAGCTACGTGCTGCAGCTGCACCCCTTTGTGTGGTCTGTGTGCATCCTTCTGCTGTAGTTGAGCCTCGATTGCTGTTGGTATGTCAATGGAAGGCTGATTGGCTGTGAGGACTGGCTGATACTATAGTGGAGGATCTGCTGTTCAGGGACTGACCTCACGGTGCAGAACTCACTTCAGTAGGGCTCTGGTGTCCAGAGTCTACTACTTCAGTGTATAACTCATTTAGATGGTTGTGTGGTCTGAAGCTGTTCAGGTGGTGTACTGGCTCTTTGATTTCCTAGAAGTTGTAAGCCAAGATCAGATCCATCTGTGCCCTACCCAGCACCATCCAGCATGGGCTACAGAACAATCTGCAGATGGCTGCTACTGTGATGGGCTTGGAAGTGCCCAGGAAAAGGCAAGCTCTGAACTAACGAGAGCTGTCACTGCCACTTAAGGAAAGGTATAGGATACAGTGAATTAGTGAGTCTGAGTAAGTCCATAATGGGACCTTTAAAAAAAACTGCCTGGTACTGGCACAAGAACAGACATATAGACCAGTGGAACAAAACAAAGAACCCAGAAATCAACACAAGCCGTTATACTCAATATTTGACAAAGGAGGTAAGAGGATACAATGGAGTCAAGACAGTCTCTTTAAAAAAATGGTGTTGAGAAAACTGGACAGATACATGCAAAAAAAATGAAACTAGATCACCAACTTCACCATACAAAAAATAAACTCAAAGTGGATAAAGGACTTAAATATAAGATGAGAAACCATAAAAATATTAGAAGAAGCCATAGGCAGCAAAATAGCAGACATTGTTGTAGCAATATCTTTAACGATTCAGCTCCTAGGGCAATGGAAATGATGTGGTTGTGAGAGGTTCTGAGTACCACATTTTACCTACTCCGCTATCTTGTCCAGAAGCTTCTCTGAGTTTCCTACTTTAGCACATGTTCACTGAGTTCATAGTCATCTCGGCTCATTGAGAGAGTTGTCTGTTCTCATTGGGTATTATTTCTAACTTTCAATTTATTTTTTGGGATCACTTCTATTTGTATTCATTATACCACTGAAATTGTCCCATCTGGTAGTCATACTTCAGTTATTTTTCACTTCTCTCTCTGATATTTGATGTAAATTGGTGACCACTTCATCCTTAAAATGTCTCCACTGGCTAACATGACTATATATACTTTTTTGTTCCCGAAGTACCTGAAACAATTCTTGACACAAAGATACATATTAAAGTTATTTAATGATTAAATGATTAAATCACTCCTGTTGTTTTGACTGGGTTTTAGTAATTCTCAAATCATATTTACAACCTCTAATTTTTTATTTTTATTTTCTCTTATGCAAGGCAGTAACATGATTAGTTGACTAATTAGAGGAGTCACTTAACACATTGTGGACTAGTAGTTTTATTGCTAGCTTTATCCAGTGATAGAAGCATTTAGGTGAGTTTCTGTTGAATGAGTACAAAAAACGTTTTACATAAATTTTGAAGGCATGATTTTAATTGAAATACCCATTGCATTTTGAAGTTATTACTGTTCTTACAAGCTAATATCTTTTTAAAGAATTCGTGTGATTGGCCACAAGCCTTAGAATAGAAAACAGAGAATTCTCATGATCCGTCCGAAGTGTGTTAAGAATGGGAGTAAAAAAACATGATACACATTCAACTTAAATATTTTAACTTTAAACATTGGCCAGATTTTTGTCATCTCATTTGTAAAACCTATTTGACCTCCATAAATAGTTCGTCTCCTACTGTTTTTTTATTGTTGTTTTTAATCCTGACCTGAGGATTGAGAGAGAGGAAGGGAGAGAGAAAGAGAAAGGAGGGAGGGCGGGGAGAGAGAGAGAGAGAGAGAGAGAGAGAGAGAGAGAGAGAGAGAGAGAGAGAGAGAAAACCCACCTTCAGTTGGCTGCCTTCAATGTGCTCCCTGACTGGGGATCAAACCTGAAACCCAAGTATGTGGCCTGACCAGGATTCAAACCAGCAGTCCTTTGGTGCATGGGACAATACTCAACCAACTGAGCCACTCCAGCAGGCTGTTCTGTTGCTTTTATACTTTGTATATATTTCCATTATAGCATGCATTGTGCTATAATGTCATTATTTTTAATATGTTATCCTCTAATCAACTATATGCTTTCCGAGGGCTGGATCTCAGTCTTATCCTTCTTCTTCCTACTTCCTATCACTTGCACAGGGCTTGTAGATATTCCGTGGATGTTTACTGGGTTAATCTGAATTTGTAACATAATAAGATGGAATCTAATATGATGTTAGAAACATAGATCCAGCTTTGATTAATATTGAGGAAATATTTCTCTATTGCTGTTTTTGGGATACAGTCTTATTTTAATTAAAAAAAAAATTTAAGTGTGAGCCCTAGCCGGTTTGGCTCAGGGGGTAGCATGTCGGCCTGCAGAACAAAGGGTCCCAGGTTTCATTCCAGTCAAGGGCATGTGCCTTGGTTACAGGCTCCTCCTCCCTTGCCTGGGCCCTCGTGGGGGCTTATGGAGGAGGCCACCGATCAAAGTGTTTCTCTCAAATTGATGTTTCTTTCTGTCTTTCCCTCTCTCTTCTATTCTCCCTAAAAAAATCAATGGAAAAATATTCTCAGGTGAGGATTAACAAAAATTTTTTAAGTAAAATAAAATAAAATTTTAAGTGTGGAATCTAATGAATTGCAAGGGTGGATTTAGGTGATTGGATGTTCAATACTGTATTTTGAAGAACATTGATGCTATCTCCTTTTAATCTGCAGGACATTATTAGATTTCATCATACAGGAACATTTCCCCTCAGTGGATATCAGAGAACCTAATAGATATGTGGTAAGTTTTTCTTTTTTCTTTTTAAAAAATATATTTTTATTGATTTCAGAGAAGAAGGAAGAGAAAAAGAGAGATAGAAGCATCAATGCTGAGAGAATCGTTGATCAGCTACCTCCTGCACTTCCCCTCTGGGGATGGAGGACAAAACCTAGGCATGTGCCCTGACCAGGAATCAAACTGTGACCTCTTGGTTCATAGGTCAATACTCAACCACCGAGCAACACTGTCTGGGCTGTAGTATGTTTTTAAAGAGAAAGAGCAATACTTTTGTTTTCTCTCATTGCCCTGCCAACATTAGTGGTTACACTTTAGGACTTAAAAAAATTAAGTTAGGTAAGGAAATATAGAGAATCATGAACATTTTATTAGAGGAAGATAAGATGAACCACTTCATAAATAAGGCATAGATAAGAAAGTTGTTTCCTTTGAAAGTTATCTAGAAGAAAAAAATAGATGCTACTATATCCTAACTGTATAAATTTTTGTTGTTGTTGTTAATCCTTCCACAAGGAGACAACCAATTGACCAGAATTGAACCGAGGACTCTTTGGTCCACAGGCCAATGCTCTGTCCACTGAGCCAAACTGGTTAGGGCTGTGTACATTGTTTTTTGAGAAGCATTTATAAATTGATCACATATATTCTTTTCTCACCCATTAGATATTTAGGAAAATGTGATTTCCTATTTTTGTGAAAATATTTTTATTCTTTTAAGAGGCACAGAGAAGATAATCTCTTGTTTTTCTTGGTGACTCACTTTAAAGTTTAATAATTTACTTCATTTACATTTAACTCCTTGTGATGAATTCTTTTTAAAAAAATATATTTTATTGATTTTTTACAGAGAGGAAGGGAGAGGGATAGAGAGTTAGAAACATCGATGAGAGCCGGGACCGGTTTGGCTCAATGGATAGAGCGTCGGCTTGGGGACTGAAAGGTCCCAGGTTCGATTCCGGTCAAGGGCATGTACCTTGGTTGCGGGCATATCCCCAGTAGGGGGTGTGCAAGAGGCAGCTGATCGATGACTCTCTCTCATCGATATTTCTAACTCTCTATCTCTCTCCCTTCCTCTCTGTACAAAATCAATAAAATATATTTAAAAAAAAAAAGAAACATCGATGAGAAACATCAATCAGCTGCCTACTGCACAATCCCTCCTGGATATGTGCCTGCAACCAAGGTACATGCCCTTGACTGGAATCAAACCTGGAACCCTTGATTCCACAGGCTGACACCCTATCCACTGAGCCAAACCTGATGGGGCCCTTGTGCTGAATTCTGATGCTTTTTCCTATTTTTAATTAATCTTCACCTAAGGATATTTTTCCTGTTGCTCTCTAGAGAGAGTGAGGAAGAAAGGAAGGGAAAGGGACAGAGATAGGGAGAAGAGAGAGAGAGAGAATCAATCAATGTAAAAGACATCCACTGGTTGCCTCCTGCACCCTGGCTGGGGATCAAACCTGCAACCCAAGTACATGCACTTGACTGGGAATTGAACCTGAGGCCCTCCAGTGTATGAGCCAGGCTCAAACCATTTAGCAACACTGGCCAGGGCATTTTTTCCTTTTTTTATTGGACATGGAGAAAGCCAGGTCATCATGCTGTGTATGAGCCTTTTATATATTATTTCTAATTGAATAATTTTATGTTTTTCCATATGTAATTTTTATTTCTTTAGTCATCTGTTGGACAGCCTTTATAAAATCTGAAAAATTTCTTTAGGAATTTTTTTCCATTGTGGTATCTGAGACGGCACAACTTATTGCTCTGTGGATGTCTATTGGTTTTGCTCATGGTAAGTTATCTATTAATGTTTCACTCTCTGATGAGGAAGTAGAATTAATCTGTAGAGGCAGAAGACTTTTTTATGTATTTCAAAATATTCCTGCCAATGGGATTCTTAACATTTATAACCTACTAGATGCCTGGTGCAGGGGAGGACTCCCTTCAGCCTGGCCTGTGCCCTCTTGCAATCTGGGACCCCTTGGGGGATGTCAGGCCTAAACTGGCAATTGGACATCCCTCTCGAAATCCAAGACACTGCATGCACCAGTAACCATACTTTTTTTTACAGGTGAAGGCATTTTGCTGTTGTATGGGCAGATACATTTTTTGCCCTGATTATAAAAAGTAGTATATAACATGATCCTTCTGAGGCACCCCTTACACATCCCGCGTGGTTCAGGGTTTAGGTGCAATGAAAGAGACTAGAAAAATATTAATTTGGGAAATGGAGGCCAGAGGGAAGCACAACTCCAGTGGGAGGACTACCTTTGCTTTGGCCTTGCCATCCCTTTTATTCAGGTTTTTGATATACCCATTGCCCTTAGGCAGACAATTCCAGTAACCGGCAGATTATCTTATCAATAAAGATTTACATGATTATTTGGTGGGGAAGTTGCCTCAGTTACCATTCTCTCAATTAGATAGGGAGTGGTTGGCTCTGACCTTTCAGAGCTTCAAGGCTGACCAGCCTTCCCAGTTCCTTCTCCACATCTTTTTAATTAGTGAGACAATGATCAGTTTCTGGCATATTTAGATTTCCTTAAAGGTATTTTTTAAAATCTTAATTATAAAACTACTAGAGGCCTGGTGCATAAATTTGTGTAATTCGGCCTGACCTGCAGGATTGGGTCAAAACCTGATATCTGACATCCCTCAAGGAGTCCCAGATTGAAAGAGGGCACAGGCCAGGCCAAGGGACTCTACTGGTGCATGATCATGGCCAGGGAGGTATGCGGGAAGGACCACAAGAATGCTCTAGGGTGTGTCTGGCCTGTCTCATTCAGTCCCAATTGGCCAGGTCCCAGCAGCAAGCTAACCTACCAGTTGGAGCCTCTGCCCCCTGGTGATCAGTGCACGTCATAGTGAGCAGTTGTGTGGCCTTAGCATATCATTAGCATATTATGCTTTGATTGGTTGAATGGAAGACTAGACAACCAGACACTTAGTATATTAGGCTTTTATTATATAGGATTACCTGCTTATGGTAAAGAATTTAAAATATAGGTAATTTTGAGTTCCATTCACTATGATAATCATTATTAACCATTTCATATCAAGTTTTCTAGACTACGTTGATGATATTCATAATTCTCCTACAAAAGCAGCAGGGCAGTATCGCAGGGAATATCTGCCTGAACTATGAATAACTGAAATGCAAGTTCTGTATATACTAAGGTCTCTAGATAAATACCAAAGGAGGACTCCACATTGTAGAACTTTAAGTTGGCTTGCAAAACTTCTTGAAATAGGCTTTAATTTTTATACGATCTCTTTATCTTTCTTAGGGCTGGATGGGGGATGTCAGAGTTTTTGCTATTATGACTTGTATTGTAATGACCACCATGTTTCAGAGTTTTTGCTATTATGACCTGTATTGTAATGACCACCATGCAACTGCTAGAAGTTGAGAGTAAATAAGAGGAAGTTTGAGAATACAAAGATGAGTTTTTAAAAAAAATTTTAATGTAATGTTTTGTTGATTTCATAGAGGAAGGAAGAGGGAGAAAGGGATAAAAACATCAATGATGAGAGGGAATAATTGGCTGCTTCCTGCATTCCCCTCACTGGGATTAGCCCACAACTGAGTCATGTGCCCTGATTGGGAATTTAATTGTGGCCTCCTGGTTTGGTGTTCAACCACTGAGCCTCTGAGGCCAGGCTCGAAAATAGTTTTTTAAGATAAACCCCTAAAAGTGGAATTGCTGGGTTAGAGAGTCGGTACATTTAACATTTTGATAAATAGAACCATCTTCCTCTGAAAAAGGTTGAAACCCTCTCTATTGACACTGTGCCACCATGCCCAAGAACCTGTATTAGGCTGGTGTGTCCATGGCTTCCTCCTATCCCACACTCAGCCCCCATTCATGAGCCCTGCACCTAAGCGGTCTTTTTTGCCCTACCTCCCACACTGCTCGTGGTCTCAACTCAGTACTGTTACTGGGGGTAGGTATCCATATTTTCATCTTTTCCCCTTCTCACAGCCTTTAAAAATTGATTTTATTCATTTACTAGTCTCAGTTCCATTCCAAATAACATATATTTTAAGCAACTGCTAGAAATTGAGAGTAAATAAGAGGAAGTTTTATTTCTTGGGACTAAATTATTAGAAATCTTTGGGGGGAGAGGAGTATAAAACAAAAGGCTAAATTTATTTTTAAAATATAGTTTTAATATAAAACTATTTGCCTCTTTAAATTAAACTTTTCAATTGATAATTAAATTTTGTTTCTTTCTAAAACAAATGCATTTCCATGACCTTTTCAATTCTGGAAAATTTTATACAGTTAAAAAATGCTTTTGTTATTATATCATGGTTTTGGAAATTTTTGTTGTTTTAGGTGTTTGTAATACTGATAACTTCAGTTTGTTATCCATTACAATTGACTATGGTCCATTTGGTTTTATGGAAGCCTATAACCCCGGTATGTATGATTTATATGTGTCTATAAATACCTTAATCACAAGCTTGTTTTAGATAAACTGTTATAGCTAATACAATGATGGGGTAGTAAAAGAATTGGGATCACTTGTAGAATGGTAGTTTTGTGTTGTACTCAGTCTTCTAAGTGCTATAGGGACACAAAAATGAGTTCCTTGTAACTTTTGCCCTTAGAGAATTACATGTTAGTGAAGATGACCTGAAGGACAGAAGGGAATATGTCGTCAGACAGATGTGAGTTTTGTTTCGGGCATCTGACCCTTAATGACTCTGTGCCCTTGGACAAGTTACTTAACCTCTCACTTACTAACCTATAAAATGGAGGTAACACTAATATAATACTTGCCACTGGAAGGATAAGAGCGGGCTTTGTGGACAACATACTATTTGAATTGTAATTTGAAGTCAGTATTTGACGACCTGGAAATTCTTGTAGATGAGAAATATATTCACCTATTAGGCAAATATTCATATTATAAAATATTTTCATGTGTATGGACATTAAATATTTACATTACTTTTGAGTTAAATGGTTAATGTCAGAAAAAGTTTTACCTAATAAGTAGAAATTTATTAAGTTTAAATATAAATTAAAAATGAAGACAACAGCAATTTATTGTAATTATCCTTACTATATAAAGATAGTACTTTTGTTTTAAACAGATTTTGTGCCAAACACATCTGATGATGAAAGAAGATATAAAATAGGAAATCAGGCCAATATTGGAATGTTTAATTTGAATAAGTTGTTACAAGCTCTAAACCCATTACTGGATCCAGGGCAAAAGCAGCTGTGAGTAAATCCTAAACCTACTAGTTAAATCTGTGTGAAAATATATTTGTAAAGTGATCATTTTTAATTTTTGTTGATTTCAGAAAGGAAGGGAGAGGGAGAGAGAGATAGAAACTTCAATGATGAGAGAGAATCATTGATTGGCTGTCTCCTTAATGCCTTATACTGGGGGGAAAAATGGTCATCTTTGAAAAACAAGAAAGTGACATTTTGAAAACCAGCTTATTATTTAGTCTTTAATAATAACAGCATTTCAAACTCTATATTTTTCTCTAATTTAGTTTTGGCTTTTTTTCCATAGTTATTAGGATGAGTTGTTTTCATATTTAGTGCTTTTTAGATATGAAATTTTAGTTTATTTCTTCTTAGATTTAAAAGTTATTCATCACTATTTCTTAATTTCTAAGTAGTTGGACTTAATATGTCCATATTTTTGTGATCAAATAATGTGTTAGGTAAAATCTGCTATTCAAAATGTGCTAAGGATTCTTTAGGGCATAGCCTTGCTTTACCTTAAGAGTGAGGGCCTGAAGCAGCCACTGGGTCCCGGATTATGGTAGGATTTGGTTGATTTACCACTGGACATTGGATTTCTTGAAGGCAGAGACCACAATTGATTCATTTCTCTTTCTCCAATGTATTTGCTAGAAGATAAAACACATTTTGTTTTATACTCTCCTCTAAATCCCCCCAATAAAAAATTTACAGTACAAGATCCCAAATGGAAGACAAGGCATGTAGCTATTTTACTAAGAGTCTCATGTTCTACCGACTGAGCTAGCCATGAACTTCCGACATATAGTTATTTTATTAATCTCAGGTAGCAAAAAATTACTACAATAAAGATTTTTAAAAGTTTATATCCATACATGGTTTTCTTAATTAACTAATTAATTAAAAACTATATTGGTAATACAGTCACATAATTAAAAATCAAAATGTTATAGCCGAAACTGGTTTGGCTCAGTGGTAGAGCATCGGTCTGCGGACTGAAAGGTCCCAGGTTCGATTCCGGTCAAGGGCATGTACATTGGTTGCGGGCACATCCCCGGTAGGGGGTGTGCAAGAGGCAGCTGGTCGATGTTTCTCTCTCATCGACATTTCTAGCTCTCTATCTCTCTCCCTTCCTCTCTGTAAAATATCAATAAAATATATTTTTTAAAAAATCAAAATGTTATAAAATGATATTCATTAAGCAGCCTCCCACCCTTGTCTCTATTAATCTTATATCTCTTTAGCTTTGCAGAGTTCATTCAGTCATTTAACAAATATTTATTGAGGTGCTCAGTATGTGCCAGACACTGTTGTAAGTGCTAAGGGGATAGCAATGAATAAAACAGCACAATAGTTGTGCCCTGATAGTGCTTACTTTTTGTGGGAGAGACAGTTGATAAACACAGTAAATAAGTTCTATAACATATTAGAAGGAGCTAAATGCTATAGAGAAAAATAAAGCATTGGGCAAGGAGCGTAAGGGAGGGAAAGAAGGTTTGCAGTTTTAAAAGGACGGTCTGCAAAGAACTTGAGTAAAGGCTCGAAGGAGTAACAGGAGCAAACTATGCAGGTATCTACAGACAAGGGAGTAGCCTGTGAAAGGCCCTGAGGTGGGAGTGTGTGTGTGTGTGTGTGTGTGTGTGTGTGTGAAGGGGGATGGGGGTTAAGAAACAGCAAGATGACTGCAGTAGAATAAGCAAAGGGAAGAGTTGTAGATGAGATCAGCAAGGTAAAGCGAGCAGAGCTTCAGAATGTGTTGAGTTTTTGTGTAACTGAAAATACATTTGAGAATATTAAGAAATAGAAACTATTTGTTTAAAGAAGGGCTTAAGGTTAAAAACTCTAATTTTTATATTTTCATGAAAGATTTCACTATCTGTTCATACTTTCAGATAAGTAAAATATTGTGTTGGGTGAGTTACTTCTAATGAATTATTTTTAGCCTAAGATAATTTTAAAAATATACCAAAACATACACATTTATATCAACATTTATCTGTAATCTAATTATATTTAGTAATATTTCAGAAATGACATGGTATGATTTATATTATATCCAAATCTTTGAGACAATAAATTTGTATTGATAATTTTCTCTGTGATCTATAATAATAAAAGCTAATTAGACTGGGCAGCCAAACCTTCTGGACGTCATTTCAGATGTTCTTCCTAATGAAACTCTGATGGTGGGGGCCAAGACTGAGGCAGTTAGGGGCTATCAGGCAGGCAGGCGAGTGGTTAAGGGCGACCAGGCAGGCAGGCAAGCAGTTAGGGGCAATCAGGCAGGCAGGTAGAGTGGTTAGAGGCAATCAGGCAGGCAGGCAAGTGAGCATTTAGGAGCTTGCAGTCCCGGATTTGGAGAGGGTCGGGCTGAGGGAAACTGCCCCCTCCTCTAGTATGATATATAATTAAATCACTAAACAAGAATCAGTAGTGCATAGTCTAATGTTATTTAATACATGAGAAGGTTCTCTTTGTTCTTGTAAAATGTAATTCAAGAATGCTAATTTTAGCTCGTTTGGCTTAATAGTAGAGCCTTGGCCTGTGGACCGTAAGGGTCCCGGGTTTGATTCCAGTCAAGGACACATGCCCAGTGGGGGGCATGCAGGAGGCAGCCAATCAATGATTCTCTCTCATCATTGATGTTTCTCTCTCTCTCTCTCCCTCTTCTTTTCTCTCTGAAATCAATAAAAAATATATTAAAAAATGATAATTTTAAATCAAGGTTTAACTGTTCCTTTTTTCTTCCTATAGTGCCGCTCAGATTCTTGAGGGATATCCTGTTCTCTATTACACAAGGTTTGTTCTTTTTGAATGCAGATGTTATGGCATCCTGGTTGGTAGTGAGAATTTTAATAACATATTAAATTGACATTTCTTCTTTTAGATTTAGAGAATTGTTCAAAGCCAAATTGGGACTACTTGGAGAAAGGAAAGGTGATGATGATTTAATTGCATTTCTCTTACATGTGAGTTTATCATTTAATCTCCTTTCTGATTAACATTTGAATTACTAGTTAACATCTTCTCAAAGAACTGAGATTGATAAGTATACTTATTTTCATTAGCTCATGGAAAAGACAGAAGCTGATTTCACAATGACATTTCGGCAGCTCAGTGAGATTACTCAAAGCCAGTTACAGGAGCTCCACATTCCTCAGGTATTCATTAGTGATATTTGACTTTTTTAACTGGATTTTTGAGGTATAATTTATATTCCATAAAATTTCACTCACCTTAAGTATACAATTCAGTGATTTTTTTTTTACTAATTTACATATTTGTGCAGTGATCACAGTGCAATTTTGGAACAATTCCATCACACCTTGGACCTTTGTGCCCTCTTGCAGTCAGTCTTTGCTCCTACGCCCAGCTCCCAGCAGCTCCTAATTTATTTTCTACGTCTCAAGGTTTTCACTTTCTAGACATTTTCCATCAATGGAATCATACAATATGTGGTCTTTTCCATCTGCCTTCTTCACTTTGCATATTTTGAGGTTCATTCATGTTGTAACTTGAATCAGTAGTTCTTGCCTCTTTATTTCATTGTATAGACAGACCACATTTTACAGATGCATTAGGGCCATTTCCATCTTTGGATACTGTGAATAAATACTGCTCTGAACATTTGTGTACAAGTTTATGTGTGAACATATGTTTCATTTCCCTTGTATATATTCTAGGAGTGGAATTGCTGGATGGTTTAGTAAATTTGTTTAAATTTTAAATTTTAAACTGTTTTCAAAGTGGCTGCACTTAATTCACTTTAAAAAATATATGTTGCTGCCCTAGCCGATTTGGCTCAATGGATAGGCATTGGCCTGTGGACTGAAGGGTTCTGGGTTCGATTCCAGTCAAGGACACGTACCTGGTCGGGGCACATGTGGGAGACAACTAATTGATGTGCCTCTCCACTCTCTAAAAAAAAAAAAATCAATGGAAAAATATCAAGTGAGGATTAACAACAACAACAACAACAAAAAAGTGTATATGTTGCCTTTTCATTTCAATTACAATACATTGAATATATTATTTATGGAATAATATGGGTATTTCCAGAGATTTCTATCTATTATATATTTTTAGAAACATATATCTGTTTTTAAGGGCTCAGTCTTATATATTACAGTTATTGTTTTTATCATTGTTTAGATTAAAACCTAGTCTTTTTTTTTTTAATTTTAACTTCTTCATTATCTTTCATGACATTCTCTATAATGTTATCTTTTTATAATTCAGAAGATATTTAGCCTCATTTATGCACTCATTCAACACGTACTTATTGAGAACTCACTGTTGTTGACAGTTTATTCTGGGATAGGAATTACAGTAAATATTTTACAAAATAAGAAAAATTTATTAATAATATAGTAACAGTAATAGCTAACATTTGAGTCCTTATTAGGTTCTAGACACTATTCTAAACATTTTATATATAAAATCTGTGACATAACATATAAGGTAATACCATTGTGATCTCTATTTTACTGATAAAGAAATGAAGGCATAGGCAGATTAATTAGGTAACTAGCACCAGGTCACACAGCTAGTAAAAGTCTGGATGGATTAAAACGCAGGCAGCTTTCCCCAGAGTTCACACTCCTAGTAGTTCCCAAGCTCTTTTTCATTTTAAAAAAAGGATGGACCATTTCTTTCCTCAGTCTCTTGATCCAGGCAGTCACCAATGGAAGTATGTTGGGCTAAGTCATAAGGTTTGGGATTAGAGTCCGGTGGAGTTTTCATAGTTGTTTTTATGCGTATGTTTAGGGGGAAGTATTCTGTAGTGGCAGCAGATTAGGTGCTTCAAATCCAGGGTTCCCCTTTGACAGGCTGTGTGAGCTTGTACACGTTACTCAGTTTCTCTAACCCTCACTTATTTCATCCTTCAGATATGATTAGTAATAATGCATACCTAATTGGTGCTCAATAATGTTGTCTAACAGTAGAGATTTCAGACTTCTGTTATTTCAGCATAATCTCCACATGGAGTTTAAAGGAAGGTGCCATGATCGAAATTATACTACCAGAAGCTTCATTTAGCTCTGACCACTTATTTACAACTATTTTCAAACAAAAATAGCTGTCAGAAATGAGAGTTAAACTAGTGTTCTTTGAAAAAGAAGCATAGAAGTGTTATTGTAAAGATAGGTATGGACCGTAGTAATTATAAGAACAATTATCTTTCTCATGGGCATGGATAGCCTTAAATTACATTTCAAGGAATGATTTGAATTAAAAAATGTCTACCTACTCAGTGGGAAATACAGAAAAATGTTAACCAATAAGAATCTTTGATATAATTGAAAAAATTATTAATGATGAATCTATCAGAACTAATTATCATTTAATATGTAGGAAACTGAGATGAAGTAATGTTAAAGTGACTTCTTCAAGTCTTTGACACATATCAATAGTTAAATTACTAAGAGTTGGGAAAATTTAATTGTGAAGAGAGCATTACACTTTTAATCATTTAAAACAGTTCATTTCTTTCTTTGGAATATGAAACCTTTTCAACCCCCTGACTTTTAGGTGGAGCTAATTGCTCATTCTTTTGTGTTCCATTATCCTTCGTTTACACACACACACACACACACTAGAGTACTAGAGACCTGGTGCATGAAATTTGTGCATGGGTAGGGTCCCTAGGCCTGGCTGGCAATCAGGGCTGATCAGGGCCTTCCAGCTGTTTGCTGGGGCCTTCCTTCTTTCAGCACAGTCTCCTCGTGGTCAGCGCATGTCATAGAGAAAGATCCATCTCCTGGTTGAACTCTTGCAGGGACAATTTGCATATTAAGCTTATATATATATATAGATTCCTATAGCACTCATGTATAATATATTTATAAATATGTATATTTTTAAAATGGAATTGAATATTTGTTTACACACTTTCCTTAAATACAGGGACCATGTCTTTTGTTTTCATTAATCTTTGC
Source organism: Nyctalus aviator (assembly GCA_036971965.1). Taxonomy (NCBI): domain Eukaryota; kingdom Metazoa; phylum Chordata; class Mammalia; order Chiroptera; family Vespertilionidae; genus Nyctalus; species Nyctalus aviator. The sequence goes on from CM072922.1 coordinate 114,278,697, forward strand.
CAGAGGATATTTTTTCCATTGCTTTGCAGAGAGTGAAAGGGAGGGAGGGAAGGAGAGGAGAGAAAGAGAGAGAAAAGAGAGAGAAAAGAGAGAGAGACAGAGAGACAGAGAGAGACCTCATTGTGAGAGACACATTGACTGGTTGCCTTCTGCAACCATCCCAACCAGCGGTGGGGAGCAAACCTGCAACCCAGCAAACCTGGCTGATGCTCTAATCACTGAGCTACCCCGGCCAGGGTGGGACATGTCTTACTAATTTTTATACCCTTCCCACCTAATAAAATTCCTAACAATAGTTGATGTTGCATAATTATTTGTTAAATGAATAGATGACTAAATAAAATGCAGTTGCAAATTAAGTTATTAAAAGTAAATTATTTTAAGGGAATTCCATATTTAAAGGAAAACTTGGTAATACAAGTATTCATGTGTATGTAATCTCTATTGGTAAGAACTTTGTATATTTTTCATTTCTCTTACATCCTGCCATTACATGGATGTCTATGAATTAGAGTTTTGGAATTGAATTATATATATATATATATATATATATATTATATACACACACATATATGTGTATATATAATAGTATTTATTTTTAATATATTTCTACTTGAAATAGTATACTTTAAAAATATGGATAATATAAGAATGTAATTAAAAGAAACACGGAGTTAAACCAAACAAACATTAATAGAATAAGCAGTCTAATACTATATTTTCATTTAGCAATTTTGGGCACTGAAGATGATTTCAAAACATGAACTCTTTCCTGCCTGGGTGTCCCAGTACCTTGTGAGACTGAAGAGGTAAGGTAATCTAATGATTTATAAAAAAGCATGTGACATATTACTTTAGCAGAGTCAATCCATGAGGTCCCTCCCTTTCCATTTTTCACCATTTCCTTTTCACTCCTGGGCACCTTGCACTGGTTGAGGCGTCTGTAGTAACACTTCACCCACGAGGAGCGCACTTTTCTGTTCACCTCAGCTCTCTAATGATACAGTTCCCCGGCTTCCCAAGCCCTGTAGCCCGAGAGCTCTCAGGCTTTTAACCAATGTTTACTTATTGGCACATCTTGTACCATTTTAAGAAGTTACTTTGTTTTGTAACAAATAAATTAGAAGCAACAAACAAGAAAGAGTAAAGGAATTGTAGGTAGAGGCAGCTGAAGAAAACCACAGGACACACAGGAGCAGTTTAATGGCCACTGAGATCTATTTATAAAGATTACCCTGAGTAATCAAGAAAAAGGTAAAATATTTTCAGAAAACTGTTTAAGGTAAAGAAAGGTTTCAGTCAATCTTTACTATTTTTAGACAAATATTTTTAACTTACAAAAGTAAAAGGTTTGGTATTATCTAAAATAACTAAACAAGGTAATATTTTATATGTTGTTCAACTCAGTATTTTCTATATTCCTTTTAGATACTGATTCAATGTGATTAAAAAAATTTTTTTTTTCAATATTTGTCTTATGAAGTAATTTCTACCCTTTTGGAAAAAAGATATATTTTGGAAAGATGATAGATAATTTTGTCTTTTGTTTTATTTATTTTCAGTAACATGAATGATTCAGATTTTGAAAGAAGAAAAAGAATGATGAGTAAGTAATCACTTTGATGTTTTAAAAACTTTAAATAATTACATAAAAGCAACATTTTAAAAATCAGAAGTAATTACATGAGGGAACTGAGTTTTTTTTTTTTTAAAAACTAGAAGAATTCTAGATGAATAAATTTAGTTGAGATAAAGTATCATATATGAACTTTCTAATTCTAGTGGGTGATTTTTAAAATTAATATATATTTTTGCTAATTTTTTACAGAGAGAAAGGGAGAGGGATAGAGAGTTAGAAACATCAGGAGGAACATTGACCAGTTGCCTCCTGCACGCCCCCTGCTAGGGACCAAGCCTGCAACTCAGGCATGTGCCGTGACTGGGAATTGAACCTGAGAACTTTTAGTCCATGGCCCAACACTCTAATGTTGGGCCAAACTGGTCCTGGACAAACTGGTCAGGACTCTAGTGTGTAATTTTAACTCAGGGTATGAAAACTCTGTGTTTAATAAATTTGCATACTGTAAGTCATATAGTCTTAAAGTAATGTAACCTTAAAAGATGGTAGAGAGATAAGAAAATGGCTTGGGTGGTTATGGTGGAAATAACATGAGTTTTAGAATCTGTCAATTGAATCACATCTTGCTACTTAAAAAAAAAATCTTTATTGTTGAGAGTATTACAGATATACCCCTTTGATCTCCACATTGCCTTCCTCTACCAGGTTCCCACCCTGCCCCAGGCCTTCACCACCCTATTGTCTGTGTCCATAGGTAATGCATATATGCATATGAGTTCTTTGGCTAATCTCTTCCCAACCCCATCCCCCTCTTCCCTCTGAAATTCTTCAGTCTGTTCCATGTTTCCATACCTCTGGTTCTGTTTTATTCATTAGTTTATTTTGTTCCTTAGATTCCTTGTTTGTTTATTTGATTTTTAGATTCAATTGTTGATAGATACATATTTATTGCCATTATATTGTCCATATTTTTAAAAATCTTTTTCTTCTTCACTGCTTTTCTCTTGTTGCTTTTAAAATTCTCTCTTTAGCCGAGACCGGTTTGGCTCAATGGATAGAGCGTTGGCTTGGGGACTGAAGGGGCCCAGGTTCGATTCCGGTCAGGGGCATGTACCTTGGCTGCGGGCATATCCCCAGTACGGGGTGTGCAAGAGGTGGCTGATCGATGACTCTCTCTCATCGATGTTTCTAGCTCTCTATCTCTCTCCCTTCCTCTTTGTACAAAATCAATAAAATATATATTTAAAATTCTCTCTTTAACTTTGGCATTTTAATTATGATGTGTCTTGGTGTGGGCCTCCTTTGGTTTGGGACTCCCTATGTTTCCTAGACTTGTAAGTCTATTTCTTTCATCACATAGGGGAAGTTTTCTGTCATTATTTATTCAAATAGATTTTCAATATCTTGCTCTCTCTCTTCTCCTTTTGGTATCTCATAATGCAGATATTGATATGCTTAAAGTTGTCCCAGAGGCTCCTTACACTATCTTTGTATTTTTGGATTATTTTTTCTTTTTGCTCTTTTGATTGGGTGTATTTTGCTTTTTTATATTTGATTCTTGGAATCCTCTACTCTACTATTGAATCCCTGTAAATTGTTCTTTATTTCAGTTAGAGTATGTTTAATTTCTGACTGATCCTTTTTCTTTTTATAAATTTTTAAATATATTTTATTGATTTTTTACAGAGAGGAAGGGAGAGGGATAGAGTTAGAAACATATGAGAGAGAAACATCTATCAGCTGTCTCCTGCACCCCCCTCACCCCCTTCTGGGGATGTGCCCACAACCAAAATACATTCCCTTTACTGGAATCGAACCTGGGATCCTTGAGTTCGCAGGCTGACGCTCTATCCATGGAGCCAAACTGTTTAGGGCTGATCCTTTTTCATGTATTTGAAATTCTCACTAAGATCCTTGTAAATCTCTCTAAGTCCTTTGAAGCTCTCATTAAGACCCTTGAGCAACCTTTTAACCATTGTTTTGAACTCTGTATCTAGTAGTTTGCTTGCTTCCCTTTCATTTAATTCTTTTTCTGGGGATTTCTCATGTTCTTTCATTTGTGACATGACTTTTTGTCTCCACATTTTGGGTGCTTCCCTGTGTTTCTGTGTATTAGGTGGATCTTCTATGTCTCCTGGAATTGGTAGAGTGGCCTTGTTTAGTAGGTGTTCTGTGGGGCCCAGTGGCTCAGCCTCCCCAGTCACCTGAACTGGGCACTAGGTATGCCCTTGTGTGGGCTGTGTGCACAGTTTTGTTGTAGTTGAGCCTTGATTGCTATTGGTCTCACAAGGAGGAATTGACCTCCAAGCCAATTGGTTGTGAAGACCAGCTGCTACTACAGTGGAAGAGCTGCTGTGCAGGAGACACTGCTCTGAAGCAGGTCTTGCTTCAGTAGGGCTTTGGTGGTTACTGAGCCTGCCTCTTGAGTGTGTTGCTTGTGGATGTGTAGAGTTGTAATCTGGTATTGTCTGAAGCTGTCCATTGGGTGCACTGGCTCTGTCTCCTGGGAAGTACAAAGTCAGCCACTGCCTGGGGCCACACAACATAAGATACAGAGCAATCTTCAGATGGCTGGTACTTGTGTTGGGCTTAGAAGTACACCGGCAAGGCCAAGCTGTCTTGGGCTCCTTATTGATAAGTGTGGGTCTTGTGACACCAGCTGCTGCTTGTTTGAGCGATTTTAGGAAAGTCTGAAGTCTGAACCTGCATAGACCATTCATATGGAAAAGATGCTGCAAACAGCTGGGATATTGTATGGGGTGTGATCTCAGGAAATCATCAGGGTGGAGCAAACAGTGTGAGCCAGGCTGATGGAAATTCAGATCTGGCTGCCAGGCAGCAGTAGGGGGCTTGTAGCCAGGACCATAGAGGGGAAGAGTGGCTGCTGCAAGATTGTGGTGAAGGATTCAGAGTGCATCAGGGTATTCTCTAAGGATGCCTACACCTGGAGTTATGTCCCCACCATGTTTGAAAACTACACTGGGAGTTTTATGAGACTGACGTGCTACCTACTGTGCTAACGAGGCACCTTACACTGGGAGTTTTAAGTAGACAAGTGCCGCATTGCACTCAACATGTGGGGTACTTCAGGTTCCTCTTACTGTGTTAACATCTGGCCCCTGGCCTATTCTGATTCAGATGTTGTACCCATCTGCTTAGTGACCAGAAACATGGCCAGTCTCCTCAAGAAGTGGCAAGGGGAGACTCATGAGGTTTCCCCCCATGCCAAGGTTGTGCTGGTTGGCTGGAAAATGGACATGTGGACCAACCTGGCCCACACACTGAGGGATTGTCCCTCTGTGTGTCCAAGCAGTGGCTTTTCCATTACACGTGAGCAGAGTGCTGAGCTGGCCAGGCAGGTAGGGGCCGTGTCCCGCATGGAGTGTTTCTCTTGGTCCTCTGGGCGCAGCGTCAGGGCTATCTTCCACGTGGTCACAGAGGCCTCCCACAGGTAGCTGCACCATACCAACTTACTCCAAGTACTGCAGCGATCTGCTCAGCTGGCAGGCTGCCAGACCGGGGGACCTGGCAAAGATACACAAGGATAAAGGTGAGATATACAAGGATCAGTCCATGAGTTGCAGTCTTATGGGAGGAGCTGGGGAGGGCCAGAGGGTCAAGAGGAGTGGGGAAGGGCACAATTGTTTCCCTGCCTGCAACGTGGCTTCCTGACCTTCTGAGTCTAGCTAGGACTTCAGGGCAGGCTGAGTGAGCAATTCTCCCAGGCAAGGAACCCAGAGGCGGAGGTTCACTGTTCCCCGCATCTTCATCCGCCTCCTCTCCACAGTAAGTTGAGGAAGCTAGCAGGTGAGGTATTTGGGTCAGAAGCCGGGGTGGGGCCATGAGCTTGGGGAAGTTGCCATTGAGCAGTGACCTTGGTTGAGTCTCGGTATATGAAGAGTGCCTTCCCTCCCCACCAGTGGTCCCAATATCCTGGTCCTGGCTTTGTTCCCTAAGAGAGTGTCCATTCCATGACCTTCCCTTTTCACTCTTCTCTCACCTCTACAGCATTCTCACTCATCCCAACCTCTAGGCAACCTGCACTAAAGTAAAAAGCAAGTTGAGAAACCCCTTCCCCCTTATCTACCAGTCCCAGTTCCTCTCTTTCCCCCCAGCAATCCCAAAATAAAGCTACTGTCATGCGGGAGGGAAGGATAAAACATGCATTCAATACCTGACTATTTAGTAAGGGGCACTGACCTCTTTTTCCTTAGATTGTTAAATTAAAAAATGACAACACAATAGCCATCTGGTATGAATGATTCAGAATTATATCTATTTATTTTTTTTTTGTCAGACCTGCAAAAAATTTAACGTTTTTTTTGGTGTGTTGCAGAATTTTAGTAATTGGTTTGTGTGCACCATGAGATAGAAAGGTTGAAAATTGCTGTGTTAAGGTGATAGCTTTGTTATAGATAAGCTGCCAGGTGGCATGGGAGAATAATCTATCAGGCACTCAGGAGTCAGAACAGGATCCTTTAATGACGCAAGGAGTCAGTCTCCAAATCCTGAGCGATGAATATGGACGTAGCTTTTCCTTTATGCCCTTAGTTCCTCTGTGTGAATTGGGATGGGGGAAGTGAGATTACACCCAGAGTCCTGTCTGGTGCCAGTGCTGCCAACACCCTCGGGATTGCATATATTTCATGGTTTATGACCTCTGTAAAATGGGAGTATTCCATGAAACAGGTTCTGCAAGGCAGGACAGGCATCAAGAATGAAGTTTATCAGCAAGCAAGAGTGTGCGTCAGAATGCAGATTACTGGCACAGATTCAAAATGCTAGCCCACAAATGTCTTATTTTTCCTTCCAGTGTAAATTTATTAGGTGTACCGATTAATAATGCGGATTTTTTTTTTCAATAGATGGAGTTACACATATGCTGATATATGTACAATTTGCTATGCATGCTATTTTGTTGTATTGACAACAAGCTTCAAAACTTCATATGCCAAATTTTCTGAAGGTGTTAACATCATAGATATTTTTACACTTAAAAATGTCGAATTACATGCTAAAAAAAAAGAGCATTTGCGGGAAATTTTAATTCATTATTTTGAAAAAAAAGTGCTGCTGAATATTTTGGGAAGCTTATGGTGAACATGCTCTATCTCAAGATACTTGTGAATACTGGTTAAATGCTTTAAAAATGATAATTTCGATGTGAAAGAAAAATAATGTTCAGGTCAACCGAAAAGGTTTGAAGACCAGCAATTACAAGCAATATTGGATGAAGATGCGTGTCAAACTGAAAAACAACTTGCAGAAAGATTATATGTTGCTCAGCAAACAATTTCCGATTGCTTACAAGCAATGGGAAAGATTTTAAAGGAAGGAAAATGGATGCCACATCAACTGAACGAAAGACAAATGGAAAACCAAAAAGTCATCAGTAAAAGGTTGCTTCAACTGCATGAAAGAAAGTCTTTTTTTTTTTTTTTTTTTTTAACATCGAATTGTGACTGGCGATGAAAAGTGCATTTATTTTGAGAATCCCAAATGCACAAAATCGTGTGTTGATCCAGGTCAACCATCACCATCTACTGCAAGGCCAAATCGCTTTGGAAAGAAGACAATGCTCTGCATTCAGTGGGATCAGGAAGGTGTGGTGCATTATGAGTTTCTAAAACCAGGTGAAACTGTTAATACTGATTGCTACTAAAAACAACCAATTTGAACCACACTTGGTTCATGAAATGACCAGAATGTCCTAGAAGACATAGCAAAGTAATTTTGCTTCATGATGACACACATTTAAAACCAGTTAAAGACAAGTTAAAAGACCTTGCCTAGGAAGTATTGACCCACCCGCTATATTCAGAGTTCCTTGCTCCTTCAGAGTACTATTTGTTCTGACTGATGGCACACATACTTTTTGAGTAGCACTTCAAAACGTGTGAAGAAGTGGAAAATTGGGTCTCTGAATGGTTTGCCTCAAAATAAGAAAAGTTCTATTTGGACAGATCCACAAATTACCTGAAAGATGGGGGAAACGTGTAGCTAGTGATGTACATTACTTTGAATAAAGCACTTTTGATTGTTTCTCTTGAAATTATCGTGTTATCCTGGATTACAAAATCTGCATTATTAATGGGCACACCCGGTAAATAGTGGCCTCAAGTTCATATTGGAGACTTGAGCTTTGGTAGAGTAGAATAAAATAAATTTTCTACTTTATCCCTTCTCTTGGGCATCAAAAAGAGAGAGAAAGGAGAAAAAGTTGAATATGCTAACTTCAAATAATTTTTCTTAAAATTATTTTAATAAATACTTAATAATTGAGTCAGATTTATTTTAATTTATATATTTTTTATTTTATTAACGAAATGATAACTTAAACTACAATTTTCCAGCTTCATTGCCAGCCCATTAGAGATTAGTTGAACTTAATAATTTGAAGTGTTCAGCTTTTGTATGTGTGTGTGTGTGTGTGTGTGTGTGTTTGTGTGTGTTCAGCCTATGCTGAGTGCTTCCACAATTTTTATTGTATGTAGTTGTAATTTTGTCTAAAGATGGCCTATATATATTTTGTGTACAGGAGATTTTATTTTAAAGTAATTGTCTATGAACTCTTTAAATTTGAAAAATGCAGACTTGTAAAAAGAATAAAAGACATCTGTATTCCCAAAGATAATTATTATTTACTTAAAAAAAAATATATATATATATATAGCCCTAGCTGGTTTGGCTCAGCAGATAGAGCACTTGCTTACAGACTGACGGGTCCTGAGTTTGATTCTGGTCAAGGGCACATGCCTGGTTGCAGGCTCAATCCCCAGTAGGGGGGATGCAGGAGGCAGTTGATCAATGATTCTCTCTCATCATTGATGTTTCTATCTCTCTCTCCCTTTCCCTTCATCTCTGAAATCAATAAAAATATATTAAAAATAGATATATGTTTTTATTGATTTCAGAGAGAAGGGAGAGGGAGACGGAGATAGAAACATCAGTAATGAGAAAGAAGCATGGATCGCCTGCTTGCAGCATGTCCCACACTGGGGACTGAGCCTGCTACCACAATCCGGATAGGTGCTTTGCCCGGGAATCAAACCATGATTTCCTGGTTCATGGGTCAACACTCAATCACTGAGCAATACTGGCCAAGCGCTATTTAATTTTTGATGTATTTTCTTCTAGTCTCTCTTTTATGTGTGTATTGATTAGGAGAAAATGTAGTAGTAATCATACAGGGTTATAATTTAAGATTTTTTTTTCACTAAAAATAAAATAAGCTGCTTTTCTTGCTGCTTCATTCTTTACAATGTAACATTTTTAATTGTTCCATAATAATACTTCTTTGAAAAGATATATAATGTTTTACTTAACTGTTTCCCTTTATTAAGATTTTAAGTGGTTTCTAGTTTTCCTTAATAATATGAATATTTTTAATATTTAAAGTTGTCTCAATAGACTATATTTTTAGAGAATTTGAATTGCTGAGTCACAGGACACTTATTTTTTTTTAATTATCTCTCATATCTTATGAGATCTTTAAAAATAAGTTGAGCCCAGCCAGAGTGGCTCAGTGGTTGAGCATCAACCTATGAACCAGAAGGTCAAGTTTGGATTCCTAGTCGGGGCACATGCCTGGGTAGTGGGCACAATCCCTGGTGAGGGTCATGCAGAAGGCAGCCAATCCATGATTCTTTCTCATCATTGATGTTTCTATCTCTCTTTCCCTCTCCATTCCTTTATGAAATTAATAAAAAATATATTTAAAAATAAAGATAAATAAAAAGTTGAAATGCAATTTGTTCCTTCCATTCAAGTCACTCGGAAAACTGCTGATGAGAACCACAAAATGGTAATTTCTGTAGGCCTCTAGAACTTCCCTTATATCACCCAATTGATAAATTATTTTGGAAAAGTCTCATCTCAAATAAAGACATAGTTTCTGGAATTTTTCTACATGTGCCATTGTTACAATGCATTTAATATTGTTACTATAAAAAATATCAATGTATAAAGAGTTTTGTCTGCAGGTAACCTTTTTTGTATGCTCTTGGCAGCATCAGCATTAAGCAGTCCTCCTTAAGTTAGACCTTAACTCTGTGATTGAAGATGTTAAAAGCAGCAACTTTTCACTTTCCACTTAGAATAAAGGGCTTAATTCAGATGAACTCACTACTTTCTCCATACTTTATGAAATGCTTAGCAACTGAACATAGCAAAATAGGCAACTTAATGCTGAAACACTGGAAAGAAAAAATGTTGCTCATAGTGCTCAGAAAATCTTTTCTGTACCATCAGGTAAAAAAATATTGCACATCTTATATAATAAAAGGGTAATAAGAAAATCGATTGAATGGCAAAATAACCGGTCACTATGACATGCACTGACCATCAGGGGGCAGACGCTCAATGTAGGAGCTTCCCCTATCCTCTGCCCTTCCCCCCCTCCACTGTCCCCCATCCCGTTGCCCAATTAGGGCCTGTTGGCCAACCTCTGAGCTCCTTCCCCCTGCCAGCAGGCTCTGATAGCTCGATAGGGAATAGGGAGCCAGGGCTGGGTGGTGGTGGATGTGGGCAGCACCAGGCTAAGGTCACCCTACACACAGAGGGTGCCTAGTGGTGGGAGGTGGGCTGGCAAATAGGCAGCAATAGCCAGTCTCTCGGTTCCCCCCACCTGCCCAGCCTGCAGGCTCCAACCGCCCGATCGATGATGAACGGGGAACTGGGGGTGGTTGGCAGCAGGGGACAGAGCTGGCTTCCAGCAGCCGGGGAGGATGGCCCTGATCACAGGCCAGACCTAGGTACTGTATCCATGCACAAATTTCATGCCCTGGGCCTCTAGTTGTTTATAAACAGTCAAAATTGATTAATGCTGGTAATTTTTCTCATTAGAGACTTCCAGCAAAGTTATTGAATATTATCTGATTTCAGCTGCAATTTCAACAACCTGTGTTGACCTAATAATTTATGATTCCAATAATTGCATTCCCCTCTTGTTTAAGCTGTTAATCCTAGATACGTGCTGAAGAACTGGATGGCAGAGTCTGCAGTGCAAAAAGCAGAAAGGAATGATTTTTCAGAGGTAAGGTGATTGACTTTTCTGCATTTATTTGTATTAATTTTAACTATGTCACATTTAAATTTTTTATTTTATTTTTTATTGTTGACAGTATTACAGATATCTCCCATTATTCTTTAATCTCCCTCTGCCCAGCCCCTGCTGACCACCCTGGTCTTCACCCTATTGTTTGTGTCTATTCAAGTCCTTTGCCCATTAAAAAAAAATCTTTATTGTTGACCACATTGACCCCCTTCAGCCTGCCCGCCTCCCTGCCCAGGCCTTCAGCACCCTATTATCTGTGTCCATGGGTTATGCATATATGTATACAAGGTCTTTGGTTCATTACCCCCACCCACTTATTCTCCTCCACCTTCCTCTGAGATTCCAAACCAGTGTGTTTTTGATGTCATATATTTTATTCTTCATTCCTGTCTGGTTCTTTTTTTAAATATAAGTCTTTATTGTTCAGATTATTATAGTTGTTCCTCTTTTTTTCTCCCCATAGCTTCCCTCCACCCGGTTCCCACTCTATCCTCTGCCCTTCCCCCCCTCCACTGTCCTCATCCATAGGTGTACGATTTTTGTCCAGTCTCTTCCGGCACCCTCACATCCTTTCCCCCCAAGAATTGTCAGTTCACTCCTGTTCTATGCCTCCAATTCTATTATATTCACCAGGTTATTCTGTTCATCAGATTTTTTTTTATTCACTTGATTTTTAGATTCACTGTTGATAGATATGTATTTGTTGTTCATAATTTTTATCTTTACCTTTTTCTTCTTCCTCTTCTTAAAGAATACCTTTCAGCATTTCATATAACACTGGTTTGGTGTTGATGAACTCCTTTAGCTTTTTCTTATCTGTGAAGCTCTTTATCTGCCCTTCAACTCTGAATGTCAGCTTGGCTGGGTAGAGTATTCTTGGTTGTAGGTTCTTGCTATTCATCACTTTGAATGTGTCTTACCATTCCTATCTGCCTGCATAGTATCTATTGAGAAATCAGCTGACAGTCGTATGGGTCCTCCCTTGTAGGTAACTAGCTGTTTTTCTCTTCCTGCTTTTAATATTCTCTCTTTGTCTTTTGTTCTTGGCATTTTAATTATGATGTGTCTTTGTGTGGTCCTCTTTGGATTCTTCTTGTTTGGGGTTCTCTGTGCTTCCTGGACTTGTAGATCTATTTCTTTCACCAGGTAGGGTAAGTTTTCTGTCATTATTTCTTCAAATAGGTTTTCAATATCTTGCTTTCTCTCTTCTTCTGGCACCCCCATAAATCAGAGGTTGGTATACTTGAGGTTGTCCCAGAGGCTCCTTACATTATCTTCATATTTTTTGGATTCTTTTTTCTTTGCTTTTTTGGTTGGGTGTTTTTTGCTTCTTTGTATTCCAAATCTTTGACTTGATTCTTGGGATCCTCTAGTCTGCTGTTGGATTTCTGTATATTATTCTTTATTTCAGTTAGTGTATGCTTAGTTTCTAGTTGGTCCTTTTTCATATCCTCAAGGGTCTCACTATATTTCTCAGAGGTTTCTAGAAGTTTCTTGAGTAACCTTATAACCATGGTTTTCAACTCCATATCCAGTCTATTTTCCTCTATTTCTTCATTTGTGACCTGTTTCTTTGTCTCCACATTTTGGCTGCTTCCCTGTGTTGATAGAGTGGCTTTGTGTGCTAGGTATCCTATAGGATCCTGTGGCTCAGCCTCCCTAATTACCTGAGGTGGACACTCCTGATGCATCCCTTTGTGGGTTGTTTGCACAATCTTGTTTTAGTTAAGCCTTGATTGCTGTTGGTGTCACTGGGAAGAATAGACCTCCAGACCAATTGGCTGTAAGTACTAGTTGTGTCTACAATGGGAGAACTGCAGTGCTGCAAATACCCTTATGGGATAGGACTTGCTTCAATGGGGCTTTGGCACTCACAGAGTCTTCCCCCCGAGTGTGTCTGATGTGGTCTCACCTTGACCACTGGATCCACTGGCTCTTGGATCTCCAAGGAGGTGCATAGGCAACTCTTTCCTGAGGCCAGCCAGCAGGAGCTACAGAGAGATATGCAGATTCTTCCTTTTAGTTTGGGGTTTGGAGGTGCCCAGATGAGGCACAGCTGTGAAGCAGTGCAGGCTGCTGACGAGCCTTAGGACTTCTTTTAGAAGCTCTGGGGTTCTTTGACCCAGTTGCAGTTCGTTAGGTTAGGTTGCAAAAGGCCAGGCCATTCATATGCAAACCTCTCTGCACATAGCTTGGGAGGGGTTATAAATTGAGTGGGGTGTGGTCTCAGGGAATCACAGGGTGGTGCAAGCAGCAATGGTTGCCTGTTGGCCCTGCCCCAGATAGGTCCCTGGGTCTCTTGTGTCCCCCGGTCCTGTGCAGAAACAATGAATGCTGCAACCACCTCTGAGAGAAAGCCACCCTTGTGTTCCAGTCCAATGCCAGACAGTCCAGTTTCTCCCCGTCTGAGTCTGGGTCCCCAAAATCTCACCAGTACTGGAATTCAGAGCAGTCGGGAATTTTATCTCCCTCCTGATTGAAAAAGATCACAGTGTACCCAGTTGCCAGCCCTTTTCCACACACACTTCCGTACCTTCACTCTTCTGCACCTCTGCACCTACTACCAGTCTATACGTGCTTTTCTCTTTCCAAACAAACAAAAATAAAACAACTCAGACACAAAGTATGGTGATCACCAGAGGGAAAGGGGGGTGACGGAGGTGGAAAAAGATAAAGGGGAGATAAAAGGCGATGGAAGAAGAATTAACTTTGAGTGACAAAAACACAATACAATATACAGATGATAAATTATAGAATTGTGAACCAGTGTCACCCCAATAAATTCAATAAAAATAAAAAAACAATATCTATTGTCAGGGATATAGGTGTAGTTTCCAGTGTCCCCACGGGAGACCTGCCTTGAGAGCACACTAAAGAAAGCCCTAAGGATTCTATAAGGGATTTACAGTTCTCCCAGGCCAGAAGCTATTTTTCAGTCAGTAGCCATGTTGTGTGGTGATACAGTTGATGCACCACCTCACCTCATCAGGTTACCAGAGACCTGAACCTAGAAGTACATTCTCATGCAGGAAAGGAAAAAAAAGTTTATTTTGATAAACTTTTTACATGAAATCCTTTACATATAACAACTTATGTTTACCTTTTGCTCCAAACATTTCTTGAGAATCCACTCTATGTGAAGTGCTGTGGAGAAGTATAGAAATTGATTCAGGGAGCTTTCAAACTAGTAGGTGAGATCAGATAAATTTAAGACTGACTTTTATAAAAGGATGTGCATAGAAAGTACCTGGGGAGAGTTGAAAAAGGGCTCTAAGATTGATGACGATTCAGTCTTTCTATTTAAAATATTGGTAGTATAGTAATATACTCTATTTGATCTCTTGGCTTTACTTTCTTATTATAATCATCCACTGTTTTCTACAACAACTATGCATTATCTTCATAACTCAAGAAAGTAATAAATCCACTGGGAACATAGTTTAAATTGAGTATATTAGCTTCAGGTGTACAATATAATGATTCTATATTTGTACATATTGCAAAATGATCACCACAATAAGTCTAGTTAATATCAATCACCATACATGGTTACAAAAATCTCTTTTTTCCTTGGATGAAGACTTTTAAAATTTACTCTCAGCAGCTTTCAAATATGCAATATAGTATTAAATATAGTCACCATACTGTACATTACATTTCCACGATTTAATTATTTTATAACTGGATGAAAATATACTTCTTCCCCTAGAATTATTATTTAAAGAAGTGTGCTCTTTGATATCTCAGTTTATAACCATGGGGCAAAATTGTAATAGTTGTTACTTAAAATTTCTATTGTTCCACAGAAAGTTCCTTATGTACTTGGGGCAAAATGAGGAAGCAGTCTAAGTTGGAATTATGCCCTTGATTTGGAATGATTGAAAATTATTGACCTTGTTTTATTTTTGTTAATATTTCAGAAAATTATAATCCTTTAGCTACTGTGAATTTTAATAATTAGGATATATATGTAGTCTTCATGACACTACATATTCACTCTCCTGTTTGAATATAAAACTAGTAGTATTTAAGGGACTTTCTGTAACAACTATAATTGAAGTTTTAATAAAATGTAAAATGTTTTAACATTTTCAAATAAATTTAAAACTTACCTTGTTAGAAATTTAGAAAATTAATAATTGTCCTAAGGGAGAAAATCTATATTTATCTATTTAAATTGTTTACCAGGTCTATCTTCTGCAACAAGTTCTTCAGCATCCTTTTCAGAAGCATTCTGCAGCTGAGAAAGCAGGCTACTCCTCACCTACTCCTGCTTGGGCTAGAGATCTCAGAGTTAGCTGCTCATCTTGATTTGGAGAAAAGAAATTAAAGAATACTTCTATCATTGAACTTAACATAGAATAATTAATTTGATAAATTCTTATCTACATTTTGATGAAAATCCTTAATTTAAAAATGATTATATATAAAAATATTTTTTAACCAGATAAACTGGGCCTATTCTTTGTAACATCTTTGTGGCCATTTTTTTTCCTAATTAATAACTTTAATGGAATAATGAAGTGTTTTTGGTAAATCACGAGTTATTCTCAATAACTGAGAAATCTTGATATTATTTTAATCAATTTGTAAGTGTTCATTTAATACTTATGTACTCAGTACTTTGGGACACAACTAATAAGCATAATAGTTTCATTGTATTCTAGAGATTTGTTTTGTCTATTACAGTAATTCTCAAACATTTCTAAAGAAAAGAGCATAGTTTAACGAACCTCATTTACCATTCAACCAGCTTATTAATCATCAATGCATGACCAATCTTGCTTCATCTACACACCTACACACTTCCCTCAAGTTCCTAGTTATTATTTTAATTGAGGTATAATTTATATATCCCCAAGTAATTTAAAGCCCTGCTGGTTTTTCTTAGTGATTAGAAGATCAGCCCACAGACATCAGGGTGTTGGGTTCTACTCCTTGGTTTCAGGCCTGATCCTTGGCCCCCATCAGGGCACATGTGGGAGGCAACTAATCGATGGGTCTCACATGGATGATTCTCTTTCTAAATATCAATGGAAAAAAATATCCCAGGTAAGGATTAACATACTAATACACACAAGACATTCTAAGACATTGTTTTATTTAGTTTGAAGATATTTCTGTATGCATCTCCAAACATTAATAATTTAAACACAGCCGGCGCTGGTTTGGCTCAGTGGAAAAAGCGCCGGCCTATGGACTGAAAGGTCCCGGGGTTCGATTCCGGTCAAGGGCATGTACCTTGGTTGTGGGCACATCCCTGGTAGGGAGTGTGCAGGAGGCAGCTGATTGGTGTTTCTCTCTCATCGATGTTTCTAATTCTCTATCCCTCTCCCTTCCTCTCTGTAAAAAATCAATAAAATATATATTAAAAAAATAATAATTTAAACACATACCCATGATACCATTATCATCTTAAGAGAATTAATAACTCCCTAATGCATGAAACCAAATAGCCAATTTTCAATTTTCCCCCATTATTTTATGTTATCAATATTATCCTATCTAGTAAAAGAGTAATATGCAAATTGACCACACCTTTGCTATACCCACAAACCATGCCCAACAGCCAATCAGGAGCAAGTATGCAAATTTACCCAACCAAGTTGGCTGCGGCCACGGAGAGAACAGGAGGCTTGGGTTTCCCTGGCAATGGAGGAAACCGAGCTTTTCGCCTGCCCTGGCCTGTTTTGGCCTCTGCTTACGGCTACAAAGTTTCAATTATAGAAGATAAATAAATCCCAACAAAAATGGCAGCAGCCATGGAGCTGGAGAGAGTGAGGCTTGAGTTTCCCCTGGTGATGGAGGAAGCCAAGTTTCTGCCTGCCTTGGCCTGCCTTGGCCTCCATTTAAGGCTACAAAATTTTAATTATAGAAGATAAATAAATTCCAGATACCAGGGCCTCCACTTGGGTTGCCAGGGGTTGTGGCTGGCCTGAAAACCACCACAGGCCCCTCACCCAGGCTGCTCCACGCCCCAAGGGAGCCCCCACCCTGATCTGCGACACCCTTCATGGCAAACCAGCTGGCCCCCACACTTGCACCATGCCTCTATCCTATTTAATCCTCCTATCTAATAAAAGAATAATAGGCAAATTGATCATCACTCCAACACACAAGTGAGATACATTCCACTGACTTGGAAGTCACAGGGAAGATATGTACATGTAGGCAGGTATTCTAAATTCTTTTAGGTTAATGGTTATGAATGTACTTAAGAACAGTGAAACGTTTTACATCATTTCTAGTCAGAATACTACAATATTTTACCTAAAATGATCAAGATGTCATGACAATAAAGTAATAAAACTACATCTGTGGTTAGAAGTGATTACACGGATCACACCAAGATATCTGTATGTTTCCCTTAGGGCAAGTACATATAAGTACTTTTAAGTTTTTTTTTTGTGTTTTTAAAATCTGGCCACATCTTTTTTCTTGCAATTTTTTGTTTAGTTTTGGTTGAAAAACACAAACAAAAAAACCAGATAATTTATTCTGTAGTGTTTCCCAGTCTGTATTTTACTGATTGCATCTCTATGGTATTGCTTAACATGTTGCCGCGTCCTTTATCTCTCTATAAAACCCTAATATGCAAATAGTTCGAATGGTGAAACAACCAAACAACTGGTTGCTATGATGTGTGCTGACCACCAAAGGGCACACACAGAGTATGGTGGTCATTGGCCATGGCGGGATGGTGGAGCAGGTGAGTGAGGGTGCCAAACCAAGGTGGGGTACTGGTTGCTGTTATCAGGGTGAGCCTCTTGTGGTTACTGAAAATTCTTTGCTCCTGCATGCCATGGTTCCTACTGCTGGCACCAGCCCTGTTGCACCCACTGCCAGTGCCAGAGCCACCACTTATACCCACTGCTGTTGCCTGGCACCAGCCCCGATTGCCTTTCACCATCAGTGAGTGCAAGTGGTGGATGCTGGCCCCAATCGCCCCTCAGGTCTTCTCTACCTCCCCCTTCTGTTGAGTGGCCATCAGAGCTGGCAGCCACCTCTCTCACATGCTGATGGTGATGGCCCCTATCACCTCTGAGGGCTTCTCCACCTCCCCCTGCTCCTGAGGGACGATTGAGGCAGCAACCATTGCTCAAATCCACTGACAGTGCCAGCTCTGTTCGCACCTGCTGCTGGGGCTGGCCCCAATCACTCCACACCGTCGATGAGTGCGAGCAGGGCTGACTCCATCAGCATGTGGGAGCAGTGGCAGCAGTGAGCAGGGCTGCCAGCAGAGAGGGGACCAGGGGCCACAGTGGGAGGGACCAGGAGGAAGTATGGAGGATGGGCTGAGACTTACCCCTGTGCCCACCGCAGCCTAGTGGCCCACAATTCCTTTCAAGGTGCACGAATTTGTGCATGAATTTGGGCCCCCAGTATTTCTATAAATCTAGAGCTTGATTCAGATTCATATTTATTTGATAGAAATACTTGCTATCAGGAGGAAAATGTTATGTACTTCCACCAGGTCTCTTTTTGTAATATCAGTACCATTGACAATAACTTTGACCCACAGATTCAATAAGATTGTTGATGACGACAATCTAATCCTATCATTTATTAGGAATCCTTCTAAAAAGGAAAACTTTCTATCATTAATTATTTGGTTATCCTGAGATACAGAAAGGCAAACTAATGAGTGTATTTCCAAACTAAAGGCAAACTAATGAGTGTGTTAGTGCCAGTATAAATTCTTGAATTTAGGCATATTTTATATTTTATATAATTACATTTATTATCTTTATTGACGTACAAAGTGTCCCATGTTTGGCCAGTAAGATTTTATTCATACTGGCTCCTTTAGACATAATCCTAGAAGTTTTTGATAACTTCTTTGTTTTCTGGGGTGTAAGATGTTTCAGGTTCATCCTATATATTTCTTACCTTAACCCTGAAATCAATTACTAACAATGTAAAGAAAGAAGTATAATTGATGCGCAAAAAATGGAAAGAAAATCATATGAAATGCTTAGCTCTTTGGCAAGTGATGTCAGGAATGGCAGTATGAGATCCTCTTGGCCTCTCACCTTGAAGTTTTCACAATTTGAACAGTTATAACTCAACAAAGAATTACCCTGCTCAGCACAAAAATACACTGGAGAGACCATGCATTGAAACATCTAAAGATGGATAAATGAAACAAAAAGGGAAGGCCAAGAGGGAGACGGGCTGATGGAGCCAAGGACGCAGCCGGCATCTGGGAGCTCACAGCAGGCGCCACAACCTTTTGCAGCAAGGATTCAGGATCTGGAGAAGGGGCTGCACATAAATGGATACACTACACAAGAAATATAAATTTAGAAGGCATGGGGAGACCTTACTCTCTAGGAGTAAGGAGCCAGGCAAAGACCTTACTCTCTAGCGGAGAGGTTCCTTGAATCTCCAGACCCATAGCTTTTTATTTATTTATTTATTTTATTATTATTCCCCTTCTCCCTCCCCCCCCCCCCCATAGCTTTTTATTTACTAGAATACACATTTTCCCTTTAGCAAAGCAAACACACATATCAAAGGTTAGGTTTGGTAAACAGTAAACGATTATCAGGTTAGGGGATTGCCTTGAACCACCATTGTCTTGACAGAACAATCTGCATAGCTTTTAGTTCTTGCTGAAACCCAAGGTCCATCAGCCTTCTATGTTCCCTGGTGCACTTTCATAATAGTGTAGGCAATGGATAGCTTCAAGCAAGCAGGGTTTTGCCAGAGAGGGGAGGAATCTGGTTGTGGCTGACACTCTCTCAGCTAGGAGTAGCAAAGGGACTAGGTGGGTACTCCAGCAGGAGTAAGGAGTATGAGCTGTAGCTGAACCAAGAGACCTGAGCAAGGACACACAGCACGGGAGTCAGGCGATGGGCATTTCAGACAAAACAACAACTATGGAGTCTGATCACCTCCCCTTAGCCTCCCAGAATGCACTTCTCTTTGCCCTTGGTGTCAGGTTGTGGAGCACATTGTCTGTGAGCCCAAAAACTGGCCCTATAGAACTGCATTTCTCCCTGAGTGAAGGGTGAACTCTGTGACCAGTTCCAGGATTAGGGTATAAGGGGGACCCCTGTAAATTAAAATAAAATAAAATAAAATAAAATGCTCACTTAAAACACAAAAGGCAGAAAAAAAGTGGAAGGCAAATATAGGAACAAAGAACAAGGACAACTAGTAGAAAATAGTACCAAATATGGTATATGGTAATCCAATGATGTCAATAATCAATTTAAACAGCAATGGTGTAAACATAGCAATTAAAAGACAGAAATTATCAGAATGGATCAAAACCCAATATTTTTTTATTGCTTCTCCCCTGTGAATAAAGGATATGCTGTGGAGAGACTTTAGGAGACAGGGGATCTAGGTTAAGCACATCTGCAGACCCGACGTCTTCCTAGTTTTATTTTTGTAATAAACCTTTTAATGACTAAGTCAAGTATTATACTTTCAAAGTGACAACAGAACCTTCACAATATTCAAATCATGTCAGTTTTCTATGCCCCCAGAGGAAGAAGCAGGGGAGGGAAACTTGCCTTTTTTTTTTTTTTTTTTTAGGGGGGGGTGGGATCTTCCTGGAAGCCCATGACAACCATCTCTCCTTCTCCTCCTCCCAGCACCCAGCTGTATTCTCTGGGTTTTCTTCATCCACAGTGATGGGTCCCAGTACCTCTTTTGTCAAGTTTCAGCTGCAAATGATTTGACAAGGAATGACCCTTAACTCACTTCAGGCCGGTGAGGTTCTGTTTTAGATTTCCCCCTTTCATTTTCTGAAAATTCTGAAAGTCTTGGAGGTGAAGGTGGAAAATATGCATCGAGACTTTAGACCAAGCATATCAAACTTGCGGCCCATGGGCCGCATGAGGCCCACAACGAATATTCTTGTGGCCCAGCCACTATAACGGTATGTAAAAAACGTTTAATAAAAATGTCACAACTTAATTTTTACAATATCCTGTTATACATAATTCTTAATGAGCTACAACCTTCGCTAATGACTGATTACTATAATCGTGTTGCATTCACTTCCCTTACATGAAGGTGCACCATTTCTCTCCTCTAATACTAGCAGTGAATATTTTAGCAGCCAACTGCCATGTCATTAGTCTTGTACTGGCTTGTACTGACTTGTTTGGTGTGCGCAACAAGAATATTTCGTTTTCAGAGAACAAGAAAAATAGGTTTATTTGTGTTATGCTTATTAATTTGTGCAGTTATTCAGTGTCTGGTAAGTTAATGTTCAAGGAAAAATATTAATTTTTATTAAAATGTTCTATTATTCTATGTTAACGATTACTCATTTATTTCAGTCCTTTGTATTCAGCATGTCCCTTTAGAAATAAACCTACGTTTTATGAAAGCCGAAGCTTTTGTTTTTGCGGCCCACATAAACTTAAACCTTATTTATTTGGCTCATGCTAGCCTTTGAGTTTGACCTGCTTTCTTTAGAAGGTGTGGATTTTTAAAGCTCTTTTTAAAATATCAAGTATATTATTAAAAGTGTGGATATTTCATAAGATTTACACATTGATGTTTCTAGAAATACCATCTTCTGGGGGAAATTTTTTTAAACTTTTATTAATTTGATGCTCTGAACATCATAAAATAAATGAACAAAAAACATCATTTTGGTTAACTTGGAAAGCGAGATACATTCCACTGACTTGGAAGTCACAGGGAAGATATGTACATGTAGGCAGGTATTCTAAATTCTGTGTTAGGTTAATGGTTATGAATGTACTCAAGAACAGTGGAACGTTTTACATCATTTCTAGTCAGGATACTTCAATATTTCATCTAAAAACGATCAAGATGTCATGACAATAAAGTAATAAAACTACATCTGTGGTTAGAAGTGGTTACACTGATCACACCAAGACATCTGTATGCTCCCCTTAGGGCAGGTTGCCTCTTTTCTTCTGCAAAGCTTTCATGAGGTCTGACATGAAATCCTGCTCCCCGCCCCCTCCCGGCCCCCCACCGGGCGGTCCTGGGTTCTCTTGCCTCTTCGGGGGAACCGGAGGCCTTTTGGTGGCAATGGGGGGCGGCCTCTGGGGCTCGGGCGCCAGGGCGGGCGGCGGCGGCGGCGGGGGCGGCAGTGACCCCGCATCCCCTACAAAGGACGGCGGAGGGGGAGGCACGAAGTCCGGGGGCGCGTCGATAAAGTCAGGGGGCGGCGGCGGGAGCTCCGGGTCCTCCGGAGGCGGCGGCGGCGGCGGCGGCGGCAGGTCGTCGGGAGGGGCTGGGAAGCCGGCGGCCTTGGCCTTGGCGGGGATCAGGGGGCTGCCGCTGGCCTCTGAGGACCGCCGAACGGGAGGCGGCGGGGGCAGGCCGGACTTTGGACGGGGTTGGGCCCTGGGGGTTCCTGGGTCCTGTGGACGGAGAGCTGGCTTCTTGTCCTTCAACAAAGCAACAAGAGCATTATTCTGGACACGCAGCCCCGGCAGAGATGACATTTCCATTGACGTGTGTGAGGTCTGCCTAACGTCAGGCCTGCGAGACAGTGTCTGCTCCTGGGAGCCCCAGTCCCCCCGTCCCTGAGACCACGGGTTGTTTCAGGAGTTCATCTTTCCTCTGGGACAAGAGAAAGACTCCAAAAGGTCTTTAACATCATCACCCGGGGCACTAACCTACCCTGTCTCCGGTAAACGCAAGACTGCAGTATGGGAGTTGTCTATTGCATTTAGACTATATATATATATATATCCTCAGAACCGCTGTTATCCATAAAAGAGCTTAAGTGGGATAGAGCTTTAATTCCTGAGGCTACCTGGGAGGGAGCCTCAGGAATTAAAAAGGAAGTAAAGGGGCTCTCCTGGAGTTCCCACTGACGCCCCAGAGGGCAGGCATATGCATCCATAGCATTTTTCTTGTTCTGGATTGGGCTGGTTGTAAAGCACAGGGGTCAGGAGCAGGTGTCTGTACAGTTATTTTGCCCTTGTACTGTATACCCTCAGGGGCAGAGAGGTGGTTAAGGAGAGTCCCAAAACCTTCCCCAGATCTCAAACGTTCTATTTTGGAAGGGAAATAGAAAGCCAGGACAGTTCTCTGTGGACTACAGGTAACCCTTGCGTAAACCCTCCCTAAAGGCTGTCTGTCCTGGCAAGAACTGTTTCCCTGCTGGCAGGCTGAGAACAAAGGCGCCTTTTCCCAGGACTGAGGGCTTCTAGGGAGGAGCTAATTATAGGCTTAACAGCTTCAGGGGGCGTGGTGGGTGCTGGAGCAGGCGTGTCCACAGCTGGCACAGCTGGTCTCGAGTCTTAAGGATTTACCTTTTCTTAACTGTGTGAAAACCAGCTGGCTAATTATAATCCCTATTATTATCTAGGGTTGTCTCAGGGTTATGTTGCAATCAAATGAGATAAATGTGAGTGGTTCCAAAGAGGAAGGTCATGAAGCATGTGCTAATGGCAGAAACCAGAGCACCAAACTTGGCCACAGGCTAA
Organism: Nyctalus aviator; assembly: GCA_036971965.1. Taxonomy (NCBI): domain Eukaryota; kingdom Metazoa; phylum Chordata; class Mammalia; order Chiroptera; family Vespertilionidae; genus Nyctalus; species Nyctalus aviator. The sequence continues at coordinate 114,301,765 of CM072922.1, forward strand.
CAGAAGCAGCCGATGGTAGAAGAGATCATAGTAAATTATACTTGTGTAATGTAATTTCCCCAGAGATTTCAGGCAGCTGAACTGAATCCTTCTGTTTTAGTGAAAATTATCGTTGCAATTTACATTTTATCAGGCTTTCATTTCTTTCTTTCTTTGCCTGATAATCTTTTCCCAGTAAAGATTCCATTTAGAAGTTTTCTTCCCTTCAGAAAGTGCCTTACAATAGAGTTTCTATTTTGGTTTATTTACTTAACATGACAAGCTAATTAACTGGTGATGCATTTTAAAAATTTCTGAACAGGAAGTTGGGCAATTGACATTGACCTTAAGTGATTTCAATTCTGGGAACCTTTAATTGCTTTCTGCTTTTAAAAGTATTTGTCTTCAGCCGAAACCGGTTTGGCTCAATGGATAAAGCGTCGGTCTGCGGTCTGCGGACTGAAGGGTCCCAGGTTGGGTCCGGTCAAGGGCATGTACCTTGGTTGCGGGCACATCCCCAGTAGGGGGCGTGCAGGAGGCAGCTGATCGAAGATTCTCTCTCATTGATGTTTCTAACTCTCTATCCCTCTCCCTTCCTCTCTGTAAAAAATCAATAAAATATATATATATATATAAAAAGTTCGCAATGGCGAAAACATTAAAAAAAAAAGTAGTGGGATGGGAACCAGGTGGAAGGGAGCTATGGGGGAAAAAGAGGAACAACTGTAATAATTTGAACAATAAAGATTTATTAAATTAAAAATTAAAAAAAAGTATTTGTCTTCAACTGGCACCACAGAAACCATGAACATCATACAGCAGAAAGCACTGTGAGCTGAGATGGCAGAAACACAGCTTGTAACCATCTATAGTGGTTTTCATAAACTCTAAAAAGTTCAATAAATATAAGATTTACTTGTTTCCACCACTGGCTAATGGACAAAATGAGAGGTGGAAATGAAGTGAAACTTTTCTAAAGGTGCAATTATTTAAGGTTGTTTTGAATCACACATGGGAAATATTAAAGGAAACTTGTATAGTGAATGGAGATATCAACTGGGCTAGTAACTAAATTATAGCTTCTAGCTACAGTTTTAAAAAATGTTAAAAAATATATTTTATTGATTTTTTTACAGAGAGGAAGGGAGAGGAATAGAGAGTTAGAAACATCAATGAAAGAGAAATGTCGATTAGCTGCCTCCTGCACACTCCCTACTGGGGATGTGCCCACAACCAAGGTACATGCCCTTGACAGGAATAGAACCTGGGATCCTTCAGTTCGCAGGATAATCTATCCACTGAGCCAAACTGGTTAGGGCTCTAGCAGCAACAGTTTTTAGAAGGATTTAATGAATCTTCATTAACCCCCTCTATTGAAAAAAAAAAAAGTTATGGAGAATATTATACCAATTTGGCTATTGTTTTAAAATATGTTTTCTTTTCCATATTTCCATTAACTGAAAAATTTAAATGCACATTTTATAGTGAAATTCTTTTAGTAGTAGTCTAATCTGGTTTTGGGGCTTAGTAAGCATTTAATGTAGGGCTAATTTGTTTGCTCTAATTTATTTAGAAAAAATAAGTAGAAATTCCAAGGGCATAAAACCTAGGAGTCACTTTCAGAGTCTAAAACCATTGACTAAATCAAGAAAATTGCTTCAGTCGAAACTGGTTTGGCTCAGTGGATAGAGCATCGGTCTGTGGACTGGAAGGTCCCAGGTTTGATTCCGGTCAAGGGCATGTACCTTGGTTGCGGGCACACCCCCAGCAGGGGGTGTGCAGGAGGCAGCTGGTCGATGTTTCTCTCTCATTGACGTTTCTAGCTCTCTATCCCTCTCCCTTTCTCTCTGTGGAAAATCAATAAAATATATTAAAAAAAAAAGAAAAGAAAAGAAAAGAAAATTGCTTCAGCCAGTCTAGCTAAATTAAAAAGAGTTGTCAATCCATAGTATTAATATGAAAATCGTACATTGCCCGAAATGACAGTTGGTTTTAACTTTCCATTCTAGCCTATGTAATTTTAAGTTAAAAAATATATAAAGCAATTATCTAAATGAAGTTATAGGGCTTTAGTTGTTGGAACTAACTTCTGTATTCTCTTTTTAAAAGCCAGTTATTAGAAGACCACTGATGGTTCAGAATATGGGTTTACAGGGGCCAGTTGGATAGAGTATGTCAGTTACTCTCGAGCCTACCTTAGTTGTGTCAACATGTCTCTGGGCTTCCTCGAGAATAGCACTCGCTGAGTGTACAGCCTGGGGAATCTGACCATTGGCCTGGGCGGTGCCTGCTGTAAGTCCTGAGAGGGAGGAAGAGAGACAAGATGAGTAGGGAAGATGTTTCAACATTCTTGAAAGTTCATCTGAAAATAGAAAGAAATTTATATCTCTAATTCGAAAGAAAGGGATTCATGGGCATAATACGGTTAACTGGGAACCTTAGGAAAAATCTGAGGTTTTATGTCAGGACTTTGTGAGGTTCAGCAGATGGTTCAGGAAAGTGAATGCTTTATACAGGCTACAAAGTCTGGATTAACCAGAAGATAGTATGTTCCACTTTTAAACACTTTTTGGTCATGCTATATAATAAATAGGTAATATGCAAATTGACCATCCCTCCAACACATAATGTGGCCACCCCACATGGTCAAATATGGCTGCCCCCCATGTGAACACAAGATGGCTGCCACAAGATGGCCTGCAAGGAAGGGGAGTTGTGGATGATCAGGCCAGCAGGGGAGGGCAGTTGGGAAGAACCAGGCCTGAAAGGGAGGGCAGTTGGGGACGATCAACCATGTAGGGAGGGCAGTTAGGGGTAACCAGGCCGGCAGAAGAGGGAAGTTGGGGGCAAACAGGTTGGCAGGGGAGCAGTTAGACATCAATCAGGCTGACATGGAAGCAGTTAGGAGGTGATCAGGCTGGCAGGCAGAAGTGGTTAGGGGCAATCAGGAAGGCAGGCAGGTAAGCAGTTGGGAGCCAGCAGTCCTGGATTGTGAAAGGGATGTCCGACTGCCCGTTTAGGCCCGGTGGGATCAGGCCTAAACAGGCAGCTGGACATCCCTTGAGGGGTCCCAGATTGGAGAGGGTAGAGGCTGGGCTGAGCTTGAAGAGGTGTCAGAATTTCTGCTCTTTGTGGTACCTGTAGAAGGCGGAGTTGGTGCAGGTGCATTGACAGTGCCCAGGTTTGTCCACCGAGAGGCCAGCCCAGCCTTTGCCATGGCCTGCTGATAGTTGTCATAGAGAGTCTTTCCGTACTAGGGAGGAAACACAAAAGAAGCAAAAAGTCATCCATTTATCCGAAATTCTGCACTCATCTGCAATATACATATTGAGGGGGGAAATACTTCATGAGTTCTTTTTTTATTTTTTCCCAAGTTTTTTTTTTTTTTTTTTTTTTTTTTTTTTTAATAGTTGCTCCTTGAACAATACAGGTTTGAAATGTGTAGTTTCACTTATATACAGATTTTTTTTTCAATAAATGCCATAAATATATTTTTTCTTCCTTATAATTTTCTTTTTTAAAAAATATATTTAAAAAATATATTTTATTGATTTCTTACAGAGAGGAAGGGAGAGAGATAGAGAGCTAGAAACATCGATGAGAGAAAAACATTGACCAGCTGCCTCTTGCACACCCCCTACTGGGGATGTGCCCGCAACTGATGTACATGCCCTTGACCGGAATTGAACCTGGGACCCTTCAGTCCTCAGACCGACGCTCTACCACTGAGCCAAACCGACCTCGGCATCTTCCTTATAATTTTCTTAATACTATGTTTTCTCTAGCTTTATTATAAGAATACAGTATATAATACATATAACATATAAAATATATATTGCTATGGCTGGGTGGCTCAGTTGGTTGTAGCCTTGCCCCATACACCAAAAGGTGGCAGGCTTGGTTCCCCGTCAGGGCACATACCCAGGTTGCAGGTTCGATCCCTGGTTGGGATCTGTAGTGGAGGCAACCGATTGATCTTTCTCTCAAATCAATAAGCATATCCTCCGGTGAGGATGAAAAAAAAAGTGTTAATTGGTTGTTTATGTTCGTAATTCCGGTCAACAGGTAGGCTATTGGTAAAGTTTTTGGGGAGTAAAAATTTACACCCAAGATTTTTAATTGTGTTATTTCATGTGTTAACTAATTTTCCAGATTAGCAGAGACAATTAATACTTTTACCTAGACATTAGAGGAGAGCTTTAGCTATGGAATTCTGATTATATGTCTTTGTATAATTCTATACCTTGTGTATTTAATTATACTTCATGTTTTGTAATTACACACTACACTTGCAATGCTCTCCATGAGTAAACAGAGATCTGAAAAGTCTCATGTGAAAGTAAACCTCTGATTCTCAGTTCATTGGAGAGGTCTATGTTACTATCCCTGTCACCTATTTAAAAAATACAATGGGCAAGTAAATAAGATCACATTGGTGGCATTAAGAATGGATTAACTATTTTATAAGAACACAAAGACTGGACCCAGGCCAAGCTGGTATCCGCAAACAAATTCAAGATAGGGTGGAGTCCAAATGCTCACTCACCTTTGCGATCCGTATTCCCGTGACCCACTGGTTTAGAGTTCTTTCATCATCACAGCAGAGATACTTGATATACTGGGACTCCTTCTGAATTTGGGGATGCTAGAAAATAGTCATATCAAAGACCATTCATAAACCCTTCATTCATTAGTGCTTCTCAAAAATTTTTAAAAATTTTTATTGAATTTATTAGGGTGCTAATAAAATCATATAGGTTTCAGGTATTTAATTCTGTGATATTTCAAAAAAAAATTAAAATGTAATTTCCTGAGATGGTGGCAATAGTTACTGGGAGTAATTTTAGGTTGAAAAGAGCAATACTTTTAAAATGGGCTAAATTTTGAAGGAACTTAGGAAATCTGGGACATGATTTATTGTAAGCACTTCTTACTATATTATCAACTATAATTTTAATTTCTGCTTTTTTAACATTTGAAAGCTTTCACAACTATCATGTTTCTATCCCCACAAAAATCTGAGTCATTTCTCCATTTATCAGATTAGGGAATTTACCTGATATAATTCTTATGTCACAGAATTAATAATGTTTTTGTGATTCCCAGTCAATCCTAAGGTTATTTCTGCTACCTAGGAATCATACTTTCTTTTTAAAATATATTTTTATTTATTTCAGAGAGAAAGGGAGGGGGAGAGATAGAAACATCAATGATGGGAGATAATAATTATTCAGCTGCCTTCTTCATGCCCCCTACTGGGGATGGAGCCCTCGACCTGAGCATGTGCCCTTGACTGGAATCAAGCTCTAGAATTATCCATTCTCAAATGTCATCTCCTACCCAAAGGGGCCCTTTTTGGTCTCTGGATGGATGGCCTGGAGATGCAATAATTCTGTCTATTTCCAAGTGGCAATGTCGTTGGGTGTTGCACTAGGAATCATCAGGCCTTCCCAGAGCTCACAGTCAGTGAGAACAGTGATAGGGCAGACACTAAGGGAAAGAGACACATGTCCCTGGTCAGACAGATCACCCTGCACTCATCTTTCTGAATCCTCATTGCCTTGGTAATTTCTGTCTTATGTCTCTGTCTCTGGCAGCCTGTATGCTTCATGAAGGTGGGAATCATGTCTGATGAAGACCCCCAGAGCTTAATATTTGGCCTGGTATTCCGGTCCAGAGGTGGAAATAATTGTTAAGAGAAATAAACAAGTGCAGGAATTCCTGTTCAACAGAAATCTTATGGCCATAAGGCGAGGGTCCAGCAACCAAATCTAGGTTCTGAGATGAGAACCACATACATTTTCATGGGTCTTTATAATTTTTCATAAACTTAGAGATGTAGAGAAATAATTTCCAACCATAACCATACATATTACCACCTCTATCTTCCTCCATTTCTCAGGGGAGTTCGTTAACTCTGCTAGGATTAGCATAAAATTGTGGGTGGTGCTGAAAGCGAGATGGAATGCCCAGAGAGCTGGAAGCCAGCTTCCATGGGCAGGAAGGGAGTTTGAATCTGAGAAGCAGCATTTGGAGTTGTCACCTTGCTGCTCTGTCTAATGACACAGCCAGTAAAAGTCAGTGGTATTGCTGACTGTGCCCAGGACAAATAACAACACTCACAGAGTCTTGAAGAGCTTGGTGAGAAGTTAGTAATTTTTGGTTTTAAAAATGAGAAAACCGAGGCTCAGACAGGTTACTATACCCCCTGGTCCACTAGAAGCTTGGAATCTCTTGTCCTACCCCCTAGAATTCATGCATTTTTATCAAGCTATTAAGCCCAAATTCCAGACTCTAAAGATGCCTTAGAAAGATTCAGAGATTATAAAGAATTCCTCCTTTTTGCCTTTGAGCCAATTGACGAAAATCTACTTTTATACTTTTACTAGAGGCCCAGTGCACTCCCTCCCTTCCCCCGGCCACCTGCTGTCCACCAGGGCCTCACTCCCTTCCCTTAGCTGGCCCCGCCCCTCTGGTCGAATCCCAGAAGAACGCCCGGTCAAGGGGACAATTTGCATACTACACTTTTATTATATGGATCTTTTTTAAAAGAAAATTTTTATTGATTTCAGAAAGGAAGAGAAGAAGAAGAAGAAGAAGAAGAAGAAGAAGAAGAAGAAGAAGAAGCAGCGAGAAATATCAATGATGAGAATCATTGATTAGCTGCCTCCTGCACACCCCCTACTGGGGATCAAGCCTGCAACCTGGGCATGTGCTCTTGATTGGAATTGAACCCGGAACCCTTTAGCCCACAGGCCGAGGCTCTATCCACTGAGCCAAACCGACTAGGGCTATACTTTTATCTTTGCATAAACGGTTGCCTTTACTTAGGTCACTCAAGCCCTCAGAATTTGTACCAGCATCACTTGAACCAGTTCCACAGGTTTCCTCCTCTTGAGCACATTAGGCTCCTGAATGTTGCCTGTCCTTTTCCATTCTGGCCGGCAGATGGCAACACACACTTTTCAATGTGTTTTGAATGTGTAACACCATTTTACTGGGGTTCAATGCTTTCTCATTAATTCTGAATATTAGATTTCATTTTTGTAAATGTTATCCCAACTAAACATACCCGTTTGAGTCCCTTAAAAGTGAAACTGACCATCAACTCAAATAATGTGACCCACCAGCAGAAAAAGGATTTGTTGCATTAATTAATCAGAAGGTCACTGATGAAAAGTACACTCAGCTGAGGACTCATTCCCTGAATGGAAGGTGACTTTCTACAGATGCCTGAAGCACTCCTGTCAACAATAAAGCTCACAGAACTAAGCCAAAGTCCTCTTTCAGCACCTGAAACAGTTCCTTCACCTGGAACAACAATCTTTTCTGACTGTCAAATAAGAGGGGGAAACATGGTCACTTCAGCAACTTAATGTTTATAATTGTTCTTAGAAAGCAGGCTTGTGTTGGTTTTTTTTTTTTTCTGAGAAATTAAAAAAGGTGACATTGTTACTTTGGTTTTGCTATATTAAAAGTATTTATTTATTTATTTGGTGCATGCCATGTGAGAGCCAGGCTCCCAGGAGCAGACTATAACTCGCATTGTGCTTGCAACGAAATGCACAAAGCAACTTAAGTAGAGGTATTCACATAAATAGCACAATAAACAAATTCATCCAAATAAACAAATCCATCCAAATGGTCATTTCCTTAAACATGGCTTTTGAGCATAAAAGAGAGGCAAGAACTCTTGAACTTGTGTTCCATCACTGGCTCCTTCTATGACGAGGAGACAGATATACAGATCCTGGTTCATTTTCTCCAACATTAGTGGGGGAACCTCACTGATGTCCTTACACCATGTGTGTACTATGAACACATGCAGCAGAATTAAGCATCAGATGACCTTGAGACCTCTTGCAGTGCTCAGGTTTTATGGGAAAGTCGCTGTGCTGGTTCTCCAGTCATTTTGGGACCTTTCCAAGGGTGTACGCCTAACTGAGCTTTTTGTTGCAAAATTATTTGCAAAGGGGTTTAAGGGAAAAATGCTGACTCAGTGCCACAAGCTAGACTCTTTTGCAATTGGTTTGTTTGTTCCTACCATAAAAAGAGAGAAGCTCAGCACGGAGCACAGAGGTCGGGTAATTGCAGAACATCACTGTTAAAAGGGAACTTACAGATCCTCTAACTCACAAACGAGGAAACCAAGTGCCAGAGAGAGTAACCCATTTGTCCAAGTCCAAAGAGAGTGGCAGAACCCTAACTAGAGCAGAGACCCCACACATTCAACAAATACTTCTGGGTGTTAAGAAATGTACCAACTGCTGGGGAAATAAAGATGAGTAGGAGGCTTACACCATAATGACCAGTAGAAGGGGTGCCTGGGGATTAAAAACCTTCTTGGCTGGACTTATCAGTCAGTGTGTGCCCGTGAAATCAGGCAATCTTCTTCTTTTATTTTTTTTTTAAATATATTTTTATTGACTTCAGAGAGAGAGAAGGAGAGGGAAAGAGAGATAGAAACATCAATGATGAGAGAGAATCATTGATTAGCTTCCTCCTCCACATTCCCTATTGGGGATCGAGCCCATAACCCAGGCATGTGCCCTTGACCAGAATCAAACTGGGACTCTTCAGTCTGCAGGCCGATGGCCTATCTTCTGAGCTAAACTTGCCAGGGTGGAATCATGCAATCTCTTAACAGATTTCTCCATATTTTGAATTCATTTTGAAATGTAAGCATATATTTTTTGAATTCTGTAAATCTGCTTATCCCAATGAAATATTTGAATATCAACAATTCTTTTCATAGTGGACAGAAAAGGAAATATGTGACCAAAAATGTTCATAAACAAATAAGTTCTCCGAACAGTGACAGAGCCTTATACTCAGCAACTTATTAAACATTCTCAATATTTTGGGAAGGAACTGACAAGCATGCAAAAGAGCAAAACGAGCAGGATGATGGCACATGAAAAAATTGACTTGAGGACAGATAATTGTTGTGAGAAAAAAGGAAATACATGTTCCACTAGGGTTGCCCCTGACTCTTGTTGGTTCCCAGATCTAAGAGGCCTACAAATTTCTCCCCCTCTGAGCTTTCTTCCCCAATTCTTTCCTGGAGACATAGGCCTTGGAGATGAGGGTTTTAAAAGTTCTAGTTCAATACCCTTGGTCTCAGCATTCCATTTGCAGTGAAGCCCAGGATGATCTGTGTCCCAGTCTGATAATTCAACTTAAGCCATGACTCTAGGACCTAGTCCCAAATGTGCGTGTTGGCACAGGAAGCTGAGGCAGTTCACTGTGTCTAAAGTCCCATCTTGGGGACTTCTAGGCCCGAAATCTTGTCTTTCTCCAGCCAGCCATCCTTGCTCCAGTCCATGGCCCTGGTGTTAGGGCTTGAGCCCTTGCTCCTTCTGACAACTTTCATCCTATTTGTTCAGTTGGGAGGGTATTTCATCAACAGCTAAGTCCTGACTGTTGATGTTTAGACTTAGGACATTGACCTTAAGAAAAATGGAGATTCCTAGGCCCCATCCTTAAATATGTTGATTCAATGAGTCCAGGGCCCTGGAATCTGTATTCAGCCATTTACTGACCAGCATTTCAGAACTTTTCTCCAGAATCTTCTCCCTACTTGAGAGATGTGGGCAACACTTCAGAGATGAAGTGCATAGAACTGTCCACATGAAAATGAGGGCCTCCATTCTGGTAATTTCTTAGGGTTTCAAGATTCCAAATGTGGGCCACAAGGTCAGATAGGGACGTAATGAAGACACAGTTCAAGGGCGCTGGCGGTGGTGTATGGTGGGAAGAGAAAATATTTTGTTTCCTAGTAAATAGTGTCTGAGAGAGTAGCGGCCTCAGAAGCTCCACCCGCATCTCATTCTGGTTCCATGTCAAACCCAGGATCCTTCAGTCCACAGGCCAACACTCTATTCACTGAGCTAGGACTGAATGAATGAATCTTGCTCTCTCTCTTTCCCCAGTCCCTTTACAGACATTATCCTGGGAGTATTCTGTCTAGGGCAGGCTTCTCGACAGCAGCACTGTTGACGTTTGGGAGCAGCTAACCCCTTGTTGTGGGTTGCCTTTTGCATTGTAGGGTATTTAGCAGTGTCCCTGGCCTCTACCCATCAAATGTAAGCAGTAATAGCCCCGCTCAAGTCAAGAAGAACAAAAATGTCTCTAGATATTGATAAAGGTCTGCTGGGGGCAAAATGCCCTTAGTTGAGAGATTCAGGGGGAGTGGCAGGCTGAATGAGCTAGGCCAGTGGTTGTGATTATTTCTATTCTATATAATAAAGGCCTAATATGCTAAGTATCCAGTCAATTGGTTGGCCATTCAACCAGTCAATATGCTAATGAACGCTAAGGTCACTCAACCATTTGCTATGATATGCACTAACCACCAGGGGGCAGTCAACCAGTCTACTAGTTGCTATGATGGGCACTGACCACCAGGGGCAGATGCTCCAACTGGTAGGTTAGCTTGCTGCTGGGGTTCTGCCAATTGGGACTGAGCAAGATGAGCCAGACATACCCTGGAGCCCTCCTGTGGACCCTCCCCAGCTGGCCAACTCCTGTGTCTCTTCCTGGCCCAATCATGCACCAGTGGGGTCCCTCGGCCTGGCCTGCACCCTCTGGCAATCCGGGACTCCTCGAGAGATATTGGAGAGCCGGTTTCAGCCTGATCCCACAGGGGGAGTACTGCTCAGACAGAAGCCAGGTCAGAGCTGGCGAGCGCAGTGGCAGTGGCGGGAGCCTCTTGGGAAGCCGGCCTAAGCCATCAGTCAGACATCCCTTGAGGGCTCCTGGATTGAAAGAGGGTGTAGGCCAGGCTGAGGGATCCCCTCTCCCCCTGAGTGCATGAATTTCATGCACTGGGCCTCTAGTTTGTAATGAAAGTGTGTGCTTAGTAATGACAAAGAGAACTATGGATGTCTAAATAAAAAACACCCATTACCCTGAGTCCTCAGTGAAGGCAATCACTTCAACCAATTACTTGATAATAATAGTCTCTATATATAAAAGGCTAATATGCAAATAGACTGACTAACCGAACAATTGAACAACCAGTGTCGCTACGATGTGCAATGACCACTAGGGGGCACACGTGGAACATCAGCAGCAGGTGACAGAGTGTGGAACAAGGCAGGCATCGGGTGCGGTGGGATGATGGAACAGGTGAGTGGGCGCGCCAGACCAAAAATGGGGTGCTGGTCACTGGTCATTGGGGCAAGCCTCTGATGGTTATGAAAATTCTTTGCTCCTGCGCCACAGTCTCACCTGGCGCTTGTACCTGCTACCAGTGCCAGCCCTGCTCGCACCCACTGCTGGTGCCTGGAGCTGATTCCGATCGCTCAGCGCCATCAGCAGGTGCAAATAGTGGCTGCTGGCCCCAGTCATCCCTGAGGGCTTCTCCACCTCCCCCTGCTCCTGAGGGGTGATCGAGGCAGCAGCCACTGCTGGTACCTGCTGATGGTGCTGGTGCCGTGGCAGCAGTGAGAGTGGGGCTGCCGGCAGACAGGGGACCATGGCAGACAGGGGACCATGGGCATTGGAGGCACGGAGGATGGGCTGAGACCCAGCCCTGTGCCCACTGCAGCCTTGCAGCCCACAGTTCCTTTCAAGGTACATGAATTTGTGCACTGAGCCCCTAGTAATCTACACTATTAAAAAAGCAACATGCTAATTGACCATTTCTTTGCAACACCCACCAGCCAGTGAGAGCAAATATGCAAATTAACCCAACAAATTAACAGCAAATTAACAGCAGGTTAATTTGCATACACAGGTGCCAAACAGCTGGGGATAGGGATGCTTGTGTCATTGCCATGGTGGTGTTCCATACCACCCCCGCTGCTCCGGCCCCTGGGCAGCATAGGAAGGCAAAAGGCAGCTCTAGGCCAGAGGGGAAAGGCGGCTCTGGGTGGAATGAAAATGAGGCTTTGGCCAGAGCGAAGGCGGTGCCAGCAGCCAGGGGAAGGAAGGCCCATTCTTGCATGAATGAGTCTTCGTGCATCTTGGGAGAGATCACTTAGCAGTCTTATTAAATAAGACTGAGCCCAATTATTGTATTTCACTAAGAAACTCCCCCAAAAAGTATCATGAAAAAATATTTTGTTAGTTTCTGTGTTTTTTTTATTTTTTATTTTTCTAGAAAATCTCGTCTAGCTCCTAATTTCTAAAATTTTCTGACAATGGAATAAGGGTTCAATAAGTAAATACTGAAAAATTTATTCAGTATTATCAATAAAATGGTACATAAAATTTGTTCAAAATGTAGAGCTTTCATTTTCATAAGCAATGAAGAATTGTATTCAGATTCACTTTTCTTTTTTTCTTTTTCTTTCTTTTTTAAAAAAATTGAATATATTTGGGTGGCATTGGTTAATAAAATTATATAGGTTTGCAGTGTTTCTTGTATTGTGTGTTCACCACCCCAAGTACAGTCTCTTTCCATCACCATTTACCCCTGTCCACCCATTTACCCTCTTCTACCTTCCCCATTCCCCTTCCCCTCTAATAATCGCCAAGCTGTCAGACAGATTCACTGTAAAGTTTTAGACTTGGGAAATGATCTGAGCTGTTAGAAATGTTTCCTCCTTTCCTATGTTGGTTTAAAATAAAAAGCTTAAGGTGGCCCCGTAGCACAATGGATAGTGCATTGGACTTCTAAAATAAAAAGCTTACTATTTATACTTGTGGTTAACTATATGAAATTTGACTATTTTTTTTCCTTAAAAGGAAATATTAACTCACATTGCATATAGACAGACATAAAGTAAGGATTTCTTACAACATACCTTTAAAACAAAGCAGTAGTCAGTGGGTGCTTTATATTTCATTTTACACTGAATCCCATAGTAAATGTTGACATTTTCAAACTGTATAAAACACGCCAGATCTCGAGATGTCTAAAAGAGAAGGAAAAAACAAACTTTAACACAATTGATGGTTAATATTTTTCCAAGGTTGTTCTCGAGGGCACAACTAAGAATGATATTTTAGTGGAAAAATGTTGAATTTTAGGTAATTTATTGAAGCATCTATTTTGTTTAGTTTTCTAAATGCCCAGCCTGCATTTTAAGAGGTGAAGGAGTTCACATAAGGCAAAACAGTGTGCCACAGGCCCAAGAATGGAGTGAAAGATTATACTGCTGTTCGGGCACCTGCACATGGACTCCCAGGGTCAGAGCTGACTGCTTAACCTCGAGGCATCATTATTGACAAGACAAGGTGACGAGCCATTTTATCAGAAATGTCATTTTGGCTTTTGCCATTCTAAGTCGCTGATGAATTTCATGATTGAGCATTAAAAATAAATAAATAAATAAATAAATATAGTAAAAGTCCCCTTCAGGAGGAACAATGAGAGGAAAATGTGATGGTCAAGAAAATAAACATCTTCACACACTTCTTCCGGAGGAAAAAAGATTCCTTTCATACTTTCTTTTTATTGTCCATGGTATTGCTATGGAAACAGAAACCTCTTCCCCCTGTATAATGTGCATTGTGAAGACTTCGACCTCTAATCTACATACTTGGTTACACTTTAGTTACAAATTTGTTCTATTACTCTCCCCCCATCACATTCTATAATCCTTTACCTAGTTAGTGAATAGAGTGAGGGGCAGAATTGCTACACCTCAGTGCCCAATTATTCCTTTATTTATGGTGTTTTTTCCCCCTATATGATATTTTCTTCTAGTTTTTCAAAGTTTTAAGTTTTTAATTAGAAAAATAAAATATATTCATAATTTAAAGAACAATGCATATATACCTAATAATGAAAATCTTCCTTCATCATTCCTTTTTCTAATTCCACTCTTTTCTCCATAAATACTATCGTTAGTAGTTTAGTAGTACTCTTCCACATGTTTTTGGGTAAGCATTTATACACATATGTATGTAGAGATACCCCCACATACATACATACATATTCTTACACACACAATTTTTGAAACATGAGTGAAATTTTATTATAAATACTGTTTCATATCAATTTACCTTTCAACCTCTGCGCAAGAGAGTGCCATTTTTTTTTACCCATCCTTGTTGAAATTTGGATATTATCAATATTGTTAATATTATCAATCTCATGGGAGGAAATATTTCACTATTAAATTGACATTTCCTTGCTTTTAATAAGATAGAGCACATTTTAACTTATTCAGTGGTTACTAATATTCTTTTTTCAGTCAATGCTCACTAAATAAGCTTTGCCCTTTTTTATAAGTATGTTTTCCTTGTTCTTATTGACTTGCTGAACTCTTTGTATTTTATTGCTCTTCATACTTGGTTATACATGCTGCAGATGTACTCTCGGACTCAATAACTAGTTTTTAATTTCTTGTTTGGATCTTTGGTCACGAGAAATTAGGAACAACCTGTCAATTTTCTCCTTATAATCTTTGTGTGTGTGTGTGTGTTTGTCATCTTTTATTTTAAAAAATATATTTTATTGATTTTCTACAGAGAGGAAGAGAGAGGGATAGAGAGTTAGAAACACTGATCAGCTGCCTCTTGCACAACCCCCACTGGGGATGTGCCCACAACCAATGTACATATCCTTGACCAGAATTGAACCTGGGACTTTCAGTCCGCAGGCTGACGCTCTATCCATTGAGCCAAACCAGTTTTGACATATAATCTTGGGTTTTTAGTCTTGTTTAAGAAGGCGAATCCACCCCTAAGTTATAAAAATATTAATGTATATTTCTTTTAAGATTTTATATTCTTTTTCCTAAATGTGTTTAATTAATCTAGAATTTAATTTAGAACACAGTATAAGGCCCAAATCTATTTTTCCAAGTGGGTGTACATTTTTTCCTATATTATTTATTGAATACTATATTCCCCCTTCCCCATTGCTGTAAAATGCTTACTTTAATTTTTTTCTATTACATGGCTATCTGTTCATCTGCTTGTTTCTACCTGTCCTACTTTTATCTAATTTTTTTTTTTGAGGGGGAATTATACCTTAATGTTCTTCACAATTTTTGGGGTGTAATTTTTCTGATTAATTTTAGAAACAGTTTGTGAATTTCAAGTAAAATGAATTCAACTGAAATTTTTGTTGGGGATTGAATATATAGAAAATTTGGGGGGAAGAATTAATCTTCCCATCTAGTTACATGTTACATTTCTGTTTATTTAGTTATTTCACTTCCTTCATTAAATTTTACATTTTATGCCATATAAGCCTTCAACATTTCTTGTTGGTTGTTAGGTATTTTATATTTTTTATTTCTGCTATACATAAAACCTTTTGCATTACATTTTAATTTGCATATTATTTGTGTAAAGGAAAACAATTTTTTATTTGTTAAGTTTATTTGGTCCTGATAGTATCCCTCTCTCTTGCTCTCTTATATGGCATAAAATGTAAAATTTAATGAAGGAAGTGAAATAACTGAGTAAACAATTGTCTTATATAGTTAGATAGACATTGTGTCATTTGTGAATAAAAATAATTTTTGCCTCTTCTTTCCCAATAATTACATTTTTATTATTTTTCTTGACTTACTGTCCAATCCCTCCACTCCACTGTTAGTAGCAGCTGTGAGAAAAAGCATGTTGTCCTAGTGTAACATCACTAAGGGAGTTGTTTGTAGAAGGTTTATCTATGTTTCATTTATATGTGAATGCCAAAGACATAGCATTTCTAAAATAAAACAAGTCATTTGTGGGTCAACGGTGACGTCCCCGAGTAGGATGGACTGAAGATGACACAGCTGGGACTGTGTCAGTAGGAGCAGTCGCTGCATTGGACCAAGCATTACCCATAATGCCTCTCCTGAATTCCAATAGAGATATAACATTGTCTTACAGATTCTGGGAGCAGACCTGCATATTCACCAGGATTTCACCTGCATGGGGTTGTGGGTCAAGCAAATCAGAAGAAACCTGCAATTTGTAAATATGCCATTTGGTGGTGTCCTGCATTGGGCAATGCAGGCAAAATGTTCTGGTTCACCCCAGATAAAGATGAGAGACATTCTAAAGTTTTTTTTTTTTCTTCTTTTTTAAAAAAATACATTTTATTGATTTTTCACAGAGAGGAAGGGAGAGAGATAGAGAGCTAGAAACATCAATGAGAGAGAAACATGGACCAGCTGCCTCTTGCACATCCCCTACTGGGGATGTGTCCGCAACCAACATGCATGCTCCTGACCGGAATCGAACCTGGGACCCCCCAGTCCGCAGACTGACACTCTACCACTGAGCAAAACCTGTTTCGGCCATTCTAAAGTTTTAAAAGTTAAACAAAAGGTGGAAAAGCCCTGAGCCTCTAAGAAGGGTCTTTGAAAATATTATATTTCAAAGGAGAATTTACTTTATGTTTGTAGATTTGAGGCACTAACTCTGAATCACCAAGCAAAAGTTAAATGACGTCTGAGGAACGCTGCTAAATTAGGAAAATGCATATAGTACACTTCAGAAGACAACGCAATATTCAGAGGTTAGGGGTCAAAATCTAAATGAAGATCTATCAAGACTTCTAATACCTCTATAATTTCAGATAAAAGAAATTTTACTATGACTATAGAACAAATAGTCAACACAGGGGGAAACTTCTCAGGAGCAAGTATACAAAGTAACAAAGTAATCTCTAGAAAAATACTTTGGGCATAATTTTTTTGTTGTGGTTGTTAATCCTCACCCAAGGACTTTTTATTTATTATTTATTTATTTTTTAGAGAGAGTGGAAGGGAGGGGGAGAGACAGAGATAAACACCGAGAGAGAAAGACACATCGATTGGTTGCCTTCTGTACCCGCTATGACTGGGACAGGGGATCAGGCCTACAACCGAGATACACACATTTGATAAGAATCAAACCAGAACTCTTCAGTCCGTGGGTTAACTCTATCCATTGAGTCAAACTGGCTAGGTCTTGGTCATAATTTTTGAAATCTGACTTTAAACAGATAAAATTCTTCACCTTCAAGAGAGAACTATTGGAGATATTACAAGAGGATTTCTATAATCTATCCCAATAGGGTAAATATTAGTATAAATATTGTAATAACATCACTCCCATAACAAAGTAAATATATTTAAATTGCAACCTGAAGATTTCTTTAGTTTCACTTCCATGACACTTTTTTTTTTTACTAGATTTTTTTCCTTTCTAACCTTAGTCTTCCCTTTGGGTACGTAATAAATTCCAGAAGCTCGTAAAAGGAAATAGCGCCTTTTCCAGGATTTCTTTCCATCTTCTTTCAAATAAAGAGCTCCTTCAAGTTCTGGCACAATGACAGATGTTCCACAGAAACTTTCCTGAAATCGAAATTCCAATTATATAAACACATGAAAGGTAAAATACTTTTTGTTCACATTTAAACAAACTGTGGCAAACTAGCCTTTAAGTTAATACCGTAGTAATTTTTGTCTACAGCTCTGATTCAAGGTATATATATATATATATATATATATATATATATATATATATACCTAAGCAACTGTTATGACCAAATGACTGGAATGACTGGTTGATCAGTCACTATGATGCTCATTGACCACCAGGAGGCAGACGCTCAATGCAGGAACTGCCTACTGGTGGTCAATGTACTCCCATAGTCAATCTCCTGCCAACAGCCAACCCCCACCACTGGCCAACCTCCTGCGATCCCTCCCCTGTCCTTCTCCCCGCCTGGCAGGTCCTGATTGGTTCTGTCCTGATAGGGACTGTGAGAGACAGCCTGATCAGCCCTGATCGTGAATTTGTGCATCAGGCTTCTAGTATATTTATATTGCATGCTGTTTGACTAAAGAGAGCAGGAACTCCATGGTTGCTGAATTAGACTTCAAAGCTTCTTGACCACTTAGCACTGTGACAGTGGGAAAGTAACTAAACCTCAGTTTCTTTCCTTGCAAAATGGAGCAATAATAGCCCCAACTTCATAAGGAAATTTGTGAGAATCTAAAGGGTCTTATAAGTTGGTAAATTAAAAAATTATTACTTTTCCTGTAAGCAAAAAAGAGTACTATTTCACTGCTAGGAAATAAAAAAAATTGCAATGTATAATTCTATACATAAAATATATGTATGTTAATCACTTATTCTTGGGATGGTTTTCTTATCAAAAAATGAAGAAGGCAATTATTAATACTATACAATCTGAAAGGATAGGGTCTAAGTACATTTTCTAGGTGTAGATTTTCAAATGTCAAAACTTGTATAGATTTATAGATCTTAGTAAACTTCTTTTAAAAACAATGTAGTAAAATTGCATATTATTTCATCTTTCAGTTCAAATATTCAAACTTTTTTTTCTTTCTATTTTATAACTTTGTCTCTCTTCATTCAATCTCATAAAGGTAGAATAACTTATTTTAAATCCTCACCTGAGGATATTTTTTCCATTGATTTCTATAGTGTAATAATTCAGTGAGACTCCATAAACCAAGGTGCTTGGACTTGTCCAATAACACAGTAACCTCAGCAGGCAGAGCCAACCTTGTATCGGGCCTCTAACTCCAAATCTCCGACTTCCTGCCACACCTGGCTGCTGGAAGAACACCTGAGAATTCACTCTAAAGCAGATTTGGAAATCCTTACACCTGACTTCTATGGAGCACTTAAGTGATGAATCAAAGAATGTTAGATGAGTTTTATGCAGATTCTTAAGTCTTTTAGTCAAGTATTACTAATCCAACTGCATGAAGAGTAAAATATACTGTCTAAAGCCATACTATTAAAAAATATGTTTTTATTGAATTTATAGAAAGAGGCAAGGAGAGGGACAGAGAGGTAGAAATATCCTGCACACCTCCTATTGGGGATCGAGCTTGCAACCCAGGCACGTGCCCTGGCTGGGAATCGAACCTGGTTCCTGGGCTGACACTCAGTCACTGTGCCACAATGGCTGGGCTAAAACCTTACTTTTAAACAAATGACTCAAATAATCAATTTAATTACATAAATAGCTATAATTTAGTAATAATGTGATTTTCAAACCCCAAGTTAACATTTCAGTGTGTCTCAGGATCACCTATTGTTTTGGGAAGCAAATAATTTAAAAATAGATCAGTGAACATCCTCCTCTTTTCTTCTATTGTGCAAAATTAACTTACCTCCAGTAAGCATTCCTTGTTCTTGGCATTCATCTTCTCATTTGTTTCCTTGCTTTCTTTTTTTCCTTTGTTATCCAAGTAAAAATTCTAAATAAAATATTAAAAGATCAGATCAGTTAGTCTTCGTCACCGTGCCAGCCACAGAGGGACTCACGCCTCGCTGGAGAGGGAGCATCTGTAGGAAATAACCTGGGAAGCACAGCGTGCTCTCCGTCAACCACGTGCTCACCCAGGCCTCCTGAGAGCTGGCGGCCGCACGACTGGGCAGAAGTACACCTCTCTCCCCCATAGCGCACCACCGAGGAGGAAACAAACATAAGGTTGAAAGCGCTAGCAGAGGATATGACCTCATTTACTTGTTAAATTCCGTGGTCTAGATTTGGAACATGTGGAAAGCTGGACGCGGGGAGGCCTGGGCTGGACCGAAGGTGGAGCACACGCTCCACATCCAGAGCGAGCCTCTCGGCTGCGGGATGCCGTGCACGATCCCAAGGCCCCGTGTGCTAGAGGCTCTGGCTTAGCAAGAGAAGTCTGAAGTCTGGATCTTTATAAATGCTGGGAACTAATTTTAATTTTAAAAACTGAGGGTCAACCACAATGCAGGGGGTACTGCTCAGAACAGACAAAAGTAGAGAAGGCAGTTCTTGAAAGAGAGCCAGCCTAACCAAGGCAGGAAAGGCCATGGCACTCACAAATGGGAACATGTTCTCTAAGCAGAGTTTGTATAAATCTAGGTATAACTTGGTAATACTGAATGCCAATAAGGTGGTTGAAAGTAAATGTTAAATGCGCACATTAAAAAAAAAAATTGTAATCATACAAGTGCTACATTTTACATCACCAGTGCAGCTGAAGTGTCAAAGTCAAAGTGATTAGTATGAGCGACCACTGCCATAGTTGAGGACTTTTATGTGAAAATGTAGACCAGTGGTTCCCAACCTTTTTTTGGGCATGTACCCCCCTAAGCATCTCTAAATCCCGATGCCCCGCCCCTTTGTGGCATATAATTCTTACTATTCCAAAAGCGAACTACTATTCATATGGAGGAAGCCTAAAAGGCCATTAACTCCATCTAAACAAGCTTCCAAAGAACATGGCACCCATGAAAGAGAAAAATAAAAGAATGAAAGGACAGCTGAAGTACTAAGGAAGAAATCACTAAGAAATTGTTAAAAAATAATAATATGAAGTGATATGAAAAAATAGCAAAGTTTCAAAACATATAATAGATAATCAAAATGCATAAATATATCACAATATATATTTATATACTGTATATGAGCAACCTAGAACCATAAGAAATACAAAAAATTCACTGTTAATGCCGGAAGCCAGTTCAGCATGTCACAATTGCAAGAGTTTCATCAAAAGGTTGATTGAACTTGGGGACTCAACAAGGGCTGAGTCACATATGTTATCACCTGTTGGGAATGGCTACAGGCATTTCTCCCAAACCTGAAAAGGATGATTGTGCCAGACAGCTCAGGGCATCTTAATCTACATGTTATTGCCTCTTGTTGGCTAAGCATCTGATCAGCAACAGCCATAGGCTATTCCCCAATCTGATCTGACAATGCTTCCTTAGGAAACTTTACCATTTGAAGTGTGTATCTCCATCTTGCCTTAGGACCATTTGTGTTAACAAAAAGCAAGGGGTCTTGAGACAAGGAGAACTTGGCTTCTTCAGCCAGGCTCCTCTGACCCCCAATGCCTTTCAAAATTATGTTTCATCTCTGGTCTCTTACTTAATGCATGCACAGCCTTCTCCAGATTCCAGAACCCTTCTAGATACCAGATCAAGACCCAATGTCGTTAAATGACGCCCCAATATCTGGCAGTTAATAACTCATTCTCGAATTGCCCCCCCTTTTCCCCTAAAAATCAAATTGCTCCTTTGTGGGGCATGTGCCCCACGTTGGGAACAATGGATATAGAGTTTTATAAAATAATACATAAAAATGTATTAAAACTAGAACATATACCTCTGGAGGATAGTGAATAAATTAAGGACCCTCCTAAATGTAGACACAGAAGTTTATTTGTACCAGAGGAGTATTTCTGCAAGTGCGATCCCCAGGCCACCTTGTTGCTCAATAAAATTCATGGTCCTGGCCTCCCAACATTTCTGGTGCAGGGCCTGGAATCTGAATTCTGACATTCTTCCTGGATAAATTTTATTCCTATTGAAGTTTGAGAACAGAGTATACTGGACACAAGTTAGGAAGCAAACTGTAGGCAAATAAAATTTGCAAAATTAGGATATCTCCCAAAAGTAGCAGGCATAAAAATAGTGACTTAAACTGAGGGAAAAAGTCAAGTACAATTCCTTTGATAATTTTTATTGAATTATCTTGTAGTATGTTTTCACGGCTTTTAACTTTTACTTGTCATTTGGATGGATAGTAGATTGTGAATTAATGTGATTTCATATAGTGTTCAAAACAATCTTAATTTTACATGTTTGGCTTGAAGACTATGACTAGCTATAATTGATAACATTCTACCAGCCAGGACTCTACACTAAGGCCTTACGGGTATGCTTTTCATTTCAGCCATTCAAGAACAACCGCATAACATGGGTGTCATTGTTATGATAAAGATCAGGAGGCAGAGAATTAAGTGATTTGCCCAAGGCCAGTCATTGCCAGAGCTTTGAGTTTTTCTTAAGTTTTCTCAGCTCTAAATCCCACAGGAGAGAAGCCAGTGCAGCAGCAGTGTGGATGTACTTAATGCCACTGACTGTAACTTAAAAATGGTTAAAATGGTAAGTTCTATATTATGTGCTGGTATATTTTACCACAATAAAAAAACACGAAATGACCTAGTCATGCTAGTGAACGCAGAGAGGGCCGCCAGCAAGCACTTCTTGCGTGAGGGCCCTGGAAACGTTGAAAGAATGAAACGAGAACACTACATGGCAGGTGCTTTTCATCCTCATCTGGGAACAGGAGAGTGTGTGTCACCCTCTGCAGGGACAGATAAGGGTCTTTCTAAACTGTGAAGGGCCCCACTTACTAGGGTTAGGATCTGAGCCATGTCTTTCTCTGAGACTTTTTTTACTCTGAGATCCCTTTCTTTTTCAACTTCTGAATGACCTCTTTCCCCTTTCCAAGTGACGATGCTACACTGTGCTTTTGTTCTGATGAAAATGCAAAACCACAAAGTAAATCTGAGCTGGCGAATAGGAGGGTGGTTCTTAGAAGGGACTGATTGTCTTTGGCTAGGACTTCCACCTGTCACCTGGTCAGCTGACTCACTGAGAGCTGCTCTGTAGCAAGCAGCAGAACTCTGAAGTTAATTCATTATCTGTTGCAAAAGAAACTGGACAATCAATTGAATTCCTTTCATATAGATTATGAAAATGCAAGATTTGGGACAGCTGGATAGGAAAGAAACAGCAAATACATTACTTACTTAAATAGAACTTTCTTGGAATAAAGAGTAAATCAATCAAAAGAACTGGTGGCCCAGAAAGAAGCTCATTACAGACTGATTCATATGCCTTTCAGCATAACGATTATTGCTTGTCTCATTTTTTATTCTTATAAATATATTTCCAGTAGGACATGATCTCACTCATCTAGGGGAAATGGTGAATAACATAGACTGATGAACAAGAACAGTCCCAGAGATAAAAAGCCATGGGTCAGACTGTTGGACCTCAAAGGGAGGGTGGGGATAAAAGTGAGAGATCAATCAAAGGACTTATGTGCACACACATATGAGCCTAACCAGTGGTCAAGGACAACAGGGGGGTGGGGACATGAGAGTGGGGTGGGGGTGGGGGATTGGAATGGGGAGTTTAGGACAAATATGTGATACCTTAATCAATAAAGAAATTAATAAAAAAGAGCAAATCAAGAAAACAGTTATTAGTCCAAAAATAAATATTTGTGAGTACCCTTTACATGTAAAATATCTGTTTTTAAGGAGCTTTCTATCACACTGAGAAGATAAATAGAAATAGATATAGATTGATGGGCAGATGACTATGAACAGGAGTGGCAAAAGTTGGCTTACAGAGTGTGTACGCAAAAACAGTCTTTCTTATATTATTATATATTTGTTAATTATTGTATTATGTATTATTATTAACCTACTTTTGCCCACCCCTGCATGTACCTCTAGGTGGGGGAGCTACAGCAGATACTTCATAAATTAAAAATGAGTGAAATTCTATATGTTTTCAGAGAGGAAGACATAACTGTGAGCCAAGATAATCAAGGAAGACTTCACAGAGGAGGTCAAAGTCTGACTCGATCTTGAAAGATGTCCAATGTTCAGACAGGAAGAAAGGAGTAAGGAGGGCATTTGAAGCTGGAAGAAAAGCATGTACAGAGGCCCTGGTGTGGTTCAGTATTGGGTCTCTGTGGACCACCAGTGAACATCGGTCTGGCTGGAGCTGGGGATTAATACAGCGAGTCTGATGAAGACCTGACCACCACTCCCTACTCTCCTCTTCCGCCCCGGGCCAGGGTACCCCTGCTGCCCGTGGCCAGCTGACTGTGCAGTGCCTCCCTAAAATGGGCAGTGCTTATTCCCTGGTTCCGCTTATGCTGGGCTTGGTCCCTGCCTTGTTTGGCCAACAGCATGTTGGTGGAAGGGTCCTTGCACAACTGTGAGCAGAGGACTTGCGAGGTGGTGGCATGTTTCCACTCATTCTCCTGCTCTTTCGCCACTCGCCCTGAGAAGGCTGTGTCAAAAGAGGCCGCTGGCTGAGGACAGTAAGAGGCATGCAGAACTACCTGAATCTGACTCACAATCTGGAGCCAAGAACAGGAGAGAGGAAATGTCTATAGCTGCAGGCCACTGGGATCCTGAGGCTGTGTTTATGCATCCAAACCCTGACTAATACACACCCCCACTCTGGCTGGTGAGAGGATCTATGTACTGAAGCCAACGGCTGACTCTGCTTTAAAACAGTAGCCTGGGGGCCATCCACAAGATTACTGGGTTACTGTATGACCTTTCCCAGCTGGGCCTGGGCCTGGTCATGGTGAAACTTGGTGGTGGTGGTGGTGGTGGTGGGGAGGTTGGAAAGGTGTGGAGGAAAGATGCCTTGAGGCGCCTTTCTCTCCCAGTGGCTGGCACCCAGCTACACAGGAGGTGAAGGAGGAAGTTGTGTTTCTCTCTCTGTCCCTCCCTGGAGCAGCCAAGAGTAAAACACAACAGAACAAAAGAAGGAATGGAAATTGCCACACTTCCTTTCATTGGTCTGTATCTTTTCACTTTTGAAAAAATTCTAATTAGGGCAGTTTCTGTTCTCATGACCAAGCAACCCCCAATGACAGCTTACAGCAGTGTCTGTGCACTCAGACTTCAGGGATGGCTCTGAAGAACCACTGACCATGTTGGATCCTTGTCAGGATCCAGTCATTAACCTCATGTGTGGTTCCTGCACCTTAGGGGTGAAGCTAAAACAATGAGTGTCCCAAAGAGCTGATAAGTCTCTCTTTAATGGAATAGGGCACAACAGCAACTAGTATGGGAATTCATTGCTCTGTGTTTCCTCATTTAAAATGGGGTGATATGTTATAAAATATTGGTAGAATTCCCTTTAAACAAACAAACAAACAAACAAACAAACAACACATATATTTTTATTGATTTTAGAGAAGAAGGGAGATGTAAAGAGAGATAGAAACATCAATAATGACATCTACTGCCTGCCTCCTGCACGCCCCCTACTGAGCCTAAGCCCACGATCCAGTCATGTGCCCTGACTGGAATCACCTCTTGATTCCTAGGTCGATGCTCAACCACTGAGCCACACCAACTGGGTAGAATGCCTTCTTAATTAAGCATCTCTGGGTCCACAAATTTGTGTTCACATTGGCTAGGGGAGGAACTGCTGAATTTCAGCTGGGCTCAATCCATTTTACTTCTACTCATAATATCACAATGTAATAAGCCGTTTTCATGCTGAGTTCCATCCTGCCAGGTGGGAAGTGCAGCATACCACCATTGTGTTGTTCAAATGGAGAAGCTGAATTTAAGTGTTGTCAGGAAGTGTGCCAAAGCCCAAAACAGTCAGCAGGAGCCACCTGAGATAACATTGCTCTTCCAGTCACCATGGAAATGGGTGCCTTGCATTTGTGCCTGCATAAGCACACACTGTTGTCCAAAAACTCCCACTGGCTCGTTTCTGATAACTGAGCTTAAAGCTTCCCTTTGCATTCATTTTATTGTCTCCTTATTAGACCTAGCGCTGAGGTTAAGTAATTTGTAAAAGACTTCTATTCAATACTAAATCTTCTATTATGTATTAAAGATAAGTCTCTCTTTAATATGAAATTTTAAACATGACATTTTACATAGTTTTGTATAGCTTAGTAATTTTCCAGAAGAACTGATTCTCTGAGTCAGATAAGCTCTTCCTCAGTTAAGCTGCAAATGCTAATCCATCTTTTATACATCAAACAGGCTGTGGGTGGCCAAGAACAGGCTGATGGTGGCATCAAGGAGAAAGTCAGGATCTGAACTCGTAAGCACTTTAGGGTCTACATGTGCAGACCTTTGAGAATATGCACCCTTGTTCCCTATGGGCACAGAGGAAGTCACTTGCCAAGTAAAGCAATGTGACTGTTAGACAGCATCTGGTTCTCCAGGAATGGTAACCTGGGCTATGTCTTTGCACGCACTTTTTTTTTTTTTTTTTTTTTTTTTTAAATTATTTTTCTTACTAGAGGCCTGGTGCATTAATTCGTGCACAGGTGGGGTCCATCAGCCTGGCCAGCAATTGGGGTCAGTTGGGGTGGGGGGCATAGGCCAAGGGAGGGGAATTGTGGAAGGTTGGCCAACTGGAGGGAGGGATCACGGGAGGTTGGCCAGTTGGCTGCAGGAAGGGACTGCTGGAGGTTGGCTGGCCAGGGGAGGTTGGCTGTGGGAGAACACTGACCACCAGGGGCAGATCCTGCATTATGCATCTGCCCCTGGTGGTCAGTGTGCATCATAGCAACTTGTAGACTGGTCATTTGGTCACTTAGGCTTTTATATATATAGATTTTAAATATATTTTTTATTGATTTTAGAGAAGAAGGGAGAGGGAGAGAGAGATAGAGATAGAAACATCAATGATGAGAGAGAATCATCCTTTGGTTGCCTCCTGGATTACCGCCTCCACTGGGGATTGAGCCCACAGGGGATTATGTCCCTGACTAGAATTGAATCTAGGACCCTTCTGTCTACAGGCTGACGCTCTATCCACTGAGCCAAACCAGCTAGGACTTTGCATGCACTTTTATACAAAGAGAATAATAATAAATTTGGGCTTATTTCTGATCTGGGCATCTTGAGTTAATCTCTTCTCATTGTGTGAAACTGAGGCAGTTTATTAACTTCTCAGCCAATAAGTCCCATTTGTGTACTGTCCTGATAACTGGAATCAATTTATCTTGTCTGAGGACTTCCACAGTCACAAGGCCTACCAATTCCATCCCTATAGGCCAGGAAGCTCTGAACAGAAGAATCAATCTATTAAAACTGTTTGTCATTGTCCTCAATGATGGTTTTAAGATCAGACAAAGGCCCCCTTTCTATCTTTGACCTCAGATTTCTCATCTGTAAAGAAGGAATAGCAATATATCCTTCTTATCCCTCAGAGTTTTAATAATTAAAGGCAATGTATATAAAGCCTCTATCCTAGTGTATAGTAGGTATTAAGTAAATAGTTTCTAGTGATTTTCCTCTTTCTCTGGATCCACAGTTATTTTCCCTGCATTTGATAAAAAAGTAGCTTTTGTTACAAACTTCCATGAAAATAAGTTCTTAGGTTTGTCACCTCAGGAAAAGAGAAACAATAATATTTAACATGAGTCAGTTCCTGTCATTGTCCTTATCTCTAGAAGCTTCATTTTGCAATCACAGAGTAAAGTCTCTTAACACAAGGGAAGATTTTGGAGATTATGGGGACAGTGATAAAAAGCCAGTCAATTATTTTTTCCCCTCTGTAAATGCCCTGCATCTGAGAAGAGGTTAGATGGGAGTCTCAGCAATGGAATGATTTCCACTACCTTCTGAGAATAGGAAAACTACCAAAGGGAAAAATTAGGAGCATATCTCTAAAGACATCTATATTTATATATAAAGAAGTAATATGCAAATTAGCCAGGACACTAACACATCATGACTGGACTATTAGAATATTAGCCCTTTATTAGCTCCTTTCAGCAGAAGGCTGCCTGCCAGTGCAGAGAGGCATTGCTCTGGAGATGGGGCAGAAGCGGGGAGGTGGCCAGAGGAGGTGAGACCATCCCGTACTGGGGACGGCAGGGGTGAGAGCCTACAGTGCTCCCCCTCACCAGTCCTTTGCCATCCACCACTCATATTCAGAGCTCCCTGCCATCCACCTGCCAGGGGAAGGAGGTGGGAGGCTTCCATGCTCTCCTCCAGTGCCATGATGGGGCAGAGCTGCTGCGTTGCTCCAGAGATAGGGTGAAAGCACGGAGGTGGGACCAGCCTGAGGTGACTTGAGAGTGGGCAGCACCACACGATTTCATACACTAGGCTCCTAGTTTATAAGTAAAACTAGAGGCCTGGTGCACAAAATTCATGCACTGGGGGGCAGGGGGAAAGGAGATGTCTTAGCCCAGCCTGCATCCTCTCACAATCCAGGACCCCTGGGACATCCTTCTCACAATCCAGGACCCCTGGGACATCCCTCTCACAATCCAGGACCCCTGAGACATCCGTCTCACAATCCAGGACCCCTGGGACATCCGTCTCACAATCCAGGACCACTGGCTCCTAACCACTCATCTGCCTGCCTACCTGATTGCTCTTAACCACTCTGCCTGCCTACCTGATTGCCCCTAAACCCCTCTGCCTGCCTGCCTGGTCACCCCTAACACCTATGCCTGCATTATCACCCCTAACCACTCACCTGCCTGCCTGATTGCCCCTAATCTCTCACTGGCCTACCTTATCACTCCTAACCACTCTGCCTGCCTTCCTGATCATCCCCAACTGCCTCTGCCTCAGCCTCCACCATAGCGGTTTTGTCCAAAAGGATGTCCGGAAGGTCATTAAACGGTCTGGTTTAATTATCATATTATGTTCTTATTATAGATATTGTTCATCTGATAGAAAGTGTATAAATTTCATGGAGGGTGAAATGGGATTTTTTTTTTTTTTTTTTTTTTTTTTTTTTTTTTTTTAAGAAAGAGGGAGGAACTCAGCATGTTTAAAATCTAGTTTATGGTGTTCATCTCCCATACTATTTCTCTTCTTACCTCAGTGAATGGTGTCGGAATCTATCCAATTACTGAGTCTGAAACCAGAGAGTCATTATCATTCCTGCCTCCTCCTTCTATGCTTCCCTATTATTCACCATATTTTGAAAATTCTTCCTCCTACTAACCATCTCCTAGTGCCCTCCATTCTTTTATAATTTCTTCTTGCTGGGCTTCTGTAACCATCTTTCCATAACAAGGAAGCTTTTACTTTGCTTCCTCCAAATCCATTCTCCATAGTGCAAATTGGCTAAAAAATTTCCATGCTTTTTAATTGTCTTTAAGAGTTTTGGTCCATTTTTCAAGTTTTTTTTTTCTTCTATCTCATTTAATCCTTATTTCATGCTTAGCCAGTTTAGCTTGTTTGGCACATATTCCTGAAGTTTTGGGTTCCTGGTAGAGTACATGAGAGGGATGTTAGTATAAACCAACAGCCTGATCCCCCTTGTCTTTGTACTGCTGCCAAATAGGAAGGTACCGAGTCCTGGCCATGTGTTAGGCCTCCACCAGTGTAGGCAGGCATTGAGATGGCAGAAAATTCAATGAACAGTACCTCTGCCTATTATCAGTGGCTTCGGAATCTTCCACCTCCCGCAGATAGCATTTCACTCATCATCTCTACTTCATAAATCATGTTTCTGTAAGAACCAAGTCCTAACCCTAAAGAGAAAAAATACCCACTGCATGGAGGCATACAGAGTCAGGATAAGGGCAAACAATGGACTTTGCCTGTTGACAGATATTGACTGTGGATAAATCTTGCCCTGACCAAGGATGAGTGAAGAGGAAGAATCAAAATTATGCTTATGACAAAATACTGTAGGACTGCAGGAGAAATACCAATCTGGAAGACTTTACCAACAACATATCTCTACAACTAGTGAACTTCAGGATTCAGAATAAAGTTGTAGGACATTTTTATCTCCAGGAGAAGGTGGTAAGATACACGGAAAAGTATTTTCAGGGGAAGGGTCTCATGCAAACTCAACCTGGAAAATGGTCCAAATACTATCCATGAAGAGTACTGATCAGCAGATAGATTATTCAACCAAACATTGAGAAAATAGAAATACTTAAAACCAGTCCCTTAAAAAGTGCATCCACTTTAATTTTGGCCTTTATATCTGATTGTAAATTAGGAGAACTACTTACTTGGTTTTTATTATCTCCAAAAATTCACTAGGAAGATTTCTGCTCACCCCTATGACATAGTAGCTTGACATGGTGATCAAATCTCTACAAAAATAAGTAGAAAAGTCCTAGCCTGTTGGACTGAGTGGATAGAGTGCTGGCCTGTGGACCAAAGGGACAGGTTTGACTCCAGTTAAGGGTATGTACCTAGGTTGTGGGGTCCTCCCCAGCCTGGGCCCTGATCAGGGTGCATGTAGGAGGCAACCAATCAATGTGTTTCTCTCACATCAATGTTTCTGTCTTTCCCTCTCTCTTCACCCACTCTCTTAGAAATCAATGGAAAAATATCCTTGGATGAGGATTAAATGAGTATTCAAATGAGTAATAAATATTTGAAAACATACTCAAATCAATGGCAATAGAAAAATTCAACTTAAAACCACAGGAGAGAACACTACACACCCATACAGAACAGCTAAAAAACAAACAAACAAACAAACAAATAAAAAGACCCTCCCAAAAACCTGGTAACACCAACAGCTGGCAAGCATCTGGAAGAACAAGAATTCTCATACAATGCTAATGAGAGGGAAAATCATAGAGTCTCTCTGGAAAACAGCTTGACACTATTTACTAAAGCCAAATATATGCATAAGCTCAGATTCAGCAATTGCACTCATAGGTCTATATGCAAGAGAAAAGTTTACACATGTTCAACAAAGACACATGCAAGAATATTTCCAACAGTGTTATTTGTTAAAGCCCCAAACTAGAAACAAATCAAATGTTCATCAACAATACCATGAATAAAAATATTTTGGTATAGTCACACAATGGAATACTAAACTGCAGAGAAAAATAATGTTATTCTATATGCAAAACACAAATTAAAGCTGGATAAAAAAACAAACAAGCCGGGACCGGTTTGGCTCAATAGATAGAGCGTCGGCTTGGGGACTGAAAGGTCCCGGGTTCGATTCCGGTCAAGGGCATGTACCTTGGTTGCGGGCATATCACCAGTAGGGGGTGTGCAAGAGGCAACTGATCGATGACTCTCTCTCATCGATGTTTCTAACTCTCTATCTCTTTCCCTTCCTCTCTGTATAAAATCAATAAAATATATTTAAAAAAAAAAAAACAAACAAAACTAAACACAGAAGAAACTATGATTTGATTTCATTTTACATTAAGTTCAAAAAGAAGAAATTTCCAGTACTATGCTAAATAAGATTGCAAGTGACTATGTTATAGCTTATAAATGGCTACATCACACACACAGTTAAACAAGGAAGGTGGCTTCTGCAATATTTGAAAAAGAGATCTGTGGCTGCTTAATCCTAAATCATCAGAAGAATCTCCAAGCTGTCCACATCCTGTCTATTCTACATGGGAATGAACATGCATTCCTATATATATTGGGAACAGTCTCTTAGATTTAAAAATTAAAACCTGGCAAGGCTACTCTAACACTGAAAAACCAGCATGATGCAGCAATGACATGCATGGACTCTGGCTTTCACATTTTGTGGTAAGCCCTGATTCTGACACGTATAAACTATATGACAAAGCCAATTATTTAACTTCTCTCTGCTTCAGTTTTTCCACCCAAAAGATGAGGAAAATGGTACTACTGCCTCAGAAGGATCATGTCATGTACTACTTTTTATAATCAGTGCAAAAAAATGTAGCTGCTCATACAACAGTAAGATGCCTTTCACCTTATGAAAAGTATGGTCATTGGTACATGCAGTGTCCAGGATTGCGAGAGATCACAGGCTGGGCTGAGGAACTCCTCCTCCTCCCTGTCTTATTCCTGTTCTTAGGGAAAATGGTTTTAGTTTTTGCCCATTGAGTATGATATTGGCTGTAGGTTTGTCATATATGGTTTTAATTATGTTGAAGTATGATCCCTCTATATCCACTTTGCTGAAAGTTTTTTTTTTTAATATATTTTTTATTGATTTTGTACAGAGAGGAAGGGAGAGAGATAGAGAGTTAGAAACATCGGTGAGAGTCATCGATCAGCTGCCTCTTGCACACCCCTTACTGGGGATATGCCCGCAACCAAGGTACATGCCCTTGACCGGAATCGAACCCGGGACCTTTCAGTCCCCAAGCCGACGCTCTATCCATTGAGCCAAACCGGTTTCGGCTGAAAGTTTTTATATAAAAACATGGGTGTGGGGTTTTGTCGAATGCTTTTTCAGCATCTATAGATATGATCCTGTGATTTTTGTCTCTCAAATTGTTTATGTGATGCATCATATTTATTGATTTGTGAATGTTGTACCAACCTTGTATCCCTGGAATAAATCCCACTTGGTCATAGTGTATCTTTTTAATATATTGTTGAATCCAATTTGATAATATTTTGTTGAGAATTGTAGCATCTATATTCACCAAGGGTATTATCCTATAATTCTCTTTCTTTGTATTATCTTTATCTGATTATAGAATTAGAATAATGCTGGTCTCATGAAAAGAGATGAAAAGTGTCCACTCCTCTTGGATATTTTTTTGTAATAGTTTGAAGAGAATAAGTGTTAGTTGTTCTTTGAATATTTGTGAAAACTTCCCTGTGAAGCCATCTGGGCCTGTGCTTTTGTTTGCTGGTAGTTTTTTGTTTGTTTCTTTATTGTTGTTTTCTTTTTTTATTACTGCTTCAATTTCATCAGTTGTTATTGGCCTATTCAGGTTTTATGATTCTTCATGGTTCAGTTTTGGAAGAATTTATTTTTTTAGAAATTTGTTAATTTCATCTATATTGACCAACTTGTTGGCATATACTTGTTCATAGTATTTTCTTATAATCCTTTGTATTTCTGTGGTGTCAGTTATTATTTCACCACTTTCATTTCTGTTTTTATTTATTTACGTCTTCTCTGTTTGTTTCTTGATGAGCCTGGTTAAAGATTTATCAACCTTGCTTATGTTTTCAAAGAACCAGCTCTTGGGTTCATTGTGTTGGCTTTTTAGTCTCTATGTCATTTATTTCCACTCTGATCTTTACTATTTCCTTCTTTATACTTACTTTGAGCTTTTCTTGCTGTTCTCTTTCTAGTTCTTTAAATTGTAGTGCTAGACAGTTTATTCGAGATTTTTCTTGTTTCTTGAGGTAGGCCTATAGTGCTATGAACCTCCCTATCAGGACTGCTTTTGCTGCATTGCATAGATTTTTGGTGGTTGTATGTTCATTGTCATTTGTTTCCAAGAATTTTTTGAAAAAAATGTCTTCCTTGATTTCATTGGTAACCCATTCATTCTACCTAATAAAAGAGTAATATGCAAATTAACCATCACTCCGCTCCACAAGCCATGCCCACAAGCCAATCAGAGCAAGTAAACCAAACCAAGATGGCTACAGCCACAGAGAGCAGGAGGGAGGCATTTCCCCAGCAATGGAGGAAGCCAAGCTTTCAGCCTGCCCTTGCCAACCTGGGCCTCCACTCCAGGCTACAAAATTTCAATTATAGAAGATAAACAAATCCAAACAGAAATGGCTGCTGCTACAGAGCAAGCAGGAGGCTTGGCTCTACTCCAGGCTACAAGTTTCAACTGTAGAAGGTAAATAAATCCCAGATACTAGAGCCTCTGCTTGGGTCACTGGGGAGTGTGACCAGCCTGCAAAATACCACAGGCCCCTCTCTCAGGCCATTACCATGCCCCCAGGGAACTCTCACCCTTATCCTGGACACCCTTCAGGGCAAACCAGCTGGCCCCACCCATGCACTAGGCCTCTATTATACCTAATAAAAGAGTAATATGCAGATTGACCATCACTCCAACACGCAATATGGCTGTCCCCATGTGGTCAAAGATCCTGCCCCTATGTGGACACAAGATGGCCAGCAGGGAAGGGCAGTCGGGAGGGACCAGGCCTGCAAGGGAGGGCAGTTGAGAGGGACCAGGCCTGCAAGGGAGGGCAGTTGAAGGTGATCAACCCTGCAGGTAAAGGCAGTTAGGGGTGACCAGGCCAGCAGAGGAGGGAAGTTGGGGACAAACGGGCTGGCAGGTGAGCAGTTAGATATCAATCAGGCTGGCATGGGAATGGTTAGGGGGTGATCAGGCTAGCAGGCAGAAGTGGTTAAGGGCAATCAGGAAGGCAGGTAGGTAAGCAGTTGGGAGCCAGCAGTCCTGGATTGTGAGAGGGATGTCCGACTGCCCAGTGGGATTGGGCCTCAACGGGCAGTCAGACATCCCTTGAGGGGTCTCAGATTGGAGAGGGTGCTGGTTGGGCTGAGGGACAACTCCCCCTCCCCCACCCCCATGCACGAAATTCATGCACTGAGCCTCTAGTTGTTTAATGCTATCTAGCTGCTAGGTGTTTGAATGTTTTTATTGTAGTTGATTTCTTATTTTATGCCATTGTAATTTGAGAAGGAACTTGATGTGATTTTAATGTTCTTGAACTTGTAGATACATATTTTGAGTCCTATGTGGTCTATCTTTGAGACTGTCCCATCTACACTTGAAAAAGAATGTATATTCTGTAGCTTCGGGGTGAAATGTTTTATAAATGTCAATTATATCCACCTGATGAAGTATGTCTTTAGAGTTGCTATTTCTTTGTTCATTTTTAAAAATATATATTTTATTGATTTTGTACAGAGAGGAAGTGAGAGAGATAGAGAGCTAGAAACGTCAATGAGAGAGAAACATCAACCAGCTGCCTCTTGCACACCCCCTACTGGGGATATGCCCACAACCAAGGTACATGCCCTTGACCGGAATCGAACCCGGGACCCTTCAGTCCCCAAGCTGACGCTCTATCCATTGAGCCAAACCAGTTTCGGCTCATTGTTCATTTTTTGTTTGTAAGATAATATCAGTGATGTCAGTAGGTGTTAACATCCTGTAGTATGAGTGTATTGCTTTCAATTTCCCCCTTAAGGTCCTCCAGAAGTGTGTATATATTTTGGGTGATCCTATATTGGGTGCATATATTTTTACCCAGGGCATATCCTCTTTTGATATCCATCTCTTTAGAATCATGAAACGGCCTTCCTTTTTTTCTGTTTTGTCAGATATGAATATTGCTAACTCAGCTTTGTTTTGTTTTTCATTCCATTTGCATGGAAAACATTTTCTCCATCCCTTCATTATCAGTCTGTGTAAGATGAGACCTTTGTTATGAGTGGATCCTTTATATACATTGAGTGACCAGATTATTATGATCTCTAAATGTATAATAATCTGGCCATTCAGTGTATATCCTATATAATAAAAGGCTAATATGCAAATTGTCCCCTTGACCAGGAGTTTGATCAGCAGGCAGGCTGGTCAACCACTCATGTGTGTCTTCCCCCCCCACCCCCCCTGAGGATGGCCAGACCCTACCCATGCACGAATTCATGTGCTGGGCCTGGCCTCTACATATCTGTATATGTACATATACAGATACACACACTGAGTGGCCAGATTATTATGCATTCAGAATCACAATAATCTGGCCACTCAGTGTATATGGGTCATCTTTTATTATCCATTCAGGGTCCTCCACAATGGCCTGCTCTCCATTCACAAGCAGAGAGAAGTGCCCGGTCGAGCAGCATACAGCAGTGGTCAGCAACTCCTCCATCAGGAGTACCCAAACAGCCTGACTGTAATTCCCCCACTGACCAACAGATGTCCACCCACACTCATACCCACTGACACTCTCCCTCGCCCCCACTCACCCACTCATATTCCTACTCTCGCTCCCATGCCTGCTGCCATGTTGGTTCTCTTGCTGGGTGCTGTTCTTATAGACTGAATGTGGAGGAGTGACGCAGTGGTGGCCCTAAATATAACTCCCCAAATTCAGCTATGAGTGTGGCTGTGTTACAGGATAGCAAGAAGCTATAAAAATTCCAAGGCAGGAAGAATAGGGAAACTGAGACAAGAAAATTAAACAAGACAAAACAGTTTGGCAGCCTGCAGCCAGCTTGTAAATAGCAAGCCCTTATTTTCCCCCAGCCTAGGACACTTGAGAGCAAATGATTAATGTATCTCCAAAGACAGAAAACCCAGCAGTCTTGGGGTTTGAAAGATAATCCCAAAGGGTGATCTTGAATATTAATTTGTACCAAGATATTTGGCAGAGGAATATAAAGATCTATAGTTAAAAAAACATACAAGGCAACCCCCTCTACTCGATCCTCAGATTAGCCAAGAGTCCATCTACACTTTATGCCAGATGATGGATTTATTTGCTTTGCTCCTTTAATAAATGTGCATGTTTTACTTTCCTAATAAATTTAACACAATACAATTATCTGGAGTTACTCATTTGAATTTATTCATACAAGAAGGCAGGAATTGAGGAGAGGACAGCCCTCCCTCCTGCCTCTCATCTCCCAAATCCCACCCCCTAACTCAGGAGGTTGGTCAACAACCCCTCTCTGGTGTCTGTGAGAGGTGCCTGTAACAGCTGTTCCGGCAGAGACCACATTTTTCAGCTTCCCTTATAGTTCACTATCACCACATAGCTAAGTTCTGGTCAATGGGATATAAGCTAAGTAAAAGAGCCATTTCCAGATTTTCCCAATAAGAATTCGGGTGGTATACTCTCCTGGCTCTTTCCTCCCTTTACAGACTGGAAATGGCCAGGTGGAAAGCAGCCTTGTACCTAGAGATGAAAGTCACATGTTCAGCATGGTAGAACCATTCTACAAAGTCTTCCAACGTATGTCTGGGCTGGTATGTGAGGAAGAAATAAGCTTCTAGCTCAGATGGCATTCTAACTAATAGAGTCATTAAATAAAGCGTGGTGTTGAAGGCAGTTATGGTTTGAAGACTTTGTACTTTTATTGTTTCCTATTTGTCACAGACAACAGTATTTAATGGCTTTGTTGTCAGTCTGCCACCACACAACTAGGGAAGACCCTTGAGAAAAGCACAGTACAGGGGAAAGAACATTTTCCCATGAGAAAGCTG
Source organism: Nyctalus aviator (assembly GCA_036971965.1). Classification (NCBI taxonomy): domain Eukaryota; kingdom Metazoa; phylum Chordata; class Mammalia; order Chiroptera; family Vespertilionidae; genus Nyctalus; species Nyctalus aviator. Next base: position 114,338,048 of record CM072922.1, read on the forward strand.
CTCTAGAGTATCCTTTAATTCTGACTGTAGTAAATGAGACTTTTCTTTTTTTAACCTGTAATATCTAGAGGTGTCTGGATGTCTCCAAGGCTCTCATCTGTGTCTGGAGTTCTTTGACTTTCCTGAAAAGACTTAATGACCATTATGCAATTATAGTCAGCTGGAGGCTACAGTGGGAAAGCCTAGACTTCCGTGACATTCTTGTACACACAACTTGAAGGAAGCTTTCCAAATATAGGAAACAATGCTTTTTATTACGTGGACTATAGAACTGAAGCACAAAAAGTTGTGCATTTTCCAGGTATGTCTTTTGGTCATCCCAGTATCAATAAGCATCAAATATGAAGAACAAAGAAAAAAGTATCCTCAAAATATGAAGCAGTAATGACCCAGGGTGCAAAAGGTATATTGAATTAATGCAGCCAAAGAGAAATAAGGATGCAAATGAAGGTCTAGTCAATGGATTGATGTGTTTTGGGTGATGAATCAAAAGAACAAAATGGATTATTTTCTTTCTGGACTCTCAATGGGCTCTTAGTTTTCATATGGCCTAAGAGTTGAGTTTATGTTTCTTTGAAAGGAATACATTTGTGATATTTTGTGAGGTAATGAATGATGTGGTTAGTCCACAGAAGGTTAAAAACAACCTCCATTTTTATATGGCTTATCAATATATAAGTTATCTTACCTGGGGGTTTTTAAATACAGCATATTTTTCCTCTTTCTTCAAAAATACCACTTTATTTTCTGTGTCTCTTGTCCAGTCTGATAAGACTTCAACAACATTTTCATGGTCTTCGAAAAACCTTTCTGATGAAACAAGAAAAACAAGACAGTATTGAGTTAAGCACAATGCCTTATACTTCACATAGGTTTTTAGGAACTTCTATTTCTTAGATGATGTCACATTGTAACATTCCTATTATATTTCTCTTTAGCATGTCAGATCTTCAACTTATTTCCCATAAAAAAACATGGCAGATGAACCTACACTATAGTAATAATGGTCAGCCATTGCATTTTTTTCATATTAGCATTTTTGACTGTAAGTAGTTTCAGGTAGAGGTAAATATCCTCTCTGTAAGGAGGAAAATTAGGCAATAATTGGTTTAAACAACTATGAGATATGAGATAAGCTCTCTAAAACATCATTCCTTAAGCTCTTAAAACAATACGTGAATATGGGAACCAAACTTAAACATACAGGAAGGCTTTCACTTTTCTACTTGACTCAGAGTTAAAGAAAACTTCAAGAGGTTCTTTCAGTGTAGGCCATTTCCTCCAGATAAAAATTTCACTAAAAGCTTCTGTGGGAACCACGCCAGGGTCCCTGGATAGTCAAGGCCAATGGGAGCACAGATACCTTGTCAATACATCAGAATGGCCAAGGCTGCTCTGAGCATGAGCCTAATCGTGGTGCACAAGGCCAAGATGCCATGAGCAGGTACAAGGACACACGGTACACTATGCCCTTCTGCAGCCAAAATGACTGATGTCACTGTTGGAAACTAGACTTCTTTGATTGGGAGTCTGCTAGAGAGAGAGCAGCTGAGCCGAGGTTGGAGTGCTCAGGGAAGAGAGACGATAAGCACAGAGAATATAGCCTGTGTGTGCAGTAGAGAAGAGAGCTCAGATGGAGCTGAGAGCTGGTACTGCTATAATGTAAGGCTAAGAGCTCATAGAGATCTCAGATATAGTTACTATGTTAACTAGCCAGTGTGCTGGGCAGGGGAGACAGGAGAAGCTACTGAGCCAGAGAGGCAGTGAGTTTAGGGGGCAGTATGCAGAGGATACGGAGCCTAATGCTGCTTTTGTGGGAAAGATGTACATGTTAACCAGCTAGTGTCGGCTGCCTGCCTGAATGGACTTTGCTGTAAGGAAATGTTTTGCCTGACGGCTATGTGGCTCACTGGCTTCTGCAATAAAGATTCATTCTTATACACCCACAACCTCTCATGGCTTCTCCATCTGCCCCTCGGCCAAGAATTGAATCAAACTCAGATCTTCAGAGCACCAGAGCTCATGTAGGGCTCCTGCTGTCTCTGACAGCTTCTAAAACAGGAAATTCTCGGTGCCACCAAGCTCTCCAGGGAGATAATTGCTCTATGAGTGGCACTGAGAATGAGAAGTAACAGTATTTCTTTAATTTTTCTTTCTTCTTTTTTTAAACTAGGTCAATTTCTAAAAATATATTTTATTGATTTTGTACAGAGAGGAAGGGAGAGAGATAGAGAGTTAGAAACATCGATGAGAGAGAGTCATCGATCAGCTGCCTCTTGCACACACCCCCACTGGGGATATGCCCACAATAAAGGTACATGCCCTTGACCGGAATCGAACCTGGGTCCCTTCAGTCCCCAAGCTGACGCTCTATCCATTGAGCCAAACCAGTCTCGGCTAAACTTGATCAATTTCTATCAACACTACTTTGTTCTTTGGGGTGGAGCCTCTTCAACTAGACAAAGTATCAGACATTAGGTGAGTGGGAGGAAGAAAGGGAAAATGGACAGTAATGTGAAGCAGAAATAAACTATAGTTAAAAATGGGAACTCTAAAGAAACATTAGCAGACAGATATACATAATCTGTCTCAGCTTATAATTATGTAATATGAAGTATTGTCCTGTCACTTTCTTTCCCTTAGGAGCCATAAGAGAAGCGACAGTAATAATGTTTACATTTCCCAAGGTATGGCCATCTGCTATAATTTTGCTTTTTCATTTCTTCCCCAATAAGAAATGAAGAGACAAGAACTGAATCTGGCAGAAGGGAAGTGATGTCCTGGAAGTCTTGATGCCCTTCAATCAGTTTCTTCTGAATAGACAAAAACCCATATTAAAGCAAACCCAAAGATTTTTGGGACTTACCAATTTGTAGTTCTGGGTATATTTCATAAAGACACCAGTCTACACTGCAGTCACAATGGGTTTTCTCAAAAAGGTTGTCTAGAACGTCTCTGGCCAATTGCCGCTCATCCACCATCAGCGACTTTGTGCTGTTATCATTCATATGCACCTTGACGACCAGCTGAGGATAAAGCCACAGAGCAGCCACTCAATGTCAACCACTAAAGAAGGCCACCAAGATTTAAGGTTTCAAAGTTGCTATTGCTTCTGCTAATTTAAATAAGTGTTCCACAAATGGACTCAATATGAATTCATTCACACTCTGAATACTTGTTTAAGGTACTAGGAATATAGAGCTAGAGAAACCAATTCACAAAAAATAAAAAATGTACGATAAACAAAATTTTTTGCTCTGCAAGAGACTGTATTCTAATGAGGGAGGCAGAAGACAAACAGAACCAAGGAAGTACCGACTTCCTGTTTTCCTGACATTTGTCTGTTACTTATTAAGGTTCATCCTGGAGCTCAGAGATTTCATTTCTTTTTTCTTTTTTTGACATGTACAAACCTCCCTCTCTCCTTCCCTCCCTCTCTCCCTTCCTTGTCTCAGAACCATTTCTTGATTGAAAGTCACACCTGTATCTTTGTAACAGATTTCTTCTTCTTCTTCTTTTAGCTGGAGAGGAGTCCCTTTTCATGCAACCCAAGAATTCTAAGACAATTACTGCACAACCTCCAGCCTGCAGTGCACACAGCTACTCCACACACAACCAGTAGAGAAATCCTGTAAATATCACCAACCAGAACCATCTGATACTCTTGCTTAAATATATATATATATATATATATATATATATATATATATATATTTTTTTTTTTTTTTTTTTTTTTCAGAGAGTGGAAGGGAGAAGGATAGACAGGGAAAGAGAAACATCAATGTGAGAGACACATTGATAGGTTGCCTCCCATATGTGCCCTGACCAGGGGATTGAACCTGCTATCAATGTATCAATGTACAATGTACAATGTACAATAGAACCAGGGACCCTTCAGTCTGAGGGCTGACACTCTATTCACTGAGCTAAACCACTAGGGCTTAAATTTTTATTCTAACTTGAAAAATTAGAAAGGGAAGTATGAAATAGCTATAGACAAGTTCTGCCTATTCTATTTCCCTGGAATGGTAATTCACAAATGAGACTTATCATTATTTAAAAAGTAATTAGGTGGACCGGAAAGTGGCCATACAATTGGTAACATATCTTCCTCCCTAAAAGTTTGGGTTAGATTCTGAACACCTTCTATCCCACTTCCACCTAATCTGATTTTCAGAACATCATGTTGTCAACAGAGTGAAGGTGCAGTTCCCTCCGACTGTTATGCAGAGTTACTGATAGCAAACAAGATAAAAATCTGGGTTAGCAGCAGGCAAGGGTGACAGGTTGCCGCTTCATGTAGTGCAAGCATGTCAAACTCAAAGGCTAACATGGGTCAAATAAATGAGGCAAGTGGCCCCCTGGGCTGTGAGTTTGACATGCTTAATATGGTCCTTGTCTTCTTAAGAGTCAAAATATAGAAACCAGGGCAGGAAAAGTGCATTTCTGGCTCTTGTGACCATTCAAATTCAAGCTTCCTAAGAACACCTTCTCCCCCTCAAAAACCTGTAGCTCAGAAACCTCCTGTTGGATTGTTGCTTTCATTCATGTTTGTCTTCTGCTGTATTTAAAATGATAGGTCCAGTGCCAAAGACACATTCACCTGACCTACAAAATAAGGCCTGGAGGGTTACACGGAAACGATACATTCCTTAAATAGTGGTCTTAACAATGACTTATTTTCTATGGAAGATATACTCTTTGATCTCTGCTGAGAATTATTGTTATAAAGCAGTGATTTTCAACGTTTTTCACTTCATAGCACACAGAAATGAATTTCTAAAATTCTGCGGCATCCCCAAAAATATATTTTTTGCTGATCTGACAAAAAAGAAAAGGTATAATTTTGATTCATTCAATGGATAGCTATTGTTGTGTTGGCTGTTGTCATTTTCTTATTTGACAATCTAAGGTACTGCGTGTCTTAAGAGTTCTTGTGACACACCACTTGAAAATTGCTATAAAGTAGCTGTATGTCCTAGGAAACATTGCCAATGCTGGGATTTAGAAGACTTAATTTTCCTGATGGAAAAATTAATGATATATGACCACATTTCATTCTTACATAGAAAATCTTGAGAAAATAAAACATGCTGGTGTTTTATTTTTATATATGGAGAAAAAAATAGATCACCTAATTTGACAATGATGAGATTTTTTTTGCATAAATTGCAAACTAAATTTAATCCACATGTAGTTATGAATGCCCTTAAGTATAAAACTTAGAAAACAAGAAAACCAAAAGAAGGCTGGTAAGTTTTAGCAAAAAGAAATCATGTTTATTATCTTTTACAGCTTCGATCACATTTGCAAACTGAAGAGTATGTACTGGTATACTAACACATAACACTGCTAAATCGAAGTTGTGTGATTTAGCAAACTACTTACTTTTCATATCTATACTATGTGATACAATATAGGTAAAATGATTCAAGAATGAAAAGGTTCCCTTTTCTAATCCAAAAATATAGTATCAATTTTCAATTGGTGTGCCATAAGAATTTTTAAAACATGCAATACTTGACTACTTAGTCAGGGGCACTGATCTCTTTTCTCTTAGATTGTCAAATTAAAAAGATGACAATGGCCGAAACCAGTTTGGCTCAGTGGATAGAGCGTCGGTCTGTGGACTGAAAGGTCCCAGGTTCGATTCTGGTCAAGGGCATGCGCATTGGTTGTGGGCACATCCCCATTGGGGGGTGTGCAGGAGGCGGCTAGTCAGTGTTTCTCTCTGATTGATGTTTCTAGCTCTCTCTCTCCCTCTTTCTTTCTCTTCCTCTCTATAAACAATCAATAAAATATATTTTTTAAAAAAGACAATGTTTCTCTCTCGTTTAAGTTTCTATTTCTCTCTTCTTCTCCCTTTCTCTCTCTGAAATTAATAAAAACATATTTTCAAAAAAGAATCAACTAATGAATACATGAATAAGTAGACCAACAAAATGATGTGTGTTTTTTGCTTTCTCTTTATCTCTCTAAAAATCAGTCAATTAAAAAAAAAAGTCTGCATCCAGGGATAGTTATGGAATATTTTTTGAATATCAATCAACATGTAATGAGAGCTTGTTTGGAGGTTCTAGCAGGGGAGCGTAGCTACTCGTATACCCTTGACCTAAGACCGGTCCTCCCCTCTTGGGGGAAAGTCGTCCTCTTTGACCGAGCGTGCAGCTTCGGGAGGGACGCACATGGATCGGGGAGGACACCCGCCTAGCCAGCCAGATTAGCCGAATCAACCCTGGCGATCAATGGGGTGACAGATGTCGCAGCCAGATCGCCCTCACATCCATCAATCAACATGTAATGAACACTTTTACTCAAAGGACCATGCACATAAAGTCCAATGCCTTATGTGAAACAATGATTCACCCAACTCATTTCACTGTGAGAAGCTCTTAAGGAGTCTCAGCATCAGATGGTATGTGCTTCAGAAATTGAAATAAGACAAAACTGGTTCATCTTTCTCTTTATTTATCAATTTTCTATTATTAACTTTAATTAGGTATATGCTTCTACTAAAGTTAAATATAGTTGTTTCTGTTATAATACAATGAATGTACTCCTGAAAAACTCATGCTCTACAAAAAAATGCACAGTAAAACTATAGGCTTATTTGGGGAAAGGTTAAGGGCAGTCTCTAAAACTTATGCAACCCTGAACCAGAGCACTGCAAATCAGCCTTTGGTACATTGGGAGATAAGTTGGACATCCAGGACAGGCATCGAGGATGGAGGCTGCGTCAGGGAATATGAAAAATGCACAAAAGCAATCTCAGAAATGCTGAGATGGAGGCAAGGTCAACAGAAGCTGAGCTCTGACCCAGGTAAGCTGGGCCCAGAAGGTGGTGCCCCCTGCTATTAGCTAACAGCTGAGCAGAACCAGCGAGGCCCTTTGAGTGTGAGGGAACCCTGGGTAGAGAGGCTTCAAAACATCCACATGTATATTAACATAAGTCTCCTATTTATCAATCACGAAGGACCTAGCTGATGTCATAGAAGGAGTATCTATATCATTTATCTTTGTCATTAAATTTAAAAAAATTATAATTATTTGGAAAGTAGACTTGACATTTTATTTTTAAAGAATTAAGTATAATAAAATCTCATTAACTTCATGCAAAAGCGATTCATAGTTTACCTTTTTGACTTTGGCCTCTTTCAGTTTTTCCAATGCCAGCTTAATTTTATCAGCCTTCGCCTGGGCTTCTTGTTCTTCCTGTAAAATAACATTCAACCCACTCCATTAAAGGATACCAGCAAGTAAACACCTGTGCCATTTCTAGTGTCTTAGTTACTTTATGTTAGCAAAGGCTATATTATAGGGCACCAAATTTCACATGACCGATTTTCAGAATTAAGTAACCATAACAAAAATCTCCAGCCTAGAATTATAGAAGGCTAACAGAACTTCATATATTAGATCCAAAAAGTCTCTGCTTGGCTCAAACCTGGGGTGCATTATGAGGAGTCTATACGGGTATCTAAGGGATTTGAGCACTTTCAGAAATTATATACTTAAAAAAAACATTTTAATTGCAACCATCATCACCATCCATCTCCAGAACTATTTTCATATGAGATACTCAGAGTAGTTAAGTTCATAGAGATAGACAGTAGAATAGTAGTTGCCAGGGGTTTCAGGGAAGGGGGAATAGGGAATTATCATTTAATACTAGGTATAGAGTTTCAGCCCCAGCTGGTGGCTCAGTTGGTTGGAGTGTCATCAGTACCCCAAAGGTTTTGGGTTTAATTCTGATCAGGGCACATACCTAGGTTGTGGGTTTGATCCCTGTCCCCAAATGTACAGGAGGCAACCAATCTATGTTTCCCCCTCTCTTTATCTCTCTCTCAAAATAATAAAAAAACATATCCTATTGTGTATATGTAAACACAAGAAAGAAAAAATTTCTGCCATTTATGACAATATGAATGAACCATGAAGACAGTATTTTAAGTGAGATAAGTCAGGTAGAGAAAGACAAATACTGTATGATCTCACTTAAATGTGGACTCTAATAATAGAAACAGAGAGTAGATGGTGGGAGCTAGGGCATGGGAGATGAGGGAAATAAGGAGATGTTGCTGAAAAGGTACAAACTTCCAGTTATATGGTAAGTAGGTTTGGGGGATCTAACGTACAGCATGGTGACTATAGTAAAAAATACTGTTGTATATACTTGAAAGTTGTTAAGACAGAAGATCTAAATGTTCTCTCCACATATATACAAAAAAGGTAACTATGTACACTATGTAGAGTGATGGAGGTGTTAACTAATCTTACTGTGAAATTATTTCACAATCCCTGTATCAAATCATTGTGTTGTACACCTTAAACTTACAGAATATTACGTTAAATACAGCTCAATAAAAGTGAAAAAAGAGCCTCTGCTCTATGTGGATTACCAATTTTTAAAAAAATAAATATATTTTTATTTATTTTTAGAGGGCGAGGGATAGAGATGGAAACATCAATGAAAGAGAAATGTCATCGATTGGCTGCCTTCTGTACTCCCCCTACTGAGGATCAGGCTGCAACCAGAGCATGAACCAGAAACTGAACTATGACCTTTTGGTTCCTGGGTTTATGCTCAACCATTGAGCACACTGGCCAGGCTATGGATCACCAATTTTTAAATAAATTTTCTACAATAAATAGATAATATAGCAATGAATATGATTTAATATTTAATTTATATTTAATATTTGTTCATTCTAAAGGCATTATAGAAACTGTCAGGGTTATTAGAGTCATATTTATGAACATTGACTATCATCACACAGTTCAACAAATGGAAATCATAAGAAATGGGATGTTATTCTTTAATATATATATATATAATCATCACCTGAGTTTCCATTGATGTTTAGAGAGAATGGAAGGAAGAAGGAGAAAGAGAGAAAGAGAGAGAGGGAGAAGGAGAGGGGGAGAGAGAGAGAGAGAGAGAGAGAGAGAGAGAGAGAGAGAGAGAGAGAAGGGAGAGAGAGAGAGAGAGAGAGAGAGAAGGGAGAGAGAGAGAAACATTGAAGTGTGAGAGACACATTGATTGGTTGCCTCCCATATGTGCCCTGATCAGGATGGGGCTGGAATCTTTAACTGAGGTACATGTCCTTGACCAGGAATGAAACCATGACTCTTTGGTCCCCAGGTGGATGCTCTAGCCACTGAGAAACTGGCCAGGGCTAAAACATTTTGAAAGTGTTTTACTCTAAGAAACCTTAAAAGTGTTTTTTTTTTTTTTTTTTTTTTTTTTACTTTATGAGAGAAATGTTATAAGATGACATCCCAAATAATGACCACATCGACCTACTTGTTTTCCCAGTTTTCACAAATGTATTAATATCAAGTACTCATCACCTACCTGCTCACAGCACCCTTCCCTAACTACAACATTACAAGTGATTTTTAGATATATCTTTGCCCTGTTGAACAGGGCTGACCAATTCAGCAAAATTCCATTTAGTTCAATTCAGAAATATGTAAGGAATGCTTCATGTGCTGGGCTAGCACCAGGGACACAGAAATGTATAAATCAGCTCCACAGTTCAGACCACATTAATGAAACACCCTTAAGAGTTGATTATTAGCAGGAAGTGCTGCATATAAATACAGATTTTAGCCAAACTATAATTCCTGATTATGGCCTTAATATGTTCTTTATACACATTTAAGGGTCTTATTTTTAGAGAACTTTGCCTTTCCAATGAACATTCTTAGTATCCTTGTTTATTACTATCTCAGAGCTTTTGGGGTACAAACTTATGAATGTCACTCTCTCTTTGAAGAAAATAAAAATGATGGGTAGCAGAGGTCCTTCCATCTCTGCCCCAGGCACTTACCTGAGAGAGAGGTTCAGGAGGTGGTGGTGGCAGAGGCAGGTCTAGCATGGGGTCTGCTGGTGGAGGTGGTAAATCATCCTCATATTGGTTTAGACTAGTTGCAACGACATTTGCATCGTAACCAGGAGTGGCTGCGCCACTGAAAGGTGACACTTCCGGAGGGGCCGGATGATACGGACTCTGAGAAGACTCTTTCTGTGCCTGGATTGTCCTCTGTTCAGCTTCACTTATATCTGCTACCAGATCTGCCATGAGCGCATCTAAATCTTGGTCTTCCAGTGCATTTAAGGATTCTGATAAGGGAAAATTACATTAATAATCAAAACAAAGATTTGTGCCTGAAAAAAACAGGAAAAAGGTAATTTTCAGAATAATATTTGAATACTGGTCTCAAGGGATTGAGAGTGGGTATAGGACAATAAGGAGAGGCTGGTAAAGGGGTAAAAACTTGCAGTTATAAGATGAATAAGGTCTGAGGGTCTAATGGTGACCATAATTAATAGCAGTGTATTGTATGACTGAAATTTGCAGGGAGAAGAGAACTTATACGTCTTTATAAAAAAGAGAAAAGGTTACATATATGAGTGTGGAAGGCAAATCTTCATTGATCATATGTGCAAGTCTATGCTATCTATTAATGTTATAATTTTATAAAAGTGTATTTTTTAAACTTCATGAATGTTACCTATGCAAAAGTGATTCATAGTTTACCTTCTTTCATTCAATGTTATGATGGAAATGACAGCCAGGAATAACAAATGTATACTAGAGGCCTGGTGCATGAAATTTGTGCATGGATAAGGTCCCTAGGCCTGGCTGGCAATCAGGGCTGATCTGGGTGGTGACTGGTGGGCCCCTGCTGGCACCCGCCTTGGACGGCCTGGCCCTGCCTGCTCACTGCCCCCACCCCCCTGCTGCCAGTTGCCTCCCTCTGCGGGGTGACCAGCAGGGTGATTGGGGAGATCCCCGCTGCACCACCTTGGCTGGCCTGGGGCCTGCAGGTTGAGGGCAGCTCCTGCATTGAGTATTTGGCCCCTGGTGGTCAGTGAGTGTCATACTGACTGGTCATTCTGCAGTTTGGTCGATTTGCATATTAGGCTTTTATTATAAAAGATAGCAAATAATAGAAAAGGGGATGGGGAAAAAAGAAAACTGGAAGAGCTGTATTATAATTTATCAAGGTACAGACATTGGCACCTAAGCATTTATAAAAAATTATTATTGAAAATAACAGAAACAAAGAAACCTAATGAGTGTCAGAAATAAAGCTTGGAACTCTGGGTTTCTGTAACCTGATTTCTCTATTATTTTGTTTTTAATTTTTTGGTAAGCACTGCCATTCTTTGGAAAATCTTTTTCAAGAATTGCAATGAATTTTCATTCATTTGGAAGTGATTACTTCAAATTTCACTTAATGTGACTAGCACATGGGCTAAAGATAGTCTCTAAATAAAAGAGATAGTTTTGTTAATAAAATAACATGACAATCTTAGGAAGAATAAAAAATGTCAAACTGAGCAAATATATCAAATTATATAGAAATTAAAATATATTATATTTGGAAGCATCCATTTATATATTATCAATTTTTATTCAACAAACAGTTCAACATTATCCTTGAAGAAACATTTACTTATTAGTTTTTTATATTATTGTGCTTTATTTCTCTAATGGCTTATTTAAAAATTCCTTTTACTTCTTAAAAAACAAATTAGAGCCAAAGCCAGTTTGGCTCAGTGGTAGAGGGTCGGTCTGCGGACTGAAAGGTCCCAGGTTCAATTCCGGTCAGGGGCATGTACATTGGTTGCGGGCACATCCCCAGTAGCGGGTGTGCAAGAGGCAGCTGGTCGACGTTTCTAGCTATCTATCTCTGTAAAAAATCAATAAAATATATTTTTAAAAAATTAGTTAGTTTTGACACTACACAATTGCAGGATAGTGTTACCTTTCATTACAGGCAAAAATATCTTTTTACCCTTTCAATTCAACCCATACACATAAAAAATGCAATCTGAAGTTCAGAATTATAAAAATTACACTCATTATGGTGTCCAGGTTCCTTAAATGTTATTTTCAAATTGTAGTTTCACACAGATTTTAGTCATTATTATAATTTAAAATTATTTAAGGAAAGAAATGATTATGCTTACCATTTAAATCCTTAAAACCCACAGTGTAGTTAAATTCAGCCCTGGGAGGTTTAGGGTCTGGAGGAGGAAGAATGTCCACTCCTAAACTCTGCAGAAACAAATCCCCGCCCCCAAAGTTAATCCTGAGACTAACATTCTTACAGCACATTTAATCATTAAGTCAAAAGTCATGTATTGTTTACACATTTTCTCTCTACATATGTTCTTTTAAAATGATACTTTTATTTGATAATGTTTTATGTGATTTTCCCCCTGCATAATATTATAAATTATCTTAGAAAGTACATCTTTAAACAAAACAGGCCAACCAAGAATGATGAGAATGAGAAAGTTAATTTTTACAAATAATAAAAAAAATTTCTTGTAATGATGCATTTGTAACATATGTACTATACATTTTTCTTGAGAAACACACACTATTTTTCATTTATTTGGTAGAAAAGTTTAAGATCCCTACCTTATTTAGGAATATTGGGTTGTTTTTATCTCAATATTTTATGCAGAAAGTAATGAACCAACCCTGCTCTGATTTTATGAGAACATTACAAGGCACTCTAGGTTGCCTACTCTGTAACCTGGAGCCTCTGGGCTCCAGTCACTAGTGACTGACCCTGAGTTAATCTGGTCTTTCTATGGCTAAGTGGCTTTCATGCTACTTGAAGGGACAAAGTTCTTACAGTGTAAAGAGACTACGGTAACTTCCTTTTAGTCCTTTAAAATGTAGCATTTCCTCAAATACGTGCTAATTTTCATACCTAGTCTTTTCTATAAAGGTAAGTGCAGGGAGATTGTTCAGTGCTGGTGGTTGTGGGAGGGATTCACTTGCAGAAAATCCCTCTATTGGCTGAATGATTGGCCACAACGAGCATGGAAATTGCCAAAGCAGAAGGTATGTGTGACCAATGTATTCAATCAACTGAACTCAGGTATAATTAGGAAAAATGCTTTACCTGCCCTGTCACAGTTACATCAGCAATATATAATATTGTCAATCTCCATTAAAAAAAAAAGATATCTCTCTTTTCAAATTACAATCAAATTTTGTAACCCTATTTCTCCCCCCCCCCCCAATTTGATAGTTAAAGAAAGAGATTTACCTGGGTCAAAAGATCCATCTCTCCCAGCAAATTGCTGAACATTTGGTCTATATCATCATTTGATTCATCCATCTGAAAAAGAAAGAAACCCAACTATAAACACTCTAATAAAAGCCTGATCTCTCCATGATTGTCCCATCTCTTTTTTTCTTTCCCCCCCTCCAAGTGTCATATGGAGAGGAAGGCTCATTTCAGCTTAAAATTCCAAGACTGATCCCATTTCAACTTGCTTGGTCCAAGATTGAACCAAACCCTGGGAAACTGTCTCAGAGCTACAATCAGATTTTGTTTCTCCAGACCAAACTAGTCTCTGGAGCCAAGTGGACAATGTGGGCATTGCTCAGGAACTCACCTCCCCACAGGAAACCCTCCTTAGAAGAGGTGGTTATGAAGGAGAGAGATGCAGAACTTCACCTCCACTTAAACATTTACACAGAAATATGTCTGGAGTCGGAAAGCATCTTTACCAAATGATTCTCTGCTTTACAAAAGCTCTCTGAAACAGCAGCTTTGGTTATTGACTTGGAAGTATTGGGGTGATAAACACTTAGCACTAAAATGGCCACACAACCAAGTGATGAGAAACTGATATAAATCATGATGCCCGGTATCTTATATCAGAACCTTTCTTTGCTTAAGACAAAGGAAGCAATTGCTCAAGAAAGAAGTGTTTCCATACAATGAGGTGGGACATCCTGTGAGGTCCAAATAGCAGCTCTCTTCCTGACACTTTTGGCAGGGCTGGATTAAGAAATTAGAAGACATGATCACTAAGCCTCCTTCGGCTACTTGTTAGTAGTATGCTGTTTGGCAAAGGGAATTAACTACTTCACCTGTAAGATGAGTTTGCTGGAGATAATTTCTAAGGGTCCTAAAATGCTCTAAAACATTAGGAGATTAATGCTAAGTACATTCAAGCTCAGAAGTCTGGCTAGAGTAGAGGATCAGCATGGGTTTTAATTATTACATATGTTAACTTAAACATATACAAAAGTAGAGAAAATAATATTATGATTTTCATAAAACCAATGTTTAGCTTTAACAATTCCCAATTCACAATTGACATTTTAATTTAAATATAATACCTATTTTCTACCAACAATTACTTTGAAGCCAATATTATTTTTCCATAAATATTTCAGTATGTAGCTCTAATATATATATATATATATATATATATATATATATATTTATTTATTTATTTTTTTTTTTACCATAACCATACTGCTATCATCTATGTGATGATTATTAATTTTCCAGAACACCCTATCTGGCAGGAGCATGGGTAGCTACAAAACTTAACTGGCCAGGAAAGGGCCAGGAAGGAGACTTCAGTTAAAATTAGAGAGGTCTATGATACTGCGGGACAAGCACATTCCTAAGAAGGAGGCACACATCAGAGAACTAGGTGTGCAAATACATGGATGGGCGGATTCAAGGAAGCCATTCAGTGAACGCTCAGGGTCATTCACACAAGGTAGGCAGGTGAGCACTCAGGCATGAGAGAGACCAGACAAGCTGACACTGCAGGTGTGAGTCTATGTGTGCAGGTCTAAGAGGTCCGGAGGACTCAAACAGAGCATCAGTGAAGAAACATGGAAGATGTCCATCCTCTTTTATGTGGCTGTTGGGCTTAGGATTTACTGCCATCAGGAGGAGGAGAGAGAGCTGCAGTGGGGAGGAGAGTCAAAGCTGGCTTCATTTGAAGGTGGTTTTATCCCCTCCCAGTTGCTTACAAAGTATCTGAATCATACCCTCTCTTCTTCAAATTATCTACAAAATGGAGGAAAGAAAGTGTTTTAGTCAACAAAATGCCCATAGTTTCACAAACTGTTCAAAAAGTTAATCTAGTATTCAAAATCTTATAATGGGTGATTCATTCCTTGTTTTAATAAGAGGAAAGTAACAGAAAGCAGTAAATTTTCAGAACTGCCCATTTACTTTAATTAGAATAGTATGTAGAAGGGGGGTGGGCGTGCTGGAGGGAGTCAGTGAGGAAAAAAGGGGGACATAAGTAATACTTTCAACAATAAAGAATTATTAAAAAAAGAATATCATGTAGTACAATAATGTGACAAAACAGAAGAATCAGATTAATTATTATTAACAGGATAAATTGACAGTATTAGTGTTAACATATTTCAAATTTTTCATAAAAGTAATCTATTTAAAGTGGAAAAACATATTTATGTTCTGACCTCAAAATAGCCAGCCAGCATCACAATACACTCACAGTATCCAAAGATAATGCTAACAAGAATAATCTTGCTACTCATGTTTTCTCTTGAATCATTACATTTGGGAAACTACTAACATGATGAAGAATGAAGTCTTGAAAGAAAATATGACGCCCATGAGTCAGAAAAGCCCAGAGCCCAAAGACCTTGGTTTCTCAGCCTGTGCACACCACTGATACACAGCGGCTTAAGGACATCCAGAATATCTTACACTTAAGATGGAAATAACTCAAAACAGCATTCTCATGATTTCTGCTGACACTCTTCTAGGTTCATCTGGGAAAAAATATTTCCCCTGTCCTTTCATTCCTTTTTCCCAGAGTCTGCTATGGAATTATTAAAAGCAGTCAGCATAAAAACTGTGCTATAAATCTAGGTGTAGGTAAATCTGCTACTGAATGAATCACAGTTTAAAAGAGTTGCATCCTTGGTGAAAATAATAACATTCATTTGAATAAAGAGCTATTATTAACATAAATTCATGAATTTGTATTACTCTGTAAGTACAATCATTTTACATACTTACCTTATTTCTGGATTGGACAGTCACTCAAATATACGCCTCCTCCCCCTCCACACACACAAGTGTGAGAAAATAGAGATGAGTCTGTGTCTATTTCTTTGTGTGATATTTTTCAAAGGTCAAAATCAAGTTGAGAGAGAGAGAGAGAGAGAGAGAGAGAGAGAGAAACACCAATCCCCAAGAGCTGCAAGTGTTATTTGGGTCATCAGCAGGGTGGGGCTGCCTCAGTGAAGTAAGATTGCAAAACAAGCATGTGCTTATCATGTTTGGGTGGAATTAGCATCTTTTTGTGAGTATGTCATTTCTGAGTTCCCTTTGTGTCCTGGGAAGAACACCAAACTGCCGAGTAAAAGGAAATAGAACAGTACTTTATCAGATAGATTTTGTTGTTTTTTGGGGGTGAGATGGGAAATGGATAGGAGAGAGGCTGAAATTCTCCCTAGATTTCCTGAATGTCCAAGGAAATTTCCCCCAAGGCTTAATATTTCCCTAAGGCTGTTTCTAAGCCTTAGTTTTCATTCTCTAATACTTTCTCTTCTCCACACATATAAATTTCACATATACATATTTAAAAAACCTATCTACATCAAAAAAAAAAAAAAAAAAAGGTAACTATGTGAGGTGATGGGTATATGAGCTGAATGTATTGTGGTAATCATTTCACAGTAAATGACTATATCACATCATTATGCTGTACACCTTAAACATACAGTGTTATGTGTCAATTGTAGCTCAATAAAGCTGGGGGAAAATCTGTCCTAAATGCTCTGCAATAGGACATATATTTTATCTATGGCAAAGTTAACTTCATATATTTAATTAAGTTTGGATGCAGGTGTCATTGCTCTTTGGATTAGTAATTGCAGCCATGATTTGGGACCTTGATCAGAACAGACCTTATTTTTTTTTT
The DNA here is from genome assembly GCA_036971965.1 of Nyctalus aviator. Taxonomy (NCBI): domain Eukaryota; kingdom Metazoa; phylum Chordata; class Mammalia; order Chiroptera; family Vespertilionidae; genus Nyctalus; species Nyctalus aviator. Next base: position 114,354,798 of record CM072922.1, read on the forward strand.
AAATCAATCTTTATTGTTCATATTATTACAAAGGTTCCTCATTTCTTCCCCCCTCCACTAGGTTCTCACCCCACCCTCCACCCCCTCCCCATCCCCCATTGTCCTCATCCATAGGTGCACAGTTTATGTTCAGTCTCTTCCTCCCTCCCTTTCCCAGATAGTAAATCCCTTTTCAGATAGTAAATCACTTACTTAGCATTTTCTCATATCAATAATACCTCCACATGCCCAAAGATACACTTCACACAAAACACATTTCCAAATAGGTCAACCAACCTCATCCAGGCCCCACCCAACGCACTCACAGATCAACACCCCAGCGCTATACTAACTCAACACATCCAGATCTAAGCCTTCATCACTTGATTCAGCAGACCCTCAAGTTCCCGCAAAAGTTTCCAGCCATGTCTGAGATGCAGCCTTGGGGCGGGGGCAGGCGAGGAGCGAGCTGTTCCGGGCCTGGCTGCACCGGGCCTGGCCTCTGTTGCTCTGGTTCGTTCCACAACCAGCTGCTCCGGGTCTGGCCACTGCCGCTCCCGACCTAGTTGCTCTGGACTTGGCTGCTGCTGCTCCGGGCCTGGATGCACCTGATCCGGCTGCTCTGGGCCTGGCCGCTCTGGGCCCGGACACTCCGGGCCTGGCCGCTCCCAGCCTGGCAGCTGCTGCTCCGGGCCTGGCCACACCCAACTCGGCTGCTCCGGGCCTGGCCGCTCCCAGCCTGGCAGCTGCTGCTCTGGGCCTGGCCGCACCAGACCCGGCTGCTCCGGGCCTGGCCGCTCCCAGCCTGGCAGCCGTTGCTCTGGGCCTGGCTGCATCAGAGCCGGTTGCTTTGAGCCTGGCCGCTCCCAGCCTGGCAGCTGCTGCTCCGGGACTGGCCGCACCCGACCCGGCTGCTCTGGGCCCGGCTTATTTTATCTGTCAGAGTAGCTTGCCTAAACTGAGCCCATTTATTATGTAACAGACATTTTCATTATTATTCTCCTTCCACATGCCCTCTTTTGTCTAATGATTGTTAATCATTTATAATTCTAATTTAGAAACTTTGGTGTAATGCTTGACACCTCTCATTTTTCCATTCAATCAGTTAAAAATCCTGCTGGTTTTTCCAGTGTTCTCCTTTCTGTCCCCATGGTGAAGCCAGCTCATCCAGCCTATAGCCTCCCAAATCCTCCATTAAGCCTCACCACCATCACTGGGAATTTGAAATACAAATGTGCATGTGCCACCCTCCTGTTTAAAACCTTCAGGCTGATCAAGAGGAACTGGAGACAGTTTAGGTCTTAGCATGTCTTTTAAGTCCTTCATAATTTCCCCAACCTGTTTCAGGGTTCAACTCTTGCCATTCAAGGCCCCTGATATTGATTTGAACAAGCTTTAAAAATTCTATTTGTCTTTTTATATACTACTAGAGGTCCGGTGCACAGATGGGGTCCCCTGGGTGGCCTGAGGGGATTAGGCCCCAGCTCTTGCCCCCAGCCTTGCATCCCTGCAGCCCTTCTTGGCACCTGCCTTGGTCTGGTGCTGCCCCCTCACCTGCTGCACCATCCTGCCTGTGGGGCAATCGATTGGGGCCGCCCTCTGCTCCCCCACACCCCGCCACTGGTTGCTGGCTGCTGTCACTGGTCACTGTCTTCAGGATAATCAGTTAGGGCCTGAGCCCCCTCCCAGCCCCCTCAGTGCTGGGGAGCCAGGTGGCGGCCCTGCCTCCTGCCACTGCTGCTGGTTGCAGTCTGCAGAATGAGGGGAGGGATGATTGGGCCTGCGTGCACCCTCCTTGGCTGGTACTGCCCACTCACCTGCTCTACCATACTGCTGTAGTTCCACTCACATCTGGGCCCATTGGGGCGGGCAGTGCCTCCACTGAGGCCCGCTGCCAGCATTGCATCATTGACACCTGCCATGTTCTGCACCACCCCCTGGTGGTCAGTGCACATCATAGCGAGTGGTTGAACTCCCAAGGGACAATTTGCAAATTAAGCTTTTATTATATAGGATTTCCTTTAAATAATATTTGTTTCTGTTCATTTCTCCTTCATAAAATCCTATTTATCAAAAACCAGCTCCTGTGTCAATACTTCAATGGGTCTTCATAATCAGTAGAGAGATTTGCCAGCCATTGGAATGGAAACCATATCAGTAAATCCTGGTCCTAACAACAACCTTGATATCCTATTTAATCTCCCTGGGCTTGAAGAGAATACTGCATAATTCATAGAATTGTTGTGACATTTAAACAAAATAGCATATGATTCTTGGCATAAACACCAATGATAGCATTTACCATACAGAATCATGTTCTTTTTGTTACTATGTTAGAATTTCTTTCCAGGCTGAGAGCTATTATTAAGTAAGGATCTGATTTGGTTAATCTTTGTATTAAAAAATGCTTTGTTGAAAGCCCAAGTCATCTCCCAAACTAACAGGAAAAAGTGAGCTACAGCACAGATCTCAGGCTGCCTAGGAAGCTAACATTCTACTTCCGGTGCCTTAGACCTGGGCCCATTTCACTGTACCCGGAGGCCCGACACTCACTGCATTCCAGGGCAGGATAGTCCTTAGAAGTTGCCAAAGTCCATATTTCCTGTCACTATTGGGGCAATTAAACAAGAAGTTTGTTTCTAAACTGTTGTCACAGTTCTAAGTGTGTGGAACTTCACTCACTACAGAAATAGTTCTTTTTTGTAGTGCTTTCCAAGTGAGTAAATACTAATATTTTCACAGATACTTTGCTAGTAAGCACAGAGGTTTCATTGGAGCTCACATCCATTTGGGCTTAAATCAGTTTTCAAACTCCCAATTTTTTTTTTTTTAAAGTAAACTCTAATAACTACCCAGTTTGAATGACATTAGCAATAACTTTCCTTCTTAGCTAATTCAATCTCAAGTCAGTTAAGATTTCAAGTATTAGGTTAATTAGCCATTATTTAATACATAAAAAAAGTTATGTCTTATACCTTAATTATTCCTTTATTCACATCGTATAGCTAATTAATTTCAACCCCACATACATAGATTTATACCTCACTTTAGAACAGCTTAATTATACAGTAATATCAGGTTATCTGTGTCAACTTAATATATAATTTATATTTGTGTTTTGCTATTTACTTAGAATTATATGTCTCTGACTTATACTGGGTTTGAAAATAGAGAATAAATTACATGTGCGAATGTGTACTTGTCGATGCCACATTTTGATTTTTCATGTGCATTAATCTTATTTCTTTATTAGAGGCCCAGTGTATGACATTCATGCATTGGGGGAAGACGGGGTCCCTCAGCCCGGCCTGTGCCCTCTCGCAGTCTGGGACCCCTTGGAGGATGTCTACCTTGTGGCAGTCAGACATCCCTCTCACAGTCAAGGGCTCTCGCAATCTGGGACCCCTTGCTCCTTATTGCCTGCCTGCAGCGGAGGAGGGAGAGGCTCCCACCACTAGCGCTGCGCTTGTCAGCCATGAGTCCAGCTTCTGGCTGAGCGATGCTCCCCCTATGGGAGTGCACTGACCACCGGGGGCAGCTCCTGCATTGAGCTTCTGCCCCCAGTGGTCAGTGTGCATCATAGTGACTAGTCATTCTGCAGTTGAGTCGATTTACATACTAGGTTTTTATTATATAGGATTTGTTTATTGATGCAATTGTATTTTCCAAATTCTCTTCAAGGTGTATATTTGACCATAGTTAGAATGATGGGGAAGCACATGATTTATTAATATTTCTCATATTTTTAATTGAATTTATTGGGGTTACATTGGTTAATAAACCTATACAGTTTTCAAGTATACAATTCTATAATACATCATCTGTATATATGTGCTTCTCACCCCAAACCAAGTCTCCTCCCATCACCATTTATCGCCTGTTTACCTTCTTCTACCTCCCCCGCAATGCTTTTCCCTCTGGTAATTACTATACTGTTGTCTGTGCCCAAAACAACTGTTGTTGTTTTGCTTCATCCCTTCGCCTATTCCACCTAGTCTCCTAGTCCCATTCCCCTCTGACAGTTGTCAATCTGTTCTCTGTGTCTATCTTGTTTTTGTTCATTAGCGTTCACATATAAGTGAAATCATCATATTGTATTTGTCTTCCTGTGATGGCTTATTTCACCTAGCATAATACCTTCTACCTGTTGCAAAAGGCAAGATTTCCTTCCTTCCTTTTATAATTGTTTTTACTGATGAATGGTATTCCATAGTGTGAATGTACTACTGCTTTTTTATCCACTCATGAACTGATGGGCACTTGGGCTGCTTCCAAATCTTGGCTATTGTAAATAGTGCTGAAATGAACACAGAGGTGCATATATTCTTTTGAATCAGTGTTTTGGGTTTCTTTGTATATATTTCCAAAAGTGAAATCGCTGGGTCATAAGGTAGTTCTAGTTTTTTTCCTTTTTAAAAAAAGTATATTTTTATTGATTTAATAGAGAAGAAGGGAGAGGGAGAGAAAGCAGCATCAATGATGAGAATCATCGATTAGCTGCCTCCACATGCCCTCTGTTGGGGATAGAGACCGCAACCTGGACATGTGCCCTGACTAGGAATCAAACTGTGACCACCTGGTTCATGGGTTGACGCTCAATCACTGAGCCACACCAGCCGGGTCCATTTTTAATTTTTTGAGAAAACTGCATAATGTTTTCCATAGTAGCCGTACCAGTCTTCATTCCTATTAACAGTACACGAGGGTTCCCTTTTTGTTGATATTTTGATGGTAGTCATTCTGACAAGTGTAAGGTGATGTCTCATTGTGGCTTCAATCTGCATTTCTCTGATGATTAGTGATGCTGAGCATCTTTTCACGTTTATTGGCCATCTGTTTGTCCTCTTTGGAGAAGTGTCTGTCTGTTCAGGACCTTTGCCCACTTTTTAATTGGATTGTTGTTTTTGGTGTGAAGTTATTTGAGTTCCTTATAAATTTTGGATATTAACTCTTATCAGATATGCCTTTGGTGAACATGATCTCCCATTCAGTAGGTTGTCTTTTCATGTTGTTGATGGTTTCCTTTGTTGTGCAAATACTTTTTAATTTGATGTAGTCATATTTGTTTATTTTTTCCCTATTGCCTGAGGAAATGTATCAGAAAAAAAAATTACTACAAAAATATCTGAGATTTTATTGGCTATGTTTTCTTATGGGATTTTTATGGTTTTGAGTTTCATATTTAAGTCTATAACCCATTTTGAGTTTATTCTTATGTATGGTGTAGGAAGATGGTGTAGTTTCATTTTTTTTTTGCATATATCTCTCTAATTTTCACAGCACCATTTGTTGAATCATGTATTTATATTTAAATTTGCTAATTTGTAAAAGCAAAAATGAATACAAATATAAACATGTTCAAATATTGCCCTCTAATATATATTTCTTTGCTATGTACTAAATTTTGAGCATAATTGTATTAGATGAAAGGATTATTTAATATATTTAAAATGAAAAGATTTATTCATAAAACATAAAAGTTTGTATATTAAATAAAATAGGTAATAATAAATCTAAGAATTTTTCATAAAACAAAAACCAATGAAAAAATATTGCTTTTCTTACAGATTTTATAAAGTGCACCTAACAACTTCTTTATAAAACAAAAAAGTTAAAATGTTTATCTTGTGATTATCAATTCTTGGTCTTACAGAAATGACACATTCACTGGCAACCAGCATCAATGCAATATAGTCTATGCTATTTCAATTTTTATAAGGACTTGTATTTGTCAAAAGTCTGCTTTCTTGTAGTGCCCGATGAGGATATTATGAACTCATGGGTGTTCTAATTTGAATGGTTACAAAACTTATCTTTCAGGTGTATTCTTAGTTATGCATAATCTTTAATTGGATTGAGGTACTGATAACAATAACACAATAAAAATACCAGAGCAGTAAGGATTAAAGGAAAAACCAGAATACTTGTTCATAAAAAATTTAAAGGAAACAACAAGGAATATATAAAAATGACTTTCTGATCAATAAAATGATCATTTAATTTAAGTTCAGACATGTTAGAATTGATCATCACAATTCTAGCAGAACAATTGCTACCTATCTATCAAGGAGAAATCAGTCCTCTCTGTTGTTTCTGAGCATGGCTGTGGGTTGAGATGATAGATAGATAGATAGATAGATAGATAGATAGATAGATGATAGATAGATAGATGATGGATAGATAGATAGATAGATAATCTTTCCCCGTTCCCTCTATTTGCTTGATAATAACTGAAAACTATTAGGTGTTCTCAGGCTGTACCAGGTCCCGTCCTTGTGCTTTACATGTACTGCTGATTAAATCCTTCCTCACAACTGCCCTATGTAGGACACTTCTATTTCCATCTTACAGATGAGGAAACTAAGGCACCCAGAGACTAAGTAACTTGCCTAAAGTGACACAGTTTAAGTAATTCAGCAAATATTGGTTGATCCCAGATACTGTTATAGGCCTGAGCAAATCTCTGTAAGATTTTTCTTTTTGGGTTTTCTACCACTGTATTTCTCTTCATCAACGTGCTAAGGATGAACTATCTAAGAGATATATCTACATATGACACCCTTTCAATTTTAAAGATAATTAAATAAAAGTGCATCCTTGCATTGAGGCTGTTAATTTTTTTATCCTACATCAGATATTTCTTACCACAGTGAACAGTGTTTTGAATCTACAGTTAGATTACCCAAGCTTAAATATCTAGATAAGAAAAAAGGTTGAAAAATATAAGGTTCTGTCACTATCAATTTGTTTTGGTATCATTAATATTTTAAATTTGTTAAAAAGTCATATTTTTTCAAGGAAAAATGACAGACTGCACATTACAACTACAGATACAAAAGGAGGGAAAATTTCAAAAAATCTGTTCATGATAGGCATCACATGAAGTAAAAAATATTTTGTACAACATCCACACGATCACAAATGCTGGTAGAAATAGCTAGATTACAGTGTGACTGGAAAATAATTGACAATATTGGAATTTACCCGATTCCTTCAGTGTAGTTTTTTTTCTTTTTCTTTTTCTCAAAATGCAATGAAGGCACTTACCAAGAGGAAGTGGTTCACAAAACAACACAGCACATGGTTGAAGGTTCTTGCAATGTTTGGGGGAAGGGAGGAAGCTAAAGATTTTGTGTAACATAAAACAGGAAACAGAAGCACTTCTGAAAATACACATCATATCAAATAATATTCAACAAAAAAGATGATAAAAATCTCTTGGGCCAACTTAACTGCTTTTGTTCAGTACACCAGAGAACACTGAACATTTTAAAAACTAGACGAACAAGAGGTTATCCTTCTACAGGGTAATTACTATGGTATATGAATAATTTAGACCAATACAACCATCAATCACATGGAAAATCGGTATGGACATTGCAGATATATATGTGCATGGTCATGCAAAAGAAATGGTCAAAACAATTGTGTTATTTGTTAAGAATATTGTGATGGCAAAAGTTAGAGGAAAAATATTTTAAAATAAAAAGTTAATCATTAACTTACTTGATTAATTTCAATATTTAAAAACGACTGAGAGGGTGCTTTGAAATGCCTTATAATTTATCACAGTGTAGAACATGGTATGGACTACCATATTTTTTTAAAGTATGATTTGATTTTTTAATTGCTTTGCTTTTGAGTGAATGCAGGGTGATGTGGGACAGAGTAACTCTGCTAAGTCCAGCTCAGAAGTGAATAATATGTAAGACAGGGAAACAAAGGGTGGCTCATATGAGCACAATTTTCTCACTTTCATCTGTCCACATGGGTTTTCTATATCTCTGGGAGACAAGTTGTTGACTAGTTTCATTTGGATTTACATGGCCTGAAAAGAGATGAGATTTTAAGTTCCCTTTTTGTTCTGTTTGGAGCATCTATATAAGAAATGGGGAACTGCTTTTGTATTTAAGATCTACTGTGACATGAAACCAAAGTGACAGTATATTTTTGTGTTTTTTGAAGAGATGAACATAGAAAAATATTATTCACTTATTTGTAAATAAAAACTGCAGACATTAATTTTCACATACAAACTCTTGTGAATAGTGATCTGTACTAACTGTTTCTTACTCATCTCTATATTCTCTTGAATTTACTCTGCTGTGGCTGAATGTTTGGGTCTCCACAATCCCAAATTCATATGTTGAAATACCAATTCCCAGTGTGTTGTTATTTGAAGATGAAGCCTTTGGAGCTAATTAGGTCATGAGGGTGGAGCCTTCATGTTGGGAATAGTGCCCTTATTAGAAGAGCTATGAGAGAGCTACAAGAGGACAGTCACCAATCAGGAAGCAGGTCCTCACCAGACACGGGATATGCCTATGCTTTGATCTTAAACTTCATTTTAAGCCACTCAATTTATGGTATCACAATAGCAGCCCAAACTGACTAAGACATACCCCATTGGACTTTTGTTCCCACCATGTCATCAAAATGTGTCAAGATTACCAATGACTTTCGTGTTCCTAACTCAATGGTTGAGTCATAGCATCTTAAACAGAACTTAACACCATTCGTGCGTCACACTGTAGGAAATCTTTGTTCACTTGGCTTCCATAAAATCCTTCTTTCCTGCTTTTCCTCCTAATAGAGGTCGATTGACTTTGAAGTTTCAGGGATTCTCATTTGCAGGCCTCTTCTAAACCTGCTTTTCTCTTCTGGCACTCAGCAGCAGCATGGAACACTGTTCTCAGGCTGGGAGATCATCGTGGTAGGGGTTGGAGTGAGGCCAGTGGGCTGCCAGCACTACCTACATCTGCCAGACTCCAGCAAGAGCTAGATCCATAGTAAATCTCGAGGACTTGCATCCCATCTTTTATTCCAGGGAGAAGATCTGAAGGAGATGCTTTTGTGCTCTGCTCCTTGTGTGGGGTCACTTTGACCCAGGCTTCATTCTGGTCACCTTATATCACCCCAAAAGCAGCCTAGCAGTTGTAAGTGAGCAGAAACTGAAGGCTGTGTGGTCCGAATTGAGCTGAACCAGCTACCTTTTGGGCTACGGGGAGCCATAGGATGTTATGCCATATCTAGTGAGAGCAAATGTTTAAGTTCTCTGAGGTCTTGCTCCTGGGCAAATAGCACCACCACAGTAAGAAACCACAGAGGAAGTCACAGATGAGGCCTTTCCACAGAGAGCTGTGAGATTGAAATAAACTTTTTCTGTTCTATCAGTAACAAAATTAATTTTGAGCAACCATGCTGGAAGAAAGACTAAACTATTTCCTCTATAGAAAATTATATTTCAAATTCATCCTCAAATGCAGAGTTGATCAAAGAATATGCAGCCAATAATGTGGGGAAAAATAGGCAGTTTATTAATAATAATAAAAATGTGTTACTTTTTGGATTTTGTGATGTTTGTAGTATTCATTTTAAAGAATTAGTAATTTTGTGATTTCCTTTCTCTCTCAAAATATTTACTTTAGTTCTTAATTTTTTCTTTATAAATTTATATATTTTTAAAAAGGGCATCTCCCCAAATTGCATAAGATTTAGGCCCAAGGAATTCGACTTGGTCCCTGCCTACTTCACTGGCCTCTTCTTGCAACTGCCTCCAGTGGTTCCTGTCACCTCCCTGTTCCCCTAGTTTTCCTCCTGAGTTCCATCTACTCTCACTCTCTATATGACATCAAGCTTTAAACACCATATATAGGCTGCCAACTCCCAAAGTGCATCTCTAACCCAAACTTCTCTCTTACATCACATATTTAACTGCTACTTAGCACCGCCCTGCCCCCGTCTTTCTGATTTTATCTCTTTTAACTTCACTCACATGGGCTTTCCAGCTGTTCCTTGGTCAACATGCATTTGTACATGCTTTTCTCTTTGTCTAGAACATCTGTTTCCTACTTTCCTAAATGGCTTGGTTTCTCACTGCCTTCAGGTCTTTGCTTAAATGTTCCCTTATTACTGAGGCCTTCCTTTACCTATTTCAAAATCAGCTCTTTCCCACACTCCAGTTTTCCCTCCGTACTTACCAACTAGAATGTAAGCCCCAGAGAACAGGGATTTGACTGTTCTGTTTACTGCTGGATATCCAGAAAGTACAACAATATAGATACATGATAGATACTAAGTGAATCGATAAATAAAATTAAAAAAAATGCAATATATTCACCTATGCTTCATGAGGGCAGGGGACACCTTTGCATTCTTAGTGCTGAGCATGGTACCTGTGTTGGCCATTGGTATTTGAACACTTTTGTTATTTCAAATAAATGGATGCTTATGGCAGAGCAATGGAGGAGAAATGAAGAGAGGAGATAGATTAAAAAAAGAAAAAAAATGTTGATACTAATGGATGAAAAAGAGTTGGGGATGGTATTCACTCAAAGTGTCACCCCTGATTCTGCTAAGTCAAGCTTCAAGATAAGTGAGAGGTGAGAAGCTTGAATATGACCCAAAATGCTAAGCAGAACTCAGAAGTGAAACTATGAAACATGGAGAAATATATCACTTACCACTTTCAAAGGGGATATTTTAAATGGAAAAACCTGGTGGACACACTTTAACCAAATGATCAAACATAGAATAATCATTGATGAGACATCATGATGTCATATGCCCTGACATGATAAACTGAGGACATGGCTTCATCTCTATAACACTGTGGCCAAAATGTTTTGCTTGAGTCCAGCTAGTCAAGAGGAGTCAATAGGACAATTCCAAAATGAGGGAGATGAACAAAAGAATATGTCTGGACTTAAAAAAAAAAAAAGGACATTTTGGAGATAATTTGGTAATTTTGACTATAGTCTATATATCAGGAAAATGTGTTAAATTAATTACATTTCCTGAGTGTGGTAATTGTATTGTGGTCATGTCAGAGAATGTTTGTTCTTAACAGAAAAGTGATTAAAAAAAAATAGAGCAAATGTGATGAAATGTAAACATTAGAAAAACCTGGGTAAAGGCAATATGGGTATCCATTGCATTATTATGACTTTTGTTGTAGTTAAAGTTTTGAAACTTCAAAATAAAAAGCTGAGGAAAAACGAACCAATCTTTTAAGTCAGATAGAACTGAGTTTGAAAAAAGCAAAGCACAGCAAAACAAAACAAAAAAAAGAAAGAGTAAAAGAAGAATGAAAAGTAAAGGCAGGCAAGTTGACTGAGTGGAACCTCCACAACTACACTGAAAGGGAAAGGAGCGTTCAAGGCACAAGTGCTGAAAAACTGAGGTACAGGGGCTTGAGCGAGATAGGGGCTGGTGGCGGATCCGGCTGGTGGAGGGCACTGCTTTCTTCAACTCAAAAAGAGACAAGCTCTCAATCTCTCTGAAATCCAGTTTCTGGGAAAAAGCCAAACTGTCTGCCATAGGGTAGGAAAGTGAAGGTGGCTTGCTTGCAGAGCTGCACTCAAGAATAATTGTGTGGGAGCGCAAGACAAGGGGACGTGGTCAGAGAGGCAGAGAAGACTGACTGGCAGCCATCACTGTTTGCCACACCATAGCCTAGAGATGCCCTGAGACTCCACCCCGCACAATCTATCAACACACCCAAGCTCCAAGCAGCGGCTTTTGCATGAATGGCCTTCTGTAGTGCAGTATAACCTAGCAAACTTGCAACCTGGTGTAGACAGTGCCAAAGCTTCCAAGCTCCATGCAGGGAGGAGAGGACTGTGGTTTTCACTGTAGCTCCTGCAGGGTAGCCTCAGACAGTAGCTGAACTGCACCCCATTGGAGATCCAGAAGCCAGTGTATCTAATGGTCAGTGTGAGACACTAGACTTCAACCCCTCACATTCATAAGTGACACATTTGAGAGGCGGACTTAGTGAGCACCAAAGCCTCACTGAAACAAGACCTGCACCATAAGCTTGTCTTCAGCATAGCAGTTCTTCCATTATAAACACAACGGGTCCTCACAGTCAATTGGCCTGGAGGTCCATTCCTCCCAGTGTACAAACAGCAATGAAGGCTTATCTACACCAAGACTTTGCACTCAAAGGGATGTACCAAAAGCAACCACCTCGGGTGATTGGGGAAGCTGAGCTACTGGCTCCTATAGATCACCTACCAATATCCTGATTTTTAGGGTGCCAGAAGAAGAGAGCGAGCAGGATATTGAAAGATTATTTAAAAAAATAATGACAGAAAACTTTCCCTACCAGGTGAAAGAAATAGGCTTATAAGTCCAAGAAGCACACAGAACCCCAAACAAGAGGAATCTAAAAAGGACCACACCAAGACACATCATAATTAAAATGCCAAGGGCAAAAGACAAATTGAGAATCTTGAAAGCAGCAAGAGAAAAACAGTTAGTTACCTACAAGGGAGTACCCATACAACTGTCAGCTAATTTCTCAACAGAAACTATGCAGGCCAGAAGGGAGTGGCAAGAAATATTTAAAGTGATGTATAGCAAGAACCTACAACCAAGATTACTATACCCAGCAAAGCTATCATTCAGAATTGAAGGTCAGATAAAGAGCTTCACAGACAAGAAAAAGCTAAAGGAGTTAATCACCATCAAACCGGGATTACATGAAATGCTGAAGGGTATACTTTAAGAAGAGGAAGAAGAAGAAAAAGGTAAAGGTATAAACTATGAACAGCAAAAGACATCAAATACATACCTACCAAGAAGTGAATCTAAAAATCAAGTGAATAAAAAATCTGAAGAACAGAATCGACTGGTGAATATAATAGAATCAGGGATATAAAGAGGGAGTGGACTGACAATTCTCAGAGGGAAGGGGGTTCGAGGGGTGCGGGAAGAGATTGAACAAAAATCTTACACCTATGAATGAAGACAGTGGCAGGGGGTAAGGGAATGGGGTGGGGTTGGGAATCAGGTGGAGGGGAGCTATGGGGGGGAAAAAAAGAACACCTGTAATAATCTGAACAATAAAGATTAATTATTAAAAGAAAAAGAAAAGTATATAGTATATAGTATATAGTCTTTGCCTACATTTATACTATTATACTATATGATATATACTGTATACACATACATACACACACACATATGTACACATTGCTGATATGCATCATATCTAATTTTCACAAAAAACATGTAAGTTTCATGCTCTCTATTTTCAATGCCAAGTTAAAAGTGGAAAAAGATAAAGGGGAAGAGGCTAAAATGCTTTGGCTTCAAATTTGCACTTGATTTTGTCAGTGAAGATCAATATATCCTGGTACAAGGAAGATTTCCCCCTGTGATTGCTAAAAATTCTTAAATATCCAAGCATGGGAATCAGTGTCAAATGACTTTTTAAATTCTAGGAGTTTAGTGGGGGGAGGAGGATATCTACTAAATATTCTCAAGAATTAAGAGTCATGATTTTGGCCATCACTGGAGTAATGAGAACCAGGCATGTCCACTGAGGCTTAAGAAATGGCAGCAGGTAGAGCACTGATCTCCAGTCTTTGCTTAGAAAGCATTGCCTTTCAGAAGCTGAATCTACCACAACATGCAGCCACTGAATTGTTGAATACTACCCTAGGACTGATAGTCTGCAACCAAAAGGAAAAACTAAGGCAGCTTATTTCTTCAATTCAAAAACATATATTTTTACATTTTAATGCTTCTGAAATTATGGTTCATCCAGTAGAACATGAAATTTGACTACCACCAATAGGAATCAGTTATAACATAGTTTTAATCTATAAACTGAGTAGAGCACAAAAGGTATCTATTTCTGCAACTGTCATTTAATTTGAGTTATCTTGGAGAAATTAAAAAATGGCAGCTAAGTGGATACTACACAGACAGCAGCTGAAATTCCAGTAAGATATCTCTGCCAATGGGAACTCTGGCATCTAAACACCAAGATGGGTCTCCTGGCAGAGAGCACCAGAACTGAGAAAGGTGCCCACATAACATATGACCGTGAAAAGCAGAAGAGTTGCTCTCTGCCAGGGAGAGACAGCTGGAAATGCAGGAAAATTCTTAAAAGACCAACACACAAAATTCACTGTAAAACAACTCACCTTGAGCTCTGGCAGAACGAGGGCAGAGTGGACTGGAGCTGTATCAGCAGAAGCCAGGGCTGGTGGCTCTGGATTAGAATTAAGAAGGCAAACACTCTGGTTTCCTGTCCTGAGTCATTCCCTCGTGGAGAGGAGGACTTCTCCTACAGACCTTTGCTATCCAGGTAGTTTTTGCTATGGGGAAGACAGTTGCCACACCTTTTGGAAAACCCCATGCCCTCACCCTACGGAGTTTATGAGGCCCATTAGCAGACTGAAAATAACAATTAGCCTCCAGGCAGAAGCAATTGCCTCACCCAGTTGGAAAAACTTGCCAAACCTGTGGACAATTGCTTGAGGCAATTCAAGACTGAATCCAACCAGTCTCCAGACAGAGGTGGAGGCTTTAAGTCTTCATCTTATCTAACTAGTCAGAAACAGTGTTTGACACCATCCTACACTAGAGATTGGGAGGTGTAGCAGATCTACTTAATAAATAGTCATAAAGCGAAACAGGCAACCAAATGAGGAGACAAAAATACAACATCCAAATGAAAGAACAAGAGAATTCCCCCAAAGAAGAGCTAAATGAAATAGAGATATGAAATTTATCAGCCATAGAGTTCAGAATGATAGCAAAGATGCTCAACAGAATGAGAAAAGATAAACTATGAAGAATGACATAGCACTAATAAAGAACACAGAGTAGTAAATAAACAGCAGATTAGGGGAAGCTGAGGATAGGATCAGTGAATTAGAAAAGAGAATAGAAAAAAATCATGCAATCAGAGAACAACAACAACAAAAAAGACAGGAGGACAGCATACATGAAACATAACAATGTTCACATAATTAGAGTACCAGAGGGAGAAGAAAGTATGGAAGGAATAGAGAACCTATTTGAAGACACAATGGCAGAAAACTTCCTTAACTTGATGAAGAAAGAAGTCATACAAGTTCAGAGCGCTGAGGTTGTCCCAAGCAAACAAAACAAAACAAAACAAAACAAAAAAACAAACAAATACAAAAACCCCAAGCAGGCCCATGCTCAGACACAGAGAATACCTAAATGAATAAAATCATAAAGGAAAGAGGTGAAGTAATAATTGATACCACAGAAATACAAAATATTGTACAAAAATACTACAAACAACTATATGTCAACAAAGCTGGACAATGCGGATGAAATGGACATATTTCTAGAAAAATAAAATTTTCCAAAATGAAATTGGGAAGAATCAGAAAACCTCAATAGGCTAATAACAACTGAGGAAATAGAAACATTAATTAGAAATTCTTAGAAAACAAAAGCTCTGGTCCGAATAACTTAACAGGGGTTTTACCAAACAGTCAAAGAACTAACAACTAAACTCCTCAAACTATTTCAAAAACATTCAAGAGGAGTGGACACCTTCAAAGTCTTTTTGCAAGACCAGCATTATCTTAATTCCAAAACCAGATAAAGATACCATAAAGAAAAAGAATTATAGGCCAATATCCATGATGAGCACAGATTCTAAAATTCTCAACAAAGTATTAACAAATCAGATCCAGCAAAATATTAAAAAGATCATACACCATGACCAACTGGGATTTATTCCAGGATTGCAAGATTGGTACAATATTCACAAATCAAATGTGATACTTCACATAAACAATCTGAAAGACAAAAATCACAGGATCATGTCAATAGATGCAGAAAAAGCATTCAAGAAAATACAATACCCCTTTTTGATAAACACTCTCAGCAAAGTGGGACTAACAGAAGCATATCTTAACATAAGAAAGGCCATATATGACAAACCTACTCCAAACGTCATATTTAATAGGCAAAAACTAAAAGCATTTCCCCTAATAACAGGAACAAGACAAGGATGTCTTCTTTCATCACTCTTATTCAACATAGTACTAAAAGTTTTAGTCACTACAATCAGACAAGAAGAAATAAAAGACATCTAACTTAAAAAGGAAGAAGTAAAACTCTCATTATTCACAGATGATGTAATATTGTGTGCAGAAAATCCTAAACACTTTACCCAAAAAAACTACTATATTTAATAAATAAATTTGGCAATGTAGGAGGATACCAAATCAACACCCCAAAATTGATGGCTTTTTTTTATACACCAATAATGAATCCTCAGAAAGAGAAACTAAACAAACAATCCCATTTATAATTGCAACAAAAAATTAATATATGTAGGAATAAACTAAGGAGGTAAAAGACTTATATTCAGAAAACTACCAGACATTGAAAAAAGAGGTAGAGGAAGATATGAACAAGTGGAAGAATATACCTGTTCATGGATTGGTAGAATTAAAATAATTAAAATGTCCATACCATCCAAGGCAATCTACAGATTCAATGCAATTTCTACTAAAATACTAACAGCATATTTCACAGATTCAGAACAAATATTCTAAAAATTGATATGGAACCAAAAAAAAGACTGAATAGCCACAGCAATTTTGAGAAAGAAGATCAAAATTGGAAGCAATCATAATACCAGATATCAAGTTATACTACAAAGCCACTGTTATCAAAGCAGCCTAGTACTGGCACAAGAATAGGCATATACATCATTGGAACAGACCCCAGAAAAGCTATTACGGTCAATTAATATTAGACAAAAAAGACAAGAACATACAATGGAATCTAGACAGTCTCTTCAATAAATGGTGTTGGGAAAATTGTACAGATACAAGCAAAAAATAAAAAAATAAAAAAAAATAAAAATGAAACTAGATCACTAACTTACACCATACATAAGAATAAACTAAAAATGGATAAATGACTTAAATATAAGTTGTGAAACCATAAAAATCCTAGAAGAAACCATAGGAATAAAAATCTTAGACATCTCTCTTAGCAATATGGTCATGGATACATCTTAGGACAATGGAAAAAACTAAGGAAAAAACAAAAAATGGAACTACATCAAAATAAAAAGTTTCTGCACAGCAAAAGAAAACAACAAAATGAAAAGGAGAAGTGTATGAAAGAACCTACTTGGGTAATGATATATCTGGTAAAAGGTTAACATCCAAAATACATAAGGAACTCATACAACTTAACAAAAGGAAGATAAACAATCCAATTAAAAAATGGGCAAAGAACCTAAATAGACACTTATCCAAAGTGAACATACAGATGTCCAAGAGACATATGAAAAAATGCTTACAGTCACTGATTATCAGAAAGATGCTAAATAAAATGACCATAAGGAACCACCTGTCACATGTTAGAATGGCTACCAACAACAAATAACAAGTGCTGGCAAGTATGTGGAGAAAACGGAGCTCTAGTACCCTGCTGGTTGGAATACAGACTGATGTAGCCATTATGGAAAACAATATGGAATTTTTCTCAAAAACTTAAATATGGAACTACCATTTAACCCAGTGATCCCACTTCTAGGAATATATTCTAAGAGACCTGAAACATCATTCAGAAAGAATTTATGCACCCCTATGTTCATAGCAGCTCAATTTACAAGTGAAGATCTGGAAACAGCCCCAGTGTCCATCAGTAGATGAGTGAATAAAAAAGCTGTGGTACATCTTCACCATGGAATACTTCGCAGCAGTAAAAAATAAGGATCTCTTATCCTCTGAGACAGCATGGAGGGACCTGGAGAATGTTATGCTAAGTGAAATAATCCAGTCTGAGAAAAACAAGTATCACATGATTTCACTCATATATGGAATCTAATTAATAAAAGAAACTGATTAAAAAAAATAGGTCCAGAGACACAGAAACATAGAACAGACTGAGGAATTTCAGAGGGAAGGCAGAGGAAGGTGGGTGGGTGGAAAGAAATTATCCAAAGAACTTGAATGAATATATGTATAACCCATGAACATAGACAATAGAGTGGCAAAGGCCTGGGGTATGGGGCCAGGGGTGGGCTAAAAGGGTCAATGGGAGAAAAAAGGGAACATATGTAATACTTTCAACAATAAATTTTTAAAGTGGAGTTATTTGTATTGGCAGTAGAATATACAGTTCAACTTAATTTAAATTTGAATGCCAAGTTATCATTTTAAAAGCTTTCAGAGATACAAAATTTTTGTCTGAAGAAGATTGCTATTCACTGATTAGGACACACAATTAATGGTACCATTAATTGCCAAAGCCCTGATTATAATTTTTAAAGTTAAAGGAAAATATAGCAGATTTATGTATTATAAAGAACTAGCAACCTGTTGCAGGAATATTCCTACAAGACTTCCGGCGGGCTTCCCTCCCATCGTCTCGATGCCTGCGTGCGCTGCCACCACTGCGGCATGCCTTGCCCCGCACGCCCCGCTGCACCTGGTGCTGCGGTGCCTGTCCCGCCTGTTCCACCGCGCCCGCGGCCACTGCCATCACTGACTCCGTGGCCCCGAGTTGCCACCACCACTGCGCCCACTGCCGCCATCTCCGTAGCCGTGCACACTGACACTGTGAGCCTCACCCTGCCCAGCCCCACGTGCACTGCTAGTGCTTTCCCTCCAGCAGCTGCAGCCACTTTGCTTTCTACCTTCCCTCCCTCTTCCTTCTATGCTGTTTTCAGTCTTCACTCCTCCCTCTGCATATGCAAATTAACCACCATCTTTGTTGGTTTAATTTGCATACCCACTCTGATTGGCTGGTGGGCGTGGCTTGTGGGTGTAGCGGAGTGACGGTTAATTTGCATATCATTCTATTATTAGGTAGGATTACCTTTAGGTACCAAATGCTTACCTATCAAATACTTTAAATTGGATTTTAAGAGTAGTTGGGATATACTTAAGATAATAAAAAGTCTTTAAAACATACAAAAAATATAGAATATTCATAACTTTCTTTGATAAGCTTAAAAATTATATTGCAAACTCCAAATGTTTTAAGGAAAAATACTCTGTATGGGCTTGGGTACTGGATAGTCAAGTGCATGCTCTACATATCTTAGATTCTTAATTTAGAATCTTTAGATTATCAGTTTGAGAAGTGAAGACTCATTGTTTTTGCGTACTATACGAACATGAAGTGATATACAATTGCACAAACAAGCCTTCTGTGTGATTCTACTGCTTGAGAACCGCTGCTTTATAAGTAGATGGCAAAGTAAGCAAAACAAAACAAAACAATAGAGAATAGGCAAGTGCAGAAGGTACAGAGATGATGAGAACCAAAACCTGTAGCCAAGACAAAAATGACTTGTGCTTCTATAGTGTGGGTATTGTTATGTTTCTTGTCCCACAGCTCCCTTAATCTGTCCTCCTGTTGTTAAATTGTTTTTTCCTTTTTGATTCTCTGAATGAGTGATTCCCCCCTCGAATTCCCCATCTTCTAATTTGCCGATCCAATTCTTGGCTTTCTCTAATCTGCTTTTTATTCTTTCCAAGGTGTTCTTTGTTTCTGCTACATCATTTTTCATTTCTGAGCAGTTATTTTTCATGGTTTCTATATCTTTTCTCATATTGTTGAGCAAACGTATCATATAATCATTTCTCTGAACTCTACATATGATAATTTGTGTATCTTCATATCATGTAGCTCTTTTTCTGGAAAATTCTCTGTTTTTTCATTTTTTTATTTTTATTTTTTTTTTTGTCTCCCCATTTTGGCTGCCTGTTTGGGTTTGTTTCTATGTATTAGGTCGATCTGCTATGACTCTCAGTCTTTTTGAGGGTCTGGTGCAGGCCAATGTCAGATGTACCTGTTTGGAGCTGTCAGTGATCCACAACTTGTGGCTCTCACTGCTGGGGCTGGGTGCAATTGGAAAGGACCGTGATACACATCAAGGTATGTTTTTCCTAGCTTTAGGTCCAGAAGCAGATCAGGCAAAGACAGGAGGACATATGTAATTTCAACATTAAAGATAAGTTTAAAAAATACATTAGAAATTATCTTTTCATTATTTAAAGGAACAGTATGAAAAATAACTGGTGTTTAACATTAGCTATTGAGAACTCAAGCTCATTGCTATCATTAATGTTCCTGCACTGGGCACTGCATAAACTTTTGAAGCAAATATTCCTTCAATATCTGTACCAATATTAAGCACTTTCTTTCCTTGTTCATTACAAAATGCATACTCACAGTATAATAATGATAATGATGATGATTGTTGGTATTTTAAATATGTCCTTTTCTTTGATGGAGGTGGTATGATGGAAGTTGGAAGTATTACATATGTCCTCCTTTTTTCCAATTGATCCTCTCCACCCCACTCTCACCCCCCACCCCAGGCCTTCATACTATTGTCTGGGTTATGCATAAATGTTCTTTGGTTAATCTCTTCCCACCCACCCCTGCTTTCCCTCAAATTAGTCAGTCTGTTCCATACTTCTATGTCTCTGGATCTATTTTTTTCATTAGTTTATTTTGTTAATTAGAATCCACATATGAGTGAGATAATGTGATACTTTTCTCCCTCTGATTATATTATTTCACTTAGCATAATATTCCCCAGATTTCTCCATACTGTCTCAATGGCTTTAGAGGGTGGGCCATAAAAGATCCCTCCCAGCCATCCCCATTCCTCCTGTACCCCTCCCTTCCCTGGCCTCTCAGAATTCCCTCCAGACATTCCATGTAAGAGCCTGACATTGCTGCCACACTATGAGAAGCCTGAGCCACCTGGAGAGGCCACAGGAGACATTCCAGTAACTAGTCTCCACCCAGCCCAGAGGCTAGGTAAATGAGTAGGTAAATGAAAAATTATCGAGATATACCTTGTCTCTAGCTGTGTGAGTCACTTCTAGCAGTTCAAATCTTCCCAGCTGAGATCACAAACAAGCTAAGACAAGCTAGCCCTGCTGTAGCAAATCCAGATTTCTGACCACAACATCTGTGATCATAGTAAAGTGCCCACTTGACAACACCAAATTTGGTGTGATTTGTTATGCAGTAGTAGAGAAGTGGAACAAATAATTATAATAGGTTTGGCTCAATGGATAGAGCGTCAGCTTGGGGACTGAAGGGACCCGGGTTCGATTCCGGTCAAATCTTGGTTGAGGGTATATCCCTAGTAGGGGGTGTGCAAGAGGCAGCTGATGATGACTCGCTCTCATCGATGTTTCTAACTCTCTATCTCTCTCCCTTCCTCTCTGTACAAAATCAATAAAATATATTAAAAAAATAATTATAATAAGTAGCATTTTAAAAATACCTTCTATGTGTCAAGCATTATACCATGCTTTATATGCTACAGCTCTCATCCTTTCAACTGTTTGGGAAAATGTATATAGGGTGTCTCCTCAAAATGTATACATACACTTTCAATAATTATAAAGGCAATATTTATTAAAATACATTTCAGTTTCAAAATTGAGCTATCAGCTGTTAAAAGGTGCATACATTTTTTTGGAGATGCTGTATACATGCCATCCCCATTTATAATTGAAGAAATGGAGTCTCTGAAATAAGTATTATTGCAAGGGCATACATCTGGTAAATGTCAAGTTTATGTTAAAAATGCCCAAATGTCATTCTTTAGCCACCTAAAGATGAGAATAAGGAGATGGCAAAATCTAGAAATTAATATGACACAATTATATGTGTGTTTTTTAATTTAAAAATGTTAATACGTTTTCTTTGCAGAATTTAAACATTGTATCTACTCATCAGAATAAAAATAATTAATTTATTAATTATAATGAATGATCATTATAAGAATAGTAATGTCAGCATTAAGCATTTGACTTAATTTTTTTGGCCTTAATTATGAGATATTTGTCATGAAAATTACAGAAATTTGTGTTCCTGAATAAGCCAACCAGATAGAAATTTACCTGTCTACAGAGTATCACTAACAGCAAACTAGTAAAGATCTGAGAACATTCATGAAGCAAAACGGGCACTTATCATTTCAAAGAACATGGATAATATTTAATGGTTCTATATGAGTTTCTTTAATTTCTTTGTAAAGGATATTTACACAATTTTCTATGGGTATTATTTCTAGATGTGGCAAGTGAGTCTTTAAATTTTACTATATATTTTCCGCATGTATGTGATCACAACCAGTCTATAGCTACTGCATTTTAAATTTCTTATTGCTATGAGGAAGTACAAGAAGAATGGAAAGAATGTACTTGAAAACACAGAATGGTCCAGAGTTCTCTGTCATTATATTTAGACTTCTAAAACAATCCTTTGTTTCATTCATGTATTAAGAAAATAAAAACAGTGGATAAGGAACTTGTAATTACTCCTTGATCATCATTCAAATAGTACTTTCTGGGCCCTTCTCTACCATCAGAAAACTTACAAGAATGTGATAACTGGGTGAGTCAAGTCTGAGTTCAGTGCTAACTGCTGCATGACCTTAAGCAACTAATCAACCTTGCTGAGCTTTCAGTTTTTTTCCATCTGTAAAATGGGGATAGGAAAACCTTATTCATAAAATTGTTGTAAGGATTAAGTTAGCAGTCAGGCCTTGGCACTGGCACATGATGGTGCTTGCATGTAGGTTAGGATGTTTAAAATGAACTGAAAACATCTGGTTCCAAAGACTTGATCTTAAAATCCCAATGAAATCCTATGTAATAAAATATGCTAAGTCGACTGGTCAGTCATCAACCAATCAAAGCGTAATATGCTAATGATATGCTAAAGCCACCTAACTGCTCATTATGAGGTGCACTGACCACCAGGTGGCAGATGCTTCAACTGGTAGGTTAGTTTGCTGCTAGGGTCTTGCTGATTGGGACTGAGCTAAATGGGCCAGACACATCCTGGAGCCCTCCTTTGGTCCCTTCTGGGCTGGCCAACTTCACACATCTCTTCCCAGCCCTGATTGTGCACCAGTGGGGTTCCTCAGCTTGACCTGTGCACTCCCGCAATCCAGGACCCCTTGGGTGATATCAGAGAGCTGGTTTTGGCCTGATCCTGCAGGACAGGCTCAGGAACCCACTGGAGCACGAATTGGTGCATCAGACCTCTAGTGACTCTATAAAGCAAAGATGGATGGCACTATTAGACCAACATTTTGAGGAATTTCTGGAAGATGTTAAGGAGAAAGGACTTGCAGATTGAATAACTATAGTTAAGGAAACTATAACCCAATATGAATTTATAGGGAGGCTGCTAAACTTAACCAAGAAAAACACCCAAGGTCAGGGTCAGCAAGGATGGGAATGTGGAGATACCCAATTGGAGGAGGACTTATTTAAAAGACTGACTGCTATGGGCTATTTGGCTTCTCTGTTTTTTGTTTTTTTTAAAAAAATATATTTTATTGATTTTGTACAGAGAGGAAGGGAGAGAGATAGAAAGCTAGAAACATCGATGAGAGAGAGTCATCGATCAGCTGCCTCTTGCACACCCCCTACTGGGGATATGCCTGCAACCAAGGTACATGCCCTTGACCGGAATCGAACCTGGGTCCCTTCAGTCCCCAAGCCGACGCTCTATCCATTGAGCCAAACCAGTCTCGGCTCGGCTTCTCTGTTTTAAGGAGCAGTGAGACACCACTATTACCCCCAGTCTAAAATCAGCAAGAATGATTACCTTAAATAATGTGGGCAGTGCCTCATTGGTTCCTAAGGTGAATCTTGAGCCCCCAATACAAATAGAGCAGTGCCTAGAAAGTTTGGAGCCTCAGAACAGACAGGCAGGCCCCAATCCAACCAGCTAACTATATCCAATCAACCAGTTAACCAGAAGGGAATGGGAAGAGAAACCTTCACACTAGAAACTCTCTGGTGCTCCACCTCCACGACAAAGTTTTGCTGGTGTTGGCAAGCAGCATTCAAGCAAGGCTGAAATTTACATGTCTGATTACTATCAAACCAAAGGGGAAAGTTGCCTGTCTATAATGCCTCACATTTAGCTATAGAACACTTCAGTTAGCCTCTTTGTCAAGAACGAGGGTTTTTATAGCTGCCAAGTAAATACATACTATATTCTTATATTATTCTAGTCTTTCAATTAAAATTATGAAACAATTACAAAGGGTCATGAAATATTTGAAGAAAAACAAGAGCATGGGGAGCATCAAGATTCAGAACCAGAATACTGACACTTGAGAAAACAAGAGTTGATGAAAAAAATAAAAAAAAGGTTTCTAAAAAATTTTTACTAATGTCTTCAGGGAAGTTTAAGTTAACATAAAGAGAATAAGTTGCTATTAAAAAGCAATCAGAAAATAAGAGAACAAACAATTTAAAATCACATAAATAATGATACAAAAATCCCAAGTACAGGCTTAAAAAATTAATTCAAGAAGAATATTAAAAGAATCTATATAGAAAGAGGCAGGATCGTAACTGTTACCATGAAGGTTTGACCAGACCGGAAGTCTGTGCTGGGTTGCCGTGGTGACCCAGAACTGCTGCCGACACCCTGACCCAGCTCTGACTTTCTAGGGGGCTGTGAATCAGGCCCAGAGAGAGGCCTGCAGAGAGAGAGAGGCAAGGTCTGATCCGTAGCATCTGTGGCAGCCATTGATCAGAACTTGCCTCTCTTTCTCTCCTGGCCTGGAAAACAGCTGCACCTCCATTTCTCTCTAAGCCTCCACTGGGGCTGCTGATCAGCTAGGCCTTTCTGATCAGGCCCCATTGATAGGCCCAGAGATGTTGACGGGCATAGAAACTGAACAATCAGAACAAAATATGGGTAAACTGTGAAGAGCCAATGGCTGCCTAGAAGGCAGAGCTTTTGATGCTGACTGGCATAGAAACTGACCAATCACAACCAAATTGGCTGGCAGAGGAGGGCAGTTGGGGAGAGATCAGACTGGTAGGGGAGGAGAGTTGGGGGCAAGATCATACTGACAGAAGACAGTTGGGGGTGATCAGGTAGGCAGAGGCAGTTGGAGGTGAGATCCCAGGCAGACAGGGGAGAGCAGTTAGGGGTGATCAGGCAGGCAGGCACAGAGGTTAGGGGCAATCAGGCAGGCAGGTGAGTGGTTCAGAGCCAGCGGTCCCAGATTTTGAGAGGGGTGTCCAACTGCCGGTTTAGACCCAATCTCACAGGGATCAGGCCTAAACCAGTAGTTGGACATCCCCCAAATGGTCCCCAATTGGAGTGGGTGCTGGCTGGGCTGAGGGAACCCCCCTACTGTGCACAAATTTCATGCACCAGCCCTCTAGTAATATACTATAATAACTAGGGATACAAGAATAGCTCACCAGTAGGAAACAGAGTAAATCACTATATTAAATATTAAATGATAGATCCTATAATCATCTCAAGGGATGGTGAATAGACAGTTGGTAAAATCCAATATCCATCCCTGATAGAAACCTTTCAGTAAGATTGAAATGGTTAATACTTTCCTTAACTTGATAAAGAGTATTTACCAGAAACCAATGCCAACCATTATTCTAATCGTAAAACACAGAAAAAATTCTTATTAAAGTCAGATACAAGCCAGAGAGTCTCATCATTATTGCCGAAGATGTTACTTACGTTTGTTCAGGTGATCTTAGAAAATAAAAATACAGAAAAAAGACCTCAAATTTATAGATAATCCATGACAGGATTTGGCAAACACTTTCTATAAAGGACCAGATAGTAAATATTTTAGATTTAGCAGGTCAAATGGTCTCTGTCACAGCTAATCTAGTCTGCTGCTGCAGGGAAAACATTGTTCTAGATCAATATGTAAACAAGCATGGTTAGTATCAATAAAACTTTACTTACAAAAGCACCGAGTATTTTGACACATTAGCAATGGGGAAAAGACAAAACTAGCTGTTATATAGGTGATATATTGTTTACATAGAAAATTTAAGAGAACGAAGTGAAAAGTACAATTAATATGATAGCTGATATAAGGTAAGTATGTATATTCAAAACAATATTTCTATACATCCAACAATAAATGTTAGAAAATGATATGGTCAAAAGATAAAATTTACATCAGAAGCAAAATATATAAAAAAAATAGAAATAATAATGAGAAATTTGCCATTTCTAGGTAGATAAAACCTACTTATATGGCATAGAAGTAAACTTGAACAAATAGAGAAACTACCATGTTACTAGAAGGAAACATTCAATATGGCAAAGATGCTACTTCTTCCTAAATGAAGATAAAACTTTTTGCATTCCCAATTAAACCCCCAAAGAGGTAAAACAACCAAAGAAAAGCTGACAAACTGATTTTGAGTTTCATCTGAGAAAAATATATTATTCTTAAATATATTAAAAAACGTATTTAAAAGAAAAAAATTTTGAGACTTTACAATTGGGACAAATAAACCAGTGGAAAAGAACAGAGATTGTAAAATTCAAATTTAATATGTGAATAAGTTGGTAGTTAAGCAGTAGAAAAATGATAGATTTAATACATGATATTGGACAACTGGCTATTGAGAAAAATGAAATCAGATCCCCATCATGCATAAAATAAATTCAAACTGGATTAAAAACCTAAGTGTAACAGTAAAACTATCTATAATAATAAAAGTGTAATATGCTAATTAGACCGGATATCTTTCTGGACGACCTTCTGGATGAAGCCAGGGCTGTGAGGGAAGTCTGGGTCCCAGGAGCCAGAGGGAAGCTGGTGCCGGCAGCCAGGGAAAGGAAGGCCTACTCTTGTGTGAATTTCATGGATTGGGCCTCTAGTAATAGTATAAATGAAAGACTTCTTTTTCTTCCTTCCTTTCCTTTCCTTCCTTATAATTTTGTGGCAGATACTATTAACTGGATCTTTGAACACCCCCCAAGTACCTTTTATGTTGCGTTCCCATAATAGTGAAGCTAGAAGTCCAGAAATGACATTTCCCACACTCCCTAGAAGTTAGGGTTCTACCTATAATCCAGTCAGGGAGGCACACTGATGTGAGACCTATGAGCAAGGTGAAGTGAAAGCCGCACATGAAGAAAACAGAATCTTCTGGGGGCAGTTGTCCTGTCCCTATAATCTTGGATTGAATAGTGGGAGTTGGCAGTAGTTAGGTTTTGCAAGAACAGTCCTGAATGGGTGGTTGGGCATTCCTGACTGTTAACATTAGACATAACTCACTGATCCTCTCAGTTTTGTATGCAGCCATATATACCTCATAATAAACTCCTTTAATTAGATTGTTTTGTTCTTATTTTTTTAAATTGAGGTATAGTTGACATACAACATTATGTTAGTTTCAGGTGTACACAATCATGATACAGTATTGTATGTATTTCGAAGTACTCACGGCAAAAAGTCTAGTTAATATCCATCACAATACATAGTTAATTATTTTCTTGGTATGAGAATTTTTGAGATCTACTGATTCTGTTTTCTGATCATTACAAGTAGTGAGGCATTTTTCAAGCATGACCTAAAATCCAGTAGCTTTAAAAGAACTTCCTTAGCCTTGACTGGGTAGCTCAGTTGGTTCAGGCATCATCTCAATGTGCCAATGTTGCGGGTTTGATCCCCGGTCAGGGCACATTTGGGAATCAACCAATGAATGCATGAATGAGTGCAACAAACCTCTCTCTCTCTCTCTCTCTCTCTCTCTCTCTCTCT
Organism: Nyctalus aviator; assembly: GCA_036971965.1. Taxonomy (NCBI): domain Eukaryota; kingdom Metazoa; phylum Chordata; class Mammalia; order Chiroptera; family Vespertilionidae; genus Nyctalus; species Nyctalus aviator. The sequence goes on from CM072922.1 coordinate 114,382,126, forward strand.
CTCTCTCTCTCTCCCTCTCCCTCTCCCTCTCGCTCTATCTCTCTATCTCTCTAACAACAACAAATGAATATAAAGGAGTCTTATTTTTAATAATTTTATTGATATTTTTCAGAGAGAGAGAATGAGTGCATGAATGAGTGCAACAAGTCAATCTCTCTCTCTCTCTGAAAAAATCAATAAAATGATAAAAATAAGACTCCTTTCTATTCATTTGTTCATCAATAAGTATTTGTTAAGTATCTAAATGTCACGGAGATGTTCTTTCTCTTTGATTCACTAGTTCAACCTTTGGTAACTTAATTCAAGAAGATTCATAAACTATGAAAGAACTCTATAAGCCTGAGGATGAAATTTCAGCATCACTGGAAATTAAAAACAATCTGAATACTAACAAATGTGGGAAGAGCGAATTACTGTATGTACTCAATGGTTTTCTTGGTGCCACTAAAAATAATGGCTATGAAGCTGTAATAATATATTTAAGTAAAATAATAGGATACAAAATAAGCTATATTATAATAATATATGAAAGCCAAAGGTATAGAAAAAAATACTAGAATATAACAATTCAACATGTAAAACAGTGCTTGTATTAGAATTCTGCTCCAACCACTGAGAAGATGAAAAGATCCATTAGAAGCAATCTGTGCTCTGGCTTCAGTACATTAAATGAGAGCATTTGGTCCCTGACAGGTTTGTCTTAGTGGATAGAGCGTCAGCCTGTGGACTCAAGGGTCCCAGGTTTAATTCTGGTCAAGGGCATGTACCTTGATTGTGGGCACATTCCCAGTGGGGGGTGTGCAGGAGGCAGCTGAATGATGATTCTCTCTCATAGGTGTTTCTCCCTTCTTCTCTGTAAAAAATCAATAAAATATATTTTTTAAAAAATGAAAGCATTTGGTGTGCCAGAGGATTGTGAAAAAAATTGCAGTTATAGCGGTCAAGTAGGTTTCATGGGAAGACCAGGGTGATGGAGATTTAGGTTATTTCCATACCTTGGCTACTGTGAATAATGCTGCAACGAACATGGGAGCGCAAATATCTCTTTGAGATCCCTTCATTTCCTTTGAATATATACCCAGAATTGGAATTAACAGATAATTTATTAGTTCTATTTAATTTTTTTTTAGGAACCTCCATACTGTTTTTCAGAGTGGCTGAACTAATTTACATTCTGATCTACAGTGCACCAGGGTTTCTTTTTCTCCACTATCCTGTCAACATTTATCTCTTGTCTTTTTGATGACAGCTTTCTAATAGGTGTGAAGCGAGATTTCCTCTTGGTTTTGATTTGCATTTCCTTTAGGATCAGTGATATTGAGCACCTTTTTATGCACATGTTGGTCATTTGGATGTCTACTTCAGAAAAATGCTTATTCATATCTGCATTTTTTAATAAAAATTTTTGTATTGAATTGAATGAGTTATTTACTTATTTTGGATATGCATTCTTTATCTGCTATATGATTTGCAAATATTTCCCCCCCATACTATAGATTGCATTTTTATTAAATTCTACTATGAAGGCTTCTCACCAAAGAAGAGAAAAGACTTCTCCACCCTACTCAATTGTGACTTTACTTTCCAAAACATTGCTGAAGATCAATTTGAAATGGATGACAATTTGAAGTGGAAAGTACATTGTATTCTTATCTTTTTTACCTAGACTCTGAAAATCTCTCTATATAAAAGCTTGGATGACCAGATGACCAAATGACTGGCCGGTAGCTATGATGTGCACTGATCACCAGGGGGCAGATGCTTAATGCAGGAGCTGTCCCCTGGTGGTCAGTGCTCTCCCACAGAGGGAGTGCCACTTAACTGACAGAAGGGCGCCAGACTCTGGGCTCACTGCTGGCACGTGCAGCTGTTGTGCTACCAAGCAGTGGAAGTGTGGCGCCTGGCCTGGGGCTCCTCCCCGGCCGCTTGCCGCTTGGGGAGTGTCAGACTCCTGGTTTTGGTCCAATCCCCACAGGCCAGGCCCACAGTCTTACATCCTCTGAGGGGTCTCATATTGCGAGAGGGCACAAGCCAGGTTGAGGGACCCCACTGGTGCACGAATCTATGCACTGGGCCTCTAGTTCAGTAAAAAGAAAATGCAAACTAAAATGTATTCTTCATGTGCTGTTTCTGATTGGCAAATTTTATGATGACTTTTATTTGTAAAATTGGTAATTTATTTGTTTCTTTTTTTATTATTATGTTCAGTAATTTTCCCAGGAGAGTTGTTTTTATTCTAAGCTAATTATTTTCTTTAGTTTCAGGAGGCAATCACTGCAATTAAAATTTTAGCATTATTTGTCTTGAAAACAAAGTCATCATAAAACTTTACAGCCAAGAATATATTTTTTTTACTCTAGAAAATTATTTTGAAGACCAAACCAATGTTTTACAGAAAATAATACTGAAAATTTGGCTTACAAGATTATGACCTTAGCAATTGTAGTATGCTTCCTCTCTCTATTTTACTGACTAATGGGGAAGAAAAAAATAAAACAATTATACAGGATTTGAATAAAAAGTAAACTTTTCTCATTTTTATTAAAAACTAGTCATATACAGAAAAATCTCAAAAAATTCCCTAAAAGAGAAACTGTACAACCTACATATTCTAACCAAAATATTAAAAAAATATAAATTAGCCCAGCTGGTGTGGCTCAGTGATTGAGCATCAACCCATGAAATAGGAGGTCATGGTTCGATTCCTAGTCAGGGCCCATGCCAGGTTTGTGGGCTGGATCCCCAGTTGGGGGCATACAGGAGGTAACCAATCAATGATAATCGCTCATCATTGATTTCTATCTCTCTCTCCCCATCTCCTTCTCTCTCTGAAATAAATAGAAAACATACTAAAAATAGAAATTAATAATAAAATATTAAGTGAATTAAAAATCTTTATAAGAGCATTTTCCTAACAATTTAGGGATCAGAGAAAATTTCAAAAGAAGAATTTCAAACTACTAAAAAATAATAATAATGAAAGTTACATACTATACATAATTAACCAGAGTCAAATTCAGAAGAAATTTTGAAGAAAAAAATGAGAGATTTTCACAATGTCAATAATTAAAGCAGAACAGTAATAGTGAAGGAATAAAGTAGATAATAATGTCACACAGAATGCAGAAATATATTAAAGAACATCAAATAATTTGATCTTTAATAATCTTAATAGAATCTAATACATAAAATGAAATACAGTATTAATTTCCTTTGGTTAGCATATTATAGAGTTTTTGCTTAGTACATATTTTACCACTTTTTCCCCCTGAATATTGTAACTCTCCAGTGATGAAAGACAGATACATATTAGAGTACAACCTTGCTTTGTTTTGATATGATTACTGAGAGAAAAATATGATACTGTGTTTGGTTAATTTCTTCAGACAGTTATTCATGGACTATATAACATCTCAATAAAACTTCCAAGAAATCATCCATTAAATACTCATACATTCTACTCCATTCATCTTCCTATTGTCCAAGGGGGCTATCTTGATAAAAGTATTAGATAGTACAAAATATTCAGATTTTGTAAATATGAATGAAAAGTATAAGTTTAACTACTTTCTGAAATAAAGGTGGCCATTTCATAAAAATGACTTAATAATTTCAGTTATGATCCAGATTATCTTTGGGGTAGATCTTTCCTGGTCTTTGTTTTATATTATCGTTATTTCTATTATCCAGACACTGAATGAAGTAGAAATATCTTACTTATCTATATTTCCATCTCGCTTTCCACTTTAAACCCTGCGTTTATTCTTCCCATCATCTGCAGGGCATTTCCTCAAGGCAGTCCCACCAGAAGTTCAACTGCAACATGGCACATTCCACTTTCCTCTCCACCACCACATCCCCATTCCCCTGGCTTGCCAATATAGGCTGTGGTGCAGCAAGATTCAAGCCCGAGATTCTCTTGGGAGCTGGGGAGAAAGTCAGAACAGAGAGCTCAGGGTGAAAATCAGATCCTGGGGAAGGAGTGGAACAGTGCAGTGAAGTGAGGCCAAGATTGGGTGTCTGGGCAGAAGACACCAGAATCAAGTAAAAGAGCTATCAGAATTGTGAAACTGAAACAGAAGTCCCACATTAGGAAGTGGGAAAACAGATGAGACAAAGGCCAGAAGAGGCTGCGAGAAGAAACACCATTAGGGCAGGCTAGAAATAGCCATGGATGTTTGTGATGACCAGGCTCAGCCTTGCTTCTGGAAGGAGCCACAGAGACACCACTAGTACTTCCCCTAGACAGCAACCATCCTCTTCCCCCAATTCAGCCTATATTTATTTCAACTTAAAGCCAGGGCATCTTGCTAGCTTCTAGTTCCTTGGTCCCCAATCTGACCAGTCAGTATGTCATGTCAATTCAGCCTTCCTAATGCCTTTGAACTTGTACCATTCTTTCCACAACTTCCACACTAGTTCAGCTTTTCCACAGTGGTTACCCAGACTCCGCCACCTGCTTACTATTTGTCTCTCATACCTCTAGTCTTTCCATCTTAAATCCAGTATCTACAATGCTATCAGTTTTCTTCCCAAAACCCATTTCTGTTCTTTTCAATTAGCAAAACTTTTCAGTGGTTCTCTACTGTCTGTAGAATATAATCTAAACCCTTTACTGTTATGTGGATTTTAAATTCTTACACAGTCAAACCCTGTCAACCTCTCCAAGTTCATCTTTTAGACATCACCGGGTCTATCTATAAAACCTACTCTGCTGCTATAACTGGAGTTTTCTTTATAATCACCTGGCACACCAAATGCTTTCATTTATTGTACTGAAGTCAGAGCCCAGATTGCATCTAATGGATCTTTCCATCTTCCCAGTAGTTGGAGCAGCAGCTTGAACACAGGCCTTTAGCTTTTTAAAGATAAGATCCACATACCATACAACTCACCCATTTAAAGCATTTAATTCAATGGCTTTTAGCATATTCACAGGGTTGTGCAACTATCACCACAATCTAATTTTAGCATATTGTTTTCTCCCCTAAAAGAAACCCAGACCCTTTAACAGTCATTTGCCACTCACCCCATTCCTCCCCAGGACTGTGAAAGTACCACTCTACTTTCTCTGGACATATCATATATATAGAATCATACACTCTGTGTTCTTTACTGTCTAGCTTCTTTCACTTAGCATAATGTTATCAAAGTTCATCCATGTTGTAACATGCATCAGCATGTCATTTCTTTTTATTGCTAAGCACTTCATTGTACTGAAACATGACATTTTGATTACTCATTCATAAGTTGATGGATGTTGAGGTTGTTTCCACTTTTCAGTTAGTATGAATTATGCTGCTATGAACATTTGTGTACAAGATTTTGCATGGATATGTTTTCAATTCTCTTGGGATTCCTGGGAGTGGAACTACTGGGCTACATGATAACTTTATATTTAACTTTTGAAGAATTACTAGATTTTCTCAAAAATATGGAATGATTTTACATTCTACCAATAGTTTGTTAAGGTTCAAATTTCTCCACGGCCTCAGCCATATCTGTGTCTGTCATTAAAAGTTCTCACTGTGGCTTCGATTTGAATTTCTGTCTAATGATGTTGAGAATCTTTTCCTGTGCTTAGTTATTTCTATATCTTCTTCAGAGAAAAGTCTACTCATATCCCTATCCAAGTTCTAAAAGGGATTATATATTACTGGAGGTCTGGTGCATGAAAATTCATGCACTGGAGGAGGGTTACTCAGCCTGGCCTGCCCCCTCTCACAGTCCAGGAGCCCTCAGGGGCGGGAGGTGATCTGGTGATCAGGGGAAGGCAATGCCCCATCACACCTCTGCTGCTTCCACTGCTGGCAGTGCAAGCCTCGGCCAGCCCTGGTTACCTGAGCCTCGGGTGGCCATGGGTGGCTGGGCAGCTGCCATCTGAGGCTTGTCTGCACCTTGGGCGGCCCTGGGAAGCTGGGGGGCTGAGGGCACTAGGTGCCGCCATCTTGTGGCTGTGGGCACCACTATCTTTGAGGGTAGGACAGTCAATTAGCATATTCCCTCATTGACTGTGGGCACTGTCATCTTTGTGACAGCATGAAGGTCAATTAGCATATTCCCTCTTTATTATATAGGATATCTTATTAGATAATATATAATTATAGCTTTAAAATATATTATTATGTTGTTGTTACAACAGTTCTTTTGATATATGCTTTGCATATCAAGCATTATCTCTATTATGAATTATGTTCCTAATTCTGTGCATGTCTCTAGTCTTCATACTCTTCAAAAAAATTATCTTTATTGTTGAAAGAATTACAGATGCCCCCTTTTTTCTTCTCAGTGACCCACTCGGCCCCAAATCTGCTTCCTCCAAGCCTTCACTGTACTATTGTCTATGTCCATGGGTTATGCATATATGCATATAAGTTCTTTGATTAATCTCTTCCCACCTCCCCTTTCTCTCTTCCCTCTGAGATTCTTCAGTCTGTTCTATGCTTCTATGTCTCTGGATCTATTTTGTTCATTAAATTCCACATGTAAGTGAGATCACATGATACTTGTTTTTCTCAGACTGGGTTATTTCAATTCGCATAATACTCTCCAGGTCCTTCCATGCAGTCTCAAAGAGTAAAAGATCCTTCGTTTTTATTGCTGCATAGAATTTCAATGTACTAAATCATTTTTATCCACTCATCTACTGATGGGCACGTGGGCTATTTTTAAATTTATACTTTCTTGATGCCATTGTTTACAGTACAAAATTTTTAAAGCTGGATGTAGTCCAACTTATTTATTTATTTTTCTTTTTTTCAGTTGTGCTTCTATAATTGAAACTTTGTAGCCTTGAGTGGAGTCCAGGGCCAGCCAGGGTGTCTGGGAAGCTTGTCTTCCTCCATTGCCAGGGAAACCCAAGCCTCCTGCTAGCTCTGTGGCTGTAGCCATCTTGGTTGGGTTGATTTTCATACTCACTCCTGATTGGCTGGTGGGCATGGTTTGTGGGTGAGGCGGAGGTACAGTCAATTTGCATATTACTCTTTTATTAGATAGGATTATTCCTCTAAAATCACAGATGGAGACAAATGTCAGTCACTTACTTGCACCCACATAAGAGACACACATGTTCCCAAGTCTATACTGGTTAGTTATTTCCATCTGCTGCATTTCTGTGTACATGAACAGTGAGTTGAACTTCCATTTTTTATTTAATTTAATTTATTTTTTTTGTCAGCCAGGCACATTTTTAAAGACTAAGATGTAGGAAGGACAGCTAGAAACACTAGAACAGAGATTCTTACCCATTCTGAACAAGAGAGGAATAGGATCAGAATGTCTCTGAGACTGTTCAGACCATACCCATGGCACCTCCAATTACATATTCCAAATATTATCACAACCCCTTCTCCAAAGAAAAGGTGTGTTTCTGGAGCTGAGAACCATTGCAAAGAGAGTTGTTGTAGATGAGGGGATGCTATTCTTCTGAACTAGTAAGTGGAACAAAAAAAACCAAAACAAACAAACAAAAAAAAGGTTGACAACTGCTGTTGTCTAGGGCAACCAATCACATTTTGCCGGATGTGGGTTTATGACATATAGCTCTACCATTTAGTTCCCTTCTTTGTCAGTCCCTGTTATTATGAGGTGGAATCCAACAATCAGTGTACAGGGATCGGGTGAGAGAGAATGAAATGTAAGCAATGACAACTGGAGGTTGTTTGTTTTTGTTGCGAGAAGGCTAATAAATCTTTCTGGGTATAGGTTTAAATATGAATTAAAATTGGGTTCCAGCAACAAGCTTCATACCAATAGAAAATTATTTCAAAATTTATCTAGTATCTTCCATGCAGTTAAATAATAAACACATAGTTAGGATACAATATTATTGCAATTTTCTAGAGTTGCACTGCCCACTGGGTTTGGAAGATTTAATGTAAAAAAAAAAGAACAAAAGAGGTCATCAATAATTTTCATAATACTTAAATTTAATGTAATTTATTATAAGTATTATCAATTAAATGCTTATTTTGGATATATATTAAATAAAGTTCATTGCTAAGATTAATGTCACATGTCTTTTTTCTCTTTTTTAATGTGGCTTCTTGAAAATGTTGAGTTATCCATATGGTGTGCATTACATTCCCAATGGAGAGTGCTGCTTCAGGGTGCTCCAGTTTTGTTATGACAATGCCTAAGCATTTGACTCAAATATGATAGATTATGGTGACTGTACCATATGGATATAATCTGAATATTACTAACCAAATGTTAAATCAGAATCTCCTCATTTCCCTTCCCACTGTGCTTTGTGCTCTAGTACAGTACTGCTAACCTATTTCCCACATGGTCCCTAGAGTGACCTTCTTCCACTGGACCACCTGGAAATACCTTTATCTTTCAAAGTGCCTCTTGGACACCCCCATATAATGCCTTCCCTAGAAGTGCTCTCTTTGCCATATTATTTCTATACCCATCACCACACATGACACGTTGCAATGTGCTCATTAACAGGTTTGTCTCACCCACTGGACTAGAAACTTTTTGAGGTTAGGGGGCCATGTGCTCCCCAACGATAGCACAGGGTTGGCCCTCAACAGATAATACGTTGGACTGTAAAAAGCAGTTCCAATTATGAATTTTGAGCAGAGTATCATTCAACTGAAGTGTGTAGGTACCTATGCCCCTTTGAAACCTCCCCAGAAGCAGGAGGTCTTCTCTGCTCTGACAGTAAGTATAGTGAGTGACTAAGTGTTTCAGCTTCTCTCTTCATGAGGTATATAAATGTCTAATCACTATGTTGTACAGCTGAAACGAATGTAATATTGTATGTATACGCTAATTGAAAGAAAAATTTAAAAAATTTTCATAATAAAAAACAAACAAAATAAAGTTAATGCTCTTAATTTTCACAGCATTTCCCCACATTTCTGGCTCCTGCAACTTCATTTCTCTATCTAATAAAAGAGTAATATGCAAATTAACCATTATTCTGCTACACCCACAAGCCACACCCACCAGTCAATCAGGAGGGAGTATGCAAATTAACCCAACCAAGATGGCTGTGGCCCCAGAGGAAGCAGGAGGGAGGCTTGGGTTTCCTGGCAATGGAGGGAGCCAAGCTTTCCACACACCCTGGCCCGCCCGGGCCTCCACTTAAGGCTACAAAGTTTCAATTATAGAAGATAAATAAATTCCTACAGAAATGGCTATCGCCATGGAAGAAACAGAAGGCTTGGCTCTGCTCTAGGCTACAAAGTTTCAATTGTAGAAGGTAAATCCCAAATACCATGGCCTCCGCTTAGATTGCGGGGGGCTGTGGCAAACCTGCAAACCACCACAGGCCCCTCACCCAGGCCACCCCATGCCCCCAGGGAACCCCCACCATGATCTGGGATAACCTTCAGAGCAAACCAGCTTGCCCCTGCCCATGCACTAGTCCTCTATCCCAGTGGTTGGCAAACTGCGATATGCAAGCCACATGCAGCTCTTTGGTCCCTTGAATTTGTGGCTCGAGAGTCACTGTTTGCCAACCACTGCTCTAAGGTATAACCCAAATCACTGTCCTAAAGCAGTGGTTGGCAAACCTCGGTTCACAAGCCACAAATTCAAAGGGCCAAAGAGCCACATGTGGCTTGTGAGCCACAGTTTGCTGACCACTGCTTTATCCTATCTTATAAGAAAGTAATATGCAGATTGAAAATCACTCCAACACACAAGATGGCTGACCCCATGTGGTCAAAGATCCTGTCCCCATGTTGTCACAAGATGGCCACCACAAGATGGCCAGTGGGGGAGGGTAGTTGGGAGGGATTAGGCCTGCAAGGGATGGCAATTGGGGGCAATCAAACCTGCAGGAGGAAGGCAGTTAGGGGTTACCAGGCTGGCAGAGGAGGGAAGTTGAGGGGGACCAGGCCTGCAGGAGAGGGTAGTGAGGGATGACCAGGCCTGCAGGGAAGGGCAGTTGGGAGCAATCAGGCTGGTAGGGGAGTGGTTAGGGGCTGATCAGGCTGGCAGACAAATGTGGTTAGGGGCAATCAGGAAGGCAGGCAGGTGAGCAGTTGGGAGCCAGCAGTCCTGGATTGTGAGAGGGATGTCTGACTGCTCGTTTAGGCCTAATCCAGGTTGGAGATTGGAGAGGGAGCAGGGGAGGGCCATTGGGGAGGCCAGGCCTGCAGGGGAGGGCCATTGGGGGGTGACCAGGCCTACAGGTGAGGACAGTTAGGGGCAACCAAACTGGCAGGGCAGGACAGTTAGGGGTGACCTGGATGGCAGGGGAGGGCAGTTAGAGGCAATGGCCAGCTGAGGAGCAGTTACCCGTCGATCAGGATGGCAAATGACATGATATTATTAAGGGGTTATCAGGCTGGCAGGCAGAAATGGTTAGGGGTAATCAGGCAGGCAGGCAAGCAGTTAGGAGTCAGCAGTCCTGGATTGTGAAAGGGATGCCTAACCGCCCATTTAGGCCCGATCCCACTAGGGATCCCAGATTGGAGAGGGTGCAGGCTGGGCTGAGGGACACCCCCGCTCCTCCCGTGCCGGGGGCTGTGGCAAACCTGCAAACCACCACAGGCCCCTCACCCAGGCCACCCCATTCCCCCAGGGAACCCCCACCACAAAACCCAATTTTGTGCACCAGCCACTAGTAAGGGTTTACTCTCCAAAATTTATAGGGAACTCATTCAACTTAACAAAAGGAAGATAAACAATCCAATAAAAAAAGGGCAAAGAATCTATATAGACACTTTTAGAAAGAAGATATAGACACATACAGAAGGCCAAGAGACATATGAAAACATGCTCAAAGTCACTAGCCATCTGAGAGGTGCAAATCAAAATGACAATGAGGTATCATCTCACACCTGTTAGAATGGCTATCATCAACAAATCAACAAATGACAAGTGCTGGAGAGGAGGTGGAGAACAATGAACCCTTTTGTACTGCTGTTGGGAATGCAAACTGGTGCAGCCATTATGGAAAACAGTACGGAGTTTCCTCAAAAAATTAAAAAAGAAACTTTCATTTGACTCAGTGACCACACTTCTAGGAATATATCCCAAGAAACCAGAAATGCAAATCAGAAAGTTTATATGCACCCCTGCGTTCATAGAAGCACAATTACCATAGTTAAGACTTGGAAACAGCCTAAGTGCCCATCAGAAGATGAACAGGTTAGAAAACTGTGGTATATCTATACAGTGGAATACAATGCTGCTATAAAAAAGGAGGAATCTATCATTTGCAAGAATTCTTCCCTTCCCTGGACCCCCCAACTGCATGGATGGAACTGGAGAGCATTATGCTGTGTAACACATGAAATGTTTGGAAACTGAGTCATGAATTCAAGCTTCAGAAGACCCACGGAGAAGGAGTGGAGCTTTGGAGTAGTGTGTCACCTCTGCCCGCTCGTGTCTCAGGGTTGGTGCCCACTGGGCCAGCTGCCCTGGTGACATTGGGACAACCCAGAGGTGGGACTGACACAGTTTCTGTACTTTTAGCAAACACTTTTGGAGTCCTAACTCTGGTGCCAGGAATGTGGCGAGGCGATAAGGAAGCAGTGGTGGCAGGTCACATCCTCTAGTCCCAGAAGCTGTCCTCAGGCCCTGACCTGTTGCATCTCATGTACAGTCTATCTCCTTAAACTGCTTATAGGTCAATGCCATACATTAGTGCTACTATCCTTTCTTCTCAAAAGAAATCTCATTGGTGCTTTTCTAAATATAGAGCAGTTTCCTATAAAAGTCATGCATCTCATAATTATTATAACTCTAATACATATAGACCAATTTAATATAAAACCAATATACCAATGCCTTACATCCTGGCATTTATTATGTACTCAAATGTATAACAAATACTTAAATTTTAAGTTACTTGCCAGTTAGGATGACAGGACTAATATAAAATATGTACATATTTTCCACACTAAAATATTAATTATGTTAATAAGGATTGTTGTATTTTGAGATGAGAATTACTAAGGTCATTCTATCGCCTATAAATCAATGCATGAGGTTCTATAAAATTGATTTTGGTGTGATAGACAATAAAATACAAACTTAATTTATTATAATATTTGTGGAATCACTAAAAGTGTTCAGTATAAAAATAAATAAGGTTGAGGAATATTACAAATAAGTGAAAACAATAAGGCTTTTTGAAAGTAGGATGGTTAAAAAAATTCAAAATGGCATATTAAACAGTCATTTATAGCAATAAATTTTATAAAAAGCTTATTGGAAGAATAATATGAAGATATATAGAAAGTTTTATTTTTAAGTGAAAAATGGCAAAAAAAAAAAAGGTGGGCAATTAGTATACATTCTTAGGATATAAAAATACAGAAAATGTAATGGATACTAACATCACTTAGTAAGTATTGTGTTTAAGATTTAATGTAACTAAATCATAAAGTCATCCATATTACAAAGTTATATTTCTAAAGAAATAACAATTGAAGAATTTTGAAATCTAATAATGATGTGCCCAAACTTGGGCACATCAACTCAGTTTTTCAACAGAACAGAAATTTGCCATCAATAGATCAGAAATTGACTATATTCAGAGAAACAAAAGGCCTTCTTCTTGTTAAAGGCAGAGATGAACCCAAGTCTCCCAAATACCCAAAAAAGACACAAATATTAAAAATTTTGTAAACACTATTACATACTGTTGGTCTGAAGATGATGTTAAATTTCTTTGACCCTTCACCACATTTAACAGGCAGAAAATGCCATTTGGAAAACATGACAGCTTTCTTAGTGGAACCTCAGCTGATTTTACCAGCCAGCATTACTGTTAGAACGCCCATGTACTGTTCCAGTATTCCAGTGAGGCCAGAGGAAAATTGCCACTGGAGGCTTATGCAAGGGGACAAAGGCTCTCTTTCTGAAATTCCCATTCAAAGGCCTAGACTTTAAAGTTAGAAGTAGCCTAGCACCCTTGACTTGATTAGCCTTGTTATACCACCAGGAACAATATCCCAAGGAGTAATAAACTCATGTGCCCTTTCCCTCTGTGTTCCTCACTTTGCTCTGTTACTCCATTTCTATTTCTCTAACAGTCACATTACATGTTCTTTCTGAACCTCTTTGCTGTGATTGTCTAGGAAACTGCACGGTTAGCCTTCTGTATAGTATGAATAATAAGAAACCCCTCCCCAGAGGAAAATGAGAGGTACACTGAGCAAAGTTTTCAGTGGGGCCAATGCTGAGGCCCTCCGGGATATAAGGCATCTTACTAACTTCCTTCATGCTATAAAACCACACTCTGGACGTTAGTTTCCAAGCCACATTACAAACCTCTGCCTAGTGGTTATTTTCCCTATCTTACTTTAAGACGAAAAGGACAATAATCCAGAAGAAAAGTTATTTTTAGAAAGAAGAAACAGTTTTCTGAAAGTTTTCAAGGAAGGAACCTCAAATTCTACTGGACTTGCATTTAATCAACAGCTCCCAGGAGTCCCTTCCAGTAGACGGGGCTTCTGGATGATGCTCACTCCTTTGGTTCCTCACGGGAACTTGTCGCAGTTTTCTGGGCAGGAAATCAGTCAAAGCTGAAGAAACTGGGCCCCGGGAAGGCCAGCCTCAGCCCCAAACGCCCATGGAGCTGGGTCAAGTGGGAACATCAGTGTGGGACTCTGGGGAGCCGGTCCAAGAGGGGATGGGGGCTCCCCCTCAGGAAAGCTGGGTCAGGCCTGGGACCCAGGGTCCTGAAGCAAGGTGAGGTGACTTCCCTGGGCCCACGCTGCAGCTCCCATTGCTCCCAGGCCCGCTGGCACAGCTTACCTCCAAGGCTGTCCGGGGACTGTCCGGGGACCTGTCCGGGGTGCTGGCAGGGCACGGGTAGGCCTCGGGACACCGGGACACTGTAGGGGAATGCGACGAAGTGCACTTGGTTCCACCAGGCTCAGGTCTGTAGCCTCAGGGAGGAAGTGGTGTCAGCCCTGCCCTTCCCCCGCTGCGCACAGACGTGGGGCGCTTGCGGCTGCTTTGCATGAGGTGCAAGGGGGCGGGGGAAGAGGGGGAGCCCTGGTTGGAGACTCAAGCAGAGACAGCGATGGAGCACACTGTGAAAAGTCGGGGCTAAACTGTCCTCCTCATTGTATTTGTACCTCATTTCCTCTTACTTGCATTGCACTGCAACCTCAATAACTTTGAGGAAAGAGGTGTTGTTATTATTGTTTGTTTGCTGTTTTTAAATTCTGGTAAAGCTGTGCCTTCCTGGCTCATCCCTCCCTTACTTGGGCCAACCGCCCCCTTTTCTAAGGAGTGTCCTCTGGAAAATTGACCTTGTTTGTCGCCTCAGTATATTAGTGGGAATTGGCAAAGGGATTTGGGGCCAGAAGATAGCTGAATAGAAGCCCAAGAACCGGATTTTTCCCAAACTGTCAGTAGTGTTTACTTCAGTGCTTTCTGTGCTTCCTCTTTTGGGCCAGTTGTGCAAAGGCCTCTTCCTGGCAGTGAGCATTCCACCCCCAGGGCACACAGCTCCAAAGTGCAAGAGGGACCCGTGCATTCCACCAGACAGGCTGTTCCCTGATTTCAGCTTGCCTTTGTGACTCGTGAGTGGCTGGAGGGATTAGAGTAAGGGTAGGGACAGGTGCGCTCAGCAGAGGCCATTACTTAAGGATCAGATTGACAACCTTCTCACCCCCAAAGCTTAACCACACTCAGATGGCAGGTGAGGCTGTAGCCTCTCACACATTTGGTGGAAATCCAAAATGGTAATGGCAAGAACACTATGGGTGGGAGTGGAAGTGGTGTTAGGCAATTGCTACTTAATTTACATATGGAATTACTCTTTGACCCAGAGATCACACTTCTAAGAATGTAGTACAAAGATAAATTGATGAATAGAAATAATGCATATGCACAGGGCTTTTCTGGGCCTTCCTATTTTTAACAGCCAAGGACTGAGTGGAAATAACCCCAGTGGCCTTGGGGAGGCGAGTCTCCTGAGAGAATGTGGGGAGATTTGAAAATACAGCAGTGAAAATCCATTATGATTTGTGAATGAATAGGGTTGCAGTGACCTCCTCTTTCCCTATACAGCTGTCTTCACATATTTCTATGTGGAAAGGTGGTGGAGACATAAAGATATAAATTAGACATATAAGTTAGATAATTTCATAGTTCAGTCATTTAGTTAATGAGAAACTATTAAGCACCTACTCTTCTAAGAGCAATGAAAATAGTGAAGAAAATAACTTTCTTATGGATGGCACATTCTAGTTGGGAGAAGGTAGATAATAAACAAATATTTAACAGGTGAAGTGTGAACAAAAAAGTGACCACATACTACACCTGACAAGCCAGGGGAGGTGCTTGGCAGCCCTTACAAATTCAGGACCTTAAGTAACCACACAGAGTTATCAGTGGAAGTGGGTTATCCATTGGTGGAACAAGGTATCCCCTTCCCCACAGGGTGCTTGGAGTGGGTCTTTACAATATCTGGAGAAAATTAAATTTCTGAGACTCACATGGGAGGAGGAGTGATTTACATCCTGGGTTTGCAAAGTCCCATTTCCCTCCATCCAGGCCTGCAAAATGTGCAGCTGGGGACTCAGCAGAGCCTGAAGCAGAGCCAGTGTGCAGAGTGCTTTCCATGGTGGAACTGAGTCCTGCATAACATCAGGCTGCTTGCAGTCCATTAGTCCATTGTGTGTGTGGGGTCCACAGGGCCTTGGGCTATGTGGGCAAATGCAGGAGCATGGGAGTCCCACAGGCCAGGAGCTTGGGCCTAGCAAGAGAAAGAAAGCCTTTGTTTAGGTCAGTGTCTCAAATCTTCTCACACTTGCAGTGGCCACACGTACTCTAGCCAATGACCTGTTCCCAGGTGTTACTGACGGCAAGCACCTTCCCTATTTCACAGACACTTGACTGGGCATGCACCTACTCCTCACCTGTGCAGACTTCCCCTGCCATCTGCGGGGAGTAGCCCTGAGAGCGTTAAATGGCAGTTTCCTGGCACAGCTGCATAAAAGACATGCCTGTAAAATTTGGCCTTCCCTTTGCTCCTCTGATGCAAAAAGAAGCAGACCATTTGGATGGATGAGAACAGAAAATCCCAAAACTAAAAACATAACCTGAGATATAATGCACAGTAAAGTGACATTTTAAACTGGGTGAGAAAAGGTGGCTTGTGATAGGTGGATAGGCCATTTTAAAGAAAAATTTCTTACACATTAACAACATGCTCCAAAATAACTCTTGGATTGATTAAACATTCATTTTGGGGAAATAAAACAGAAGTGTAAGAGGTGAGCCAAAGGGGAGATGAGGAGGAATGCAGAAAGGGGTTTCATTTCACCAGGAGAACAGGCACTGGTTTATCGTAAATTTGCACTTGCAGATACACATTGCCACAGTTTCTGAAGCCACCTGTCTGAAAACACCTGTCTGTTCTTGCATCAGGTAAATTCCCTGGCGGTTATCTGGGGCACTGAGGGACGAGGAAGAGAAATAAACTGAGTCACAAGGAGATTTAGAGATGTTTTTAAGGGGAGATTTCTGGGGAACCAGACCTTGAGCATCTTGAAGTTCCACACCGCCCTAGCCCCGGATTCAGGTAAAGATGGCTTTTTCCCTGGGCTGGGTAACATTTGTAAGCATCTGGAAACACTTAGCCAACTCCCTGGGATGTTTGAACAGAACACACACCTGCTCATGGGCAGTTCCTGAGATTTGAGAGGCTTGGGCCTTGGGCATGGTCTCTGGCTGCCCTTGACCACAAGGCTCTGTGCACATGGGCAGTTATGTCAGAGGCTGTTGCTAGGTTACTATGGATTCTGAGCTGGGAGATGCCAAACTGCCAAACTGCCAAACTGCCAAACTGCCGCTCGAGTGGTCTGGCGTGAGGTGGTTGGCTAGAGCGCTAGTGAAAAGTGGAGGGAAGGTGAGGCTTCTCTGAAGTCCAGACTTTCCGCCATGAAGACGATGTTTTCTTTTCGGAAGAATTCCAGTGTGGAGGCCAATGATGCCCCTACCAGCAGGGCCGAGGTCTCCCTTTCCAGTGGGACCATGGACTCCCCTATCAGGGGAGCCATGGGCTTTCCTACCAGTGGGGCCATGGCCACCCCTGCCATCCAGGGGAGCAATTACATGGAACCCAGAAGACCCAACTTTCAAAACAAGCATATGAGTGCGATCCACAAAGCTGCCAAAGAGGGTAACCTGTGGAAAATGAAGCAAATCCTCTTTCTCGGGATAAATGACCCGAATACAGCAGATAAGTGGAATAGGTAATAGGGTCTGCAAGGGTGGGGCCTGGGGTCCAAAGGGAGCTGGTGGGTGGGTCTGGGAGAGGAGGGCCCTTGCCTGGGCTCGGCAGCTGGAGAGCAGCCTCCGGTCAGCCAGGGGACTGGATTGACTTCCCTCATGGGGCCCCGCAGCACCTCCCTGGTGGACACCTTACCTGGGGTTTAACACTCAGACCAATGTTATGAGCAGCAAAACATAAAGACCCACTCATTACAGAAAACTTTACTGATGTCTTTTAAGTGACTTAACTACATATCAATAACTGAAATGAAATTAAGAATATACAGCATTTTATATTTGATGTAAACACTTTTATACCATAATGTTACATACTATAGAAAAGGGAAGAATGAGAGAGATAATTCCTATGATAGATCAACTTCTAGACTAAAAGTTCTTTGTATAAGATACCAGTGTGTACCTTTGTTATTAAAATATTTTTATTGATTTCAGAAAGGAAGGGAAAGAAATAGAAACATCACTGTTGAGAGAGAATCATTCATAGGCTGCCTCCTGCATGCCCCACACTGGGTATTGAGCCACAACCCAGATCTGTGCCCTGTCCTGAATCAAACCGGGACCTCTTGGTTCATAGGTCAACGCTCACCTACCAAGCTACATCAGGGCTCATCTATGTTGTTTATTGACGGACCTCAGAAGGACTTTGAAGTGGGAAGATGGCTGTGGTCCTGATTAGGAAGATTCAATTTCTGCAAATGTGTGCTCTTCTTATATTTATCGATTTTACAACCAAATAGATATGGTTTAAAATTTTTGAAGTTACCTAATTTCATTTATTGTTGTGATAAGATTAAGAAAATTTCTGTATAGTAGACACAAGTTTATCATTTTATTTTTATTTTTAAAATATATTTTATTGATTTTTTACAGAGAAGAAGAGAGGGATAGAGAGTTAGAAACATCGATAAGAGAGAATCATCGATCAGCTGCCTCTTGCACCCCCCCCCCCCCACTGGGAATGTGTCTGTAACCAGGGTACATGCCCTTGACCAGAATCAATCCTGGGACCTTTCAGTATGCAGTCTGATGCTCTATCCACTGAGCCAAACCGGTTTCGGCAGGTTTATCATTTTAGATATCAACTTGTCTTATAGATTTCCACAAAGTAATTGTTTACTAATAGCTGAAAAGATAAATGATTGGAACAGAATGAAAAATGCCCAAACACCCAAATATATGTAACAATTTAAAACTTGATGATGGTGACATTTCATGTTTGTAGGAAATGGTAAGGGACAAAAGGTGGAGAAATATCTGTTGAGTATTTGGAGAAAACTAGCTAGATTTTGACCTCCCCCAAATAAATTTAAGATTAAAAATTTTAAATATACAAAATGAGAAAAGTACCAGAAGAAAGCACAAAGGCATATATATATATATTTTTTAATATATTTTATTGATTTCAGAGAAAAAGAGAGGCTGAGGGACAGAAACATCAATGATGAGAGAGAATCATTAATTGGTGCCTCCTGTACACCCTCCACCCCCACTGGGATTTGAGCCTGCAACCAGGGCATGTGCCTTTGACCAAAATCAAACCCAGGACCTTTCAGTGCCCAGGCTGATGCCCTGTCCCCTTAGCCAAACCAGCCAGGGCGATTTATACTTTGTAAATGATTTCAAACACTTCAAAAGCAAGATTTCTGGAAGTTGATTGAACAATATAAGAAATTCAAGCCCTCTGTTAGAAAATAATATTAGGGTAAAAGAAAAAGTACTAGCAAAATATTTGCAATGTATATGTATCAGAGAAAAAAATGTCTTCATGTTACAGAGAAGTTTTTGAAATCAACAACAAAAAAAAACTAATTTGAAAGTGGTGGACAAAGTCCTTTTTGCATTTGTACAAGTGACCAATGGACAAAGGAAAAAATATTTAATGTCCTTGGTAGGAAAGGAATTTAAATTACAAGAGGAAAATAATATTTTTCTTCCACAAGTTTTGTGAAGTTGACCAGTGATTATCCTTATACTACTTTTGACTTTTGCCATAGACAATTTGGTGCTGACTACCAAATTTAAAAATATATTTATATTCCTTATACTCATTAATTCTATTTAGACTAAAACATCTTTATGAAGTAATTAGATGAATTACATAGTTTATTTTACTCAGCACTGCTTAAAATAGCAATGTAATAAGGTCTGTACATATACACAAACCAACTATGATTTTGTGTTAGCCAAAAATAGGTGCAAAATGTGATAAAATTTATTTCTGAGTGTTTATATTAAAATGAGCATTTCTTTAAAAAATCTGATTTCTGAAATGAACATGTACAAACATTCTAGTAAATATTATTATAAAAGAAATAATCTTGGGGAATAATATGAATCCTGCATAGATAAAATTGGTTGCTCACTTTATGAATCCTGCATAGATAAAATTGGTTGCTCACTTTATGAATCCTGCATAGATAAAATTGGTTGCTCACTTTATGAATCCTGCATAGATAAAATTGATTGCTCACTTTATGAATCCTGCATAGATAAAATTGATTGCTCACTTTATGAATCCTGCATAGATAAAATTGGTTGCTCACTTCCGTTTTTGAATTTTTTTTTGAGGATTGGTATCTTCAGAAGGAAAGGGAATCTTTTTTACATTTATTTTTTATTATTGACACTATTACAGATGTCTCCCATTCCCCTCCCCACTCTTAGTGCCTTTGCACCCTGCCCCCTTCAGCCTTCACTTCATAGTTGCATGGGTCTTACAAATATGGATATGTGTTCTTTGGCTAACCTCTTTGAGTCCCCCAATTCCCTCCCTCTGAGATCTGTCAGTCTGTTCCATGTATCCATGACTCTGGTCCTTTTTGTTTGTTAATTCATTTTACTGCACAAGTAAATGAGATCATATGGTATTTGTCTTTCTCTGATTGGCTTATTTTGCTCAGCAGAATAATCCCCATGTAGTCACAAAGCAAATACGAGTTCTTTCTTTTTTACAACAGCATAGTATTCCATTGTGCAAATGTACTATATCTTTATCTGTTTATCTTCTGAGGGGCACTTGGGCTGCTTTTTATCTGTGCTTGCAGAGTGTATGCATATATCTAATTGCACACATGTGTGTTTTACTTTATATAGATTTACTACATATTATATGTAAATGATTATAGGTTAATCATTTTAGTTGTGTGCTTATGAAAATAAAAAATAAAAAATAATGCCCAGTGTGGCTCAGTTGATGGTAGTGTTGTCTGGTACCCTCCTGTACACTGAAAGGGCACAGGTTCCTTCCAGGTCAGGACACATATCAGGATTGTGGGTTTGATCCCTGGTCAGGGTCCCTATGGGAGGGAACTGATCTATGGTTTTCCCTCACATTAATATCATTCTCTCTCTCTCCCTCTTCCTCTCTCTTTCTCTAGAATTAATTAAAAATAATTTTTAAGTTAAAAATATTTTCTTTTTGTCTAATTTTTGACAGTATGACAGATGTCTTCTATTTTTTTTCTTCATTTTCGATCCCTCTCAATGCAGCCTCCACTCTACCACAGGCCTTTCCCATACTATTGTCTGTGTTCATGGGTTATACCTACATGTATATGTGTTCTTTGGTTAATCTCCTCACGTTCTCCCATCCCTACCCTGAGATCTGTTATTCTGTTCCATGCATTCATACCTCTGGACATATTTTGTTCATCAGTTTATTTTGTTCATTAGATTCCACATATAAGTGAAATCTAATGTGGTTTATTTCTTTAAAATTAGGAAATATAAGTCATTATTTCTATTCCACAAGTATCTTACAAATGTTTTCTTTAAAAATATTAAACTCTCCCACTAAGTTTATTCATTCTTTCAATCCATCTGTACATGAGACATAACCTGAATATCTACCCTGTTTCCCCAAAAATAAGACAGTGTCTTATATTAATTTTTGCTCTCAAAGATGTGCTAGGTCTTATTTTCAGGGGATATCTTATTTTTCCATGAAGAAGAATAAGGTACACATTTATTATTAAATGAAAATAAAGGAAATTTATTACCTGTATTTGGTACAGTAGTACGGTAGTTGTCAACACAAACTGTGAATCCTACAGTATCAAGAATTTACTTATTTATTCAATGACAATCATGTCATCATCTTCTGGAACATCTTCATAACAATCCAATTCCTGAATTTTCTGGTGAATTTCTTGTGACTCCATTTATTTCAGAATCAGAGGACCAAATCTCTCATGTTTAGCCTAGGGGGCCTTATTTTGGGGGGATGTCTTATATTTTACTCAGAAGGAAACCTGTAAGTAGGTCTTATTTTCAGGGAAACACGATAATATGTAGCAGACATAGTCTACTCAGGACCCTTCCAGTCTGTCTCTCAGACCCTTTTTTTCATTCTTAAAAAGTTCATATTGGCCAATATGAACAAAATGAGAAATTAAAAGTGGAAGTATTAGGACTTAATCATAGTTGAAGCTTTTTTCTTCCTGCTTTCAAACAAAAGTATTTCTGAATATAGGGAATTGTCAAAGATAACCTTTACCTGCCTTTTGAAAAGTGCAATAGTTCTAGAGGTCCAGTGTATGAAATTCATGCACTCGAAGAGGGGGGATCCCTCAGCCCAGACCATACCCTTTCACAGTCCTGGAGCCATCAGTCAGACATCTTTCACACTGCCAGGGGTGGGAGAAGCTCCCACCACCGCTGCTGTGCTAGCCAGCCAGGGGCCCAGCTTCTGGCTGAGTGGCATTCCCCCTGTCGGACCACCAGGGGACAACTCCTGCATTGAGATCTGCCCAGTGGTGGTCGCTTTATATTTGGTCGATTTATACATTAGCTTTATATTATGCTAGTGGCCTGTGCACAAAATTCGTACATGGGGTGGGGAGTGTCCCTCAGCCCAGCCTACACCCTTTCCAATTTGGGACCCATCTCACAATCCAGGACTGCTAGCTCCCAACAGCTCATCTGCCTGCTTCCTCGTTGCCCCTAACTGCTTCTGCATGCCAGCCTAATCACCCCCTATCTGCTCCCCTGCCAGCCTGATTGCCCCTAAGTGCCATCCCCTGCAGGCCTGGTCACCCCCTACTGCCCTTTCCTGCAGGCTTGATTGCCTTCTACTGCCCTCCCCTGCTGGCCATCTTGTGTCAGCCATCCTGTGTCCACATGGGGGCAGTCATCTTTGACCACATGAGGGTGACCATCTTGTGTGTTGAATTTATGGTCAATATGTGTATTACTCTTTTATTAGATAGGATACAGGCCTGGTGCATGGATGGGGACCAGCTGCTTTTCCCTGAAGGATGTCCTGGATCAGGGTGGGGGTTCCCTTGGGACATGGGGAGGCCTGGGCAAGGGGCCTGTGGTGGTTTTCAGGTCCGCCATGCCCCCCAGCAACTCAAGCAGAGGCCCTGGTGTCTGGGATTTATTTGCTGTCTATAATTGGAACTTTGTAGCCTTGAGTGGAGGCCAGGGCCAGCCAGGGTGGGTGGGAAGCTTGGCTTCTCTATCACAGGGGCAATCCAAGCCCCTGCTCCTCTAGCTCTGTAACTGCTGCCATATTTGTTGGATTAATTTGCATGCTCACTCTGATTGGCTCGTGGGTGTAACAGTTTGATGGTCAATTTGCATGCTTCTCTTTTATTAGTGTAGATAGATTAAATAATATTGATTATTGGGAACTCTCTTTTCCATACAATCTATACACGAAAATATTGGACAAAATGAATCATCCTATTTATTTGAATCCTGCATTTCCTTTGGCTTAAGTTTTTTTTTTTTTTTTTAAATAATAGTATGAGTAACTTCTATAAATTATTGTTTTGCTTTTTAAGTTCTCTTTCCCTCATAAGGCTTTTAAGAACTAAAATTTATTTAAATGCCAACAATTGATTAGAATTGTAAGAGCTCTGCTGTATTCACCATTATTTCACTTAATGTAAAGCACCATGGATGGCATGATGCCAGTATTTTATGCATCAATAAAAATTTTTAAATGCTGCCAATAATAGTTGTAACACATTCTGAATTAAAAACTGGATTCCAATGTCAGAGATGTTTAATGTGAGAAGAGAAACATTTTAGGATCATTGAAATACTGTGTTCTTTCTGATCCTTAAAACAGATCTGCAGAGTAGGTTTAATGATATCATTTTACTAATTGAAATGTTGTCTTTATAAAGCGGTAGTAATAGTAATAATGATACTACTATGATCTAATAATTATTGAGCTGTTTTTTTTGGTGTGTGCTAGGAACTGTAGTAAACACTTTATATAGATTCTCATTGAAGCAAATGGTGGTGTCCTGTAAGATAATTACTATATTTATCTCTATTTTGTTGATGCAAAAATTGAGGCACAGAAATGCCAAGGGAGCTAATAAGTGACAGTTAAAATAAGATCAGACCCAAGTTGAACTGAATTCCCAGATCATCCTCTCGATATTCAAATAGGCTTCTCCTTCATTAATGTGGTAACAAGAACTAATAAATATTCTACTGTTTTCAGAAGAAACCATAATATTTGTTTTGAAGTCATAGGGATAAATGTTTACAATTACATGGATAATGTATGTTTTGAGATAGTGCCCTTAATGTTCCTAAAGAGTCCTCTGACTTCCATAGGACTGCTCTCCATGTGGCCTGTGCCTATAACCATCCAAGGATGGTGAGACTCCTAATGGATAGACACTGCAATATGGACTTCTATGACAATGAGCAAAAGACACCTCTGATTTACGTATGTACTCGCCAGCTATGTCTACAAGAGATGGGGATGATTTAATTAAAATAAAATTGGATTTATCTCATTAGCTATAAGTCATTGCTGAAAGACATGAGATGGGCTTGATTTAATTACTTAGAATAAAAAGCAATTCATCTCATTTAACTAAAACTCATTGGTGAAACTTGTGGAATCTTTCCTTGAAATTCTTAGAACTTATAATTTATTTCTTGGCATAATACTGACAGGCCCTACAATACCGGAATAACGAATGTGCACATGAGCTGATCAACGGTCGTGCCAATCTATTCATAAGAGACATGGATGGCAATACTGCTATGCATTATGCTGTCCTTGGTCACAATACAGCTACAGTGGAAAAGCTGCTTATATTCGGGGCAGATTTTACATCAAGAAACAAGGTATAGCTCAAGTAACCTTTTTTACTAAATATTTGAAATACATGTTTTTAGTTTAGTTACAAGCATTTAAAAAAATGTTTGTATTGAGAGAAGAAGGAAGAGGGAGAGAGAAACATCAGTGATAAGAATCACCCATTGGCTGCCTCCTGCATGTCTCCTACTGAAGCGTGAGGCCCCAAATCTGGCATGTGCCCGGACCTGTCATCATTCCTGACTTCTAGGTTCATGGGGCTACACTCAAACACTGAGCCACACCAGCTGGGAAGAAGCATTTTCCTTCTCACATACATATACTAAATACAAAAGATCAGGCCCTGTCACCATGGAAACAACTCCAAAGCCTAGTCAGGGAGCTGGGGAAATGTAGTGTCCATGGAAGGAGCAAAGCTCTGCCTCCCAGCTACCCTTCCACCCCAGAAGGAAGAACTTCCTGATAGTGCCTGATAGGAGTGGGAGATAGGCTCAGAGCCCACTAAGGACTGAAGGCCTGGGGGAGTGAAGTGATGCTGGGGACTGGCTGCTATGCGGGCAGGGGCTTGGGAAATGGTGCTGCTGGGGGTGGATGGGAGGAGGAGGCCTAGTGCCCAGCAAGAGGAGCTGGGTAAGTGCAAGTGGGAAGAGGAAGCCCCAGTCCACGACAACAAAATAACGACAGGATACCACGATAGGAACAAAGATTCTTGGAACCCAGACTGTAAACGTTGGAAGTGAGATTTGGAGAAGGATGTTGCAGTTAATCTGCTGAAGAGGAGCTTTTTTTTTTTTTTTTTTTAAATCCTGACCAGACTTTCCCCCATTGATTTTAGAGAGTGGAGGGAGGAAACAGATGAGAGATAGCGAGAAATGTGAGAGAGACACATGGATTGGGGTGCCTCCCCTGTGATCCAAGCTGAAACCCAGGGACTTGCCTTTGAATGATAATCTAACTCTCCACCCTTCCATGTGCAGGCTGGTACTCCACCCATTGTGTAATATTGGCCAGGGCAAAGGGGCTACTTTTTATTTACTTTCTATATTATACATGTCAGTTCAGAGGATTTTCATCATTTTTAATATTCAATTTGGATACATGTAATCTCTTAAATTATGAATTGTTTTTGTTGCTTTACAGGATGACCTCACACCACTTGCACTTGCTAAACTTGCAAACAATAAGAAAATGGTGGAATTTTTAATAAGCAGAGGTGCAAAAGATGATCAGTTAAAAAGGTACAATAGTTTGTTCTTTTAAAAATTTTACTTGGAGAGCACATTTATTAAATCTGGGGACAGTGAAACAGGAAGAGCTTCTTATAGAAGAAGCGGGTGTTAGTTGGAACCATCCTTAGCTGCCAGAGATTCAAATAATGCTGCAGGAGAAGACCAGATTGTCCTTGTTCCTTTGTTATCAGATCTGCACTCCAAGGTCACTCTCTGTCCCTTGGACCATCTTTGTTTAGGGAGTTGAGGATCCCATCGGCCTTTTCAGACTAGTGAGGACCAGCTTGCCTGAAGCTTCATAATTGAGGTTTCCCCCTCAAGTGATCTCTTGGCCATAACAAGGAAACTTTACCTCAGGTTTCAAAATTTAAATGATGCCTTACATGTAAGGCAGTCAACAGAAGCTCTGAATCAAAAGTAGGTTATTGGTCCTTAAAATTGCTAAGGGACTATCCATGACTCATCAATATCTATGGGTGACCAATGGGACTGAATCTGTCAAGCCAATTGGGTGGACAGGGAGAGTAAGCTTTGTTCTCATAAAAATCTGCTGGCTCACAGGGCAAGTAGGTAGAGAAGTGATAGTAGGAGTCCAGGCCAGGTTCTGATTTCTATTAGTTTTCTTTGTGCTGCTGATATGATTCACTGCAAAAATAAAGGGAGCATGGTGTTATCTGGCTGCATGAGATAATATATTTGTATACATACTTAGATGCCAGTTATATAATAGCTGAGATGCCCTGAAATACAAACCACAACGGGAGTAAAAGTAATACGAAATTAATAACATTTTCTAAAAACTGCAACATTTTTATGTTACAAACCATGAATAACCCATATTGGGGTTTATTTGGAATTCCAAACTAGTTTTGACAAATAAAGTTCATAACTACATTTTTTCTTTGTGTTACTAATTTTCTGAGCATATCATTTTGCTGTATTATCGCATTTCATCTTCCTAACAACTTTCTTTAATAAGGTAGTAAAATTCTTATTTTGTAGCAGAGGTGCTTGAGCCAAGAAAAATGACTCATTTGAGAACAAATGGCTGTGGATTATAGAAGTAGAAAGTGTGAGTTCAAGACACTTGTGATATCAAACTAATTCTAATTAATTCAATGAATTATACTGCCTTCAAATCATAACTGTTACACCTTTTTAAAAAAATTAAATGCTTCATAAAACAGTTGTAGAACTTATAAATTTAAAGTGTATGGTATAATTAAAGTTTTAATATTACTTCTGATATTATGTGAAATATTCAATGAATTTAGCAGATTTGGAAAATATTTTTGTGTTAATATTAAGAGAGTAACATTATTTATTACCATTTTGTTTTGTACATAGAAAGCAACAACTACCTTCAGAATGTAAAGAAGAAAGAAGACCCCGAACATCTCAAAGTAGTAATCTTGGTAAGAGCTCAAATATTGAATTACTCTTGGTGCCCCTCCCATAAGTGAAATAAGAGTAGGGAAGTTTTGATAATGAAAGAACACTGTATAAATACCAAACAATGTGTATGTTAAATATATAGTTTTTCTCAATCTCCTTCTTAAATAGCATAACATTCAGCATTATTAACAAACTTAATTGTAGGTAATTTAAAATCTGGGGCAATATTTTTGAAAATAAATTAATTTATTTAGACATGACTCCTAAAATCCCATATGACATCTTTATGTAAAAAAAAAAATAAAAAAAAATAAATAAAAATGATAATTTAGGATGTTGTATGCTTCTACTATAATCACATGATAACAAAATGGACTTGTTCTAAAAACAGATCTTAGCTTTAGATTTTATAGCAAATGGATTACATTTAGTAAATGAATACTTGGTATTACATAGTGATTTGTCTCAATAAAAATAAATAAATAAAAATAACTAAAACTAGGAACTCAGCAATACATTTCCAGTTCCACAAAGAAATGGCGAACTGTAAGAGCTACAACACTTAGCCAATGTGCAACAATTCCAATTAGATTTTTTTTTTATAGATATCTACCCATAGTCCAAAAAACAGAAAGGCAATGAATGCCTGTAAGAGAAGCATAGCGGATTTGACATATTATACCAACAAGGTTTTCACTATTATCAACTTCATTTAAAAAAAAATATATATTTTATTGATTTTTCACAGAGAGGAAGGGAGAGAGATAGAGAGCCAGGAACGTCGATGAGAGAGAAACACCCACCAGCTGCCTCCTGCACACCCCCTACTGGGGATGTGCCCGCAACCAACACACATGCCCCTGACTGGAATTGAACCTGGGACCTTTCAGTTCGCAGACTGACGCTCTACCACTGAGCCAAACCGGTTTCGGCAACTCCATTGTTCAGAAGTAAAAAACAAAATGAGATATGTTGACTTCATTAGTTGGGTAATTGTCAGGACACTAAATTTTTTTAGAACACGATGCTCTGTTGCCGTTGGCCAGAAAGTAATCATAATAAATATTCAAAGAGCCCAAACTGGGTCTTAGGAAATAATTACAAAAGTACAAGGGTGTTTCACAATAAATAAAAATGCCAGTGTGCTACCCAGATGTGTCACCTAGTTCATTGTGCAATCAGAACTGTATGAGGAGACCTTGGACTTAGTTGACCTTTATCAGAGGGCTGTGTAGGTTGGTTTGCAAGTAGAGGAAATACAAGAATGGGATAGCATTTTGACCTTGCAGGTTCTCATAATATGAGAGAGTTGTATCCTTTATTATTTATGTGGTTTTTTAAACAAATATTGCAAAGAAAATGTCAAAAATAAGTCATTCATTTGTTTGCTTACTGGTGTGTATTTAACTCTCAGGAGTCTTTTTGGGGCTGAGTGCTATTCTGATGTTGCAGAATGGAAACAGTTTAACAACACAATCCTTGTCCGCTAACAGTTTGTTAGTATCATTATCATTTCTATTATTTACATTTCTTTATTCCATGATTACTAGGTGCCAGAGTGCACTAGGAGCTTATAATTAGCCTGGTTTATTCTTTTGTATTGTCATGTAGTATGTGCCAGCCTCTTTAAGCCCATGATGAGAATTAGAGTTTCTGAAATGTGGGTGAGGCCTTGGCCAGATATCTCAGTTGCTTAAAGCATTGTCCCTGATATGCCAAGGTTGTGGTTTCCATGCCTGGCCAGGACACATATCAGAATCTCCCAATGAATGCATAAGTAAGTGGAACCAATATTCCACCTCAAATAAATTTCTTAAAGATTTAAAAGAAATAAAAAAATGTGGATGTATTTTAAAGTAAGCATGAAGGCAAATAAGTTTGCCAGGCAATTTAATCGTGTTCAGTTGGAGAAATTGTCAGTGTAATGTTTTCATTTTCTTTATTGGAACTTTCATGAATAGAACCTGTTGTCAATTATTAGGATTCTATATTATATTATTTTCTAACATCATTGTTTCATTTATTCCTTTCCTGCCTCTTTATTCCAATAGCTACAGATCTACAAGAATCTCTAAAAGCATCACAAAACAAAACAAAATCAAAGCCAGGTATTAAGTGAAATCAGCTTCTGATTGTAATCATGTATAACACATCAGCCCAAATAATAACAATTTCAGATAATGCAATGTTGTTAGAGGTTCCTTAACCCACACCTTGGTTTGCTTATTCACTAGAAAACTTTATAGGACTCAGCATATAGTTGTGTTCATACCTGAGATTTATTACTGTGAAAGACCAAAGTAAAATCAGCAAAGAATAAAGCTTTGTGTGTTACAAAGGGTGGAGGACAATAGGCACAATCTTCCAACAGTCCTCTCCCTGTGGAGTTACCAGGATGTGCTTGGTTACTCCAGTGTCAAATTCTGGTAACACAGGCAAAACAATGTCATATCTCTCTCTCTCTCTCTCTCTCTCTCTCTCTCTCTCTCTCTCTCTCTCTCTCTCTCTTAAACAAAATATATTTTATTGACTTTTTTTTTTAATACATGGAGGAAAGGAGTGGAATAGAGAGTTAGAAACATCCATTTGAGAGAAACATCGATCAGCTGCCTCATGCACACTCCCTACTGGTTAGTGCCCCCAACCAACTTACATGCCCTTGACTGGAATTGGACCTGTGACCCTTGAGTCCACAGGCTAATTCTCTATTTACTGAGCCAAACCAGTTAGGGTGTCATTTACCAGTCTTGTTAGACTTAGTGCCATGGTAGTTATGGCATGCAAGTGACATGGGCATCTTCTCAATAGCCTGAATTTAAATTCTAGATTCCCAAAAGGAAAGCAAGTGTTTAGGCATAGCAGGCCACTCTTAGTTAGGGAAAGGGGGAAACCTTCCCCAGATTCAGACACCAAGTCAAGGGCAGCTATTAAGTAGGACTTTCTAAGGATAGTAGCAATCTTGGGCCTGCTGCATAAAAATTTTCTGCACAGCAGTTATAGCTCTGACTGAGTTTTTGCCTTGACTTAAAACTTTATTTTCAAAGCAAGCAATATGACAATATAATATGGTATTGGTTTCAGTTACATCATCCATAATTGCTTACAATGCTGGTTACTGTTGTGGACCTCTAGTGAGTATTTAATAGGTATTTGCATAGAAATTATTAGTGCAATATTAGGCAATGATAAGCTTTCCTTTTTATCCAATTAATGTTTTAAAATAATTTCTAGATGAAATCAGCATTATAATTTCTGTTTAAAATTAGAATAAAAAGTGTCTTTTAATTACATTGATGATTCCATTTTTATTTATATTTCCCTAAATCCACATTTATAATTATAAAGCAACATATTCAATCATATTTATTACTTAATTTCTTTCCCTAGTATACAATTAAAATTATTGACTTTATTTAAGTTTTTCTATATGTTTTACTGAAATTTTGGGGTGATACCCATATTCTGATGCTTGGATATTTATGTTAATTTCTAATGTAACTGTGTTAATATATTGAGATACAGTATGTTAATAGCAGATTCAGCAGATAAATTTTATAAAGAAAAGTTAATAAGCCTTATTTTAGTGCAGTTTTAGATTCAAAACAATATTGAGTAGAAGGTACAGAGTGCCCATAGCCCTCAGCCCCTACACCCACAGCTCATTTTTGTAATCCTGCACCTAAGAGGTTCATTTATTATAATGGATGGATATGCATTGACTCATTGTTACCAACCAAACTCCATAGTTTACATGAAAGTTCACTCTTGTTGCTTTATAATCTATGGGTTTTGACAAATCTACTATGACACGTATCTTACAGAATCTTTTTGCTGCCCTAACTGTCCTCTGTGCTCTGTTTATTCATCCTTACCTTCTCCCTCAGCCATGGAAACCACTTGTCATTTTTACTGTCTCCATAGTTTTGCCTTTTCCTGAATGTTGTGTAGTTGGCATCATGCAGGAGGTATCTTTTTGTGTGTTAAAAAAAATTAAAATTCCATTGTAATTGGATGTATTTATGCAAGAAGTTCTCTGTTCTTTGTGTTTTTTTGTTGTTGTTCATCAGCATAGGATCTGATGACATGTGCCATACACACTAAAAAACCATGATTTCTCCTATCCACCTAATGGGAAAGGGTGAGAAAAATGACCTCACACACTGCTGCAGAGCACTCACTGGTTAGACCATCCTGCTCTACGAGGTGGGCCCAGAGAGACTTTCACAATGAAAGGTGACAGTCTCAAGTAGTTCTACTTTATACAGTTAGAATCCCAAGGTCTCCCCTACTTATCTTGCAATTGGAAATGGGGCCAGAAGAGTCTGTTTCCTATGTTTGCTGTGCTCCAAAGTGTAGTGGCTAGCAACCAAGCTTCCTTGTGATGTTCACCCTAAACTGGCTTATATTCACTGAACAGCTGGAGAAGCTGTACTGTGTTAGGCCAAAATAAGTATACTCTCTTCCAACTGCGCTAAATGGAGGGAGTCTAGAAAACCCATACTATCTACTCCATGATCCCTTTTTTACACTAACAATACCATTTTCTGATGGGGTTTCGGTGGGATTATGTTGATTATACATAGCAGTCGAAGGTAGTATCCTACTTTGGTAGATCCCATTCCTTTTTTCCCCTTGAATTTGGTATATTTAAAATGAGAAAGTAAGTATTCTTAATGTGTTATTGGCCTACCAATAATATGATTAATATTCACTCAAGTGTAGTCTTCAGGTGTGGTCCAAACGGATGCTTTATAACAAAGCATTAGTCCAGTACTTTTAAAGTCATGACTTTTTTTATTATTGTTTAAAATGTATTTTACTTTTTCTTTAATAGTGGATCAGATTTCTGAAGAAGGCTCTTTAAACAGGTAGGATTTTATGGATTTTAAAAGTTATATGTTAAGGGAGTGCAGAGAAAAAAACTACAATTTCTAGAGTGTTCTGCTATGGACTAGACTTTATAGTCATCTCAATAGCTCTGCAAAGTATCTGTGCTATTGTAGCCTCGTTTTTATTAAAGAGAAAACTGGGTTCAGGGAAGTGGATGCATTGACCTATGATTCCATAGTTAGCAAGTGGCTGACCCATAATTTGAATGTCAATCAGCTTGGCTCCCAAATCTAATCTGTTGTCCCTCAACATCTATATTAATAAAGGGTAATGAGTTATATACTAATTAGGGTAGAAGTCTCTAGGACATCCATCTGGGCAAAGCCACACTGGCTGTGAGGGCCTAGGGCCAAAGCCACATGGGAGGTGCAGGAGGAACAGGTGGATCCGGTGCTGCTGGTCCAGCAACTGTGGCTCCTTTTGCAGAGGCGGCAAGAAGGCGACACTGCATCCCTTGCAGTCTAGTCCTAGTGCTGCCCCTTCCACAGAGGCAGCAATGTGGGCCCGGTCCAGGTGCCACACTTTCACAGAGGCTGGATGGGGTGCAACCTGCTGTGCCTCAATCTTCCAAAGCCCCTCCCCCAACTGATCTGGCCCTAGATCTCCCCCTACACACCTGGGCGGAGAGCGGGGCCAGCTCTAAGAACCACGGGCTCAGGGCCTGCAGCTGTGGTGGCCAGCAATGATAGTAGCATCAGAGTGATGATGGCAATGCCTTCCCCTCTTCATCCTCGTGGCCTCCCGCAGAGGAGAACATCACTCAAGGGCTCCTGGACTGTAAGAGGGGGCAGCCTGGGTTTAGGGACCCTAACCCCTCCCCTGTGCATGAATTTTGTGCACTGGTCCTCTAGCACACTGATAAGTTCTTGTATACAAAAGGCAGGAAGATACAAAAGAGAATCGGATCAACTGAGAAAGTGAAATCACATTGTCTGGAAACTCTGATTTAGTGTTTTTCTAAGAGGCCCACCTAGTCCAAGCATTTATCTTAGTGGTAAATAGAACCTTGTTTTTCCCCACAAACCTTTTAGGGCCCACCTCAGTTAGCCATGGCCACAGAATCAAAGGTTGCACCTAAGCAAGGCCTAATCAAGTAAGCGTTGTTAGGTAAAATGATATCTATTCTTCTTGAGATGAATTATTTATCTATAAGTAAAAAATATCTATGTATAAGCCATGTTATGCTAATTAAATTCAAGGTGTATTTAGAGGATATTTTGAATTGATTTCTCTACTTACTGACTTCCCAGTCTGGTTTTCTTTCAGGCTGGTGCCTTTGCCTAGTGGTGTGAAGTTTTATCTTTTCTTCCTAGAGTCCTGTTTTCCCCTTCCATGAGTTTCCTTGACTTTTCTCTTTCTTTCTTTCTTTCTTTCTTTCTTTCTTTCTTTCTTTCTTTCTTTCTTTCTTTCTTTGTTTCTTTCTTTTTAAATTTCTTTTCTTTCTTTCTTTGATGTCTCTTTCACTCTATTTTTTCCCCTTCTGCCAGCTCCAGAATTCTCCATTTTTCTATAGACCGAAACAAAGGCACATAGAATTTCAGGAGTTTAAGGAAGCCTGGAGATTAATTAATAAAAACAAACTTTAGTACTTCAACCATGTTTAACATCCTGCCAAGTGGTGCATCTTCATTGAAGTCTCCCCCTACTTCAGGCTGGTGAGCACAGCACATTCTCTTATCTGTCAGAGGACTTAAATGAGCAATACCCAAGAGGGGCAAGAGGCGTCCATTTTGTCCCTTCAGTTTACCCTTGCAGGTAACTTAGAAAGTTGAACACTTTAGCAGGAAAATGGTCAGCTCTAGGCAGACATATCCCATGTTAATGTGAGGGGTATACCAAATCAGCTGCTGAAGTAATTAGTTGCAATTGAGGATTCCCAGGGGGAAGTGATCTCTGTGTTATATGCATAGCCCTTAAGCTTGCTGGAAAAGATGAGTCTGCAAATACAGTCAGGATTCTTCTTCAGCGAGATACTGATGTCTTTTCTCAAGATAACTGTGGGTAGATTGCCAAAGGATATGCTTTTTTGAGTGGTTTTAATTTGTATTTGATTTAAAATGCTAGTTATCACTAAAATGAGGTTTAAAATGGTTTCACTGATCCTTTTTATGTACCAGGTGAGATTTCATAGTTTGGTTCAGGCAGTTTGGGAGTGGCAGTGAATTAGTGTGTGTCTTCAGCCAGAAACAAAGCTAAGGCTTGTCTAGTTAGGAGGAGCAAAATGGCCAGATTCTTCACCTCAGAACTTTTTTTTCTTTTTTCTGTGACTCCCCAATTATTAGTACATTTAATGGGTTATTCAGTGCAATTAATTACCCACTTTGCTTTGGGGAAGGCACCAGGGAGAAAAATTGCTTTCTTTTTTTTTTTTTTAATCAATCTTTATTGTTCATATTATTACAAAGGTTCCTCATTTCTTCCCCCCTCCACCAGGTTCCCACCCCACCTTCCGCCCCCTCCCCATCCCCCATTGTCCTCATTCATAGGTGCACAGTTTATGTTCAGTCTCTTC